>JAGIQG010000002.1:67199381-67799381 GCA_024679065.1 Sphyrna mokarran
CAACATGATGCTGCGGCTCCTAAATTCAACCCCCCTACCCATAAAAGCTAAGACTCCATAAGCCTTCTTAACAACTTTATCCACTTGACTGCCTACTTTCAGGGATCTATTGACACATACACCAAATCCTTCTGTTCCTCAACACTATTAAGAGCCCTACCATTAGCCCTATACTCTACACATTTATTGTTCCTGCCAAGTGCATTACCTTACACTTTTCCACATTAAACTCCATTTGCCACCTCTCGGCCCAGCTCTGCAACTTGTCCAAGTCACTCTGTAAACTATAACACCCCTCTTCACTATCTACCACTCCACTGACTTTAGTGTCATCTGCAAATTTACTGATCCATCCCTCAATACCCTCATCCAGATCATTTATAAAAATTACAAACAGCAGGGGCCCCAAAACAGACCCCTGAGGCACACCACTTTGTCACCGAACTCCACGATGAATATCTCCTCAACCACCACCCTCTGTCTTCTATCTGCTAGCCAATTCCTAATCCAATTAGCTAAATCACCCTCTATTCCACACATCTGCATTTTCTGTAGAAGTCTTCCATGGGCACCTTATCAAACGCCTTACTAAAGTCCATATATACTACATCAACCGCCTTACCCCCATCCACCTCTTTGGTCACTTTCTCAAAAAACTCAATGAGGTTAGTAAGGCATGACCTACCCTTCACGAAACCATGCTGACTATCCCCAATCAATTCATTTCTCTCTAAATAACTATAATCCTATCCCTAATAATTCTCTCCAATACCTTGCCCACACAGAAGTAAGACTCACTGGCCTATAATTCCCTGGAAGGTCTCTCTTCCCCTTCTTAAACAATGGGACCACATTCGCTATCCTCCAGTCCTCCGGAACCACACCCGTAACCAACGAGGACCTGAAGATCAGAGCCAGAGGCTCTGCAATCTCCTCTCTTGCCTCCCAGAGAATCCTAGGGTAAATCCCGTCCGGCCCAGGGGACTTATCCAACTTCAAACCCTCGAGAATTTCTAGCACATCCTCCCTATCTACTACAATACTTCCCAATTTGCAACCCTGTACCTCAGTGTTCTCCATAGCTACATTTCCAGCACTCTGCGTGAATACCGAAGAGAAATATTTATTCAGTGCCTCACCAATCTCTTCAGGCTCCACGCACAACTTCCCACTGCTATCTATGACTGGCCCTAATCTTGCCCTAACCAATCTTCTATTCTTAACATATCGAAAGAAAGCTTTAGGATTCTCCTTAATCCTATCAGCCAACATCTTCTCGTGTCCCCTCTTAGCTCTCCTCAATTCACTTTTTAGCTCCTTCCTGGCTAATCTATAGCTATCCATTGCACTAACTGAGCCTTCAAGCCTCATCCTGACATAAGCCTCCTTTTTCTTCTTAACCAGCAAATCAACTTTTTTCGTACACCAAGGTTCTCTTACTCGACCATTTCCTCCTTGCCTGACAGGGACATACTTATCAAGGACTCGCAGCAGCTGCTCCTTGAATAAGCTCCACATTCCAGATGTTCCCAGTCCCTGTAGTTTCCTAGTCCAATCTATGCACCCTAATTCTCTCCTGATGGCCTCATAATTACCCTTCCCCCAGCTATAACTACTGCCCCCAGCTTCATGCCTATCCCTGTCCATCACTAAGGTGAACGTAACCGAATTGTGGTCACTATCACCAAAATGTTCACTAACTTCCAAGCCTAACACCTGGTCTGGCTCATTGCCCAGCACCAAATCCAATGTAGCCTCACCTCTAGTTGGCCTCTCTACATACTGAGTCAAAAAACCTTCCTGCACACTCTGTACGAAAACTGACCCCTCTAACGAGCTAGAGCTATAGCTATTCCAATCAATATTAGCAAAGTTAAAGTCCCCCATCACAATTACCCTACTACTTTCACTCCTAATCAGAATTGACTTTGCAATCCTTTCCTCAACCTCTCTAGAACTATTAGGAGGTCTGTAAAAGACTCCCAACAGGGTGACCTCTCCTCTCCTGTTTCTAATCTCAGCCCATACTACCTCAACAGACAAGTCCTCATCAAACTTCTTTTCTATCACCGTGATACAGTCTTTGACCAATAATGCCACTCCTCCCCCCCTTCTACCTCCTTCTCTACTCCGACTAAAGCATTTGTACCCCGGACTGCAACATCCATTCCTGTCCCTGCTCTACCCAAGTCTCTGAAATGGCTCCACCTCTCAACCTTCGTCTCTCCAGGGAGAACAGTCCCAGCTCCCTCAACCTGTCTTCATAAGGCATGCCTCCCAATCCAGGCAACATCCTTGTAAATCTCCTCTGCACCCTTTCAATAGCTTCCACGTCCTTCCTACAGTGAGGCGACCAGAACTGCGCACAGTACTCCAAGTGTGGTCTGACAAGGGTCCTATAAAGCTGCAGCATTACCTCCTGAACTCAATCCCTCAATGAATGAAGGCCAGTACACCGTAAGCTTTCTTAACCACATCCTCCACCTGGGAGGCCGATTTGAGAGTCTTATGGACCCGGACCCCAAGATCCCTCTGCTCTTCCACACAGCTAAGACTCCTACCTTTGATAGTGTACTCATTCATCCCGTTGGATCTGCCAAAATGGACCACAACACATTTATCCGCGTTGAAGTCCATCTGCCACTTCTCCGCCCAGTCTTGCATCCTGTCGATGTCATGCTGCAACTTCTGACATCCCTCCAGACCATCCACAACACCACCGACCTTCGTGTCATCGGCAAACTTACTCACCCAATTCCATCCAGGTCATTTATGAAAATGACAAACAGCAAGGGTCCTAGAACAGATCCCTGGGGCACTCCACTGGTGACTGACCTCCATGCAGAAAAAGAGCCATCCACAACCACCCTCTGCCTTCTGCAGGCAAGCCAGTTCTGGATCCACAAGGCCAAAGCCCCTTGGATCCCATGGCCTCTCACCTTCTCAAGAAGTCTTGCATGTGGGACCTTGTCAAATGCCTTGCTGAAGTCCATGTACACCACGTCCACTGCTCTTCCTTCGTCAATGTGTTCAGTCACATTTTCGAAGAACTCAATTAAGCTTGTAAGGCACGACCTGCCTTTTACAAAACCATACTGACTATTTCTAATCAACCTAAACTTCTCCAAATGCTCATAAATCTTGTCCCTCAGAATGATACCTAGATGTGGAGTACCTCTTCAATTAGACTCTGATCAGGGAACCCACTTTACAGAAAACGCTTTGATGCTAGGGATAAGACAAATGTTTGACATATCATACTATCTCCAGAACTCACCAATGGTAGAGCAAATGAATGAGGCATTGAAGAAAAGTTTAGCTAAGAGCTATTTCACAAGGAGGAAACAATTGGGTGCAGGCTTTGCCTGCAATATTGCTGCGACAGAGCTACTCTTGCACAAGGAACAAGACCCCTTTTGAATTACTATCCAGAAGAGCAGTGCAAAAGGAGCAGTATTCCATTATATGAGGGATTTGGTAGACTGTTGTATTCTCTCAAAAATCTGATAACCACGCAACAGCAACGTAGAAACCGAATGAAAACGGCAGGCGAAAGTACTCCTAAAGGTATCCACACCAGGGCATGAGGTATTGGTGCAACTCTTAACAGAAAAATCATTTGGATAACGACAAGCATGTACAGTGGTGCAGTGATTAGCGCTGCTGCCTCACAATGTCAGGGACCTGGCTCGATTCCCAGCATAGGTCACTGCAAACTCCACAAACATTCTTCCCATGTCTGAGTAGGTTTCCTCTGGCCACTCCAGTTTCCTCCCACAGTCTGAGAGATGTGGTTAGATGCATTGGCCTGAACAGGGGTACTAGGGGAATTTCACAATAACTTCATTGCAGTGTTAATGTATGCCTACTTCTGACTAATAAATAAACTTCAACTGAGTGTAACATGATTGTTATGCAGATCTGTAAATAATATTTTACTTAGCTGACATTGATCAACAGCTGGGGATTTAAAAGAGCTGTAGGAACTGTCGATGGATATTTAATTATCAAAATGATCACGTGCATTTCTATCCTTTTAACATAGACTGTAGATTCTAACTCAGATAGGACCAGCACTAAAGGTCATTCAAATGTTTCCCTGGGAACTACACGTCAACAATTACTTAGACATGATACACACATATGGTATAATTTCCAACCAATGAGGGTGTTGGGTTTGCTTGCACATCCCTATGCATGCTGAAGGGGGAATATCATTGTAACCATTGTCCATGTCATGATCTGAATTAATTATGATAAACCAACAGACCCAGGATTCTCTAGCAAAGAGGACAGGAAGAAATTTCAGAGCGGTGAATCTTGTGCAGGAAGGCTACACATTGTGAGGAGGTATACACCTGTCTGTAACCTATCAAGCCTAGCTCCTAGTTTAATCCTGAAACAAAATGACACCAAAGCCAAAAGGGATATTTTGTACTGAGAATAAGTCAGGTCCGAGGAATAACTTAGGCATAAGTGAACGTTACCACACTAAACCGGACCAGTTGACCATTCCAGATTCCACCCAGTAATGATCAATCTTGCAATATCTCTTATTGCTTCAAGGGTAGCAACACTTACCCGACTCTCAACTGTACTTACTGGATTTGTGGGGATAGCATGTATCCTTGGCGCCCTCTCAGACGGAAGGGATCATGTTCCCTTGGATATGTAGTCCCACACATATATCATGCATTTCACCTTCCTTTGACGAGACATCAACGTTCTATTATGCTAACAGAATGCTATTATAGGCTCTTGGTTTGGAATTGGGAGGTTGACATAAAAAAAGCAATTATATAATCTCAATTTTACAGCAAATCGTCAATGATATGGCCAATGTCCTTTCTGAAATCAATGTGATAATTGCCATGCGCACCGTGATAATTCAGCATTGAATGCACTGGACTTAGGGAAGGCAGTAAAAGAGGTAGTGGAGTGGCATTGTTAAATCAAGGACAGTTTAACAGCTGCTGAAAGGCATTTTGAGGGCAATATGCCTACTGAGGTAATATGGGCTGAAGTTAAAAATAGGAAAGGATCTGTCACGTTGTTAGGTGTTTTCTGTAGTAATAGAGATATGGAGGAGGAAATGGCAAAGCAAATAATGGACAGGTATGGATGACACAGGTAGTTATCATGGGTAACTTTAACTTTCCAAATATTGATTGGAACCTTTATAAGTCAAATAGTTCAGATGGGATACATCATAAGGATACTTTGGAAGGCAAGGGATGAAACCGGTATGACAAACTTGAATGTGGATTATAGGGTCAACAACAGGGTTTGGAGGAATGTGGATGAACAGAGAGATCTTGGGGTTCACATCCAAAGATCCCTGAAGGTTGACACTCAAGGGATAGAGCTGTGAAGAAGGATTACAGTGTGTTAGTGTTTATTAACAGGGGCTTTGAGTTTAAGAGCCATGGGGTTATGCTGCAACTATGCCGGCTCTTGGCGAGACCACATTTGGAACAGTTGTGCAGTTCTGATCACCTCACTATGAGGAGGATGTGGAAGCACTGGAGAGAGTGCAGAGGAGATTCTCCAGGATGCTGCCTGATTTGGAGGATAGGTCTTATGAGGAAAGGTTGAGGGAGCTGGGGCTTTTCAATTTAGAGCAGAGTAGGATGGGAGGGACTTAATAGAGGATACAAGATGATGAGGGGGATAGATAGTCTCTGGACGTCCAGAGACTATTTCCTCATGTGGATGTAGCTGTTACTAGGGGGCACAAGGATAAAGTTCATGGTGAAAGATGTAGGAGGGACGTCTGAGGTGGATTCTACATTCAGAGAATGATGGGGGTGTGGAATAAACTGCCTGCTGTGATAGTGGAGTCGGACATTTTAGGAACTTTCAAGCGAATATTGGATAGGTGCATGGAGCACACCAGAAAGATAGGGAGTGGAATAGCTTAATTTTGGGTTTGGACATAACTTGGCACAATATTGAGGGCTGAAGAACCTGCACTGTGCTGTGTTGTTCTGTATTTCTACATCTTGGCAGCCAGGAGTAGAACACGTGAATTAATTGGATCAGAATGTTGCATACACGTACCAGATAATTCAGAATCCATAGCCAATCTAGCTGGTCTTTTACAAAGAGGTTGAGAAGCTCAAGAATCTCAAGCAGGTGAAAATAGGATCCCAAATGCCAAGTAAACATTTGGGATCTGAGAATATTTACTTAAAAATGTCATTTAGTAGCCTAATCTTGGGCTAGCCAAGGGCCAAAGATGCGAGTATGTTAGAGGGCTTCAAAGTACTCGGATTTAAAACATCTATAAAGAATATTAGAACAGAATGGGTTAGCTTAGGCTAAGAATCACTGCCTTATACATATTTTGCAGAGATACTGTCTACATATAACCACAGTTAGAGAATTTAAATGTGTATTTTTGAAAGTGTGTTATTAAACAAGCATACATCTTGGCTAATGGCACAGGATTCTCGGAAATAGGCCAGTAAAGTGAACCATGTTCCTTTTAACAAAACACTTGTAAAAGCATAACTCTTACCAACTCGAGCACCAGACAGTTCAGTGAATGAAATATTCATTGAACAAGGACAAGCTAGTGGTTCCAAACAGTTAATGAAATGTTGAGCATACTACCAGATAAGAGAGAGACCAGGTGGCCACAGGCAAGTCAGGCACTAACCACGAGAACTTTGTTCCCATGCCACGAGAGAATATCTGTAATTGGCCAAGATATATGACACTTATTAACAATGCCTGACTTGTACTAATGATGATTGGTTCATTTCTCACTAAAGTAGGCCAGTGGGCTTGTAAAATGATTTTTGGAAAATGTATAGTTATATTACCAATGTGATGCAACTTCAGACAAGAGTTGGATTGCCCAGCCCTTCTCTCTCAGCTGCACTGGTCAATAAAAGTGTCTTTCACCAAGCTGCTGTAGTCGAGTCTTTGTATTAGCTAAAGTTAAACTCAAAATTCAAATCTCTGAAAATACCCCGAAAATAACATTGTCAGCCTGAGCTCCTATTGCAGACTAGCTGAAAATTAAGTGGTTTTTCATTCGGCTAAAACCCTGGTTTGCGGCCAACCTCCAATTGATTTCAGGTCATCCAAACTCTTGCTGCTCAGGAAATGCATTCTGGAGCAAACTCACATTAGTCACAACATTGCAAAGTATAGAAATGCAACCGTCATTGACAAATTTGATAGTCAAGGATAGCTCAATGTTTCTACACCTACTCTTGCAAGTCTCAGTGTGTTGGCTCCCTGGAACCAGGATAGAAAACATCAGGAAATGGATAAGAAACAACGAGAAGGCAAAGATACTTAATTGCAAGAGGGAGAAGATGTCAACAAGTTGAAAAAAAGCATTGAGCCCAAAGTGGAAACAAAGGTTGTGACCCATGTAAATTAAAGTATACCAAATCTACTGTTTAGAAATGAATCTGACCTTTTAAGCCACTGAGGGAAAATCTCTGGGCAACATGACCATGACATTATATAGTTGCAATTGGCTAGCAGAACTAATCATATTGAAAATCCAAAGTTCTTCACAAGTTTTTAGTAAGGCAAATTGCAAAATTGCAGACAATGCAGAAAAAATTAACTGACTTAGTCTGCTGGGTGATGATGAATCAATGTAGAACATAAATAGAATATTTTTAGCATAAGATAAAAATTGTGAAGGCTTATGTATCCAGAGTCAAAAGAATTAAGTGGAATTAGGAAAAGGTCAATGTGACTACCAGGTACGACGCTAAATTCTACAAGCCAAGGGCATTATTCACTCATCTAAAATCAGTAGGAACACAAAAATAAAGGCAACCACTTTATCTGCAAAAAGGATACTGAAAAAGAGGATCACAGAAACTTGTGGAAGTAATGGGAAAAATGCTTCTTTGAAGGTCATCCATCGGTCAATTACTGTTTTGGTGACAATGGTATTAGCTCAGTCTACCTGTGCCAGATCTCTCAATTTCTTAACACTAACCCTCCTCCACTTGAGCATCCTTATACTGGAAATGTTATTATTCTTTCCCAGACATTTGAAACATGATGATATTATGATTATTATTGTCAAATGCTCCCCATGTTCCACTTGCCTCACTGATTTCCAAGTTACATCCAAAACCTCTTAATTCACTGGTGAATTAAAAGTTAGAAACAAAGAAAGGATCATCATAGATGTTTCAAGAATCCCTTCCCCTTCTTAGTTTGCTAACTCAGTCCACATTAGGATGAACAAAGTACATAATATTACATTTATGTTAGTTCTTGCATTTTGCTCTATGTTCCATTTTATTATTTAGTGGCCAACTGCATGTACCAATCACCAGTGTTGCTTACTTCTAATCACAGGTTCCAACATTGACCCTCTTGAGTTACAATAGTTTTTAAAAAATCATTACTACCATCCGCTTCTTTTTATGTTTACCCAAGAAACAGGAATATCAGGTTCCAGCCCTGACCTTTTTTGAGCCACATCTATTAGTCATCACTATACCATTGTCCCATGTGGCAAACCGTGCTTGAAGTAATAGGCTTATTTAATTCAGAATACACACAGTCTCACACACTGTCCACCTCCCCTCTATTCCCAACACTAGTTTTGTGAAACAACATCATACTGCATCACTATCAATAACCATATCTTTAGGTGTATTATTCCTCCACTCTAGTTTATTTCCAAATCATATGGCTCCCCACTTGTCTTATGTTAATAAACCCCAAAGAATCTATTGCTTTCTCCAATCACTTGGTTACTATTCAAAATACTTTCTTCTTTGGTTCAGCATATCTATTTTACTTGCATTTTTGTGATAAACCTGACATTGTTTAAATATTAAACGTGGAGTAAAATAAACAAAATTTACCATCATAAACTTAATCCATTTGAAAAGCACTTACGTCACACCAGTACTTGCTACAAGGAACATTTCTTGGAATCTCTTCAAACTGGGATTTCATGCCAGCAATATTCATTTTTTCAAATCTGAAGAAACAATGAAATGTCACTTCATTATTTCATCATAAGTAGAAAAAATAGTTTTAGTTTTGGGGGATAGCAATTGTTCATTTATTCTCACTAGTTCAATTGGCATTTAATCCAAACACAGGTTTGCAGCTTTGTATTGTGCTTTGTTGCTTTGAGACAATACCGAACCTACCATTTCCACCTTTCACGAACTGAAGTGGATTTAAAAAAACTGCTGCCTGTATACCAAATAGATCAAAGTCTCATTCACCCATGACCGTAGAACTCACTAGCCTACGTGTTCCTCATTATGCAACTCTTTTTAAAATTCTCAAATTCATCAATGACCTCATCCCTTCCCATATTTGTAGCTTTCTCCAGTCCCAAAATCCTCCTCCAAATCTGATCTCTTACGCACCTAATTTTAAATTGCATTACTACTAGCAGCTACGTTTCAGTTGTAATGGCCCCAAGCTCTGGAACTTCTTCAACCCTTACCTTGCTTTCCTCCTCTAAGGCACTTTTTGACTGAACTTCTGGTTGTTTATTCTATTATCTCGACATGTAGGAAAAGTTTGGTAACAAGGAAAAATTTGTTTGGTAATACTCTTTATGAAGGATCTTGGGACACGTTAAAGGTGTTAAAGCACCTTTGTTTTACTTTTGTTAAAGCAAATTGCTATCAATTTGCAATCAGTTTGAAATCAGTTTTGAAGCTACTGTTAAAAAAATGAAGAGCAACACGAGGTAAAACATAAATCTCTCTATTGGGCTATTACCATCATTTACGAACAAAGCCGTCTTTTTCTAGTTTCCAGTCATTTCTAAACGTCATGCAACCTTTAATATTTGGGTTCCAATCTATTCGTCGTGCAGCCTTATCTCTGTAATGGCTATCAGATCATACTTACTTATTTCTATTGGCATGAGTTCAGTTTTGTTCTGAATTGATACACATTCAAATATGGAGCTTTGTTCTTCTATTATTTTTGTAGCCTTTTACTGTTAGATTTGTAGCCTCTTTCCCTTCCTGTCTCAGTCAGTTTATCCTTTCCCTTATTAACAGATGTCTCTCTTGCTTTGTCTATACTCTTTAATTTACAAATTTTTCCAAAATTTGATCCAAGTGTCCCCACTTTCTTCTTTTACCTCCCTAATCATGCAATTCAACAGAATACTGGCCCCGGCAAAGTTCTGGTGTAGAATTTCCAACAGCAGAAACCCATTTTCCACAGTACTGGTGCCAGTGTTCCATGACTCAGAGCCCACTTCTACTGTGCTAATCTCTGAGCTACACATTCATCTAACTTTATTTACCCTAAGTCAACTTTCACATGGCTGAGGTAATAACGGAGAATTACTATCTTTGAGTGCGTGCTTTTTAATTTAATTGAAGTTGATGGCATAATGGGAATATCACCTGGCTAGTAATCCACAAGCCCAGGCTAATATTCTGGAAACATGAACTCAAATCCGACATAGCAGCTAGTGGAATGTAAAGTCCAAGATGCTAGTTAGGCCTCACCAGGAATCTTGCATCCAGTTCTGGGCATCAAAATTGAGAAAGGATGGGACAGCTTTGGAAAGGAATACAGGAGATACGCTTTTAAGGATGAATTAGAAGGGTTAGGACTGCTTTCCTCGAAGGCCAACAGGACACTTGACAAAAGGTATTCACAATCCTGGTGGGTACAGTAAATGAAAATCACCAAAGTCCATAGGTGGCATCAAGGGTACAGATTCATAAAATAAACGGACAGCACAGTGATTAGCAATGTTGCCTCATAGCGCAGAGACCTGGGTTCAATTCCAGCATTGAGTATTTGCATGGACAAAAAGAACAAAGAACAACGCAGTACAAGAACAGGCCCTTCGGCCCTCCAAGCCTGCGCCGTTCATGCGCCCAACTAGATCATTCTTTTATATCCCTTTATTTCCGATCTGTTCATGTGGCCAACTAGACAATCTTAAACAATCCCAGCATGTCTGCCTCAACCACCTTACTAGGCAGCCCATCCCAGGCCCCCACCACCCTCTGTTGAAAATGCATCCTCCTGACA
Source organism: Sphyrna mokarran (assembly GCA_024679065.1). Taxonomy (NCBI): domain Eukaryota; kingdom Metazoa; phylum Chordata; class Chondrichthyes; order Carcharhiniformes; family Carcharhinidae; genus Sphyrna; species Sphyrna mokarran. The sequence continues at coordinate 67,210,398 of JAGIQG010000002.1, forward strand.
TCTGTGTTGAATCTTGCCCCCCTCAGCTTGAACTTGTGACCCCTTGTGTTCATCACCTCCGACCTGAGAGAGAGCTTCCCACTGTTCACCCTATTTATGCCCTTCAATTTTATACATTGCTATTAGGTCACCCCTCAAACTCAGTCTTTCCAGGGAAAACAACACTAATTTACCCAATCTCTCCTCATAGCTAAGACCCTCCATTCCAGGCAACGTCCTGGTAAACCTTTTCTGTACTCTTTCCAAAGCCTCCACGTCCTTCTGGTAGTGTGGCAACCAGAACTGGATGAATATTCCAAATGTGGCCTAACCAATGTTCTATACAGTTGCAACATGATATGCCAATTTTTATACTCTATGCCTTGTCCAATAAAGGCAAGCATGCCATATGCCTTCTTCACCACTCTCTCCACCTGTGCTGCCACCTTTAAAGGAGCCGTAGACTTGCACACCCAGGTCCATTTGTTTGTCTAGAATCCTGATGGTTCTGCCATTTATTGTGTAGCTCCCCACTACATTAGACCTACTGAAATGCATCATTTCGCATTTATCTGGATTAAATTCCATCTGCCCAATTTTCCAGCCGATATCCTGCTGTATTCTCTGACAATGTACATCACTATCCAGAACTCCAGCTATTTTTGTGTTGTCCGCAAACTTACTATCACACCAGCTACATCATCTTCCAAATCATTTATATATATCATAAACAGCAGAGTCCCAGTACAGAGCCTTGCGGAACACCACCAGTCACAGACCTCCAACTGGCAAAAGACCCCTCCATTGCTACCCTCTGTCTTCTATGGCCAAGCCAGTTCTCCACTCATTTAGCTAGCTCACCTTTTATCCTGTTTGCACCTTTTCTCCAGCGTCTGCATGAGTTTGCTCTGGGTGCTCCGGTTTCCTCCACAGTTCAAAGATGTGCATATTAAGTGTATTGGCCTTGTTAAACTGTCCCCAGTGTCCCAAGATGTTTAGGTTAGGGGGATTAGTAGAGTATATGTGGGGTTATGGGGATAGGGCCTGGGTGGACAGAGTCAGTGTCGACCTGATGGGCGAGTGGCCTCTTTCTGCACTGTTATGATTCTTATAAGTGGTAAAAATGATGAGGATTTTTTTAACCTGGAAGACAGTTGGTATCTGGGAAAAAGTCTGAGTGTGTGGTGGAAGAAGGTTTGATCTAAATATTTAAAAAGGGAATTGGATTGCTATCTGAAGAGAATTTGCAAGATTACAGGAATCGAGCAAGGGTTTGGATTGGGTAGAATGGTCTTTCAGAGAGATTGTACAGTCTTGACAATGACTCTTATTGCACTGTAAAAAACCTGTGATTCTAGCTTATAACTTCATAGACTGCAACCTTTGGATTTTTAAAAGGGCTCCAATGTTGCAAAGTTGAGTTTGTGAAGTTGGAATTTGATGTTGGTAAAGATGTAAAAATTGTAAAAAATGCTAAAGGAGAAAAAAAATTGCATGGTTCCTTTAAAAGCTAGTGTTTGTTTCGGTGCTTTGAGGTATGGAAATGCAAAGTACATCCAGAGTCCAAGCTGAAACATTTGTATCAAAAGCAGTAATCTTTACATGCTAGTCTGTTTTTCCCAATCAACTTAAAGCAGGTACTCAGCTATTAAGAACTTAAAAGATTTGAATTTGATGATTTTGAAACATCAGGCCAATCCTATTGTAGGAAAACTGACAGGTCATCAGATATAAAAGAGAATGCAGAAGGGAATAAGCCTCAAGAGGGAGACAGCTGCTCTCAATTGTCAGTTTCAGATATCTCTTAAGAGAACACACCATTTAACAAGTGAACAGGTACTAAATCAGAAAGAACTTACAACCTAGGAATCAACAGAAGAACTCTGAAAGTTTCCGAAAGCCACAAAATAACAGGTTGTATTTTTTGTCAGTGTGACTGAATTGTATTATTTTTTTTTGATTAATGAATGTTGTATTTATTTGAATAGCATTCTGGTAGAATCTTATTTTATTTAATATGTTACTTGTTTACTTAAAAGTTCCATTTGTTAAATAAATTGTTAAGTGTTCATTTTAGAGTGAGAGTGCCAAATATTTCTGTTAGCTAACCACTAAATGTTACTGAAGAACAGTTCACACCTTCCCACACAGTTAACAGATTAGGTGGTGTGAGGTATTCCTCTTTGGGGGATTTGGCATTACTTCTCAAAAGGAGGTCAATCTCCACATCGTAACACTTGCTTTTGATTGAAACTGTAGCAATATTCCACAATTTTAAAATTTAATGATAAACATCCAAAATGTCATTTTCACAGATATCATTTCACCTGCAGTATACTTCCAGTCTTTTCAAGATCTGTTTCAAAAAACCTACTTCTGTTTTACATTAAAGGCATATAGAAATTTAAGTTATTATTGATTTCATCTCTTCTCCTTATCTATTTTTAACATTTTGAGGCTCATGTTGATCTCAGCCAGCAAGATAACAGTGACAGCAGTCGTGAGAATGAGAACTGAGTGAGACCAACAGTGAATATAAAAAGTAGCAGATGCAAGGGTACAGAGCCTATAGATCACTTTCTAAATAAATCTTAGCATGACAAAGAGAACTAGGTAAGTGATTGGTTGGTAAGTATTTTCTTCTCTTTCTAAATACCAACTTAGAAAGCACTAAGTTCATCTGGCAAGGAGATAAAAATATTGCATTCAATTCTGTTTAATCAATATTGCATTAAACTCTGTTTAACTGATTAAGCTACTTGAATATACAAATTACAACAATGATATTTCTCAATCCAAAGCCAAATTAGTTAAAGGGAACAGAATAAAGATGGCAAGTTGCAGATATAGCATATGGGAACTGATGGTAGTCTGCATGAACTACAATAACCTCATCTGCAGTAATTGTCTGCAGCTTGATGAACTTCGTCTCAAAGTTGGAATCTCAGCTTCAGAAGTAGAAAGTTAGTTGGATACTTTGTTCCAGAGTGCAAACATACCCTTTAATCTCGGTAATCTCAGATGTTACCTACAATCAGGGACAAGAAAGTGCCACTGAACACAAGAAAGATGAGGATCATTAAGGTAACAATGGAGAAGCCTCAGCGTCTCCAATTGTCCAACAGGTTCAAGGTTCTCAAAGGGACAGTGAAATGAATGAACAATTTGACTTTGGCAGCGTGGTGTTGAGTAATTCAAGAAGGGCTAAGTGAAAAGGAATGTAGTTAGAGGAGAGGATCAATAATAGAGTTCAGAAGATAGGCACTGTTTTTTGCAACCAAGGCTGTGAGACCAGTCCCATGCCAGAGATAAGGACATCTCCTCAGGACTAGTATGGAGTGGGAGGGGAAGATCCTGTTCTTACATACAAATAGGTACAACACAAGCAAGTTCTGCTGAAGTAGTTTGGGCAGGTAGCAGCTAAATTAAAAGCAGAACCATGAAGATAATACTCTCTGGATTACTACCTAAGCCATGGACAAATTATCATAGGGTAAATCAGATTAGAGAGTTAAATGAGGGGCTCAAAGCTCAGTAAGAAAGCAGTGGGTTTTGATTCAAGGAGCAAAAAACAACTTGGGGAAGAGGAAGCTGTAGCACTGGAATGGATTTCAACCAGTGTCCTAGCAAGCTGCTAACTTGGGCTGCAAAGATGGTTTTAAACTAAAGCAAGGGAGAGGAGTCAGATGAAGGGAGAAAGAAAAGTTATTTGCTGTGGCAAAGACAAGCTAAGTGAGATAGAAATGGGCAGAGTTTAACGGTTATGGTGCATCAGAGAGCTGGGTCTATGCAGGGAATAGCAGTAAAACAAATTTCATTAAAGTTGCCTCAATCAGAGCATCCACAATAAGATAAATAAACTAAAGGTAAAATGGAAATAAATGATTTTGATTGATTTGCCTTTACAAAGACATGGTTATGTAATTACCATGGTTGAAAATTTAACATTATAAGGCAAATAACACTTTGAAAAGGCAAGTAGAAGGAAAAAGGAGGAAGGATAGCCCTGAAAATAAGGGATGATATCAGAAGATTAGTGAGAAAGAAATATCAAGAATTTTAAAATCAGTATGAGAGATTAAGCAAGGGCCAGGAAACACTGGTGGTATACATAGCTGCTACCACAACAGTATTATGCCACCGATATGACATTAAACAAAAAAATTATTCAGCTTGTAACAATAGCAATGTAATTGGTGTTTGCGACTTTGATCTTTGTTAAATGGAAAAATTGCAAAAGGTGATCTGGACAGTGAGTTTATAGATTGTTTTGTATTAGAGTTCCCTGGAGCAATACGATTTAATATTGTGCAATGAGGCAGATGTTCATTATATTAGGAATATATTAGGAAATATATTAGGAACTATATTAGGAAATAGTGATCATAACAATAGAATTTGACATTGTTTGGAAATGAGATACTAATATCCCTCTCTTTAGAATTTTAAACAAAGCATATTACATCTGTATGAGGGGAGAGCTGGCTAAGATTGATGGGATACAGAGAAAAAGATAATAGTGAGAAACAAGCAAAGAAACTACTCAAAATGTTCAACAAAAGTACATTTCACTGAAAACAAATGTTCAATAAGAAAAATCCACACATGGCTTATTAAGCAGGTTACGGATAATATTAGATTTTAAAAGATTTAGCAAAGATTGGGAATGTCTTAGAAACCTAAGGACAACCAAAGCATTGCTAAAATCTGAAGAAATGTATAAACTAGTTACAAATATGAAACCAGATTTTAATATGCTTGTAAAATCACAAGGAAGAGAGTAGCAAAGTAAATATTGATACATCAGAAGCAGAAACAATCAAAATTTACATGGGAATGGTGAAATGGCAGAGACATAGATACAAAATACTTGTTCAGTCTTCACAATGGAACAAACAAGCTATAAACTGGAAACTGAAAGTAACCTTGGGGTGAACAAGAGCAAGGATATTAAAATAATAAATGTCAACAGAGAAGTGGAGAAATTCAAGGGACTAAAATCAGGCAAAAGAGGGAGAAGGGACAGAGAAAAGAAGGAACTACAGGACATAGACACAGACTCAAACACTATTACTCTCTGTCACAAACAGGGCATAGACACAGACTCAATTTACAAGATAATGGTTGGAATGCGAGTCTTTACAAGTAAGCAAGTCTTTACAAGTAGACAATGTGAATGGAGGAAGGATTAAGCACAGATTAAAGAGATGTGAATTGTCTCCAGCTAGGACAGTTAGAGAGATTTTGCAAGGCCAGGGAAGTCACAGGTGTTACAGATAGTGTGACACGAAGCCAACATCCCGGTTCAGGCAGTCCTCGTGTGCGCGAAACTGGCTATCAGTTTTTGCTTGGTGATTCTGCGTTGTTGTGTGTCATGAAAGTTGCCTTAGAGAACACTTACCCAAAGATCAGAGGCTCAATGCCCATGACTGCTGATGTATTCCCCCGACGGGAAGAGAACGCTCCTGTCTGGTGACTGTCGAGCAGTATTCATTTATCCATTGTCATAGCATCTGCACGGTCTCCCCAATGTACTACACCACAGGACGTCCTTTCCTGCAGCGTATCAGGTAGACAAATTGGCTGAGTTGCAAGTGTATAACAAACATCTCGCCAAGGCCATCCCCACATCTTGCCTTCAAAACAATCACACAATCTCAAATAGACCATTGGGTAGTTTTACTGCAGACAATCTTCAGGATAAGTGACCATGACACCACACAATCCTGCCACAGCAACCTCTGCAAGACATGCCGAATCATCAACACGGATACCATCATCTCATGTAAGGACACCATCCACCAAATAGCTGGGACATACTCTTGCAACTCGGCCAACGTTGTATACATGATACGCTGCAGGAAAGGATGTCTCAAGGCATGGTACGACAACAGATGAATGAACACCGCTCAACAATCACCAAACAGGAGAGTTCTCTTCCTGTCAGGGAACACTTCAGCAGACACAGGCATTCAGCCTCTGATCTTCAGGTAAGCATTCTCTAAGGCGACCTTCACAACACATGACAACGCAGAATCATTGAGCGAAAGCTAATAACCAAGTTCCGCACACAAGGACAGCCTCCATTGGGATCTTGGATTCATATCACATTATCTGTAAGCTCCACGATTTGCCTGTGCTCGCAAAATCTCACCAACTATCCTGGCTGGAGACAATTCACATCTCTTTAACCTGTGCTTAACCCTCTCAGCACTTACATTGTATTTGAAAAGACTTGATTACCCAAAAAAACTCATTCCATTACCTTGTAAATTGAGTCAATGTATGCCCCATTTGTGAACATAACTCTTCACTCACGTGAGGAAGGAGCAACACTCCAAAAGCTTATGCTACCAAATAAACCTGTTGGATTTTAACCTGGTGTTGTGAGACTTTTTACAATGATACATTAGCACAGATGGAGGATTGGACAAAGGATAAATCTAATGAATAGGAAGCAGAAAAGAGGGATAAATGGGACATTTTCAAATTAACAGGCTTTGACTTGTGGAGTGCTGAGATCTCAACTATATCACTTTATGTTATGTTAATGACTCAGGTGAAAAGACAGCATAATGTATTCAAATTTACTACTGATTCAAAAAAAATAGGCGGGAATACAAGCTGTGAAGGCAAAACTGCAAAGTGTTATTGACGATTCGGTATGTTGTCAAAGGCGAGAATAGAAAAGCAATATATATATTTTTAAAAGCATGAAAACTAAATATTGATATTCAGTGACACTTTTACAAGGAAGGACAGCATGGTGCATAGTGGTTAGCACTGCTGCCTCAGAGCACCAAGGACCCAGTTCAATTCTGGTCTCGGGTGACTGTGTGTGTGGAGTTTGCACATTCTCCCCGTGTCTTGGGTTTCCTCCCACGCTCCAAAGATGTGCAGGTCAGGGGGACAGACATTGCTAAATTGCCCCTGAATATTATGGGACTGACTAAAGGGAGGTCGTGCCTTACAAATCTGGTAGACTTTTTTGAGCACGTGACGAAAACGGTCAACGAAGGGCAAGTCGTTGATGTCGTCTATGTGGATTTCAGTAAGGCGTTTGATAAAGTCCCTCATGGGAAGTTAGTTGAAAAGGTCAAGGCTAATGGGATACAAGGACAGATAGCTACATGGATAAGTAACTGGCTTGGTAATAGGAGACAGAGAGTAATAGTGGAAGGGTGTTTCTCTAGCTGGAGGTCGGTCACTGCTGGTGTGTCGCAGGACTCGGTACTGGGACCTCTTCTATTTGTTTTATATATATAAATGACTTGAAAGAGGGAGTAAGTGGAGAGATCAGCAAGTTTGCAGACAATACAAAGATGGCTGGACTTGCGGATAGTGAGGAGCATTGTCAGGCGATGCAGGAGGACATAGATAGGCTGATAGCTTGGGCAGGTAGATGGCAGATGGAATTCAATCCTGATAAATACGAGGTGATGCATTTCAGGAGAAAGAATGTAGAGGGGAGGTATATGATAAAGGGTAGACCTATTAAGAGTATAGAAACAGAGGGACCTGGGTGTGCAGGTGCACAAGTCTGAAGGTGGCAGAGCAGGTGGAGAAGGTTGTGAAGAAAGCATATGGTATGCTAGCCCTTATAGGAAGGGGTGTAGAGTACAAGAGCTGACCCTTAATGTTGCAGTTATATAAAACATTGGTTCGACCTCATTTGGAATACTGCGTCCAGTTCTGGTCGCCTTTCTACCGGAAGGATGTGGAGACTCTGGAGAGAGAGTGCAGAGGAGGTTTACCAGGATGCTGCCTGGTATGGAAGGTCTGAGTTACGAGGAAAGGTTAGGCAAATTGGGGCTATTTTCCTTAGAAAGACTTAGAGGAGATCTAATAGAGGTATACAAGATTATGAGGGGTATAGATAGAGTAAACAGGGTTAAGCTTTTTCCTAGGATGGACTCGAATAGCACGAGGGGTCACAGGCTTAGGGTGAGGGGGGTAAGATATAATTTGGATGCTAGAGTGAGTTTTTTCAGGCAGAGGGTGGTGGGAGTATGGAACGCGCTGCCAGGTAAAGTAGTGGAGGCAGCCACTCTGGAGTTATTTAAGAGATACTTAGATGGACACATGAACAAAATGGAAATGGAGGGGTATAGAAAACTATTTAAAATAGGGATCATGAGCTTTGGGAGTCCCTGGGAAGTGTGTAAATAGTCGATGATATTAACGTATTTGTTTTTATCCTACAGGTACTTTGGTCTGCCTTGTTGTCTAACAGGGGGCATACACGTGATGGGTCGTGGGAGGGCTGCTCTTGGATTGTTTTTCGAGAGTATCCCAGTGCTTCATGTCGTTAGTGTACGCTTGACCTGGACCATTTGATGGGCAACATGACAGCTCAGTGACTATTGCTCCGCTGTGCAGATACATGGATTTGGGCCTGTGTCTGTGGGAGTTTGCGCATTCTCCCCGTGCGGTTTTTCTCCGGGTGCTCCGGTTTTCTCCCACATTCCAAAGATGTGCTCTTAGGCTGATTAGAGAGAATTTGTTTTGCCAAATTGTCTCAAATTTGGTTTCAATGCATAGATCTATAAACACAGACAGGGATCACGGGCAGAAGTGGGAACATCAAGGTGGCAGCGCGGGCTCGTTGGGCCTGTTTCTCGTGCTGTTTTACATGGGGCTACAGGGATAGCATCTGTGTGGGATTATTGTCAGTGCAGTCTTGATAGGCCAAATGGCCTTCTTCTGCACCGTGATTCTGTGAATACAAGTTATCGTGTGATTAAGAAAGTAAGTGATCTTATTTTAGTGCAAGTGTTAGAGTAGAAGAATAAATAATCTTGCTACAATTGTTACTGGACTTTGTTGAGGCCAAACTAGGAATATCGTGCTGTTTTAGTTTCCATATTGAAAAAATACACTTGCATTGAAGAAAGCAGCAAAATTTACCACATTGATTCACGGAATGAAAGGTGATCCCATTGAAACATTTAAGATTATGAAGGGGCTTGACAAGGTAGATATTGGTTCCATTTTGCTGTGCAATGTCTCAATCAAGAGCAAGGGAACACAGTTCTTGAATTTTTTTAATTCATTCATGGGACATGAGTATCACTGGTTGGCCAACATTCATTGCCCATCCTCAATTGCCCTTGGGAAGGTGGTGGTTAGCTTCCTTCTTGAATCACTGCAATCCATGTGCTGTGGGTTGACCCACAATACCATTAGGGAGGGAATTCCAGGATTTTGACCCAGTGACTGAAGGAATGACAATATATTTTCAAGTAAGAAGTTTCACAACACCAGGTTAAAATCCAACAGGTTTATTTGGTAGTAAATGCCACAAGCTTTTGGGACTCTGCCCCTTCGTCAGGTGAGTGGAGACTTCTGGTGAGTGGAACTTGCCACTTATCTGACGAATGGGCAGAGCCCCAAAAGCCTGTGGCATTTACTACCAAATAAACCTGTTGGATTTTAACTTGGTGTTGTGAAACTTCTTACTGTGTTTACCCCTGTCCAACGCCAGCATCTCCATGTATTTCCAAGTCAGGATAATGAGTAGCATGGAGAGGAAGTTGCAGGTGGTGTTGTGTTCCCACATATCTGCTGCCCTTGTCTTTCTAGATGCAAGTGGGTGTGGATTTGGAAGGTGTTGTCTAAGGATCTTTGGTGAATTGCTGCAGTGCATCTTATAGATAGTACACACTACTGTGCTTAACATTGATGCTGGAAGGACTGAATGGCACTGCATCAAAAACAATCAAGCAGCTGCTTTGTGCTGGATGGTGTCAAGCTTCTTGAGTGTTGTTGAAATTGCACCATCCAGGCAAATGGGGAGTATTCCATCACTCATGACTTGTTCCCTCTAGATGATGGATAGGTTTTGGGGAGTCAGGAGTTACTCGCTGCAATATTCCTAGCCTCTGATCTGCTCTTGTAGCCACTTTATTTATATGGTAAGTCTAGTTGACTTTCTAGTCATTGGTAGCTCCAGGGACATTGATAGTGGGGCATTCAGTGATGGTAACACATTGAAGAAGAAGCCAATTGTATTGGATGAGAAGATATTTCCTCATTCAAAGGCAGGTGAATCTTTGGAATTCTCTACATCAAGAATAGCAGGAGCAATTTCATTAAACACGTCTTGATGCTAAGTTGGGTCAGCACAGTGGTTAGCCAAGAACCAGGTTCAATTCCAGCCTTGAATGATTTGTGGAGTTTGCACTCTCTCTTCTCTCTGGGTTTCCTTCAAGTGATCCAAAGATGTGCAGGTTGGGAGGACTTGTGCAGAAACTACATGGGGTTACAGCGATAGGGCAGGGGATGGGCCTGAGTAAGTTGTTCTGTCAGAGAGTCAGTGGTGTATCAATAGGCCGAATGGCCTCATTTTGCTGTATAGCGTTTCTACGATCCGTAGAGAAATTTTTGTCTTCAGAATATTAAGGGAGCAAGTTCAACGGGCCATATGGTCTTTTTCTGCTTATATTCTTTATGAGAAACCTGTAGCACTTTTGTATCTCCAATGTCTCTCCACCACAAATAAAATCAAAATACCACTGATATAGGAAACCTTAAAACAAAGTGCTGAGAAAATAAAACTTAACAGATCTGACAAATCTGCTGAGAGAAACAGATATAATGTTGAGTCCTAGAAGACTCTCCATCAAATTTTCTCTTTATACTTTAAAAAATTACTACTGCAACCCAAAGGTAGCTTAAGATTTTTTTCCACGTTCTTTCTAAACTCAGTTTAGTTTATATGTTGACCTACTTATCTATGTCCTGTGTGATAACCTCACCCAAATTCATTCCTGGTCTAATTCTCAGCACTGTAGAATTTCTTTGTTTCCTCATTGCTGCTTCAGCCTTTTAAACGGCAATCCCAAATTTGTTGCATCACTTCATCCTCAGCAGTATCCTCGATAATAGGTCTGACACTTCTTTATGCCTTAATTTTAAAATACTTAATATAGTTATACCATTGCCATTTTGACATTTTCTATTATCACATGAATGGAAACACAGCTTGCATTGCGCGAAAGTTATCGGAATAGACAGAATGTGGAATTGAAATCTCAGTCAGATCAATGTGATCCTATTAAATTGTGGAGTAGGCTAGAGGCTGAAATAGCCTATTCCTAATTCGTATGTTCATATTTAGCCAGCAAACGCATTACATAACATAGAAGTCATATGAACATTTTTATTATCTCACTTAAATACTCAATTAGACCTTTGTTAACATGAAGACAAAATAATAGGGTTACAACCTCATCAACATCGTCTGGGCCTAAAAAAAACACCAGCAGCGGATACCTAACATATATATGCATTCAAAAATACTCCATATGAGATAACGTTTCACTGACCAGCGCAGTTCGTGACGGAGATTACTCGTCAAGGAGCAATACGATATTTCAAACTCGACAAGGTGATCAGAAATAACGACGGCAATTCTCGATGGTCCAACCTTCATCAACGACAAACACTTAGTTTTCGTCAACACAAACCTTCCGGTGGAGCTCATTACGTCACTTCCAGTACGGCCATTTGTTCTGCTCTCGATGGTAATAAATCCAATCCTACCTTATGATCGCAAATACTAATTCACGAAATATTACCTCGGTCGGGCTGACCTGTTTTTAACAGCATTTGACAGCTTTTGGCATTCGGGGCCAATGTGACGTTGATTCCCTTTTCGAAGCACGGTTTTTTTTATCTGAAGATTGAACGCCGGCTCTCCGTTTCTAAGGAAGTGACGCAACCACGCCGAGAAGTTGTGAAGAGTGGATGTCGTTTGGAATCTGACTGTGCGCGGATTTGATTATTTCTCCGGTAATTTAATGGATGATAAATATTACGGGACCCGGGAAGTGGGTTTCACATTTATTACAGCCCTTGCCATTTTTATGTTTGAGTTGCGATGATCCATGGTATTAAAATGAGTTGGGAGTAGTTAGATTCAACAGCGATCTTATTATCTTTCTTGTGTCGCGAATCTGTTCAGTGTCAAATCCTGATTCGTGTTTACGAGTGTGTTTTGTTTTCTTTGCCGCAGTGTTCGTCTCAGGATGATGGGTGACGCTTATCGACGAGATGATCGCGCGAATCGTGAGATGAAAAATATGATTGCGGCCAACGTTTTCTATTGTAAAGTGAGTGTTGAAGGCAGTGTGAGCGTACAGACTGTGACTGAATAAGTTGTAGCGGAGTAAAGGTCGTCCGCCATTTTGAATCTCGTTACAAAACATGTAGGAAAATGGCGGCTACCGTCTTCTGCTGTCAATTTAAACAACGTTGGTTATGTTGTGTATATATTGTGATAACTGGCTTCACGATTGGAATTTGTCTATGAGCTCTACATCTGTCCAGTCTAAATGTTTGTTATCTTTCATGGCATCCCAATCGCCATCTCGATATAAATGGCCATCTGGCGTCTTGCCTCTCCTGAGCCTTGTCGGCTATCTCCTCCAAACCGATCCCAATTTAGGATTTTTATCTCCCGCACATTTAACTGTTGTCTAATTGCATCCTCTGGATGCAACCGCCAGCAGCCTTGTATTCCCTCCTACGTACGAGTCCCTTCACTGCAGTTTTTTTCGGTGTTGCTCTGTTCCCTCATCATTACGATGTTTACCTGTGGACAAGGAGGCCATATAGTCAAATTTATGTCATGCAAAAAAGAACCTGCAGTCGATTAGAAACCCTACAGTGCAGAATGAGGCCATTCAAGTCTGCACCGATAACAATTTCACCAAGTCCTATCCCCACAAGTCCACATATTTGCCCTGCTAATCCCTCTAATTTTTGCATCCCAGGATACTAAGAGGCAATTTAGCATAGCCAATCCACCTAACCCTCACATCTTTAGACTATGGGAGGAAACCAGTACACCCAGAGGAAAGCCATACAGATACAGGGAGAACCTGCAGATTTCACACAGACAGTGACCTGCGACCAGAAGTGAAGTAAAGTCTGGCAACACCAATTTTAAATCCAACCGATTTATTTGATAGTAAATATGCGAGCTTTCGGCCTTTGTGGCCTTCGTCAGGCGAATGAGGTGTTTACTGAGTTTACCCCAGTCCAACGCCGGCATCTCTACATCATGACCAGAAATGAATCCAGGTCTCTGACACTGTGAAGTAGCAGTGCTAACCACTGTGCCATCTCAAGTCTTTGGGCTGTGGGAGGGAACCCACACTTCATCCTTTTTGTTTCTTTTTCTATTCATGTAAGTGGTTCTGTGATGGACGAATCCTTTTCTATCCATGTACATGCACTTTCCACTGGAAAGCCTAGCTACTATTGTGTTGAAAAGGACTGGAGGAAAGTGAAAACCGAACTGTAGCAGTCAACTACTTTCCTCATAAAATCCCTGTGGTGCAGAAGGAGACCATTTGGCTCACTGAATTTGCATTGACCACAATCCCATGCAGGACCTATCCCCCAACCCCATGCATTTACCCCAGTTTGTCCCCCCACGCAAAGGGCAACTTAGCTAATTAAACACAAAGTTAAATGAAACTGCCTTAGGCTGTATTAAAAGTGCTTTCAGAATATTTTTAAAGATTTTCCAGCCATAGTTAATAAGTTGAAAAGAATTAACATAGGTGTTAATGCTTGCCAATCCCCTCTTCAAGCATAGTATTTATGAGTATTGACGTGTTGCCAAACCTGCTGAGATTTTACTTTTTACTTTTCCCTTTCACTGGGTATGTCTCTAAACAGGAGATTATTTCACCCTGACAAATTCCTATTGATTTTAGTTTTCCTCAGACTCATTTGATGTCATACTCAGTCAATTAATACCAAGATTATTCACCCTCATTTCACCACTGGAATTCAGTGCAGAATGAGGCCATTCAGCCTATCAAGTCTGCATTGGTTTTCAACAGAGAGTAAGCCCACATATTTATTCCACTCATTCCTCTAAGCTACACATCTTGTAACACTAAGAGGCAATTTGGCACAGCCAATATGCCTAATCTGCATATCTTTGGAGTGTTTGATGAAACCAGAGAACCTGAAAGAAATCTGCACAGGCATGGATAAAATGTGCAAACTCCACACAATCTCCAAGGCTGGAATTCAGCCCAAGTCCATGGTGCTGTGAAGCAGCAGTGCTAACCACTGTACCACCCCAGCCCATGTTTGTACCATGGCTGAAATAATGCCTAGAGCAGGATGTGCTGATTGATGCTCAGTTTAGAATCTTATGAGTCGATTATCGATGAGTAAATGATGCTCTGCATAATCATGCCACCCCACTGCTTTTTGTGGATCTGGGGATATTTGTACATACTGTAATAAAAATTGTCTGCCTGTAAAATATTCTCATTGGTTAACAGTTTTATGACCTACGCTGTATACCATTGAATTATCAATAAATCATTCATACATTTTTGTGTGGATAGCATAATTGTGTATATGTAACATTTCATAATAAATTCTGAACGTTATACATTTATATTTTAATTTTAGATCTGTGATGTCCGTTGTACATCTGAGATGAATCTTAAAATGCATTTCCTTGGGTATAAACACAAAAAGGTAAATGTAGAAACTTTATCTGAATACATGCAGATAATGATTGTGACTGGCTATTGTCCAAATAAAATGACAAAAGTGATATGACAAAGCTCATTAATGTGGTTCATTTACTACCTTTGCTGGGCATCCCAGTTGTGTGAAATGATTTTCCGAGATGCTTTTGGTCTTTTCAATTTGCTTTCTTTGGAGTAACCACTTCTCCTGCTATTGTACTAAAATACTGATCTGGAATAGAAAATCAGAAGTTTATTAATGTAGGCTTGAGTGATTAGCACAGTAATATGCCTTGACTCATTTACAGTGCCATATTAGAACAAAAACAGTATTCTGCCTACAATTCATTGTGATGTTGTATGGTCCACATAACAGATTTCTGAATCTGTGGTAAACAAGGCTCCATTAATGTTGAGTTACTTGCAATATAATGTTGCATCTGGTTCTCTATAACAAGTACAATGTTTGGTTTATTGTGGTCGGGCATGATATCTACTCCGTAGTATTTGATTTGGAGCTGTGCTCCTGCCATTCATTTTTCTGCACTGAACATGAACAAAACAAGCATTTGCTGTTCAAAAAAATCTATATCTAGGTGACCATCATATACTGGCCAGTAAGCTGCCTAATGAGATGAGAACTACATGACAGATTTTGTATTGGTCTACATGTGGTCACGGGGCTCTTAAAGCACACTTTTTCTTTTGCTCAGCTCTAATTCTTTTGATATCTGATATCAGATTACTAGAGACTGAACAAAAATGACATGAGACTTAACTTCTGGCTGTCTATTCTTAGCAGACTAGATTCTCTGTTGTTGAAAGTGTACAGAATTCATTGGGGCTTATAAACTAGTGCACATGATCAAAATTTTTGTATGTTGTATTGGTGATCATGCTATCTTTGAAATTGTTTGTGAAAGTAAATATTTCATTAGAGTATTGTGGCAGTTCCTTAACTAATAGTTGCATAATTACATTGCCTGACATTAGTATTTTGGTTCATTGTGGCAATTAATTGATAGAACTGGACTGGTCTGTCACTGGCATCAAGATAAGTGGTTCATTGTAGGTAGTAAGATTAGAGCGTGGTCTGATAGAGCAGAAAGGAATAATCGTGGAATTAGCTGAAGAGATAGAGGTACAGCATAAAAGTTCAGCATATGATTTTACTTCAGATTTCTTTATGCCTTCCTTTCCACTGCAGCTCAACAAGTGCAATGATGTCGACTAGTTTTGAAATAAATGAAGTGGAGATGCCAGCATTGGACAGGGAAGGACACAGCAAGACGTCTTACAAAACTAGGTTGAAATACAACAAGTTTACTTGAAATCATGAGTTTTCAGGCTCGTGATTCCAAATAAACCTGCTAGACTTTAACCTGGCGTTGTGAGACTTCTTACTGAGCATAAATGAAGATTAAACAGCTGGTTTTGAAAGGAGAATAATAACTTGCAATTATATGCTTTTAATAAAAAAAATTGAGAAATCAAAATATTGCAACAGCTCATCAATGTTTTGTCAACATGAAGCAAAAGCTTGCAAAATTAATTACAACATTTTGAAAAATCATGAATTCATCCACTACGGCTGATGTCTTTACACAGCAGAAGCATACCAAGTTGCAATTGAGCAGAACACCCTCATCATGAGGACTGCCAAATTCACAGAAAAGGCTGATTTTGCAAGGGTAGATAGGCATAGGTGCCTCCATCCTAACAACAAATGTTTTAAAACACATATTTGGAATAGAACTTAGAGTGAAAAGGAGCAGTAGAGGTTCTTTGTTATTTAGATATCTCTTTTACACATTGTAAGAATTTGTCCAGAACTTTATTCTGATTATCTTTGACTCTGAGACCATATCTGTGTGTAGCCTGACTTGTATCAAAATTCTTTTCCCTCAATTTTGAAAAGTTTTTTAAAGCTCTAATTTAACTTTTTCATAGACTGTTGAAAGTAAATATTTTGAGACAGTTCTAAAAAGGATAATATTGTGGATTCTGGACATCTGAAATAATAGCAGAATAGCATGGCAGGCCACTTGGCCTCTTGAAATTGCTCCACCATTTAATAAAATCATGGCTGACCTAATAATATCTCAAATGTACTAACCCGAATAACCCATCACCCGCTTACTTACCAAGAATCTATCCATTGCCATCTTAAAAGTATTCAAAGATTCTGTTTCCACCATCTTTTCAGGAAGAATGTTCCAAAGACTCATGAATCTTTGAGAGAAAAACATTTGCCTCATCTGCTTTAAATGGGTGATCCCTTATTTTTAAACAGTGATTTCCATCTCTCTCTCAGTCACACTCTCACACACACACATTTCTAAATTCTCTCACAAGAGGAAATATTCTCTCCACATCCATCTTGGCAAGACCTTTAGGATGCTTCAATGGAGTCAACTCTTTCTTCTACACTCCAGCAGATATAAGCCTCATCTATCCAACCTTTCCTCATATGACAACTTGCCCAAGCCAGGTATTAATTTAGTAAACCTCTGAACTGTTTTCAATGCATTTATATCCTTCCTCAAGTAAGGAGGCCAGTGTACAGTATTCTGGGTGTGAGCTTACTTGTGCTCTGAAGTATAATCTCCCTACTTTCAATTCCCTTCACAATGAATAATAACATTCTAACATTATTTTTCCTAATTACTTGCTGCATCTAAGTACCAGGCTTCTGTGGTTCACGCATTCTGCACATCAGAAGTCTCTAAACTCTCACCATTTAAGTAATATGCTTTTTTATACTTCTTGCTAAAGTACAGAATTTTGCATTTGCTCACATACTCCAAAATTCCAAACGGAAATACTAACATCTCGAGTGAAAAACAGTAAAAGTTTCAGGAAAATTACCATGTATCTCTCCACGGATGCAGCCTAAACTACTCCATATTTTTGAGAATTATCAACTTAAAAATAACTAATATGTTCTGATATTTTTACTTGACTTCTAGGAGCAAGTTTCCCTGATCTTAATGAATTTTGGTAGACCTTCATTTTCAGTTTTGTGTGTAGTTACTGATTTTCTTCATCCTTCTCTGATATTGCTTACTCACGGGCTTGTGAGGGGTTGATTCTTGCTTTAACTCAAGGATGATTTAGAAAAGAAACAAGTTGTCAAAATTACCTGCTTAATGATAAAGTCCTCTGTTTCCAAATTATTTTACATCCTTCATGTCTAGCCTTTATAAAATAATAAACACCCAAGTTTTACTTCATCATTGGTATCTCTCAAAAAAAACTATCACATCTTGTAAGAAAATACATTCAACCCAATAGTGAACACAAAATGCATTTTGCCTGTAGTTTTGGGGAGGATTCCAAGTAGGTCAAAAATACAATTATAGCAGGAGAGTTTTGGTTTACCTTTTTGTTTGATTCTCCTATAATTGTGATGGGGAAGTTGTTTTAACTGGATGAAGTATATTTTTGTTCAGATCCATTATTATAGTCATTTAAAGAAAAAGACCTTTCCACCCTGATCTCTGATTGCATTATGTGCAAGATTTTTCACAGCTATTGTTATAGTAATTCAAGCTAAACCTGCGTTACACAATTTCCAATAATCTTGGGTCATTATCACCTCTTGTTTTTTTTAGAGCAACACAGCACGGGAAACAGGCCCTTCGGCCCAACGAGCCCGCGCCGCCGTCATAACTTTATAGTAACAATTCCATTTTCCTATTCTAATTTTAGGTTATTCCTAATATGGAAGAATCTCAATATAGGGACAATTTGTTTCCCAGTCAGCCTAAGAGCGAATTTTTGGGATGTGGGAGGAAACCGGAGCACCCAGAGAAAACCCACGCAACCACGGGGAGAACGCGCAAACTCCCGCAGACACCGGCCCAATTCCAAGTGTCTGCACAGCTACAGCGATAGTCAATGAGCTGTCATGGTGCCCTTCAGATGGTCCAGATAAAGCACTCATTTACGACATGAAGCACCAGGCAACCCATGAATCAACATCCAAGAGCTGTCCTCGCACCACCTGCCGAATGCATGCTCCTTGTTGGTCAAGTTGGACCGAATTACCTGTGGGGAAAAAAAAAAGTCATAGTTAAACAGTCCTACTATATCCCTCTATCTGCATACCCCTCATGTGGCTGTCCAAGAGACCCTTAAACAGCCCTAGCGTGCCTGCTCCCACCACCTTACTCGGCAGTGCATTCCACACCCCCACTACCCTTTGTGTGAAAAACCGCCCTCTAATATTCGTCTTACACATAGCCCCCCTCACCCTAAGGCCACGACCCCTCGTCCTATCCATTTCTGAAGGTGGAAAAAGTTTACCACCATTTACTCTATCTATACCCCTTATAATCTTATACACCTCTATTAGATCCCCGCTAAGCCGACGTCTTTCAAGGGAAAACAACCCCAGTCTATTTAATCGTTCCTCATAAGACAGTCCTTCCATACCAGGCAGCATCCTGGTAAACCTCCTCTGCACTCTCTCCAAGGACTCCACATCCTTCCGATGGAATACTGCGTCCAGTTCTGGTCGCCGTACTAAGTGAGGCCTAACCAACGTTCTGTACAATTTCAACATCAAACTACTCTTGTATTCTATACCCTTTTCTATGAAAGCTAACATACTATACTCTTTCTTTATCACCTTCTCCACCTGTGAAGACACCTTCAGAGACTTGTGAACCTGCACCCCCAAGTCTCTCTGCGTCTCTATACTCCGAATAGTTTTACCTTTTATCCTATAACTCTGTTCTATATTTTTCCGGCCAAAATGCATCACCTCGCATTTATCCGGATTAAATTCCATTTGCCATCTATCTGTCCAGTCTACCAACCTGTCTGTGTCCTGTTGTATTGCCTGGCACTGCTCCTCTGTACCTGCCAAGCCAAGCATCTTAGTGTCATCAGCAAATTTGCTGATCTCACCTCCTACCCCAACTTCCAAGTCGTTTATGTAGACCACAAATAGAAGAGGACCTAGTACTGAGCCTTGTAGTACTCCACTAGTGACAGGCCTCCAGTCGGAAAAAGAGCCTTCCACTACTACCCTCTGTCTCCTCCTCCCGAGCCAGTTCTCAACCCATCTACATACCTGGCCCTGTATCCCACGCGCCTTCACCTTCTCTATCAGTCTACCATGAGGAACCTTGTCAAACGCCTTACTGAAATCCATGTAGACGACATCAACAGCATGTCCTTCATCAACTGTTTTTGTCACTTCTTCAAAAAATTCCACTAGATTTGTAAGACAAGACTTCCCCTTGACGAAGCTATGCTACGTATCCCTGATCAGATCACAGTGCTCCAGATGCTCATACATCCTGTCCCTGAGGATCCTCTCCATTAGCTTACCTATAACTGAAGTCAAGCTCACCGACCTATAGTTCCCTGGGTTATCCATCTGACCTTTTTTAAACAACGGTACTACATTTGCTATCCTCCAGTCCTCTGGGACCTCACCTGTGTCCAAGGAAGAGACAAAGATTTGCGTCAGAGGCCCAGCCAAGTCTTCCCTCAACTCCCTTAGCAGCCTGGGGTAAATGCCATCAGGCCCCGGAGCTGTATATGTCTTTAAGCTGCCTAACAGCCCCAACACCTCTTTCCTCGTAATCCTTATTTCCCTCAACCGATCCTCAACTTTGTCAAAATCAGCAACAGACATCTGGCCAGTCTCCTGCGTGAATACTGACGCAAAGTATTCATTCAGGATCTCCCCCATTCCCTCAGGCTCTAAGCATAGATCCCCTCCTCTGTCCCTGAGAGGTCCAATCTTGCCTCTAACCATCCTTTTGCTCCTTACATAGGATCGGGTATTGCTGGAGGGCATTTGTTGTCCATCCCTAATGCCTCGTAACTAAATGGGCATTTTGAATCTAAGAGCCAACCACATTGCTGTGGGCCTGGAGTTACATGTAGGCCAGATCATCATGACAGATTTCCTTATCTATAGGATATTAGTGAAAGAGGTGGGTTTTTAATGATAACAGTTGTTATGTGGTTATCCTTAGACTTCATTTGCCGTGGTGGGATTTGAACCTGGTTCCCCAGGGAATTGTTCTGATCTCTGGATTACTTGTCTAGTGACAATATCACTATGCTTCCACCTCCCCCAAACTGTGATAAAGAAATTTAACTAGTGAGGAAGATTTATGCGTTTCTTCCCTGCTTCATTATATGTATTGCTCAGCCTTAAACCAGGACTAAGAAACAGAGAAACATGACTGTTTTCTGTATATTCTAACATAGTGGAATTGTAAACTAAATAGATCTATTTTCTGCTGCAGATTGATGTGGATATTCAAATTATATCAGCTTTTTCATTTAGGCTGAGGACAGAGTTAGCAAAATTATTCTATTTTTGTTCGTTGAAGGGATGTTGGCATCGCTGGCTGGGCCAGCGTTCATTGCTCATCATGGATGGATGGATGGATGCATGCACTGCCTTGTTGAACCACTGCAGCCGATGTGTTTTAGATATGCTCAATGCTGTTTGAAAGGAAGTTCCAGGATTTTGATTCAGCAACTGAGGGAATGGTGATTATATTTTCAAACTGAATGGTGATTGGCTCGGAGGAAAACTTACAAGTGGTGGCGTTCTTGTGTATCTGTTGTACTCATCCTTTTAGATGGCAGTGCTGATATCTTGAAAGGGGCTGCCTAAGAAGCCTTTGTGAATTCCGCCAGTGCATTGTCGATGGTGCACATTGCTGCCACAATGTATTGGTGGTGGAGGGACTGAATGTGCACCACATCCAATCAAGTAGGCTGTTTTGTCCTAAATGGTGTTGAATTTTTCAAGTGCTATTGGAGCTGCACTCATCCAGGCAATTGGAAGATATTCCATCACACTCCTGACTTGTGCCTTTTGGATGGTAGGCAGACTGGGGAGTTGAGAGATGAATTACTTGTTGCACAAATCATAACCTGCTGTTAAACCTGCAGTATTCATATATCTAGTCCAGTTGAATTTCTGGTCAATGAAAGCCCCCAGGGTGTTGAGAATGGGGGATTTAGTGATAGTTATGTTGTTGAATGTCATGGAGTGATGGCTGGAGTTGGTCATTGCTTTGCATTTGTGTGGCACGAACGTTATTTGCCATTTATCAACGTAAATCTGGATGTTGTCCAGGTCTTGTTGCATTTGGACTATTTCAGTATCCGTGGAGTTGCAAATGGTGCTGAATACTGTCCAATTATCATCGAACATTTCCACTTCTGACCTTTTGATGGCAGGAAGATCATTGATCAAGCAGCTGAAGGTAGTTGAGTCTTGGACACTACCCTAAGGATCTCCGCAGTGATGTCCTAGTGCTGAGGTGACTGACCTCCAGAAACCATCATGATCTTCATTTGTGCCAGATATGACTGTATCAACCTGTGGAGAGTTTTCCACCAGATTCCTATCGACTAGTTTTACTAGGACTCCTTGATGCCATACTTGGTCAAATGTGGTCTTGATATCAAGGCAGTTGGTTATTCTCAGAAACTTGGTTTTTTTGTGCTGCATTCCTCTGCCTCAAGGCAGTCTACTTTCCCCCACCAGCTGTGGACGCAAATGTAGGTTGGCATCCTGGACTATTCAGTTGTTCTAGTCTGAACATTCAAAGGTGGTTGAAGCATCTGCTCCAAGGCTATTGTAGACCAATAATCTTCATGAATAGATAAATGCTCCAAGTATCTTCTGATTAGATAGATTCCTTCTTCAACCCTCATGTTTTGCAGGGAACAGTTCCTCATAATAGGAGGTCACCTTTCAAATCTTTGCTAAAATACTTTGTCTCTATCTACGATCTCCTGAGTTGAAGCAGCAACTGATCTCATGCCCATTTAATGGGAAAATAGTTTTGTTTTTGGTGTTTGTGATTCTCTGCTCAGAAATAATTTAAGAATGTTTGTGTTGAAGTACAACATTGGTGTGTTTTACAATTACAAGTTCTTTATCTAGTTCTTCTGGTCTATGTACCAATGCAAATTGCTGGCCACCTGACAGCAATTTTTAAACATGCCTGCTGAAAACATCTTTCATCAAATCATAGTAGAAAGAAAAGTGATTTTTAAGCTGGGAGACAGTAGTGTTCATCTTCATAACAAATGAGTGCAATGAAATTGAATATCTGGACAATGTATATGGCTCATCAAATAGTGAAAGTATTGTCATTAACATATTTTTGTTTTCTAGTTTGGGGAAATTAAGTCTTTACTCACAATAATGAGGAAGAAGGGGCATAATTCTCTAATATCTTGTTGGAATGCAGTAAGATACAGTATAACGGACAACGCAGAACCCTCAGTTCTCTCTTTCTTAAACCAGCGTAGAAGTTCCAGGAGTAAGTGCTCAAGCTGGAGAATGACAGGCAAAAATATGATCCCCTGGAAACCAATCAAAATTAGGCATATTGTTCTGCTGTGTGAGACATTCAAAAGATGATTTTTCTCTTGTAGCTAATTTAAGTACATTTCTATCTCAATCTGTATTTTTGAAATAAATGAACTATTCAAATGTCTTTCAAGCATTAAATGAAATTTCTCCATGAAAGCATTTCTCAAAAATATTTAAACAAAAGCAAAATACTGCAGATGTTCAAAATATGAACAGAAAAGGGAGAATGATAGAAAAACTCAGGAGGTCTGCCAGCATCTGTGGAAACAGAAACAAACATAATATTTAAAGTCTACAACTGAAAGAGAGAGAAATATGATGAATTTTATATTGTGCAGATGGAGCAAAATAGAAAATATGGGATGGATGGGAGCTCGAGTTTTGACAATGTTGTCATGGGCACAGGACAAAGGTATAGTGTTGAAGGCTAAAGCATGTGCTGAAAGCATAAAGATAAGCTAGCAGACTGTGTTGAAGGCAGAACAAGGATCAACACTCGTGAAAGCATAATTTAAAAACAAGTTGGATCTCCTCGCGTCTATTGCTGACTTGAAATATTCCTTTCAGAAGAAGCAATGTTTCATTTGCACCTCCTTCTGTTTGACCTACTGGATGACTGCTCTGTGAAACACTTTCACTCAGTCACAGGCATGAACCCAATCTTCCTGTTGCTTGACATTTCAACTCATTGTCTTGCTCCCGTGCTCACATGTCTTCTTTGTCCTGTGAAATATTCTGATGAAGTCTAACACAAACTGGAGGAATGGCACTTCATCTCTCAATTAGGCACTCTAGCTTTCTGGATTTGCCACTGAGTTCAACAGATTCCAGCCATGAACTCTTTTCTCTACCTTGACCCTTTTTTGGTCCCAGTCTCCCTCCCCCATCTGTCTTTTAAGTTTGCTTTCACAAGTAATTGACCCATGTTCTGCTATTAACGTATTCAGCCAGCTTACCTTTAACCCACTGTCTGCCCCTTTGTGAGTCTTTAAGACTACCGTTAACTGTCTGTCTTGTGCCCATGACATCTTCGTCAAATTTCTCCTGCACTCTCCCCATCCCTGATGTTCTATTCACTCCATCACCATCATAATGATACAAAATGCATTTCTCCTTCCCTTTACCGCTGAATAAGAGTCATATGGACTCCGATTACTTCTTTCTCTCTCCACATGTGCTGCCAGACCTGAATTTTTCCAGCAATTTTTTTCCTTTTATCTCAATAATACTTGCAGGTCTTGGGCAAGTTTAGTTCCAATTATTTTTCTGTATAAAAGTGAAACAAAGATTGGAACTAATGCAAGGATGATGTGCCAATGCAAGATTGTTTAAAGAAACAAATATTAGCTATAAAATGAAGTTTAATGTGTTGTTTCTATCACTGTTATTTGTATTTGAATCTAGAAACAGCTTTGTAAACCTTCAAATAGAAATTGTTTGTGATCAGTAATAGCTAAATATATTTGTAGATAGATAACATAATTGGTTTACGACGCAGTGAGTTACTCACTTTAGCATTAAGCTTGCATTTTTTTGGAGTTACACTTGAATTGAAATCATGTATACTAAGTAGCATTCTGTTATAAAGGCCTTTGTGACACAGTGGTAGCATTCTACCTCTGGGCCAGAAGCTCCAAATTCAAGAACCACGCCAAGACTTGTTGACCATGGAAGGAGCATTCCTGACCTGATTCAACAGGCAGTTACTGCACCCTAGGATCCTTCCACTATTCCAGAAAGAGAAAAAAAGTGTGTGAAAAGTTGTAATCTGTGAAGGATCCGTCCAGTTCTAATTCAGTTAACGTGCGCATTTTACAATGTCTTAAGATATTCAAGATGGTGGACTTGGCTTTTTGGGTCAGTTATTAAATATTGAAGTATTTGACAAAAATTTGACAAGTCTTGGGAATGGATTTCAGACGCTTGGTTTACAAAGTCAACATGAATATAGAGACAAGTTGCTTAACACTGGCTTCAATTGATAATACTTCTACACTTGTAGTATCAGATAAACTAGGATTGCATAGTTTTGTTCAAGTACTTTTTGCTACTGTTTAAATATGTGTCTAATTTTAAAAGTTATTTTTTGTTTTAAATTCATTTTTCTTGCATTTTTAACTTTGCCTGATATTGTTGACACTTAAATGAAGTGCATGAATTACTAAGAAATCAAGAATATAGCCAAATCTGACTGACATAAGTTAAGTGGCAATAGTTGGTATTTCCTGAGAATATGTGACCTGTCTATTGTTCAAGTGACAAAATGAAGTTGAACAAAAGACTTTCTGTCTATGGTTCCTTAACACCAATTTGCTAAGAGTCCTGGCTATATATAAATATTCCCTTTAAAACATTGACTCATCAATCTTGAATTTTTCACTGAATTTGTTAGGACTGCTTACAAATTATTTTGATGCAAACTGTCCTGCACCACCCAGCTCTAGTTTTTTAAAAAAAGTATGATTTTTGTTTTAACCAGACAAGTTGAACTGAAAGAATCTGCATTCAAAATGCACAGGAATTAAGAAAGGGAAAATGGATAGTGCTCTTAGTTCCCAGAATTTAAAATAACTTTTTTTAAAAGTCCAGTCTCTTTATTCCAAAGCTGAAGAGTCCTACATTTTTTAGATGTCCAGTGGGACAGTTTTATGTTTGTGATGTGCACAGTATGCAAACATCTTTATTTGTGCAATAGCACAGGGAAGGCCTCCACTCTGAGGACATTTGAAAGTGTTTTGGAATACAGGCTTTGGTGCATCAAGTAAATGGAGATCGCAGTGCATCTTCAACAGAGGAGAACAGAAAACAAAGTTTGCCCAACAACTCTGTTTTGAGTAAAGGTTCTGGTCATTAACACTAGACTGTTTTAAGCCCCAATGATGTAAGAAAGTCTTACAATATTAGCTATTCAACAACGTGGTTAACAAATCTCAGTCTTATAAGTGTGTTTTAAATGTATTTTTGGATATAGTAAAATTACTAATTAATGTAATTTTACTAAAGTAGCTTTCTAATGTACAAAAGCTATTTCTTTGGGCACTGTTTTTGAATTAGTCTTGTGAATTTTTTTCTGCAATAGCCAGAAAAATATGAAAGAGCTCACTTGAATTTTTGCAGAATATACCAAGAAGGGTTCCTTTTCTTGAATATAAAAAGGAAAAGATGACCTTCTGGAGAAAAGTCTGCAAAATATCACTGTTAATGAAAACTTTCAGTTTTATGTCCCAACAGAAGCAACTCTGCTAACTTTTTTTCTGTTCAATTTCCTCGATGGTTCACCCGAACTTCATATGACAGAATGAGGGAACCCTTAAAAATGGTAAGTATTGCAAGATTCTTTAAGGATCTTGTTATCTTTACAGACGCAATAGAAAGTCTGACACTTCTAGATTTATTTGAACTGAATCGTACACTGACTCAAATACGTTTACTTCCAATTGTAAACATAGGGGTTTACTTTGTAAAATAGTCTGTGGCCAAGACAAATAACTGAACATTTATGGTTCAGTTTGCACCTAAGCCACAAGTTGGGCCTTGAGCCCAATCCATTTATTGCCTCATCCCAGTCTTTTGCCATTGCAATGTGCATTGGTGCCAACTTCCAAAAATTGAAAAATTGGCAGAATGAAGAGGTTAGGATGTTTTCTGGCTGTGAGTACTTTCACTCCGTGAAGCATCATTTGTTTTAGATACTTGCCATGAATCTTGGAAAGTCGAATGTAAACTATAGTCGCTTTTGACAAAAGTACAGTAAAATAATTTACAAGAATTATCTTCTTGGAGAAGGTAACCAGAAACAAATTTATTTTCTGTTCAGTTTTCACCTTTTTCTCCAATCTTTAACAAATCAATTTTTATTGCCCAGTTTGTTCTCTTTTCACCATTTTATTTTTGATTTCACCCAGTTTCCTTTGTGCATCTTTATTTTTCTTTTTGCATTTTAATTTCAGTCACTTTTGGGACTGGGAAAGAAAGATTTGGAGATCAACTTTTTTTGTTGCCAGTTTCTGTCAGCTGCTTGGTCAGTGTACCATTTGAAGTTGTGCAGGCTGTGGTTTGAAAAAAACCTTAACTGCTAAAAAGTGTTACCTTTGAACACTCATTTTAAAATGTACCACTGCTACCACTCCATTTGTTAATATGGAATGAGGATTGGTAATCATTCCTTCCTGGATTTAAGATCTAACTTTGAGTCAACAGAATTCCATTTCAAAGCTGATGTGCTTGTACTTGGCTTGTCACCAAAAGTGATGAAGAATGCTGTGACACACTTAACCTACATTGCTTAAAATATAACCTGTTGATGTGACACGGTTCAGGGCTTGAAATTAATTGCAACCCAGTAGCAAAATTAAAAATCCACTTGAATTTAGGGTTGATGACTAGAATACACATTGTCTATTCCAGTACCAATTCAGCTGGTGGTGCCTTTTGTTGGGAAAATACTACAAATCCCAAGATCAGTGGGGCCATTGCCTACTTACAATATGGTGGCCCACTTACAACATTTTGGAGTACCATTAGTGGTAACGTTTGGCAAGAATTGTCTTGCTGTCAGAATGTTGACTGGAAGTGTTCAAGCTGTGCTACTGGTTTACAGGCAAGTGAAAGAAATTTGCTACTGGGCATTTAAAGAGAAAAAAAATCTTGCCCTGTCTCAACTGATAGTAATGATGGTACTGCATCTGAAGAAAAGTGCCCAATTCCTTGCATTGAATGCTCCATTGTTCTGCCAACCCCAGTTTTGAATCCATGAATGCAGTGACTGAAGCATGTTTGTTTGAATGTGACAACAGACAATAATGAAGTCCAGGGTTTTTCCCATGAAGGACTCCAACCAATTCCAGCACTGCAGCAGTGGATGTTGCATCATTTCCTGTATAAGTTTACTGATAGATGCAACACTAAATTATTTTGGTCATATAGCATATAGTAAATCAAAATTCTGCGACAACATTGCAGCAGCATAATTTTCCACTATGTATTTGGATTAAAAGCTCATAGTTGATCTGTTTTACTGTGCATGCTTTCATCAGGATTGTTATCTGCTTTAAAACTGTCCACTATTGGGTTGGGAATTTTGCTAGAACTTCTGGAGCACAAGCAAAATTATTGATCAAGGCACTACTGATGGCTCAGTCAGCTTCAGTAGCTGAGCCATACAGAATGGCAAGATCCCAAGTTAGGTACTGAGTCTCTTTGGAGCAGATGGACTTCAATCACGAAGTCAGTCAAATTCTGCTATTGTATTCAGTACCTCAAGGTTAAGAGTGTAAATCAGCTAAGGTTCTTTCCCTAATGGTTATCCAGTGACCTCCCTGCTCCAACACCTTGCTAAAAATGATAAGGTAGCTGGCTGGCAAGGATAGGATTGGTTCAACTGTGATGCTGTGGTTAAGTAACCTGCTGACACTCATGAAAGATCTACTTGGAAGATCTTTCGGATGAAGTATCTAAAAAAAATACACATGGATACCAGTAGGGATTTCATACTTTCTCAGAAGGAAGTTGAGATAAATGATAGCATTAGGAGTATAGTTCTTGGATGAACTCATAATATGCCACATAGGAAATAGAAACAATAGACCATGTGACCATTTGACTCTATCTCGTCATTTGAAGTGATGATTATGTTTGGTTTGCTGCCTCAACTCTACTTTCCCTACCAAATTTGATGCACGTTTATATTCAAGCAGTATGATGGAAGTTCCATTCAAATAAACTAAATTGGTATGGAAAGCCTTGTTTTTTTAAAAAAAATTTGCAAATACCAAACAAGTCAATTCATACGTTCAGTACAAAGATATTTTTAAAAGTCAGGTTTAATGTACTAATTTGTTTTCTATGAATACATAATACGTCCCAGTCAACAATGGGAATTTGATATGTGATTGATTTTTCTGTAATGGATGGCAACTAGATTAATGATTCACCTGAATTTCAAAGTCAAAATTTATTGAATTGCGCTTCACATCCCCATTTTCTTTCCTTGTGTTTCCTACATTCGCTAATTTATTGTGGGGTATGATTACAATAGTCCTGCCGTCTTGAGCCCAAATACTGAGTATAAATAAGCAGTTGATTGCCTTTATGTATTCTTTCATGAGCAATGAGTGTTGCTTACTGGGTCAGCATTTGTTGCCCATCCTTAATTGCCCTTGAACTAAGGGACTTGAAAGGCCATTTCAGAGGGTAGTTAAAAGTCAACAACATTGCTGTGAATCTGGAGTTACACATAGGCCAGATCAAGTTAAGAACAACATATTTCTATGATTTCGTTCCCTAAAGTACACTAGTGAGCCAGATGGGCTTTTACAACAATCAGTGGTGATTTCATGTTCATCACTAGTGTTATAATTTCAGATTTTTTTTATTCAATTTAAATTCCATCCATCTGCTATGGTTGGATTTGAACATGAGTTCCCAGAGCATTGCTCTGGTTCTCTGGATTATAATCCAGTGACAATACCACTCTGTCACTGCTGAAAAGAGTTTGGAAAGTTCTTTATTTTATACAGTTCCAGGCAAGTTAAAATAATAATGAGATGTTAAGCGTGGCTTAAGCCAACACCAGGTCATTTTTGCTGCCAGCTTCATCTTTTTGGCAAAAAAAACTCTCAGCATAGTGAAGCTGCAAACATGCCTGGGAATTGCTGATAAACTTAACCCTACGATTTTCATTTGAACATTGCTTAGAATGAACTGTCTCTACTTAGTATGTTTCCCAAATAGGGCTGGCCATTGGGAACAAAATTATTTTCATTGAGCAGCAGCTTTATCTGTGTTGCCTCAGTGCTTCGTCTTCCAGTTCCCTCTCTTTTTTCTCCTTTTCACTGCAGTATAAGAATTTAATTAGTGAATGCTTAATTCCTCAGTGCAAGTGCACTTGTGTTCTCAATCTAATTAATTCATTTAGAGTTGAAATCTTCTAATGGGTTTACGATTATAAAACAGAACAGTATAGCACGATATAGGCCTTTTGACCCTTGATGTTGTGCCGAGTTATGTCCAAACCCAAGATCAAGCTATTCCACTCCCTTTCAAACTGATGTGCTCCATGTGCCTATAGACAATCACTTGAATGTTCCTAAAGTGTTCAACTCCACTATCACAGCAGGCTGTGCATTCCACACCCCAACCACTCTCTGTATAAAGAATCTACCTCGGACATCCTTCCTATGTCTCTCACCATGATCTTATAACTATGCCCCCTAGTAACAGCTACATCCACACAAAGAAATTGTCTCTTAACGTCCACTCTCTCTAACCTCCTCATCATCTTATAAACTTCTATTAAGTTGCCTGTCGTTCTCCTCCACTCTAAAGAGAAAAGCCCCAGTTCCCTCAGCCTTTCCTCATAAAACTTACCCTCCAAACCAGGCAGCATCCTGGTAAATCTTCTCTGCACTCTCCAATGCTTCCACATCCTTCTTGTAGCAAGTTGACCAGAGCTGCACACAATATTCCAAATGTGGTCTCACCAAAGTTCTGTATAATTGCAGCAAAACCCCACGGCTCTTAAACTCCAGCCCCCTGTTAATAAACACTAACACACTATAAACCTTCTTCACAGTTCTATCCGCTTGAGCAGCAACCTTAAGAGATCTATGGGTATGAACCCCAAGGTCTCTCTATTCCTCCACGTTCCTCAGAACCTTGCCGTTGACCCTGTAATCCACATTCCTACACAAAATGAATCACCTCACACTTATTATCTGATGGTGGCTGCCTTCTTTGATGATCCCGAACTTGATTTAAGGCAGTTAATGAGATAAACTGTTTTCTAAGAACTTAGTGTCAATGAATACCTCTGAATTATTGTTTGCACTCTGGTATGTCCTTTAAGAACATAATGAGAAATCGGAGCAGGAATAGCTCTTTCAGCCTGCTGTGCCATTCAGTAAGATTGTGACTGGCTGGATCTTGTGTCAACTACTCTTTCTCTTTATTTCTGCCATAGTTCTTGACTTCCCTATCTTTCAAAAACCTGCCTATTTCCATCTTGAATATATTGAATGATTTGACCATCATATCTGTTTGGCATGAAGAGTTGGCTATCTATGGATGAGAAGAAATTCCTCTCCATTATGAAATGGGCAGCCTTTTATTCAGAAATCACGCCCTTTAGATCTAGGGAAAAACATCCTCTCAGCGTATACTTTGTCAAGCCCCCTCAGAATCTTGCATGTTTCCATAAGGCAGTATCTCTTTTTTTTAAACTCGTTTGACTATCGGCCCATAATACGCAATCTTTCCTCAAAAGACAATCTCTTTTATCCCAGGGATGAAGCAAGTGAACATTTTTCGAACTGTCTCCATGCAAGTATACCTGCCTTTGAATAAGGAAACCAAAACCATGTGCAGTACTCCTACAGTCTCACCAATGCCCTGTACATTTGTAGCAAGACGTCCCTCCTTGCAGTAAAAGCCTAGTGTCCGCTTACTTTCCTAATTGCTTGCTGCATCAACATGCTTGCTTTTGTGTTTTTATCTAGAAGTCAACCCAGATCTGTCTACTCCAACTTTCTGCAGTTTTTCTTGATTTAAATAATATTTTGCCTTTGTTTTTCCTGCCCAAGTGGATAGTCTCATGTTGTTGCGTGTATTTGCCAAATGTTTTTGCCCACTTGCTTAATTAACCTTGCCTCACTCACATTATCCATTTGCAGATTCTTATAGAAGATTATCAGTTTGTTTATATATTTGTTTGAACCATGTCGTGACTACTCCTTCCACGGTCAGTAAGTCCTAGAGTGGGATTTGGACTCAAAGTAGGGATGTTACTTGCTGAGCCACAAGATCTTGTCTTCACCCATGTCCTATAGATTGTATATAGTTGCTGCCCTAGCACTGATCCCTCTGGTACCTCGTTAGTTTTGGTTTGCCAACCTGAAACTGACCCATTTATCCCCACCTGTGGCAAACTAATTCTCTTCTAAACAATTCTCTTCTGTGCTAATATATTGCTCACAGCACAATGGACTCTTGGTTAAGTCATGAGTAACTCTTTTATGTGGAACTGTATCAAATGCATTTGCGAAATCCAAATATGCTATGCTACATCAATTGGTTTCCCTTTATCTACTATCGTTACACTCTCAAACTTAATAAATTGCCAAACACTATCTTTCTTTCTTAGTAGCATTTTCATGGATTTTAACATTTTCCCAATGACGGATGTTTGACTAACTAGCCTATAGATTCCTGTTTTTGTCTCCCTACTTTTTCAAATAAAGTTTTACAGTTAACATTCTTTCTGCCTGCTGCATTAGAGCGCCTAAAACTTAAGACTTCAGCTCATAACTTTGAGTTGGAGTTGATCAAGTTCCAGACAAGGGAGATGCAATTGTTGTGAATCACTGTCCACCAAAATCCACATGCTACAGCTGTAACACGTCACCTGTCTAACCGTTGCTATTTAACTAATTAGCTTTTAAAGTTTTGCAATTTCATTCAAATGTCTATTTATAGTTTAAGTAGATTACACTCATTAACAATTGCAGTAAGGGAGAGTGTTAATTGTAAAACTTTACTCAAAAAAAGTAGGGAAACAAAAACAGGAATCCATAGGCTAGTTAGCCAAGCATCTGTCATTGGAAAAATTTTAAAATCCATTATTAAATAGTTTTGTCTACAGTTCAAATTTAAAGCAGCAACTGCTACCCCCACCTCGCCAAATTTTCATTCTAGCTAAATAGCAATCACATCTCTTGTCCTGTGACATCATGCTTGCATCAAGTGTTGCGAAGTTGAGTAGAATGTTTGTAGATTGGTGTTTGTAAAATGTTAGAGAAAAGGCATTGCATAGCCTTTTTAAAAGGTGACGCTTTTTCTGTGCTTAGAGAAAAGGTGCAAATACACAGAGTGCCCCAAATGAAACATTTGTATCAAAAGGCCAAGCAGTAATGTTACCAAGGCTTTCAGACTTTTGAATTTTTTTTGTATTTAGCCAATCAATTTGAATCAGAATAGGCTTTTGAATTTAGCCGATCAATTTGAATCAGGTACTTAGATACCAGCAATCTATTATTAAATTTAAATCCGATGGTTTTGGCAACTTAGGACCAGTCCTGTTGTGGGGGATATTGATATGTAATCACAGGTATAAAAGGAAGTGGGCAGTGACACAAGGGGAGAGAGACTAACTATTGCATGCCACAACTCATAAGCCCAAAATATTCTAGAAGACACAACCTGGTTGTAATTGAGAGAGTGACTAAAATTCTCTCTTTTTGTTAATTTGGGAATGGAATTTGTTGGAATAGCATTCCATTAGAATCGTATCTTTTTCGGTTTGGTAATAGTTTAGTTAACTTATTCACCGTTAGATGAATAAATTGTTACTTGTTGATTTTGGGAAGTATGAGGGAGCTATTTTGATTTAGCCACTAAAAGTTGATGAAGAGCAGATCATACCACTTTGCATTTTTTACATATTATAGGGTGAGGCACACTTCTTTGAGTGGTTAGGTGAAAGTTTTTGTGGGGGGGATGGTCAACCTCTGCTTTACAATGCATAGATTTGAAAGAAATTGAATACAGTATAGTCATTCTCTATTTTCGGGTCTGGTCTCACTCAGCAGCTGCTTCTACTGGTCACGGACCTCCTCTGCCAATGCTCTTTACATCTTGCTCTCTGGTCTTGCTAGATTCCTGCTCCTCTGTTTCTGGCCTACTTTGCCACTGCTTTTTATATTTTGCTCCAGTCACACACTGCCAGTTTACATTGAAGTGCCCAACCTAGTCAAAATTTAAAAACTGGAAAAGAAGACATACACATTAGCCATATTCGCACTATCTTCATGTGACGTCTGGGCAAAGAAACACTATAACAGTTGTGTAGACCGTTTGATATGCACAACAAGCTTCCAAAAGTTGTAAAAAAATTCCAATAATCTCCTTTACGTATTGGTAGTTAAAGAATAAACCACCTTTTCTCTCTCTAAGCACAGAAAAAGCATCACCTTTTAAAAGGACTATGCAATGCCTTTTTTTCTAGCATTTTACAAACACCAATTTACAATTACCCTACTCAGCTTCGCAACGCTTGATGTATTTAGTGGCTATGTCAAGACATTTGAAGAGGTAGATAGTATTCATCAATTGTCAGATTTATTATTTCCACTTGAACAATAAAATTGAATCTTAGTTTAATAATCCACACAATAAAAAGACACCTTCAACCAGCTTGTATTTAAAACTAGCCCAGTTGGTTTGTTTTCATGGTTAAGAACTTGTTCATGATCCCAGGCAATATTTTGAAATTGTGGCAAAGGAGGCAGTGGTTAACAAAGAATAAAGAGGAATTTATATATTAAGTACACTAGTGGAAAAACTGAGCTTCATAGAAGGAGCTCCTCACATGGAGTCCTAAAATCATTGAATTGTACAGTACAAAAGTGGCCTTTTGGTCCATGTAAAGGTAGCAGTGCACAAGCATATTTTGTGTTTAGTTGTGTTTGTTACATATGAGGATTAATATGTAATTGTAATTTAATTACAATTAAATTGTATTAATTGTAATTAATACAATTTATTAATGTATTTCAGTTGAGAAGGGCTTTAACTTTATTTGCTTTCTTCTGTATACATGTGTGTGTACATGCTATGCCAGGCAAATGTAAATGCAACTTGGTTTGGAGATTTTGTAACATCATTCAGTTGGTGTCAGATACTTGGCTACCCCACCCCAATCAAAATAGAGCATAAGTCAAATAGGCTTGCTTCCTTATTTGTTCTGGATACAATCCATCTTGATGTCACTACTTTTCCCCATGGCTTCCAGAATTGGCATTAGACTTTACCAGCACCATGAACTTAATTGTTTGGGAATCTTTGTTTGACAAGCTCTGCATTTTAATATTTAAGCTACGTGACTGCTTTATAATTAAAGAGCATTTTAAACTAAATTCTCTACCTAACTGATGCCTTTATTAAAGGGAGTTGCTCATTGATGCGAAGACTGCTATTTCAACACAACCAGACATTTCATCTAGATGAATTTAGTAAGTGTTGTACTGGACGTTTGTGTGGATATCAAAAATAAATTAAAGGAGACAGTGATTTGCGATTTTCTGACCCATTAACAAATTATACTGTATATACTTACATTATATTCATTGAACCCTATTTCACCTGTGGTTCTAATTCAGATGTACTTGTAGCTATGTCAAGGCTGCTTTGGTAGATTTCTGCATTTGCGGGCAGCTGTGCAGATATGGCCAATATGACTTCCTTGTATTTCTCGTTGCAAGCATTGCTTTGTGTTTTCCCTGGAAAAATAATTTCCTCCAAGTTGCATATAACTGCGTTTTGAGATGCCCAACAGCTCAGAAATTTTTTTTACACAGCTTCAGTTGTCATTCTGCTCAGTCTCTCCTTCATCTCTATCTGTTAGCAAAAAATCTCCAGTCTTCTTGTGGGAAAGACTAGAACTTTAAAATAAAGGATCTCCCACTTAAGATGAAAATGTAAGTTTTTTTTCCTGAGGGGTATGGGTCTTTGGAACTCTCTTCCTTCAGAGAGCAGTGAAGATAATGTCGTTGA
Source organism: Sphyrna mokarran (assembly GCA_024679065.1). NCBI lineage: Eukaryota > Metazoa > Chordata > Chondrichthyes > Carcharhiniformes > Carcharhinidae > Sphyrna > Sphyrna mokarran. The sequence continues at coordinate 67,245,795 of JAGIQG010000002.1, forward strand.
ATAGTTTAAAGGCTGATTGATTCATCATTAGTCAAGAATCAAAGATTATTGGAGCTAAGCAGGATGCAGAGCTGAGGCCACAATCAGATCTATTACAATCTTATTGAAAAGTGAGTACGTTTGAGAGGGCAAATGGCCTGTTCTGACCGTTCTGTAATGATCATTCTATAGAGCAAAGATAACACTTGGTTTTTCTTCATTAGGAACTTCCATTTTAAATACACCCTTCTCTCAGCTTCAGCATAGAGTATGTACATGAAAAGGTTAATTAAATTTGGTCGTTATCTCAAGGGGATTGGATTTCAAAATGAGGAAGTGATGTGTTAGTTGTACTGAACTGTGGTTGGATCTCCTCTCTAATGCTATCTTTCATTTTAGCACCAGACTTCAGGAAATGAATGTTGATTTCTCCTGTTTTGTTTCTATATAATTTTCCAAGTCTTGGTGATCTGAACACATTCAAGGCAATTGTGCATTTTACAGAATGCCTTTTCGATGTGCCAGACTGGAAGTGATCAGCTCTGCTTCAGTGAAGGAAATTTTTCTGGCTGGAATAGTTAACTAGCATTAATGTATTCTTCAGTTTGGCCACACTTCTCTGTAGTTCCCTCTTTCCAGTTGCATTATGTCCCTTGTGTGATTTAGCATTTTCAGTGGAAGACAATTTCCATGCAATGTTGAGGCATTGAAGTATGAAAATATCTAGTTTGGATTACGGCTGACTGTATGAAAATTCACTATTTGGTTAATCAAAAGATCAGTATGAAATTTGGAAAAATATTAAAAGACTATTCTGACTTTGATACTTGGCTGGATTGTAGTATAGGTGATCAGGACATGATGAAAAGAGTGTTAAAGGGTGCAAACTGACCACACACTTTTTTTCCATGGTCCTCTACTGCTTGTTTTATTTTCTCACCTGTCAAATCTCTTCTTTAATATCTGGAAAAACCATCTTCGGCATTTATGCTTGAATCATTTGCACCCACCCCTCCACTATTTCTGACCGTATAACAACATCAATGCCCTTGGATCCTACTTCAGCGTATCTGGTGCTTAAACCTTGATTTGTGATCTTGACATATCACTGAACTTTTTGCAGTGTTCTCTTGGCCAGCCTCCTGTTATCTGCTGTCTGTATGCTAATCTGCACAAAGCTCCACATGTGCATTATCTGTGATGCTGAGCTACGTTGGCTCCCAGTTTCCTGACATCTTGATTTTTAAAATGGTCATATTCATGTTCAAATGGCTTTTGTGGTCTTGCCCCCAATCGTCCTTTAACAATGTTATTGTTTCTGATTTGGGCTTCATTTGAACATGTTGCTACTGACAACTGATTTTTTTTAGCTGTTTAGTTCCTAAGCTATGAAACCCTTTAGAATGTTCCTAATGTTAAAAGTAAATTAACATTACTTTTGTGAGTAAAAATTTGTTTACTTACAAATTTGTAAGTAATTTGTTACTTACAAATTAAATTTGTAAGTAACAAATTTGTTACTTGTTTTTGACATTAAAAAATTTGTTTTTAAATTTTTAAAAATTTAAATTTTTTTTAAATTTGTTTTAAATTTGTTTAAAATTAAATTTTAATTAAATTTGTTTTTGACCTTGAAATGACAGCAGTGAAATTTGTGAGTATAGAGTTGCTATTTTTTGTGAGTATAGAGTTGCTATTTCTCAACTGATACTTTTCTACTTGACTGTTTTCCATAGTCTTTGCATTGGCAAAGCTTACAGTCTATTCCTAACTCTTTGCTGCAGTTGAAAAAAAGTACCTATCTAGAGATGCTCAAGAGTCGTGTACTTTTTTTCCTTTGGTTAGAGCTTGATCTTCCTTGCCCCTTCCCAAGATTGAAAATCAGTGGGTGGACTACGCTCAGAAGCCGCACTATACCACTTAGCACAAATGGAATACCAAACTTGTACTGGAGCAATTTATTTAATGGCTGATTTAACCTTTCTTTTGACCTTATGAGACCTTGGGAATCACACCTCAGTGACTTTGTTAAAGTATATTTAAACTTTTTCTGCATTGAATGGGGCTTCCTTTGCAATCAAAATATGATTCTGTAGAACTACTGTAGCATTTTAAATGGATGTTGTTTTAATTTCTATTGAGGCTGCTGTGAAATTGCCTTTGGTTCAAAGGTTTAATTCCCAGAAGCACAGGTTGTTAGGTGGTATTGTTTAGGACAAATTGGACAAAATGTCAGATGAATCTTCTATCTTGTTTTGTCTATACACTCGTGTATTGCTTTGAGACAAATGAGTCATCCAACACACCTGAAAATTATTTGCACCATTTAGTGTTGAAATTATTTTTTCAACACATTGATCTGTTGTTGGATCCTGAATCGGAATTGCAACAGTAACTGAAGCATGGGGGAATTGCTTTTCAAATTCTGTTATTCATAAGGAGATTGGCAATATATAATATACATTGAATCTGTATGAAAAAGCAGCAATAATAACTGAGACTTATATAACATCTTAATGTAACAATGTTTCAAAAAGCTTCACAGGAGCAACATATGACACAGGCACGAAAGGAGTTGTATGACCAAGGCTTGGTCCCAAAGGTAAGTTTTAAGATATGTCCTAAAGGAGGAAAATGAAGTATGGAGGTGGGGCAGTGTAAAGATGGAATTGCGGAGCTTAGGCCCTAAGTAGTTTGAAAGCATAGCCACAATGCTTACTCTGTTTCTGTCTTGCATGCTGCCAGACCTGAGTACTTTCAGCATTTTCTGTTTATTTACAGTTGACCTCTATACTTATATTTCCATATGACTTTCACAAAAAAGATAGTGTTTGCCAATTTGTGTGGGACCGTATTTTCAGTGCACACTATGAAGAGAAGTGGTGCCATCCTAGGGCTATGACAAGATTGCTTAGCTAGGTATTAGAAAGTAGACAAACACTTGGTTTGTAGATTATGCAGAGTTCATGTGCCAGACTAACTGGTGATACTAGACCAATGAGAACACTGGCAACAGGTCTAAAATTTTTAACAATCCAAAAGGAGCATTGTGATAAATATAGTCAATCTCAAGAACAGAATAATAGAATTTATAATTCATTAAGATATTCCTCCACTGATTTTTTTTGACTAATGTTTATCCAATGCCTTCTTAAAATTATAAAAGTTATTACTTTCATTTGTAGCTGATTCCAAACATTTCCAAATGGCTATGCATATTAGGTGAATACCTTCTATTGAAGCTGCAAATGGTTGTCCAGAATTTAGATTTGCTTTTTAATAGAATTTTTAAGGAGAATTAGCAATTTCACTTCTTGTTGGATTAGATATCTGAACATGCCATTTGTCTGATCATATGGAGCATAAACACAGGCATGGACTATTTGGGCCAAATGGCATGTTGTTATGTTATATATCTTATGTAATCCTAACAGTATGAAGCAGTGTTAAAATTACCACATGCATTTTGTGTAGAGGGTGGCATGCATGAGAACATGAAACATGGTACACTACCTCCTCTTGAATTGATTTCAAAAGCATAACTTTCAGGATGAAATAGAATTGAAAATGAGGTAAAATATAGACAATATTTTTCATTTATTGAATACACATAACTCAAAATAGAGCTGTAAGTTTTTCCCAACATGCAGGAGATATTATGACTTGAATATATCTGGTGGTAATGATAAATCCAGTTGTGTATTGTTCCTAATTTTGGATTATATTTCTCAGTTCCTGGACCAAGGGGACAGTTCAGCAGCTTAGACACCAAGACCTTTAACTCTGGTATGTATTTTTCTATTCACTACTTTTTTCTAAATAACATGTAGTAAACATATTTGTTGCAAATTCATTCCTGTCATTGTTCCTCCAGCTTTATCAATGCTTGTCTTTGCATTCACACAAATATTGCCTAGCCTGTGACACCAACATCCTATGAATTTTTTAAAAACTTAGGCCATGTGGGCATGTGTGAAAATGTCAATATTTTTCAGATAAATGATGCTTCTGTATTATACAAAGTATTTTTGCCTCTTCATCTTATTTTTACAATTTGTCTATAAATTTTTAGTATTTGTAAATGGCTAGTTTTCAGTTTAGTTTCAGGTCAAAACAAAACAGCATAATTGCATAGGAGTTGAAGATCTTGTATATATGTGTGCAGTGCACAGAAATGGCCCATCATCTCTTGTGCTAGCTCTTTTAAGAAGCCTGTAAAATTGTTCCCACTTGCCCTACTCTGTTTTCCAAATCCATGCTGTAAAATTTCAGGTCAATTACAATTGTCTCACTGAGTTGGAGAGCTGATCTTAAAAGCAAAGCTTAGTTCAAACTAGCTACAGAGCTCATTGGATACAAGTATATTGTCACATTTCACAGAATTTAGTATCTAATCACAATAACTACAAAAAATGACAATGAAAGGCAGTGAGATACTCAGTTCATTTTGGAACACCAGTTCCCAATCGTCTGGTTCCCTATTCTGTTGACTGTAGTCCATCTTCTTCCTGGTCATCGTCTGATTGTGAGCATAAAGGTCCCAAGAACATCTCTTTATTTTCGCTTTAGACCCGGCCTGTGTGCATGATCAGTGGTGTTTCTGAGCTCTCATTGATCCAGGCAATGAAGATGAGTTTCTGTTTAATTTCTGAAGGATGATGGTCACCTGATGCCATTTCTTCTATTTTCTGTCTCGTTCACTAAGGTGTCCAAGTTGTTAGTTGTGGAATGTCCAAGTCATTCAAATTATTTCAGTAAGTTTTCTGGATCTCTCCAAAGATAAGTGAATGCCTCAACGAATTTTAGGTGTTTGCTTATTTGAGAAAGGAGAACAAGTCTATGAGATTAAGAGGGGCATGGACAGAGTGGATAGCCAGAAGCTTTTTCCCAGGGTGGAAGGGAGCATTGGCTTAAGATGCGAGGGGCAAGGTTTAAAGGCGATGTACAAGGCAGATTTTTTACACAGAATACTGGGTGCCTGAAACTCGCTGCTGAGGTTGGAGGGGGGAATAGTGGAAACAGATACGGTAGTGAGTTTTAAAGGGCTTATGGACAAATACATGAATAGGATGGGAATGGAGGTATATGACCCCCTGAAGATAGGGGGTTTTAGCTCAGTCGGGTAGCATGGTTGGTGCAAGCTTGGAGAACCGAAGGGTATAATTTTCTTTGGTGTCAACTCAATCTGACAATTTTAATGGTTAATTTCTGGGCCCACCATCCCAGATGTTTTATGTAGGTATCCTATAGAGTTTCCATTAAGACAGGTGTATATGTTTATTGCTAGTTTCGTTCTGTTGTGATTGTTCATGGTTGAAATGAAGCTAATTGAAAGATTTAACGTGAAACGCAGTCTTAATTGAAATTACAAAGTCACTTCACACCTAAAATGTGTGTAAAATATATCAGTGTGAAAGGACAAACTTTATATTAAAGCTGAGTAAAGCACAGTATGATTCATGTTCAAAAAGCTGCATAGCTAGAAAAACTAATTTTAGAATTCAGTTCTTAAACTCTCAGAACAAAAGTGTCCATAAACTTCTTATACATTTTAAAAGAAAGTAAATATTTCTCTATAAGGTTTTGCTCTAGACGAAGGCCATGTCGTATATTTTTACTTGTTATAGAATCTTTGTGGAAAGAGGCCATTTGGCCCATTAAAACTATTTTGATGACAACCCTACATAGGCCCTAACTCCATAGTCCAAAATATTTACCTGCCAATCCCTCTGACATTCAGGGGCAATTTAGCCAATCAATCTAACCAGCACATATTTGGACTGGGAGGAAACTGGAGTACCTGGAGGAAATCCGGATCAGAATGTCTCTCTTGTCAAGCCCCTTATAGTATCTACATTTACCATAATTACATAGAATATAAGATTTCATTAATTGATTAAAATATATTAGATCATAGATCATAGAATCCTACAGTACAGAAAGAGGCCGCTTTCTGCACTGTAGGGTTCTATGATCTAAGATCTTAATCACCTAACCATTAAACGTGGCTACAGTATAAACTTAGTCTTTGTATTTCCTGTAATAATCTTGCTGTTTATCATTCAACTCTGAAGCTGGAGATTTATCGTGGTTTCCTGGCCTTCTTCAAGAAACTGGAAGATTATCATTGCTTCTGCAAGATTTGTGCAATATTTATGCCAAGCTTTTGCTTATGCTTTTCAAACTTAACCAGACAAAACTTAGCAGTTACCCAACCTCTACATTCCTGTTCTTTTACATACAAAGCAGAACTTTTACATTAACATGATTCTTCCATAGACCAAATCATGCATTGCTTCTTGGTCTTTCATGAGTTCTAAGTGAAACAAGAAATAAAAACCATATAAACCTACAATTCAATTTTCTTCCCTTCATACAGATATCCAAATTTCTTCTGAAGTTACAACTGAATCTACTTCCACTATACTTTCAAGTGATGTTATAAAATCTTACTTTGGTTAAAAACCACACCTCTATCTTTTACTAACAAGTCTGTCATTTCACATTTTTATTAAATGTCTTTTGAAAAACCACGTAAATATCAACTCTCATCATTACTTCATTTCAAAATTTAATCCAGATAAATGCGAGGTGATGCATTTTGGCCGGAAAAATGTAGAAGAGAATTATAGGATAAAAGGTAAAACTATTCGGAGTATAGAGACGCAGAGGGACTTGGGGGTGCAGGTTCACAAGTCTCTGAAGGTGTCTTCACAGGTGGAGAAGGTGATAAAGAAAGCGTATAGTATGTTAGCTTTCATAGAAAAGGGTATAGAATACAAGAGTAGGAGTTTGATGTTGCAATTGTATAGAACGTTGGTTAGGCCTCACTTGGAATACTGCGTCCAGTTCTGGTCGCCATACTATCGGAAGGATGTGGAGTCCTTGGAGAGAGTGCAGAGGAGGTTTACCAGGATGCTGCCTGGTATGGAAGGACTGTCTTATGAGGAACGATTAAATAGACTGGGGTTGTTTTCCCTTGAAAGACGTCGGCTTAGAGGGGATCTAATAGAGGTGTATAAGATTATAAGGGGTATAGATAGAGTAAATGGTGGTAAACTTTTTCCACCTTCAGAAATGGATAGGACGAGGGGTCATGGCCTTAGGGTGAGGGGGGCTATGTATAAGACGAATATTAGAGGGCAGTTTTTCACACAAAGGGTAGTGGGGGTGTGGAATGCACTGCCGAGTAAGGTGGTGGGAGCAGGCACGCTAGGGCTGTTTAAGGGTCTCTTGGACAGCCACATGAGCGGTATGCAGATAGAGGGATATAGTAGGACTGTTTAACTATGGCTTTTTTTCCACAGGTAATTCGGTCCATACTTGACCAACATTGAGCATGCATTCGGCAGGTGGTGCGAGGACAGCTCTTGGATGTTGATTCATGGGTTGCCTGGTGCTTCATGTCGTAAATGAGTGCTTTATCTGGACCATCTGAAGGGCACCATGACAGCTCAGTGACTATCGCTGTAGCTGTGCAGACACTTGGAATTGGGCCGGTGTCTGCGGGAGTTTGCGCGTTCTCCCCGTGGTTGCGTGGGTTTTCTCCGGGCGCTCCGGTTTCCTCCCACATCCCAAAAAATTCGCTCTTAGGCTGATGGGAAACAAATTGTCCCTATATTGAGACTCTTCCATATTAGGAATAACCTAAAATTAGAATAGGATAATGGAATTGTTACTATATAGTTATGACGGCGGCGCGGGCTCGTTGGGCCGAAGGGCCTGTTTCCCATGCTGTGTGTTGTGTTGTTGCTCAAAAGAACTTGGATCAAGTGAGTCAGTTGATATCTCCCTTTAACAAACCTTTGTTGGTTATCATTGATTATTGCATGTTTTTCAAGTGGCAGTTAATTGTGTCCTGGATTATTGTCTCTAACTTTGCACAGGCTATCCGCCTCTCTTTTTTGCAACATCAGAACGATGTTTGCAAGTCTCCTCTCATCTGGTAGTGGATTGGAAGATTCCTACCCTTCCTTTAAACCAGGATGTGCCATTCAGTCCAGAAGACTTCTCTATTTTGAAACCAAACTTCCTCTTTATGTTCCTCTTCTCTATTTTTTATCCTTTCTGATATCTCTAATGTCACTATCAGCCACAGAGGCATCAACATTGGGGAGGGCATGGTTGGGAGCAGGGAACAGCATCTCTGACATACCATGCAGCGTTGGTAACAAGAACTAGCTACTTTGTGGGGTTCTCAACCCTAGAATAAAAATACAGGCCAAGATGTTTGTTTCAGTTTGTGGTTTTTAAGTAAAAGTATCTTATTTGATCGAATGCTAGAGAAATCCCACGTCATCTTGGTGCTTGTTGCTGTCCAAAATTGCAATTGAATGTCCGTACAATTGTTGGCATGCCGCCTGATACTCTTTGTAGATGATCATCATAAATTAGAATTTATTCAACAAGAATAGTATGTTATTCAACCAGCTTGGCATAACTTTAGCATGGTACCACCAGAAGTAATGCTTTTGGTAACAGCCTTTGAACAACTAAATGTATCATATTCAATGCCATGCTAAACGCTAGAACATTCATCTTTCTATTACTAATGTATTTAGCTTTCATTGGAAAGTGAATTTGATATCACTTCATTTATTGGTATGTTTTAATAATGCAGTTGCATGGAAGTAATTGTACATGCTTAATTTTGGATTTTTCTGTTGTAGCTAAAAAAAAGGTTCCAACAATTGATTCACAACATATCTATGGATCATCCCTTTTGGAACAACACTTAAGAGAAATTGGAATACAAGATCCTTTAATTGGTATGCTTTTTCCCTCTGTTTCTACTAATTATTTTACCCTATACCATGTATTATTCAATTAATTATTCTGTTACTGCAGATTTGTCTCAGTTGACAATATGTAAATAGGACAGTTTTCAGGATTAATGTCATATGTGGTGAACTGATCATAAATTGTATGAGTAAATATGTGATTTTTGAAATTGTTCTTAATCTTTGTCTCATGAAAAAATTCATGAGAGGTTCCGGAGGATTGGAGGATTGCGGATGTGGTCCCTATTTTCAAGAAAGGGAACAGGGATAGTCCTGGAAATTACCGACCGGTGAGTCTGACCTCGGTGGTTGGTAAGCTGATGGAGAGGCTTCTGAGGGACAAGATTTACAAGCATTTGGAGAAGTTTAGGTTGATTAGAAATAGTCAGCATGGTTTTGTAAAAGGCAGGTCATGCCTTACAAGCTTAATTGAGTTCTTCGAAAATGTGACTGAACACATTGACGAAGGAAGAGCAGTGGACGTGGTGTACATGGACTTCAGCAAGGCATTTGACAAGGTCCCACATGCAAGACTTCTTGAGAAGGTGAGAGGCCATGGGATCCAAGGGGCTTTGGCCTTGTGGATCCAGAACTGGCTTGCCTGCAGAAGGCAGAGGGTGGTTGTGGATGGCTCTTTTTCTGCATGGAGGTCGGTCACCAGTGGAGTGCCCCAGGGATCTGTTCTAGGACCCTTGCTGTTTGTCATTTTCATAAATGACCTGGATGAGGAAGTGGAGGGATGGGTGAGTAAGTTTGCCGATGACACGAAGGTCGGTGGTGTTGTGGATGGTCTGGAGGGATGTCAGAAGTTGCAGCATGACATCGACAGGATGCAAGACTGGGCGGAGAAGTGGCAGATGGACTTCAACGCGGATAAATGTGTTGTGGTCCATTTTGGCAGATCCAACGGGATGAATGAGTACACTATCAAAGGTAGGAGTCTTAGCTGTGTGGAAGAGCAGAGGGATCTTGGGGTCCGGGTCCATAAGACTCTCAAATCGGCCTCCCAGGTGGAGGATGTGGTTAAGAAAGCTTACGGTGTACTGGCCTTCATTCATCGAGGGATTGAGTTCAGGAGTCAGGAGGTAATGCTGCAGCTTTATAGGACCCTTGTCAGACCACACTTGGAGTACTGTGCGCAGTTCTGGTCGCCTCACTATAGGAAGGACGTGGAAGCTATTGAAAGGGTGCAGAGGAGATTTACAAGGATGTTGCCTGGATTGGGAGGCATGCCTTATGAAGACAGGTTGAGGGAGCTGGGACTGTTCTCCCTGGAGAGACGAAGGTTGAGAGGCGACCTGATAGAGGTTTACAAGATGTTGAGAGGAATAGATAGGGTGGACTCTCAGAGACTATTTCCCAGGGCTGAAATGGTCGCGACGAGAGGGCACAGATTTAAGGTGCAGGGAAGCAAGTACAGAGGGGATGCTAGGGGAAAGTTTTTCACTCAGAGGGTGGTGAGTGAATGGAATCGGCTGCCGTCGGTGGTGGTCGAGGCGAACTCGCTGGGGTCTTTTAAAAGACTTCTGGATGAGTATATGGGATCCAATGGGATTGGGGGTTATAGATAGGCCTATGGCTGGGTAGGTTTTGATGTGTTCGGCACAACTTGTGGGCCGAAGGCCTGTTTATGCTGTAGTGTTCTATGTTCTATGAAGCCAGTACTAAACAAATCTTAGCCATTTTAAGTCAAGGGTGATGGGGCATACGCATATTTCAGTGTTCCATGTGGATTGACACCCATGTTCATAGTTATAAAGAAGTGACTTCATCTAGGAAGTAAAGGTGCATGTGGCTGTTTTGATTTTGGCAGTCCAGCATCCTGCTGTTCGTTTTATGATCAAGTTGGATACTTTTTGTGAAAATGTCTTCTGTGTAATATTTTTTAGATAAAGATATCAAGCACTATAGAGTTGAGGTGGATACGTCAAGTTGTAATATTGATTAGCTATTATCAAACTGGTGGAATTGGCTCAAACATAGGGCAGCACAGTGTCACAATCGTTAGCCATTTTTTTTTAGATCTATTGTTTAATGAGATTGCAGCTTTCCTGCCAGATATCTAGAGTAACTCTTCTCATTCTCTGATTGCAAGATGTTGGGCTTCAGACTGGTTTATTTCCACATTGCCCTGAAGACCTCACTATTGGCTAATATTGACAATGTCTTGAGTTACTTTGTGTGAAACCTTTCCATTACAAAAGTGTTGGCAACTTCTACATGATTCTGTTTGTTTAACAAAAACAGAAATTGAAGTCCCAATATTCAGTAATGCACAGGTATAATGACTTGTACCTAGCTGTCAGACTAGGAATAAAAGTACAAAGGTTTTCAAGTGTGGATTATGTACCATGAATGTACAAAGAACAAAAAAAATTACAGCCCAGGAACTGGCCCTTCGACCCTCTGAGCTTGCACCATTCTGCCTGACTGAACTAAAACCCCCTATTCTTGCAGAACCACATCCCACAATCCCCATTTTATTCATGCAGTTGTCCAGATGCCTTCTTGTCCTCACTATCATATCTGCTTCCACTTCTTCTTTCTCTTCTCTATCTCTCTCTCTTTCTGCATGTGTGTGTATGCGCACACACACACACCACTCCCCCCCTTGCATGCAGCAGCAAGTTTCAGGCACCCACCATCCTCTGTGGAAAATAAACAACTTTCCTCCTCCTAATTTCCTTTAAACATTACCCCTCACACCTTTGTTGTAGGTAAAATAATACCTTGAAGACTGTTCGTGAGTCAAAATACAGTGGTTTTTATTCCAAGGCTTTGGGAGAAAACTGGTTCCAATTAAGGCTTACCAGACTTCTCCTCGAACACAAACACAAGTGGGCATTTATACATTACGGGTCTTAGTGTCACCCACAATACAAATCTTCAATTCCAGCCAGAAGTTCAGGTCTTCCTTCCTGTGTCGTGATGTAGGCTCAGAGTTAATCATGAATCACAGTCTGCAGTCTGGTCACAACTTAAAATCCCTTCTGCAGCAGTACTGGCATCCCTGTCTTTGAAGTTACTGGTGCAATCGCGGCTATTCAGCAGGACTCTTCCTGTTCAAAGCTGGTATTGTGATCTGCCATCAGCAGCTGTTAAAAGCCAGTATTATAAACTACCACCTATGTAACAATGTCCAACTAATATAACCAGGTAAGATTTGCAAAGTCTACAAAATAACACTCACATTTAACTATCAGCTGTTACAAAAACGAGTTAAAGGATGTAAAACATGAACAAATAATTTACATTAATACCAGGAGCAGTATAAGTCAGGGAAGATCAGCTATGATGAAGGGCTTTGTTTGTGATATACTCTAGGTACAAAATTCATTACCTCTTTCCCTCCTTCACCTTAAACTTATGCCCCCAGTAATTGACTTTCCACCCTGGGAAAAAGCTTCTAATTATCTACTCTGTCCATGCCCCTCATAATATTGTAGACTTCCAACAGGTATCCTCCTCAACCTCTATCGTTCCAGTGAGAACAAACCAAATTTCTCCAAAAAGCTTGATGCCCTGGCTGATGAAGGCAAGCATGCTATATGCCTTCTTGCCTTCTTTTTGACTGCCTTCTCCACCTATGTTGCCACTTTCAGTGACCTGTGTACCTATACATCCAGATCCCTCTGTCTATCAATATTAGTAAAGTTTTGCAACACCAATTTAAAATCCAACCAATTTATTTGATAGTAAATCCACGAGCTTTCGACACTATGTTGTGCCTTCGTCAGGCAAATGCAGTGTTCTGATCTGCAGAGGCACTCATATCCACACAGACAGTTACATACTGCTGATTAGAATGCGAATCCGAATGCGAATAGAAGGTTAGATGTAAGGATTCGCATTCTAATCAGCAGTATGTAACTGTCTGTGTGGATATGAGTGCCTCTGCAGATCAGAACACTGCATTTGCCTGACAAAGGCACAACATAGTGTCGAAAGCTCGTGGATTTACTATCAAATAAATTGGTTGGATTTTAAATTGGTGTTGCAAAACTTTACTGAGTTTACCCCAGTCCAACGCCGGCGTCTCTACATCATATCAGTATTAGAACATAGAACATTACAGCGCAGTACAGGCCCTTCGGCCCTCGATGTTGCGCTGACCAATGTAACCAATTTTGACCCTCTATCCTAAACTATTCCAATGCTATCCAAATGCCTACCCACTGCCCATTTGAACGCTCTTAAACTTGACGAGTCCACAACTGCTGCAGGCAGGGCATTCCACGCCGTTACTACCCTCTGAGTAAAGAACCCACCTCTAGCATCTGTCCTATAACTACCACCCTTTAATTTAAAGCTATGTCCCCTCGTGTTATCCATCTCCATCCAAGGAAAAAGGCTCTCACTATCCACCCTATCTAACCCTCTGATATTGTTAAAGATTCTGCCATTTACTGTACATTTCCTATCCACATTAGACTTTCTAAAATGCATTACCTCATATTTGTCTGGATTAAACTCCATCTGCCGTTTCTTCACCCAAGTCTCCAATTGATCTGGATCTTTTGACGGTCCTCATCACTATCCACAAATCCACCAACTTTTGCATCGTCCACAAACTTATGAATCAAACCAATTACATTTTCCTCCAAATCGTACAAACTGCAACAGTCCCAGCATTAATCCCTGAGGAATACCACTTGTCACAGCCCTCCATTCAGAAACGCACCCTTCCACTGCTAATCTCCATTTTCTATGACAGAGCCACTTCTATATCCATCATGCCAGCTCACCTCTGATTCCAAGCAACTTCACCTTGTGTAGCAGTCTGCCATGAGAGATCTTGTCAAAAGTTTTACTGAAACCCAAGTAGACAACATTCACTGCCCTACCCTCGTCAATCATCTTTGTCACTTTCTCAAAAAACTTGATCAAGTTAGTGAGTCACGACCTCCCCTTCAAAAAAATCATGTTGCCTCTTGCTAATATGTCCACTTATTTCCAAGTGGGAGTAAATCCTATCTCAAAGAATTCTCTGAATAATTTTCCTTCCATTAACATAAGGCTGTCCGGCCTGTAATTACCTGGTTTATCCTTCTTAAACAAAGAAACAACATCATACAACATGAATTATTTACTAGGACACATCTCTGACTAATATGTCATAAATTGTAATCACCTAGCTAAATTTACTTCGTGACTGATCAATTTTCATTTAACAATTGTCACCAGTAAAATTAAGGCTAGAGGCTTAATACATTCTGTTTCTGTAGGGCTGAACTACGTAATTGAATATCAGACTGAACAGTCACCAGATCCAGCATTCTTCTGTGAACTTTGCAATTGTCGTGGGGGATTTTCCTCTTTTATGTCACACTTACTTGGCTATAAGCACAGACTGAATTATATGGTAAGCATTCCATTCATGGTGTTAGTTGTTAAACATTATTAACATTTATAATGCCTACAATTTCAAACTTTAAACAGTGATGTGGACTAATTAGAAACTGCAAAGGGACAGATGCAGAATTTACAAGTCATCAGTGTTAGGACAAATTAAATTCAGTTTGAGTAGCTCCAATATGTTTTCTTTGGAATTCACAAAAAATGTTGGGATTAAGGGAGAGAATGCAAGAGATCTGGAAATGGATTGAGTTGATGCTAATCTTGACTAGTCTTTCAAAGCAACGGTAAAATAAAGAATGATGAACTACACTGCTAAATCAGCAGAGTACAAATCTGATCCGGTGTTTGCAGATGTCCTGAGTATTTTGTTCATTTTTGGTCACTCAAATACTGAGGCAACATCTAAGTGCAATGATTGACTCAATGCTGATTTCTATGTTGAAGAGCTGACTTGTAAGACAAGAGCCCAAGAAATGGTAGTAAAAGCAGACCCAATGGCTCTTTGAGCCTGCTCTGTCACTTAATGCATCCTGGATGATCTTGGACTTCAGCTCTACTTTTGTACCTACTCCCCATATATCTTTTGATTTCCTTAGAGACCAAATATCACGAACCAAGCCTTAAATTTGTCCAGTGCAATGGTCAAAATGTATACCATACTCAATTAGCCCTGCTTGCAAAACTCAAAATACAGCACACAGATTTTACCATTTTGATTCTAAGTGCTAGGCGGATTTGAATCTGGGAACATTTCAGATTCTGATTCGGATTCAGATCCGACCAGTTTTCCGGCATCCCCACACACATACTCTCCCTGAATAAAAAAAATCAGCAATTCTGAATCGTGCTGTAGAAGTTTGTGGGCAGAGCTTATCATGCCCGAAACACTGCTGCTCCAATCAGAGCCTTCAATTACACATGCATAGTTAAAAGAAAAATAAAAAAAATGCTCCCCTGCCTCTTCGTCGAGGGCCTGATAATGGTCCTGTTGAGCGCAAGATGAAAAGCTCGTGCAAAATGCCTTTTTTTAGCAATGCTCACATTCTGTACTACAAACCATTAGAACAATAGTTTAAATGAATAGCTGAAACTGTGGAAAATAGAGTTTCAACACAGGTAATTCCGAGCCACTCATTTTGGATCAGCTAGGAACGACGTTTTGTGATCCATGTAAACTGATCGCTAAAATGTAGTAATTGGTTACGAAAAAATCAACAAGCTTAATGGAATGTTAACCTTTATAACTAAAGGGATGAATTTTCCCATTTCACCCACTATGGGAATTGTAGTGGGCAAGGGGCAAACCACAAAAAGGTCCAATGACCTCAGGTGGAATTTTCTGATTTCGGGACGAACATAGCTGGAAAATCCCGCCCAAAAAATGAGAATGTAGAGTCATGAAAACCTTTTTGGTTCAGCTCTATTTTGACTACATCTTGAGTGTGTGCACTGTTCAGACTGTTACACCTTGGAGAGAATATATTCTGTGTGGGAGAAGTGCACTGTAGATTCACTAGTATTTTACTGGTACTCCTAGTGCTAAATTATAAGGAACAATTATATAAAAACAACTTGTATTCCATGGATAAAAGGTTAGGGTGTGATTTGATTGCAGTTTTTAATATTTTCATTAACAGCGAATAAGACAGGTGGAAATAAACTAGCGGGAGAATCTGAAACAAGGAAATATCCTTAAAATCCAAGCCAAGCCATTCCAGCGAAGTTAGAAAACACTTATTAATTCAAACTGCAGAAAGTTTGTGTCATGATGGCCATGAGAGATCATCATTAGACTTCACCTTGGGCCTTAGAGTACAGTTGAGTGGAGGCTGCTCAAATAGGGAAGGAATAGCAGAGGTTTAAAATCAGCTGGCTCCACTTAGCCCAGCAATCAAAGGACTTGTGCTTGACCTGTATGCTGTAGCCACCTAACAGTACTTTATGCACATTGTAAACAAAGGATGATAATGGGTGACTGACCATGATGAGTTTATTGCAGTTTGGAAGCCTATTCCACAAAAAATAAATAATTTAAAATCACAAGATCAAAATTACTTGTTTGATGTAGAAAAGGATATAAAACCAAGACAGGTGGATAGAATTGAGATGCAAATCAACCATGCCTTTGTTCATTTACATTATTGGCTAAAAGGCCTCATCCTAATCCTTTATTTGAAGTATTTGATATGGTTCACATTGCTGAATTTTTATCAATATTTAATAATTCTTGACAGCATTTTAAAATTCATATGTAACCTATTATTGAATGCTAACTGAACTTGACCAAAATGTGCATGTGTACTGGCTTCCTTTAAATGTTAGCCAGTTAAACCAAAACAATGTTTTTTTAAACTGGAGTTTCCCCTTTCCAATATTTAAAAAAAATCCTGTTCTTATCAGTTTAATATCTGATACATCCTCTACCTGGGGGCCAAATATTAACCTGATTTTTGGAACAGGGCGGTGGGAAAAGGGGCTCGCTCCTTCCAAGCCACACATCGACCTGGTCTTGCACTACCTCGAGGACTGTTTGCACTCACAAACAAGAATGTCAAAAACAGAACATGCAGCAGCACGTGCCTACTAGCTAGTAGGTGTCAACGCCAGAGTCAGGGCACATGCACAGCGCCCTCTGCTGCCTGTCACTGGAACTGCAGTGCTCAGTCAGGCAAAGTGTTTTTCTGTGCCCAGCAAGAAGCACATGAAAGCCAGTGCGCGAGGAAGGAAGGGGTTCCCCATGGCAGTTGGCAGGCTATCGCTTCTCGGCCTTTTGCTAAGATCAAGTGTACTATCTGTTCTTATCAGTTTAAATATATTTTCTGGGAAAGGGTGGTTGCTGTGCGGCGGTCTGAGCAGTGGCGGCACACGGCGGATTTCAGGCATGTATGTAGTTTGTAAGAATTCGGAATGACATGACTGCACTTTGTATATAACTGTGTGAAATTTTGAATCCTGCACTGTATCTGCAATTCAAGAATTGTAATTTTGCAAAGGTTTATTTGAAATTTTTTATGAATAAAGTGTATTTTTGAAAAAAAAAGCACCAGAAACAATATTTGAGAAAATTACTCCAAACACCCAATTTATTGTCAATCTTATTCTGAGGGGATTGTTATAAGGACATGTGACATTCCATCAGTAACACTATTTAATTTTTCAGGCAAAAGTATATCCAGATGCACTAAAACTTGATGGAGCAAAACTAAAGCAGTCAGAATTGAATGCACTGGTGAAAGAAAAGGCAGAATTTATTGAAAAGATCGACGGAAGGGGGAAAGTCAAGGTAAATAAATTAATTTTGAGGATTGCTACAATGCCTTAATCTCATTTAGCAATGTAAATCAATTTGTTGTGAATACCATAATGGCAATTGTTGTTAACTTGGATGGATTAGGCTGCAGAAAACACAGGTGGAGTTTTGTTTATCAGTCCCTCACAATAGCTGTACCATTGGGCAGAGCATTAAATAAGAAATTATTAAGTGTTTGTAACAAGGTGATGTTAAAATTTTGGGGGACTTTCAATTTTCGTATAGAATGGACCACTCAAATTGCCTATAGTGGAATGGGAGATGAATTTGAAGAATTCTTTTATTACAGGGCTTATTATAGTCCCAAGTAAGAACTTTAAAGCCATTTACTTAGATGTGAGAGGAGAGCTGGCTAAGGTTGACCAGGTAAATAAACTGAAAGGTGCGGCAAGAAATAAATAATGGGAAACAATTGAACTTTTTTTTAACAACAATACATTCCATTTCAAAAGATTCTGAGAAAAATCATCTGTGATTTAGTAGAGAAATTATGGATAATATTAGATTAAAAATGTTACAAGAATAGTAGAAAACTGGAGGAATAGAAGTGCTTTAGGGAACAGTAGAGGATGACCAGAAAGTTAATAAAAAGATAGAATACAAGACTAAACCTACCAAGAATGTAAAAGCAGATTGAACAACTTTTCCAAGTATATAAAAACTATGTAAATATCTAAAGTAAATGTTGATCCCTCTGATCCAGAAACAGGAGAAATTATCATGAGAAATAAAGAAATGGCAAATACATTGAACAAATAATTTGTCCACCTTTCCAGCAAAAGTCACAAATTATATACCAGAAATATATAAGGACAGGAGCAACAAACTGGTGATGGTAGCAGTGGCAACAATTCATCTACGTATTATCTGAAAGTATTTTTAAACAATAAATGGTTGCTGAGTCAAAGATGTTAGGTGGAAAAAATTAATGCATGATCAATGAGGTGACTTTTAAATTAAGGATTGGAGCTGGATAGCAAAAAAATTTAGGGATAGAATTCCAACACATAGGGGCTGGACAGCTAAGATAGCATAGTTGTCATTGGTGAGGTGAAAGGAATTGAATCCCAGTGTCACATGAACAGCAGATCTCAAGGCAGGGGGTGGTGATTAGAAGGGGACAATTGAAAGCAGAAGGATATTCAAGCAATGGGGTAGGCTTGGCATGAACATCTTTACATAATACAAGGAAAAATTTAGGAAGAAAAAGGGTTAGAAACTTGAGGACATGAAACTATTTAAGATGTCAGCCAGCATGGGTCAGAAAAAGAAATTAAATGATCAACAATTCTATCAAAATTGGACCAAGAGAACAGAAGTTTGGTCACGTGGACAAGATGAGCTCAGAGAGGGTATGAGGAATGATTGAGAAAGATTTGGAAAATGCCGATATTTATGGTTAGGATATGAAAGAACATTTCCTTTGGTGGGCGAAGAGGATAAAGGGAAGCAAGAAAGCTGCTCAGTACTCAAAACACCTATGAACTTTTCACATTTAGAAGTTGAAGGAATAGGAATGGTACGTTTTAGGAAATGGTTGGTTATGCAGGAAATAAATTTATTATTGTTGATCTCCAGGGTACATTGGTGAACAGCTTTGGCAAAGAAAAGTGAGATCTGCTGCCATGTGTTGTACTTCAGCCTGATCAGATAATGGGTGGCTAATCCATCTGTGTGCCATTTGGATTTCTGCTTCTGCTACTTAGGGGAGTTTTGAGTTGCTTGGTTCAACTGCAGTGATACGTAAATGATTTACTGCTTGACCCTCAGATTTTTTTAATGACACTTTGCTCCTTGTAACTTTTTATTAAAAACATTCATGATGTGAATTTCAGGTCGTCCTGGATGATACCCCAGTTGAATTTTCTGGAGGAAGCTTTGGAAAAAGAACTGCAGATAACTGTAAGTTTCTTCCAGTCAATGCTTAACTAGTTGGGGAGATTCCTGTTTTTCATTTATCTTATCCATTGCAAATTAACAGATTTTAATGTTAAGAAGTATGGTTTCTGTAACAAATAGGGAAATTTGCTATCTAAGCAAAAAATTTCTCTTTAAAAATCTTTTATATTAATACAAATTCAAGAATAACTGATAATCTTTCAGATTTCCTTTGCTATCAGTTCTGTGTCTTTGGGTTGGATCCCATCAAGTGGTAATGGAATCATGGAAGATGCAATTATTGAGAGTAAGGAAGTAAGTGTGATGACTAGGTCATGGTAAAGTAGCTCCTCAGAATTTTTGGTACAAGTAATAAGAAGTGCAAGAAAGGAAGATAACGTATGTTATATATTTGAAATTTTCTGTTGCTTAGAATGAGATGCTTCATAGTGACATAATTCAGAAAGTTAGCAGATTCGGTATTGGTAGCATAATGCAGAATTAGATTGAAGCATGGCTAGTGGGCAAAATAAAGCATCTGTGCAAATGGGTAGGAGACTGAGTCAAATTTGACATTGCACTGTTGGGATGAGTACTCAATATTTTCAGAAATAATTTGAAAGGTAACTTCATCTAGGAGTTTAGCAGATGATGGCAAAATTGGTTAATACAGCTAATAATGGAAGTGTACAACATGGATCTTAGAATGTAGAAGTGAACAAGTAATGCAGATGTCAAAGTGTAAGTTTTGCACTTATGGGTCCAGAATGGATGGGAATTTCAAGATTTATAGTATAGTTGTTCTACATTAAGAAATGGGATTTGGGATTGTTATAGATTCCTTGAGACATGCAGCTGATAGCTGTCAAACTGTTAGGTGTTCGTGATAAAATTGGACGAGCGCATTTCAGAAACGCATTTGTGGATGTAGCAACAAACATAATAAGGAATGCAAAAATTGGATGGATTTAACATCTTTTCCAACCTTTAGGGTTAATATATTTTGAAAACTGTGCTATATTGCATAGTTTTGATGTGAAAATCTTAAATGTAGCATACAGAGCTTGGAGATTGGTTGGTGAGTGTTGAGAAAAAAACTATGTAAAATAATTAGTGAAGCTAGAGCTCATTAACCTGCAATCTGAGAACAGATATTCGAGAGATGCAATTAAAATATTTAATAAAAGGGAAAAAATACAATATATGAAACAGTGGCCCAGATCTTTCAGGCTCTGGATCACCAGAAATCTGAGAAATGACCCAAGATGCTTGTCAGGATCCAGTAGAAATCCCAATTCGCTAACCTCCATGAGAACACCCAGGAAGTTTGAACTTCCTATTTCTCAGGATCCTCTGCAAAAGTCTCCAGCTCTAATTTAAAGTTGGTTACTTCAGACAGTTCTATCAAACTTGCCTAGATAGTTACTCATGAAATATTAAACAGAGAACAGTAGTCTAACTCCTGGTTAATTGTTGAACCCAATTACTTTGAGTCCCATAATTACAACCCCTCCCCCACCCTGACCAGATTTTCCAGTCTGATTACTCATGCACCCACTAACAATGTGAAATTTGAACCTGCCTAATGGTAGATAGTGCTGTATGAAGGACGTATGGCTTATCTTTCCTGATGCTGCAGAATTGTATGCTGCTGTCCATAGGTCTGTACCCTCCACATTTTTGAAGAAACTGTGCTCAGAAGACCAGGCTAGGAATGCAGAGTGCTGCCAGGGCACTGAAAAGTAGCAGTCCAGTGATTATTGTCATTTAATGGAAGATCTAATATTTGAAGAAGTAACTAAGTAGCAAACAAGGGCACAGCTTCACAGTTAAGCAAGATAAAAGCTCACAATACTTATATGCAGAGGGCGATTGACAACTAAAATGTAATACTAGAAAAGTGTAATTGATATCACATTCAATTCACTGAAGAAGCAATGCAAGATTAGGACTTTGAAAGAATATGATCAGCAGGAACTGTAGCTTAGTAGTTATGTTACTATGCAGGCAAACCAGAGACAAGATATGAATTTAATTTCTACTGGTTATGGGTCAGTTAGAAACTCCAAAGTACTTTATGGAGACCACCCAAATGATAAATTTTGCATCTTGTATTTGACTAGGATGAGCATGATATAGTTAACATGTATGGAAAGAAAATTAGCAATACCTTTTGCAATTACAAACAAAAAATAGTGATGAAAACAACCACAATAATGTATTAACCCTTGAATATTATAGTTGTTCCAATGAACTAAAATCTTTCAAAGATAAAAAACCCTTTTCACAGGCTTAACACAGCATATATTAAAATTTCACTTGACTGGAATTGAATCTTTTTGAAACCTGCACTTTCCTTCCAAAAGGCAAAATTTCGCCTTGACATAACCAGCAGAATTTCCAAATAGAACAGAGAGACAGAGACTTTAGCTTCTTTCATGCTTGATGCCCCTGCTAAGACTAAACTGCAGCCTCAGAACTTTCAAAACTGAAACATTAAACTCACTGGAAAGGAAAAAAAAGTCCAAAAATACATGACCTTTTCTCCTGACAATGCAGGATCATGAAACTAACCTCAGAGTAAACACAAACAACTCCACTTAAGCCACTTAAGAAGCAATAAAAAGACAAGTCAGCAACAGTAATATTACTGAAGCTGTGTTCTAAGAAATCGCTAAAACTGAGAGCTGCAGAAATCATGATTTTTAAAAAAACTTTCTTAAATGTACATTAGCATCACACACTAGAGCAGCTGAGGAATTTAAATTAGAAAATAATTCTGGATATAAACCTAAATAAATCAGAACAAAAAAAATGTAATAAAGAACAAATAGTGACCAAGGGCTAGATTTTCTGATCCCTACTAACCCCTTGCCTATCTGAAATTTTAGAGTGGGGAGAGGAGTGACTCCCATGACTACCACTGGGCAGCCCAGCCACCACTGGGCCCAACCCATCCCTGCCAATAATTTACTCATGATGGGAGAGGCCAATGCTATTTGGGCATTTTGGCATCACTGGGTAAGATAGTGTCAGACAGCTGGGGACCCTTTCAGCCCATCAGAGGCATTTCCCTTCCTTCCCCAACCAGTCCTCTTGCCTGGTCACTTTAGTACTCTCTCCTCTCTCCCCAATTTGTCGCAGCTCAACCTCTTGCTGCAACCTCCGACCCCACACCTGTCAGTCTGGCTTTCTTAGCCTTAGGATTTCTCGTAATATTAGCAATGGCGCTGAGGGAGCTGCAGAATTGTTGGTCAATCTGACTGGGCAACAGGTCTCCCAAGGTAAAACTTCCTCCCTAGAAAGGGTGGATTGTTGTTGGAAGAAACTAACTGGTTCGTTGATGTTTTTTAGTGAAGGAAATTGGCAGTTCTTATCTGGTTTGCTCTATATGTGAAACACAGCAATTTGGTTACCTCTTATTGTCCTCTGAAGCACTCTAGACAGTTGCTAAGTTAGAGGAAAGCAGCAAACGTCACCGATTCCCTGAATTAATTTTTTTTAAATAATGAACTGAAAGAGCAAAATAATATGTTTTGGTTTGTCTTTAATGGCAAGAGTATATCTCTAATTTTCACAGCCTTTAACTACAGTAAAGAGAAATTAAATAGAAAGAATTGTTTGCTTTGTACTTCCTATTAAGAACTACTTTGCTTTGGATGTTTCAGATGGTCAGTTAGATTCCAGATCTTCACGCTGTGAAAACTTTAGAAGTTTTGATCAGAATATGAATGCTGCAAGTTCTATTTCACACGAACCAAGAATGGCACAATCACAAGGTAGGATGAACTGAAGAATATAAGTAGGAGGTGTAGACCACAAGACCCATCAATGCTGCTCCATCATTCATTATGACCATGGCTGATCTTGGTTTCAACTCTACTTTTCTGTCTGCTCCCCACAAAGTCACACAATGCAAAAAAGGCCTTTCAGCCCATTCAGTTGCACCAACAAATATCACTAAAATGCTATCTCATGTACCTGTATTTTTTTATGTTTGTTTATTAGTGTCACAAGTAGGCTTACATTAACAGCACAACGATGCATGAAAATGCCCTAGTTGCCACATTATGATGCCAGTTCAAGTATACTTGAGTTGAATTTAGCATGGCCAATACATTGAACCAGCACGTCTTTCAGACTGGGAGGAAACCGCAGCACCCAGAGGAAACCTATGTAGACACAGGGAGAGCATGCAGACTTCGCGTAGACAGTGACCCAAGCCGGGAATCAAACCCAGGCCCCTGGCAATGTGAGGCAGCAGTGCTAACCACTGTGCCACTGTGCCACCCACTTGTCCCATATCCTTGAACGTTATGCTATTTCAAGTGTTCATCCAAACACTTCTTTTAAAGTTGTAAGAATTCTGACCCCTCATTATCTTCCCAGGCAGTGTATTCCAGATTCCCACCATTCTGAGTGATCTTTTTTTTTCCTTAAATCCCCTCTAAATCTCCTACCCCTTACTCTAAAGCTGTGCCCCTTTGTGATTAATCCTTCAACCAAGGAGAAAACTGCTTCTTACTCACCCTGTCCATATCATTCATAATCTTATATACCTCAATCATGTTCCCTATTGGCCTTCTCCGCTCTAAAGAAAACAATCCAAGCCTATCTAGTATCGCTTTATATCTCAAATGCTCCATCCCAGGCAATGTCACGGTGAATCTTCTTTGTACAGCCTCTAGTGCAATTACATCCTCCCTATAATGAGGTGACCAAAACTACACACAGTACTCCTGCTGTGGCCTAAACAGTGCTCTATACAACTTCAACATTACCTCCTTGTTCTTATACGCTATACCACAGCTGATAAAAGCAAGTTTTCATATGCCACCTTAACTATGCTATTCACGTGTTCTGCCAACTTCAGGGAT
Source organism: Sphyrna mokarran (assembly GCA_024679065.1). NCBI lineage: Eukaryota > Metazoa > Chordata > Chondrichthyes > Carcharhiniformes > Carcharhinidae > Sphyrna > Sphyrna mokarran. The sequence continues at coordinate 67,269,977 of JAGIQG010000002.1, forward strand.
CTGTGACTAATTGCCCCACAATCCTCTGTTCCTCTGAGCTTGCAATGTCCTGCTCATTATCTACTCCCTCATCTGGTTTGTACTTCCAAAGTGCACCATCTTGCACTTATCAGAGTTAAATATCATCTGCCACTGCTCTTCCCATCTGACCAATCCCATTTATATCTTTTCGTAACCCACAATTATTTTCACATTATTAACCATCCTACCCATCTTAGTATCATCCGCAAACTTACTTAACAATCGCCCCACACATTTTCATCTATAACATTTATGTATGTAACAAACAATAAGGGTCCTAGTGCTCATTCTTTTGCGCACCCACTGGACACCAGCCTCCAGTCATTTGAACAACCTTCTACCACTACCCTTTGTGTCCTATTTCTAAGCCAGTTTTGGATCCATCTTGTCAAATTTCCCTGAATTCCCTGTGTTTTAACCTTCTTGATCAGTCTCCCATGTGGGACTTTGTCAAAAGCTTAATTCTAAAGAAACTAAAATTCTGCTGTCACATCCTTAATATATTCAGTGATGGAACATCAACAACCCTTAGAGTGGAGAATTTCACAGACTTCTAAATTCCACCGGTCAGATTTGTACCCATGACTCCAAGGAATTAGATTGGACCTCCTCCTTTACTAGCCAAGTGACTCTTAAGCCACCATTTCCCCTGGGAGATATAATTGGTTAATTTTCATCACATAAATGTGTAGGAAAACTCCCTTATTACATCTAATATATTAAGTTCAGCAAAATATGTCGTCCCTTCACGTTTCCATTTTTTGTTGTTTCAGATGGTCAGTCACGACGTGAGAACTTTGGAAACAGTTTTGATCATGTTAATACGGAAAGTTCCAGTGCCTATGACCCAAGGAGGTTACGGTCACAAGGTAATTCATTAATTAGGTTTCGACCTACAAAATTTGGCAATCTATGACACCTGGTTGGCACAAGTAGTTAACATATTTTGTTTGCTATAACTTTTATACTTTTTGGTATTTCAGATGGACAGTCAGGCAACTTTTCAAGATATGAAAACTTTGAAAATAATTTTAGTCAGCATGCTAACATGGGAAGTTCCAGTTCTTATGAATCAAGAATGCCACATTCTCAAAGTAGGTTACTTAAAATTTCATGCAGAAATCTCTTTGCATGATGCTAACTACATGTCAAATTTGATATCTGTTTGACTTGATTAATAACACATTATGATGGTGATAGAATGTGCCATTATCTCTGGGCTAGGAAATGCAATTTAGCTGATTTTACCTGCTCCTCATTTCCAAAACAACCCTGTTGAAATATTTATCGTTTTGGACTTTGGGTAAAAATTAATTTGGGCCTAGATGTATTTTCCCCTCTATAATCAAAAGCTAATAAATGTGCCTTCAAGACTTTTTGTTCTTTGTACATTTGTATGTCATATCTGAGCATTTCTAGCATCAGTATGACTGGCCCAGAGTGTGTTATCTTCTTCTGGAGAAGCAGAAAAATGGATCACAAAATGTTTTGTGGTAACAAACCTCTTGGATCCAACAGTGAAGAAAGTATTTGTTGAATTTGGATTTAATTTTGAATCAAAATCTAATGTTCCAAGGTATTTATTGCACAGGCCTGGGTTAATTCTGCATTTTTACACTGCAGTGTTTTTCATCATTTTCAGTAGCAAATTGACTGACCGTTCGATATCATACATGGCAATGATTATTCTTCAGAAGTGCTTCATGGGCTGCAAAATATCTTCAGGTGCCTTGAGATTATGAAAAGCACTGTTAATACAAATTATTTAATTGTTTATTTAAAAATTGCTTGTGGCATTGGCAAGACTGCATTTATTGCCTTAGTTCCTTTGAGAAGGTAGTGATGTCTGCCATTTTGTATTGCTGCAGTCCTTGTTATAATAGGGAATGGTGTTGGGTAGGGAAATAAAGGAATTTGATTTAGGGATGACAGATCATGTTATAAGTAATGCTTCCAAGATTTTTTTTTTCTCTTGTCTTGCTTGCAAGAGAAGTTGTTGTCAAAGTAAATTTGGCAAATTGCTGCACCACCTATATAGCAACTGAAGTATTCTTAGTGGAGCAGCTCCATTTTAAGCCTAGTGCCAACAATAATAAATCAGTCTATTGTGTTTTGTAAAATGTCAAACTCTTTTTTTTTGTAGCTATGCCCAATCAGGTAGTTGATGGTTTACTTCAGCAGCAGTGAGAGATTTTTAAGGATCTAGGATGAATGGCCTCGTTTATCATTCTATTATTTTCAGTCTCTGCTCTGTTATTGTCAGGTTGCTAGTCCAATTAATGTTCTATCACTCAGAATGTTGATAATTCTGCAAATAGTGATGCTGTTAAAAGTCATGAAGGCACTTGCGCTGCTTCTTGTAGATGAGCAGTGCCTGTCATTTATGTGTGCAAACATAGATTTATCAACCTAATCTAGACATTGCCCACATGTTGCTGTAGCCTATCGTGTAAGCTTTTTTATTATTGGAGGAAATGTGAATGGTGCTGCACACTGAAATTAAAGTGAAGAGACCCAAGGAAGAATAACAGATGAAGTTAAAGGCCTTCAAACAAATTTGGAAATTGAGTCTGGCATTCAGCAGCTTAACCTGTACTGTCATTAAATTCAACTTCCTTCATGGCTTCCCCTGCCCTCTTCTCACCCAGCATCTGTCTGTAGTTTCTCTTTTATTTTACCCAATGTCATCTTGGAGTTCATGTTATCTATGCAACCAGCTGCCTACTCCATTGATCCATTCCCACACTAACATCTTGAGCACCTAACATTTCTTCCTGACTTCCATGTTAGCTGGCATTCCTTCTCCTTGGGTCAGATCTTTGTGCTTTTAAAAACTCCTTTCATCAATCTATTCTGCAATAAAACCAATGCTCCAATTGCAACCTAATAAAATTCAACTTTGTGAACTTGCTTATACTTATGTTATTTGTCTTTTCCATTTGCATTCCTGTTTAAACAAATGTGTATTTTGGATTCCTGTCCCTTTTTTGGAAAGAACTGACTTTTCGAGCTGTACTTCATTTCCCAGCTTCTGTTTAAATATAGTCCCTCACATTTCTCTGAATTGAGCTCCATCTAGCAACCATAATAGCTTAATACTTTTGCATTTTCCTTCACAGATTTCCATGCCCCTAATTTGCCACCATTAATAAACAATGACCTATTTCAGTTTCTTTTTGTGTGTAGATAACTTAAATAAATGGATGAGAAATGGTCCAACCACAGATTCTTGAGGCACACATCCTCAACCAGATCCTGCTAGTCCAAAAAGCACCTATTTGTTTTTACTGTCTGCCATCTCTTTATCATTATTACATTTCATTTAATATGTGGATGTGATTGCATTGGAAGGGATGTAGAGGAGATTCGCCAGGATGCTGCCTGGAATGGAACATTTAATTATGAACAGAGGTTGGATAGGCTTGGGTTGTTTTTGTAAGAGCAGGGAAGACTGAGAGGTGACTTGATCGAGGTGTACAAGATTGTGAGGGGCATGGGCAGAGTGGATAGCAAGCAGCTGCTGAAAGATCAGTCACAAGGGAATATAGGTTCAAGATGAGGATAGGAGGTTTAGAGAGGCTGTGAGGAAAAACCTTTCTCCCCAGAGGGTGGTGACGAAGTGGAATGCACTACCTGAAAGGGTTGGAGAGGCGGGTTACCCCACATCTTTAGAAAATATCTAGATGAGCTCTTGGCATATCATAACATTCAAGGCTATGGACCAAGTGCTGGTAAATGGAATTAGGTGGGAGATCAGGTGTTTCTTGTGCTTTGGTGCAGACTCAGTGAGCCAGAGGGCCTCTTCTGTACACTATGATTCTATGATGGATTGTAGTTTTGGCTCCAAGTGATGATGTTGAGTCATGAAGTCATTAACCAAGAGGACAGTTTGGGAGCATTTGTGGAAATGTGCACCATTAGTGAGAGATTGAAGGGGCCTGTCTATAACATGATGCCATGATATCTCAGGCTTTTGTATCATTGTGCGAATTCTGGAAGGACTGACCATCAACATGAGAATCAGATGCGGTAGGCAACTAAATGCAAGTTGGTCATCATGGGCAGCTGCACACTCAGAATTCTGATTGAAATTGGATAAAGCCTGATCTTACCTGTTCAGTTTCACCTAAGTGAAGCAAATTGCTCTGCAACTCATGGCTAGTAATTAATTGCAGGTGATATATGAAAAAGATGCTTGAAAAAAGATGCATGAAACCTTTGCTCCCAAGACCACCACTCACACCTCACCTTCCCTCCCCAGTAATTGCAGTCAGAGGCCATAGGCTGCCCCTCAGGTAATCTTTGCCAGGGCACTCATTGATTCCAAAGCCCATAGAATGTTGGCAGCAAGCATCTTAGCAGTCAGAGCCGGGGAACAAAGCTAAAGCTGCAGGGATAATACTATGTAGAAGTAAAGAGAAGTATTACACTTGCATGAAGAAAATCACTTCTGTTTAGTAATGTGTTAATTGACAAATTTATTGTAAATGATCACCATATGTTTTTCAAATCTGTGTTGCTCATTCCCATCCTTGTCTCACGTCAGCCTCGGTAAATAACATAACATGAGTAGAAGATGGACAGTGGGTGTTAGTAAAATGGAAGAATTATTGACTGTGGGAATGCTTTTTGTTGGTACTTGGAGTGGGCAGGGATTCAGCACTGGTGAGTCACGTACTTGGAGTGGGCAGGGATTCAGCACTGGTGAGTCACATGGATGCAAAATTTGTGTTCATTGAACTTTGCCTGTAAGAGGCCATCCTGAGCAGTTCTGGTTGATATAAGGACTCTGGTCAACTTGATATTATAATAGAATCTGTTCAATGCAGGAAACTATTCAGCTCATCAAGCTCACACTGCCAAGAATCCCATCCAGGCAAAACTAAATATCTTAAATAAAGGTGAATCATTAAGAAATCCAATGGGGAGGTCAGGACTAGGTTCTTTCCCTAATTAAATCACACATGCAGAATGCACTCCACAAAAAGTTGTTACTGGAAACAGCATAAATGCATTAAACAGGAAGCTTGATAATCATTGAATGCTACAGTGCAGAAGGAGGCCATTCAGCCCATCAAGTCTACACCAACCCACCATCCCAGCCAAACCCTATCCCCATAACCTCATGTATTTATCCTAGTTAGCCCCGCTGACACTGAGGAGCAATTTTGCATGGCCAATCCGCCTAACCTGCACATCTTTGGTCTGAGGAAACTGGAGCAGCCAAAGAAAACCCACACTGATGCGGGGAGAATGTGCAGACTCCATGTAGAAAGTGAGCCAAGCCAGGAATCGAATCCAGGTCCCTGGTGCTGTGAGGCAGCAGTGCTAACCACTGTACCACTCATGACCAGACAAGAAATTGGAAATATATGCTTACAGGGTAGGATGAAGGAGGATGTGGAGATGCTCATGTGGCATATGAATGCCTTCATCAATTCATTTGGGCTGAATGGCCTGTTCTTGACCGTGAACTTAATATATATCAAACACACAATTTCACTTTCATTTGTAGTTCTATGTATCTTTGACTGTTCTTAAAAAAAAATTTACTTTACCCCTTTGTTTACTTAATGTCAACTGTGCAAATTGAGTTATCTGATTTCATCCCATTGCCAAAAGACATTTGAAAAATATCTATAGAATAATAGAATGTGTCAGCTTTCCTCTTGTTTTATCACCCTTTGTTTTGTCATGTATGGAAACTCTTTATTTGCCATGCTACCTCAAAATGAAGTTCATGATATGTATTGTTTTCTGAAGATTACAGATCAGATGGAGAGGTTATGCACAATGACTGGAGAAAGAATATAAAATCTGAAGACACCTTTAATATGGGCTGGAGTGGAGACAACATACGAGACTCTGGAGAAGATTACAGGAGAGGAGAAGATTACAGGAGAGGAGAAGATTACAGGAGAGGAGAAGATTACAGGAGAGGAGAAGATTACAGGAAAGGGGAAGATTACAGGAGAGGGGAAGATTACAGGAAAGGAGAACCAATGAGGTGATCAAAATGTGAAGAATATAAGTATTTTTATTGAAGGAAAATTAAAATTAAATACTGCAATCTTATTTGGTTTTAGGGCCTGCTCCGGAATTCTCTCTATAAACCTCTCTCTTTTGCCACCTTTTTTATTTAGTCGTGGGACATGGGCATCTCTGGCTGGCCAGTATTTATTACCCATCCCTAGTTGCCCTTGAGAAGGTGGTGGTGAGCTGCTTTCATGAAATACTGCAGTCCATAAGCTGTAGATTGACCTGCAGGGAAAGGGAATTCTAGGATTTTGACCCAGCAACTGTGAAGTCAGGATGCTGAGTGTCTTGAAGGGGAACATGTAGATGGTGGTATTCCCATGTATTTGTTGCCCTTGTTCTACTAGATGGAAGTGGCCCTGGATTTGGAAGGTGCTATCTGAGGATTTTTGGTGAATTTTTCCAGTGCATCTTGTAAATAGTGTAACTGCCGCTATTGAGCGTCGATGCTGGAAAGAATGTGTTTTGCAGATGTAGTGCCAATCAAGCAGGCTGCTTTGTCCTGGATGGTGTCAAGCTTCTTCAGTGTTACTGGAGCTGCACCCATCCAGGCCAGTGAGAGTATTTCATTACATTCCTGACTTGTACCTTGTAGATGGTGAACAGGCTTTGGGGAATCAGGGGGTGAACTACTTGTCGCAGTATTTCTAGAATCTGACCTGCTCTTGAAACTACTGTTTATGTGGTGACTCCAGTTGAGTTTCTGGTCAATGGTAATCCCAAGAATGTTGACAGTAGGGGGGGAAAATTTAGTGATGGTAACACTATTGCCTTTTGATATTCAATGGTTAGATTGTCTCTTATTAGTAATGTCAATTGCCTGGCATTTGTGTGGTGTGAACATTACTTGCCGCTTGTCAGCTCAAGTCTGGATACTATCTGCATTTGAACATGGACTGCTTCAGTATCTGAGGAGTTGCGAATAGTGCGAATGAATTATGCAATCGTTGGCAAACATCCCTACTTCTAACCCTATGATGGAAGGAAGGCCATTAATGAAGCAGCTGAAGATAGATTTTTTTAATTCATTCATGGGATGGGCATCATTGGTTGGCCAGCATTTATTGTCCATTCCCAGTTGCCCTTGAGAAGAATCATCATAGAATCCCTACAGTGCAGAAGGAGGCCATTTGGCCCATTGAGTCTGCACTGATCACAAATCCCACCCAGACCTTATCCCTGTAACTCCACGTATTTACCCTGCCAATCCCCCTTACATCAAAGGTCACTTTAGCATGGCCACTCCACCTAATCTGCACATCTTTTGGACTGTGGGAGGAAACCAGAATACCCAGAGAAAACCCATGCAGACCCAGACAGACAGTGACCCAAACCAGGAATCGAACTGGGTCTCTGCACTGTGAGGCAGCAGTGCTAACCGCTGAACCACCATGCCGCAAGAAGGTGGTGGTGAGCTATCTTCTTGACTCACTGTAGTTAATGTGTTGTGGGTTGAACTACAATGTCGTTAGGGAGGGAATTCCAGGATTTTGACCAGTGACTGTGAAGGAATGGCAGTATATTTCCAAGTCAGGATGGTGAGTAACTTGGAGGGGGACTTGCAAGTGGTTGTGTTCCCATGTATCTGCCCTTGTCCTTCTAGATGGAAGTGGTCATGGGTTTGGAAGATGCTGACTAAGGATCGTTGGTGAATTGCTGCAATGCATCTTGTAGATTGCGTGCATTGCTGTTATTGAGTATTGGTGTGGTGGTACCAATCAAGCAGGCTGCTTTGTCCTGGATGATATCAAGCTTCTTGAGTGTTGTTGAGCTGCACTTCAGGCAAGTGGGAAATATTCCATCACACTTCTGACTTGTATATGGTGGATGGGCTTTGGGGAGCCAGGAGGCAAGTTACTTGCTGCAGCATTCCTAGCCATTTGATCTGCTCTTGTAGCCACTGTGTTTATGTGGTGAATCCAGTTGAGATTCTGACAATGGGGGATTCAGTGATGATTATACCATTGAATGACATGGGGTAGTGGTGGAGTGGCATGGAGTGGTGGTTGGAGATGGCAATTGCCTAGCATTTGTGAGGTGCGAATGTTACTTGCCACTTGTCAGTTCAAGCCTGATACTTTCGGCTCTTGTTGCATTTGAAGATGGTCTGCTTCAGTATCTGGTGAGTCGCAAATGATGCTGAACATTATTCAATCATCGGCGAATGTCCCCATTTCTGACCTTTATAATGGAGGGAAAGTCTTTAAGTTGAAGGTTATTTATTAGTGTCACAAGTAAGTTTACATTAGCATTGCAGTGAAGCTACTGTGAAAATCCTCTAGTTGTCGCACTCCAGCGCCTGTTTGGGTACGCTGAGGGAGAATTTAATATGGCCACGTACCTAATCTTTCGGATTGTGGGAGGAAACCAGAGCACTCAGAGGGTTCATGAAAGGCAGATCATGTTTAACTAATTTGGTGGAATTCTTTGAGAACATTACATGTGCAGGAGGAGCCTGTGGAAGTGGTGTATCTGGATTTCCAGAAGGCATTTGACAAGGTGCAGCACCAAAGACTGCTACGTAAGATAAAGGTGCACAGTGTCACGGGTAACGTATTAGCATGAATAGAGGATTGGTTAACTACCAGAAAGCAAAGAGTCGGGTAAATGGGTGTTTTTCTAGTTGGTAATCAGTGACTAGTGGTGTGCTTCAGGGATCCACCAGTTGTTTGATTTACATAGATGATTTGGAGTTGGGGCCAAGTGTACTGTGTCAAAATTCGCAGATGACACTAAAATGGATGGAAGAGCAAGGTATGCAGAGGATGCTGAAAGTCTGCAAAAGAGATATAGAAAGCCTAAGTGAGTGGCAGATGGAGTGCAATGTTGGTAAATATGACGTCATCCATTTTGGCAGGAATAACAGCAAAATGGACTGTTATTTAAACAGTAAAAAATTGCAGATGCTGCTGTGCGGAGGGACCTGGTTTCCTTTTTCAAGAATCTCAAGGAGTTGCTTTGCAGGTGCAGCAGATACTTAAGAAGGCAAATGGAATTTTGTCCTTCATTGCTAAGAGGGATGGAGTTCAAAAACAGCGAGATTGTGTTGCAGCTGTATAAGGTGCTGGTCAGGCCACACCTGGAGTACTATGCAGTTTTTGTCTCCTTACTTAAGAAAGGACATACTGGCACTGGAGGGGGTGCAAAGAAGATTCACTAGATTGATTCTGGAGTTGAGAGGGTTGGCTTATGAGGAGAGACTGAGTAAACTGGAGCTATACTTGTTGGAATTCAGAAGAATGGGGGGAGATCTTATAGAAACATAAGATTATGAGCAGTAAAATATGATAGAAGTGGGAAAGTTGTTTCCACTGGTGGGTGAAACTAGAACTAGGGGCATAGCCTCAAAATAAGGGGAAGCAAATTTAAGACTGAGTTGAGGAGGAACTTCTTCACACAAAGGATTGTGAATCTGTGGAATTCCCTGCGCAGTGAAGCAGTTGAAGCTACCTCATTGAATGTTTTTAAGGCAAGGGTAGATAAATTTTTGAACAATAAAGGAATTAAGAGTTATGGTGGGTAAGTGGAGCTGAATCCACAAAAAGGTCTGATCTTATTGAATGGCAGAGCAGGTTCGAGGGCCAGATGGCCTACTCCTGCTCCTAGTACTTATGCTTTTATGAAACCCAGGCAGACACAGGACATACTCCACACAGGTAGTGACCCATGCCCTGGTACTGTGATGCAGCAGTGCTAACCACTGTGCCACTGTGCTGCCCCTGATAGAACAGCTGAAGATTGGTAGGCCTAGGACACTATATCCTGAGGGATCTTGCAGAGATGTCCTGAAGCTGAGATGACTGACCTTCCACAACCATCTTCCTGTGTGCCAGGTATAACTCCAGCAATTGGAGATTTTACTCCCTTATACCCATTGATTCTAGTTTTGCTAAAGTTCCTTGTCGGATGCAGCCTTTATATCAAGAGCTATCACTCTCACCTCACCTCTGGAATTCAATTCTTTTGTCCATATCTGACCAAGGCTATAATGAAGTCAGGAGCTGAGTGACTCTGGCGAAACCCCAACTGGGCATCAATGAGTAGGTGCTACTTGGTAGCACTCTTGAGGAACTCTTCCATCCTTTACTGATGATTGCAAGTAGGCTGATGGGGCAGTAATGGGCCAGGTTGGATTTGTCCTGCTATGTGGGCAATTTTCCACATTGTTGGGTAGATGCCAGTTTTGTAACTGTACCAGAAGAGCTTGGCTAGGGGAGCAATAAGGACAAGTCTTCAGCACTTGTTCCAGAATGTTGTCGGGGGTAATTGGCTTTGCAGTATCCAGTACCTCGAGCCGTTTCTTGATGTCACGAGGGGTGAATCAAATTGGCTCGAGCCTGGCATCTGTGATGCTGGAGATCATTGGAGGAGGCTGCCTTCATTTGGAAGCATCCCTAAAAATCCTCCATCTTTTTGGGTCACTCTTTGAACCTCTTCTCCCTGATTGAACACAAGTGATCTGTACACTCATCAGTGAAAAGTTTTGAGGTATTCTTCATATCAAAGTTGCTTTATGAATACAAGTTGTTGATTTTTTATTTCCATCAGTTTCTGTATAGAAATTATGCATTATGATAGAAAATTGTTTTATTATTTGATTCAGGTTTAGAGCAAAACATCTTTTTGAACAATTTTTTGCTTAAGTTGCAATTAAAGATTTTTCTCTTACCTAGGAGCTATCATAATGATTACATCAAAGGATCTGATGTTGATGATCGTTGGATGCAAAATGATGTAAGTTACGTAATGGTGTGGTCCCTGAGTGCGGTTTATATTACTGAAGGTACAAAGCAGTTAACCAGTGAAATCTTTTAGCTACAAATTATTTGCAAATCTTGCCCCCTCTCCAAATTCTTAGAGGCAGTGATTCATGTTGGATGTAGTTCTGTAGATAACAGCAATATTCCCACATTGAATAAAATACCTAACCTTAAGCTCAGATATTGAATGATGGTTAATTAACCATGAATAGCATTAAAAGCAATTTTGACACACTTTTCATCTGATCTCTACAAAATCTATTTGAGCATTTTTTGCATTTTTGTGTGTGAAGAAGTTGAAAAGAGTGAAGAAATCAAGATAGGTAAATAGATTTGTATATAGTAGCTTTATGGAATATTCAAAAAATAACTTTGTTTTTGAAAGAAAGTGCTTGCCTGCAAATTTCTCCACATTATCCCCAGGGACATGTGTTTAATTGTGTTTCTGGAAAGAAACAGTTGTGTGTGAGATATGTGAACTAACAAACTATAATTTTAAATACTTGTCAACCACTGAGTTTGGATCTGTTGGTAGTAGGCCTGCTAAACAATCAGATAAAGTTTGTGGCCAATTCCATTACTAACAATATAAAATAGAAATGAACTAATGAACAAAAAAAGAAAAAGATCTGGCGATCTATAAGTGATATAAATATTATAGTTTGCCAGTGTTTCTTCTCACTAGCAAATACCCGATGTTGAGGACAGACAGATTTAAAAGAAAAATCCACAATCAATATAAGGAAAAGGATATCTGGGATATTCTTCTCAAACAACTCCCCTGTAGCACTCAAAACAATTTCAAGAAATAAGTGAGCATGTATGACAACATCCCACCTTTTGTAAGGAGTGAGATGAATCACAACAAAAGATTTGCCAATTCCTTTCAGAGCTACTGTAGCAAATGTGCATTTACTATGAACTGTTAGCTTATGTCAAGTGTCATTAAACCTCTGACATCACTGGGCAATCTTCCCAGTTATTCAGTGAGCTATCCCACGCAGTTTTATCACAGTCAAATTGTTTGGCAGTTGAGACCTTCACGGCAGTAGGGTCGAAGGTGGTGTCTAAGCTCACTGGAGAAGCCTGCTGCAGATTGCTAGGCATGCACCATGATCTCCCATATACTATGTACATGGTATATGGGAGATCTGTAAACCACCCCCACCAGCCAGTGAGGGCCTCTAACGGCAAAGTCAGAAAGCTAAGTGAGCCTGAACTATTACCTCCTAGGCTCATTAATGTTATTAAAATTGGCATGAGGCTGATTGTATCGACAGACCAGGGCTGGCAATATTGCAAAAGGCAAGAAATCAGTTGCAGATTTTTTAACCTCTTGTTCGGAGTTCCCATCCCGTTATGCTATTTAACTAGCACAGCAGGGCAGAAAGATTGAGCTCCCTCATCTAATTCAATGGTTGTGTAGCTGAATGCATGACTCCTTGTTTTTTTTAGCCTACTGACTCTGACTGTGTGCCACATGGACACTGTCTATTGCTAATGTATTAATTAATAAATAAATGTTCTTTTTAAAAAAATATTTTCCATTATTTGACGTCTGTCAAAAATCTTAGCATCCAAAGTTTAATTCATGTATTTGTTATCTGTAGATTTTTATCAGCCTTTTTCATTTGTGTTGGCTTTTAGTTTGAACCATACAGATCAGGTGATTTCAACCCAACCTATACAAATGAAGAGCTTTTTGAATATTTGGTGAGTATGAAATTATTACAGTACCAAATTTATGGAAAAACTATGTCAAGTACAGAAATCAAAACATGAAACTATTTTGTGAAAATAAACATAGTTAGCTTTTAAATATGATTAGAACATAAAACAGGTGCAAAACGTAACTATTTGGTCCATTGAATCTACTTCACCATTCAAAGAAACCATGGCTGATTTAAGATAATGCTCAGCTGCACTTTTCTGGTTTATCCCATAAACCTTGATTTCCTTACTGATGGAAAAAATGTTCATCTCACCTTTTGAAAATACTTAATGATCCAGCCTCCACAGTTCTCTACAGCAAAGCATTCCACAGATTCACTACCATCGGAGTGAAGAAATTCCTCCTTGTCTCTGCTTTAATTGGGTGACCCCTAATTATGAGATTACGCCCTCTGGTCCTACACACTCCCACAGGAGAAAACATCCTCTCACCATCTTTCTTGTTGAGCCGCCTGAAAATCATATATGTCAATAAGGCCACCTTTCATTCTTCTAAACTCCAATAAGTACAGGCTCAATTTATTTAACCTCATTAAAAAATCGTTCCATACCCAGGATCAACCTGATGAACTTTGCCTGGATTGCGTTTATTCCCACAATATATTTCCTTCGAAAAGGGGACTAAAACCATTTATTGCAAGTGTGACCTAACTCGCATCTTGCCTTATTTTTATAAGAACATAAGAAATAGGAGCAGGAGTAGGCCAAACAGCCCCTCGAGCCTGCCCCGCCATTTAATAAGATCATGGCTGATCTGTAGAGGCTCAGTACCACTTTCCTGCTTTCTCCCCGTAACCCTTAATTCCCTTGTCAATTAAAAACATCTCCATTCTTGACTTGAACATGTTTAGTGAGGAAGCCTCCACCATCTCATCAGGCAGAGAATTTCAAAGATTCACCACCCTCTGAGTAAAGAAACACCTCCGATCTGAACCCCCCCCCCAATCTTGAAGCTGTGCCCTCTAGTCCTACTATCTTAGCTAAGCGATAAGAGTCTCTCAACCTTTACCTTATCCATCCCCTTCATTATCTTATACGTTTCTATAAGATCCCCTCTCAGCCTTCTAAACTCCAAAGAGTACAAATCTAGCCTATTCAGTCTCTCCTCATAATCCAACACCCTCATCTCCAGTATCAGCCTAGTAAACCTTCTCTGCACCCCCTCCAAGGCCAATATATCCTTCCTCGAATGCAGAGACCAAAACTGCACACTGTACTCCAGCTGCGGTCTCACCAGCACCCTATACAGCTGCAACAGAACCTCCCTACTTTTATATTCTATCCCCCTAGCTATAAAGGCCAACATTGCATTCGCCTTCTTAATCATCTGCTGCACCTTTTTTTTTTGAGCAACACAGCACGGGAAACAGGCCCTTCGGCCCAACAAGCCCGCGCCGCCGTCATAACTATATAGTAGCAAATCCATTATCCTATTTTATTATTCCTATATAATAATATATATATTATTCCTAATATGGAAAATTCTCACCATAGGGACAATTTGTTTCCCAATCAGCCTAAGAGCGAATTTTTGGGTTGTGGGAGGAAACCGGAGTGCCCGGAGAAAACCCACGCAACCACGGGGAGAACGCGCAAACTCCCGCAGACACCGGCCCAATTCCAAGTGTCTGCACAGCCACATCGATAGTCTCTGAGCTGTCATGGTGCCCTTCAGATGGTCCACATAAAGCACTCATTTACGACATGAGGTACCAGGCAACCCATGAATCAACATCCAAGAGCTGTACCCGCACCACCTGCCGAATGCATGCTCAATGTTGGTCAAGTATGGACCGAATTACCTGTGGAAAAAAGCCATAGTTAAACAGTCCTAATATATCCCTCTATCTGCATACCGCTCATGTGGCTGTCCAAGAGACCTTAAACAGCCCCAGCGTGCCTGCTCCCACCACCTTACTCGGCAGTGCATTCCACACCCCCACTACCCTTTGTGTGAAAAACTGCCCTCTAATATTCGTCCTATACATAGCCCCCCTCACCCTATGGCCATGACCCCTCGTCCTATCCATTTCTAAAGGTGGAAAAAGTTTACCTCCATTTACTCTATCTATACCCCTTATAATCTTATACACCTCTATGAGATCCCCTCTAAGCCGACGTCTTTCAAGGGAAAACAACCCCAGTCTATCTAATCGTTCCTCATAAGACAGTCCTTCCATACCAGGCAGCATCCTGGTAAACCTCCTCTGCACTCTCTCCAAGGACTCCACATCCTTCCGATAGTACGGCGACCAGAACTGGACGCAGTATTCCAAGTGAGGCCTAACCAAAGTTCTATACAACTGTAACATCAAACTCCTACTCTTGTATTCTATACCCTTTTCTATGAAAGCTAACATACTATACGCCTTCTTTATCACCTTCTCCACCTGTGAGGACACCTTCAGAGACTTGTGAACCTGCACCCCCAAGTCTCTCTGCATCTCTATGCTCCGTATAGTTTTACCTTTTATCCTATAACTCTCTTCTACATTTTTCCGGCCAAAATGCATCACCTCGCATTTATCCGGATTAAATTCCATTTGCCATCTATCTGCCCAGTCTACCAACCTGTCTATGTCCTGTTGTATTGCCTGACACTGCTCTTCTGTACCCGCCAATCCAAGCATCTTGGTGTCATCAGCAAATTTGCTGATCTCACCACCTACCCCTACTTCCAAGTCGTTTATGTAGACCACAAATAGAAGAGGACCTAGTACTGAGCCTTGTGGCACTCCACTAGTGACAGGCTTCCAGCCGGAAAAAGAGCCTTCCACTACTACCCTCTGTCTCCTCCTCCCGAGCCAGTTCTCGACCCATCTACATACCCGACCCTGTATCCCATGCGCCTTCACCTTCTCTATCAGTCTACCATGAGGAACCTTGTCAAACGCCTTACTGAAATCCATGTAGACGACATCAACAGCCTGTCCTTCATCAACTGTTTTTGTCACTTCTTCAAAAAATTCCACTAGATTTGTAAGACAAGACTTCCCCTTGACAAAGCCATGCTGCGTATCCCTGATCAGATCGCAGCGCTCCAGATGCTCATACATCCTGTCCCTAAGGATCCTCTCCATTTGCTTACCTATAACTGAAGTCAAGCTCACCGGCCTATAGTTCCCTGGGTGATCCCTCTGACCTTTTTTAAACAACGGTACTACGTTTGCTATCCTCCAGTCCTCTGGGACCTCACCTGTGTCCAAGGAAGAGACAAAGATTTGCGTCAGAGGCCCAGCCAAGTCTTCCCTCAACTCCCTTAGCAGCCTGGGGTAAATGCCATCAGGCCCCGGAGCTTTATATGTCTTTAAGCTGCCTAACAGCCCCAACACCTCTTTCCTCGTAATCTTTATTTCCCTCAACCGATCCTCAACTTTGTCAACATCAGCAACAGACATCTGGCCAGTCTCCTGCGTGAATACCGACGCAAAGTATTCATTCAGGATCTCCCCCATTCCCTCAGGCTCTAAGCATAGATCCCCTCCTCTGTCCCTGAGAGGTCCAATCTTGCCTCTAACCATCCTTTTGCTCCTTACATAGGTGTAAAATGCCTTTGGATTTTCCTTTATCCTACCTGCCAGAGCCACCTCGTGGCCCCTTTTTGCCTTTCTAATACCCCTTTTAAGATCCCGTCTACACTCTCTATAAGCTTCCAGCGCTGTCTCAGTCCCTAGTTGCCTAGATCTAATGTAAGCCTCTCTCTTGCATACTATGCTTGCATACTATGTTTTTGTGATTCGTGCACAAGGACCCCCAGGTCCCTCTGCATCATCACGTGCTGCAGCTTTTCTCCATTTAAATAGTAGCCCTTCCTACCATTATTCTTCCCAAAGTGGATAACCTCACACTTGCTAACATTATACTCCATCTATCAGGTCCTCGCCCACTCACTCAACCTATCCAGATGCCTCTGCGGGCTTTCCACACCCTCCACGCAATTTGTTTTTCCACTCATCTTTGTGTCGTCAGCAAATTTTGTCACCCTGCACTCTACCCCTTCCTCCAGATCATCTATGTAAATGGTAAATAGTTGAGGTCCCCACACAGAACCTTGGGGCACTCCACTAGTCACCAGTTGCCAATCAGAATAGCACCATTAATACCTACTTTCTGCTTCCTATTAGACAACCAATCCTCTGTCCAGTCTAACACCCTACCCCCAACTCCCTGCACCTTAACCTTCTGCAGCAATCTTTTATGAGGCACCTTATCGAACGCTTTCTGGAAATCCAAAAACACCACATCAACTGGTTCCCCTCTATCTACCGTACTCGTCACTTCCTCATAGAACTCCAATACATTCGTCAAGCATGACTTCCCTTTAACAAATCCGTGCTGCATCTGCCTGATCAAATAAAATTGGTCTTTAAAATAAAGACCAACATTTTATTTGTCTTCCCAATTACCCACAGAACTTGCATGGTAGCCTTTTGTGATTAATGCATTATAATTCCTAAATCCCTCTGCAATTTTCTGCAGTCTCTTTCCTTTTCAATAAAACTCAGCTCTGTTTTTTTTATCAAAGTGCACAGCTTCACATTTGCCTACATTATATTCCGCCTGCCAAGCTTTTGCCCACTCAGCTAACCAGTCTATATTCCTCTGTAGACTGTCATCCTCACCTGTTGTTTGATATCCGTAAATTTGGCAATAGTATGTTCACTTCCTCAACTAAGTCATTAACATACATTGTAAATAATTGTGGCTCCAGCATAGATCCCCATGGCATTCCACTAGTTATAGATTGCCATCCTAAAACACACTTCTTATTCCAATTCTGTCTTCTTTCAATGTAGCTCATATGGATTCCCAAATACAAATAGTGTTTAAATTGTTGCATGAAAAAAACTGAAAATTTTCATCCATTGCTCGAAAGGAAAAATGATTGTGTGATAAAGAGGGAAGGTTAAAAGGCACACAGTTATATTATAGTAAATGGCTATTAGATTGCAGTGGGTGACTGGTTTAATGTTGAGACTATGTTTGTGTATATTGTACGTTGTGCATATATGAACATGTGTATACTTATACTCATAGAATTCCTGAGGCCTAGATGATAGCAATGAAGTGGAATTCCCAGCGTTGCACCGTAAGGAGTCTCGCAACACTACATTAAAGTCCAACAGGTTTATTGAGATGTCTTTTCATCATGAAGGGGCAACACTCCAAAAGCTTATGCTACCAAATAAACCTGTTAGATTTTAACCTAGTGTTCTGACACTACATACTAGGTGATAGCAAATCACAGAATATGTTATCAGTTTAACTTATCAACTTCCTTGTCTTTCTCTACATTCCATTTTTTCCCTCCCTACTTGTTCCTCCTTGTTGAAGTGTCAGTAAATTTAGGAGGCAGTGGAAGCACTTGAGTGGAATCTGGGACACTCTTTAAACCCCCAAAATGCTGGAACAGTTGAAGCTTTTTTTCACACCATCTTTTCTCTATGCCTTTCTTGTACCCCTCTTACTACTGCTCTCTCCCGGTCCCAACCCCATTCCATTTTGTCTCAGCTTACACAGTGCCTTGTATTTCTCCATTCAGATTCCACTCCATCTGCAGTCCTTGTTTCAAGTACATATCTCATCTCATTTTAAACTGCACTTATCATTGTGGATCTGCTTTTTTTGGTTGATCTGTCTGTGCTTTTTCAATTTTCTCTTCCAGTTTATTATCTCCCAGTATTACATCCATCTGAAAATTTGAACAAACTCCTACATAATCTGTCCTTTGGTACCCTAAATTCTTGGATCGTTACTCATACAGCACTGTCCATGAAAACCTACATAGGACAATCTGCAAAACTGAGCAGTGAGGGGAAAGAACAAACATTTTTAAAGCAAGTGTTATACCACAGTGTCATGACTACAAGTGTTATGCTTTAAAGTTGAAATTCTGAGATTAATTAGGGAAATTTGTTTTTCAGCTAGTGCAGTTAGTCCTTTAACGTTTTTGGGCCCTAACTATTCAAAAGGTTGCTCATTGGAGTTCTGATTTTTTTTAAATCTTAATATATTTTTATAGTATTTAAGTGTTCAAGTAAAATCTAAAACAAAAATCTAGCATGGGAGATAAGGAGAGATTAAAGTTCATTCTCATTTCCTCATAACTAAGAAAAGGAAGGCAGCTTCAAGGAATGGTGAAGGAAGAATAAACTAGTATTGGCTGGAAATCAATGCAGGAGGTAGAGAAAATGCATAAAATCAATGTACACAAATATAAAGTATTTTTATAAATTGATCAGTGGGCAAAGAAAAGATACATGCAGTTTAATATAGCATCTTGTAGAGTTATCAGATTTTGTGGAGATGTTTGTGACTAATGTCCTAAATGGGAATGCACTTCAGATATCAGAGCATAAACAAGATTGTGGGGGTTTAATGCACAGGTCATCATTAATCATAGAATCCTGTAGTGCCGAAGGAGGCCAATTGGCCCATCAAGTGCACCTATCACACTCTCATTCATGCCTTATCCCCTTAACCCATGCATTTACCCTAGCTAGTCTCCCTGACATTAAGGGGCAATTTAGCAAAGCCAATCCACCTAACCTGCACATCTTTGGACTGTGGAAGGAAACCGGAGCACCCGAAGGAAAACCACGCAGACATGGGGAGAATGTCTGTGTAGAATTTGCACAGTGACCCAAGTCAGAAATCGAACCCATGCGCTGTGAGGCATCACTGCTAACTATTGTGCCACTGTGCTGCCCCTAAAACTATTAACATGACTCCTCCGTTGTATTTAATAAAGCAAAAAAAAGTTGGGTTGCATGACAACTACGATAACATAAATCTGGAGATTGTAAAATTGTATTTCATCCTGGAGACTATATGTAGTTTTGATTTCCCTTGTTGTTTGAACGGGCATTCAGTGATATGGAATTTTGCCACTATTCAGCAAAACATGTACTTCACATCCTCAATTGATCAAGCAAAGCTTTTGGAGTTTTAAATTGACCTTTTATTCACCCTATAGCAAGAAAGTCTGCTTTCCACAAAGTGGTATATAGACTTACTGAGTGATACATGGTATGGGTAGATACACTTTCTGTTTATCTTACAAGTGATTTGTGTATACCAATCACAAGTGTACATTTTGTTCTGAAGTCATTGATATCTGATTACAGCTAATAGTTCTGATTATTTCATTTATGTCAAGTGAAAATAGTTAACTAATTATGTTTCTAAATGCTTGTCTTATTATAATTAATTGCTAATAAAGTATGCCTAAATGGCTACACCATCCAAATTATAAGATGATTAGAGGTTTAGATAGGGTGGACAGTGATAGCCTTTTTCCGAGGATGGAGAAAGCTAGCACGAGGGGACATAGCTTTAAATTAAGGGGTGATAGTTATAGGACGGATGTCAGAGGTATGTTCTTTACCCAGAGGGTGGTAAGGGTATGGAATGCCCTGCCTGCTGCAGTTGTAGATGCGCCAAGTTTGGTGGCGTTTAAGAGGTTAGTAGATAAGTTTATGGATGAAAAGGGAATGGTTTAGGTTCGAGGGTCATTGCTTTTTCTTAATTGGTCGGCGCAACATCGAAGGCCGAAGGGCCTGTTCTGCGCTGTAATGTTCTGTGTTCTAAATGTTCACACCTGGTGTTATGGCTTGTGGTTATCAGAGTTCTCATCCTCTTGTCTTTTGGTCAGTTTGCTGTGCTACCTATCTGCAAGTGTGGGAAATACATTGAAACACCTGCACAGTAGCTTCCCACAGAATAGTGTGTTGTACTCAAATGATTTTAATCCTTTCAGTCCACATACAGAAAAAAGACAGTTGCTTCCAGAATTTATGGGAATGAGATACAAGGAAAGGTGGTGGTGATTCAGTAAAAGTGCTTAAAATTGCAAGATTTGGACAAGATGGATACAAGTAATCTTTTCTGCCCTGCATCAAAGTTAACCATACAAGTAATGCATCAGGAGAAAATAAACAGAAAATACTTTTACTAGAAGAGTGGTAAGAATGCAGAATAGATTACTGGCACAATTGGTGGAATAAAAAACTTTAATGGGTTTCATGAAGGAGAACACTTGTTTAATTTAATTCTTGTTTAGCCTGGCTACGTGCACTTATTCCTTTGGTCTCTTTCTACTCGCACTGAATTCCATTTATAATTTTTTTTAAAGCACCCCCTTCACCTAATTCAAATGACCCAGTGAATTTTTGAGGAGACAGTACTTTCATCTTAAGCAAACATTTTGTTAAAAGGTTAAGTATATCTTTTTTGCACTATCTTTGAGCATCAAGTGTTATTCACTTGAAATTTTGATACAGTAAAAATTACAGCATTACATTGGATATTAGTCGTTTTTCAGCTGAAATGGACTATTCATCAGCAAGACCATAGGAGATCTATAAGTACGGCAATTTTTTTGAATCATTTACAGCATAGCATAGTTGAGATTTTCCAGAAAAGGAAACTTCATAGGATTAATCAACAAGCTTTCTCTTTAGTGCATTTTTCATCATTTTTCCAACATTACTTGCTCTTCCAAGAATGTAACTTGATTTTGTCCAACATTCAAAATATATGATCCTGTGATGGTATTTTATAAAATTTAATTTTTGGAGTATTGCACAAACCAGTGCTGTCTGATTTAATATTGCTATACTTGGTCTATTTATATGATAATAAATAAAATTTAAGTTTTATTTGGATATATTGCCTAGGTTTTCAGAAGGCATTTCATTTTGTTAACAGCTTTATAAAAATTACAAGTTGCAACATTGTCTTACAGCAACACTTTCAAATCACAAGCGACAGTGATGCAAGTTTTGCCCTGAAGGTTACACAAAGCCTCACAGATGGATTAATGGAATATCGGCTCAAAACAATGACTGGATTAGTAAGTAGTTGAAATTATTTTAATTGTGCTCTTTGTTTCATCCTAAATGGGATACTTGTGTCAATTTGGTTTAAGTTTATGAATGCTTTAGCACTAATTTTCCAGTTGAGCAAAAAGGGCCTAAGGCAAGCAGTGGCAAATTATGACTGAACCTTTCTCTAATTTGAACGACTACTCGCATTTCTAAAACTTGTTCTCAAACTGGGCAAGGAAAGTCCAGTGAAATGGCAACTCTTAAAGATTTCTGATTACCATTGAAGAAAACTGGACTATTTCTTCCCAAAGGTAGAATAGAGACTTGGATGTCACTGCAAATTTTTTGTGCAAACTCTTGTAGCAGGGACTTTAACTCTTCAGCTCCAAAGGAAGGTATTTGAGCATCTTGGTCACCTTCCAGTAAAACTGCATTGCATAGAGGAAAGTCAACAATTTAATATGTTCATTCGGAGGTCTCAAACTTGCATCCAAATCAAGAAATAATAGGATGAACGAAACTGCTCAAATCTATGATATCTCCAGTGAGAATTTGTACATCACTACCATGATGCTTAGTAATTAGTTGATAGTAATCTCCACTTGAAATCAGTTGGCATATAAAGAGCTGGATATGTTTTACTCATATATTGATTGGTAAACTGTTTTTATTTTAGCCAAGATATTAAGTGTTATGTTGTTATTATATGGAATTATGATTTTAGGTTGTGATGAACAATGTTTGGAAATTAGTAGAAGTCTGTAAATTCCAGGCCCCCAACATGAGTTCTTAGAATGGCTGTCTCTTCATGGGGCAAAGTTAAAAGTTGAAAAAAAAATCACATATTCAAACTTCAGAGTTTTGGTGGAAAATTCAAATATTTGGGGTGATTCTGCTGAAGTACCTAAGTTTCTAAATCAACAGTGTAAAATTTTTACACAATTGATTCTTTTAAATCATCATCTTTGCTGCATCCAGTGGACTTCCATAATCCATGCTTTCCTTTTATCAGAATCAAGATAAAAGGCCTCCACCAGATGAGGAATTGAGACAGCCCCCTGGCATGCCAGATGAACGTTCGAGATATGAACCTGTTATGCCACGTCCAGCTTTGCCACATCCAACTTTTCCACATCCAGCACCAGGAAACTCTCAGAGATACACTGGTGGCCCAACTAACTTCAGACCTAAATATAAAGGTAAATTGAGAAAAAGGTTTAGAATATCTCCATAATCTTGTATCAAATCTCATTGCAATAAGATGCAGGCTGAATATTTGGAGAGTTAAATCCACTATGTAACTGGGAAAACAAATGGAAACTGATTGCTGTAAAATTTTGCTTTTTGGTCAAACATGTATACAATTAAGTCCAATGTGGAAAGCAACTAATAATCAACAGGTTATTTAAGTCTAGGCATTTTAGCAATAGTTTGAAAGCAGATCGTATTACTTGCTATGCAAATTTTCAGTCACCGCACAACATAAAAATAGCACATCCTTTAGAAAGAAAATGGAGAGGAATTCTAAGAATGATTCCAAGTATAAGCTACTAAACTATGACAAAAGTTTAGAGAATTTCAGGCTTGTATATTCAAGAAAAATATCACTGAAGTAAAATTCTTGGCTTATCTTATGTACTGTAATACTATGTAGATTTGAATTTGCGCAATTCAAATTAATGAAATTAAATTAATGAATATAAAATTTTGTTTAAAATTTGACACTTGGAGATTGTGTAAAATTTAAAATCATAAAACAGTACACATTGAAATGTTTTAATATATCTTCGAGATTTTCTTAAGTTATACTGTTTTAGTGTGTTTGATGCACCTGGTTATGTTTTGCAGTTGGTGGTTGGAAGAAAGCAGTTACGTTGCAGTCGAAAGCGAGTAACAGAAAACCAGGCTTTCAGGCAAATCGAAAACCATTTAAACCTGGAAATCCTAACACTGTCCTGTCAAAGTCAAAACGCAGTGGTATTTTGACCCCACATCTGCTCAAAGCTGTCCGTGGAATGGATATTAATAGAGCCACTAAGACATTGGCTAAGCTATCAAAAACCAATCCAGCATTGGAAGGTGAGAATTGACTGTCTTATTGATTTGTCAATTTATGTTAATTTTGTAATATAGTCTGTAGAACAGTACAGGCTCTTCGACCCTCGACGTTGTGCCGAGCTATGTCCACACCTAAGATCAAGCTGTCCGACTCCCTATCATTCTGTTGTGTTCCATGTGCCTGTCTAGTAACCGCTTGAAAGTTCCGATAGTGTCCAAATTCACTATCACAGCAGGCGGTGCATTCCACACCCCAATCACTCTCTGTGTAAAGAATCTACCTCGGACATCCGTCCTATATCTCCCATCATGAACCATATAGTTATGCCCCCTAGTAAAGCTACATACACCCAAGGAAATAGACTCTGCACATCCACTCTATCTATCCCCCTCATCATCTTATAAACCTCTAAGTTGCCTCTCATCTTTCTCTGCTCTAAACAGAAAAGCCCCATCTCCCTCAGCCTTTCCTCATAACAGCTACCTTCCAAACCAGGCAGCATCCTCGTAAATCTCCTCTGCGCACTCTCCGATGCTTCCACATCCTCCTTATAGTGAGGTGACCAGAACTGCACACAATATTCCAAATTGGTCTCACCAAGGTCCAGTATAGTTGCAACATAACCCCACGACTCTTGACTTTAACTCAAGCCCCCTGTTAATAAACGCTAACACACTATAAGCCTTCTTCAGCTCTCTCCAATTGAGTGGCAACTTTCAAAGATCTGTGGATATGAACCCTAAGATCTCTCTGTTCCTCCACATTCCTCAAAACCCTGTCGTTGATCCTATAATCCACATTCAAGTTTGTCCCACCAAAATGAATCACCTGGCACTTATCAGGGTTAAACTCCATCTGCCGTTTTTTGGCCCAGTTCTGCATCTTATCAGTATCTCTTTGCAGCCTACATGAGTCTTCCACCTCATCCACTACTCCACCAATCTTGGTGTCATCAGCAAATTTACTAACCCACACTTCAGTCCCCTCTTCCAAGTCATTGATAAAAATCACCAAATAGCAGAGGACCCAGGCTGTGGTACACTGGTCTCCAGTCTGAAAATCTTCAATGTTCTGTCTTCTATGAGACAGCCAGTTATTTATCCAATCGGCCGAATTTCCTTCTATTACACACCCAAATATTGATTGGGATAATGTTGAGATTAAAGGGAAGAGAGAGGTGGGAGTTTCTGAAATATGTTCAGGAGAATTTCCATGTTCAAAATCATCTTAGCCCAGATAGAGAGGAGCTATTGCTAGATCTGGAGCTGGGAAATATGGTGTGCCAATTTAACCAACATTGAGGGACTTCAGTTGTATAAGCCTGACCAGTGAGTATATCATTTAAATTAGTAATGGAAAAAAGGAAGGAACTATCTAAAGTAAAACCGCTAAATTAGAAAGAGGGCTAACCTCAGTGGAACGAGAGGGGTCTACCCATGGTAAAATGGAGCCAAAGACTGACTTTAGTTAAATGAAATTGAATGATCTTTAAGGAGGAGATATTTCAGATGCAGCCTAGATACAGTTCAGCGGTGAAAGGTACCTCTAGAGTAGATGATAGCAGTAATAGGTAGGGTGAAAATTAATGGCCAGAGTGTACTGGAAAAGCTGGCTGGGCTTAGACTGGAGTAAGTCAACTGAGCTGAATACCTTGCAATCCAAGTTTCTAAAGGAAGGACTTGCCTTAATTTTCTAATCTTTCTTGGAATGTAAAATTCGTAATGTTATGATTGCTCTTGCTTGGATGATCTTTTTCAGGTCATTCATTAATCCTGCCTGACCAGGTCAAAAACCTATTGTCTTGAGACACTGTTCCAAATACATGCTTTGAACTCATCCTCCAGGCTTCCTTTATCAATTTGATTTGTCTAATCTAAATGAAAATTAAAATTTCCTACAATTGTTGCAGTACCCTTCTTAAATGTCCCTATTATTTCTAGATATATACTGTGTTCTACAGCTTACCTACTGTTAAGGGCCTATGAACTATCAGTGATTTCTTTCTTGCTATTTCTAATCTCTACCCAAACTAATTCTGTATTTGGCTCTTCAACAGTAAGACATTTCTCACTACTGTACTATTCTCACTCTTTATCAACAGAGCCACCTCACCACTTTTTCCTCATGAAATGTCAGATGCTTTTAAATATTCAGTTCCCAAAGTTGATCACTTTGCAACCATGTCTCTGTGACGGTATCAGAGCACACTAAACTATTTGTGTTTGTTTATTTATTAATTTGTCCATCTTGTTATGAATTATGTGTGCATTTAGATGAAGAGCCTTTAATTCTGGATGTTAATGAATGTTTGCATGGTATTCGGTATCATACACACCACCTCAAATACTGAAGCAGTCCATGGTCACATTCAGCAAGACCTGGTCAACACTCAAGTTTGGGCTGATAAGTAGCAAGTAACAGTGGCAGGAAATAAGTAGCATGTAGCATAGAATCCTGTAGTGCAGAAGGAGGACAATCAGCCCATCGAGCCTGCACCGACAATAATCCCACCCAGGCCCTATCCCCGTAACCCCACATATTTATCCTGCATGGCTAATCAATTTGACCTGCACATCTTTTGATTGTTGGAGGAAACAAGAGCACCCAGAGGAAACCCACACAGACATGGGGAGAATGTGCAAACTCTTCACAGTAAGTGGCAGAAAATGGCCATACATGAGACAGTGTGTATCTAACCACCTTTCCCCTTTCAATGGCACTAGCATCATTGAATGTTGCCGTATCAACATCCTGAGGATTAACTTTGATCAAAAACTGAACTGCAACAGCCATATAAATACAGTGGTACAGGAGCCTGCCAGAGGCTACGAATTCTGTAACTCGCCACCTAACAGCAGTATCTGTATCTACACACACTGACAACAGTGTATCAAGGTAGTGACTTACCATTCACCACTTCAAAGTAGTTAGGGATGATTGATTTATTCTGAGCTTGTCAATAGTGTTGACCTTCCAAAAACAAATGGAAAGTGAACATGTAGGTGATCAGTGACAGTTGTGAAACTAAGGATCCTGCATGCTTTTTTAATGCCACTTCTGCTATCATCTTCAAAGACTTGCATGTGTAAAATCAAAGATCTCTCCATTCCAGCATCCCGTTGCCTGTAGTGATGGGTTGTCTTCTTAAAACACTGATACAACTGAGTGGCTTGCTGGGCCATTTCAGAAGGCAATTGAGAGTCACCCACATTGCTGTGGCTCTGGCGTCATATGTAGACCAGACCAGGTGAGGACATCTGATTGCCTTCCATTAAGGACATTAGTAAACTAGATAGGTTTTTTTCAGCAAGAGTTTCATGGTCATCTATAGATTCTTAATTCTAGATATTGTTATTGAATTCAAATTCTATCATCTGTTGTGGTGGGATTGCATCCCAGGTTCCCAGAGTATTTGCTGAGTTTCTGAATTAATAGTGTAGTATTAATACCACTAGACCATCACCTCCCCATGTATCCACTTAACGTTTATCATTGATTTTTTTGAACGGATGTAAAATTGCAATACTCCATTTTTGTGTTATTTAATTTGCTCATTCTAATATAAGGACTTTATCTTGGTTCTCATACTTGGTGAATCTCTTTTAAATTGCTCTGCACTTCTATTTCTTTTTTCTAGGTGTAAAGGTGTCTGTCTTGGTTAATGTGCTGGTGGAGGCCGGTGTGTTGAAGAGAGTTTAGATTTATGGCCAGCACCAGTTGAATAAATGGAGTTGATGTTCACAAAAGAGCAACAGCAGGTTTATTATAAGATCTGATTGTGAACTTTTGAGCTTTAGTCAAACTGCTGTCTTAGATGCTGACCACTGGTAAATTGTGAAATGCTTCAATAAATTCACTAAAACCTTAGACAAGCTTAACTTTTTTGTGTATTTTTGGGTAGGGGTGGTAAAAAATGGTTGATGTCAGATGTTTCATTATTCATTTTCTTAATGTTGAAATGTTCTGTTAATAATGCTTTGTTTGACTTATTTTACGTGTGGCATACACACTGTACAATGGAACTTCAAAACTTTAGTACATTTGTAACTTACTACTTTTGTACATTTTGTGGCATATAGTGACATCCTTTTGAGTAGCCCATGTTGACAGTAACATTCTAGTATATAAATTTTAAAAATACTCCATTGTCTTTCTATAAACTCAAAGTTTCAAGTTCTATGTTGAAGAAATGTCAAGAGCAGTGTTACTGTGTTCTATGACTTAAATTGTAATTTGAAATGTAATGCTGTATTTCTACATTGTTCAGAAGAGTTAACTAAATGTGTGTAGAGTTTCATCATCCTTTTAACATCCTGTTCTGTAAGTCTGCAGTTTATCTTCTCTTTCATTTTAATGGCTAATGTAGATACATCTGAAACTTATTAGTCATTTATTTGTAAGCAATTTCAAAGATTATCAGAATACTTGGATTGAAGAATTGCTGTGATGTAGCTACAGTAAACTAGGCAAACTACAATATAAATGTATTTTAAAGTTGCTTTGCTTCTTTACATTTTCAATGGCCTTATCTAAATTGAGGTGATATTTTTCCCCTGTTATGCAAATTAGTAAAGCAACTACTTTTGTCATCTCATTCTTTTTGTGATTTGCATGACATGACTGAGGTCAATGTTCTTAACCACTATCTCTGCATTGTACCAAAAATAAAGCTTTATACACCTGCCTTTGTGAATTTTGGCTTTAATTGGGCAAAAGCAATGAATGTTTATTTGCAAAGTATTCTTGATTGAATATACGTTGGGAAAAAGAGTTTTCACTCTTCAGCAATTCTTCCCTCACTCTTCCAAGGTTGCTCAAGTACTAACCTGTTTGTCTTTAATGCCCCAGTTATCACAATATCTCTTGCTGTAAATCTACTTCATCACCCATCTTCACATTTGTTTCCTGCAAATCTGTCACACTCATCCCTGACCCACTCAAGCTCAAACTTGAGGGAACTTGCCATACAATTAGATGTTATTTAGAACAAGAGGGTATGTATGGGGTATCAGGGCATGGTAGTACCTTTGGTGGGGGAACATATCACATCCTTTCAGGGAGGTTTGTCCATCCTTTGTCCCTTCCTGGCACCCCTCGCAGCTGTTTGCATGTGACAGCAGCCATACCCCAGGCAACGACCTCGACAAGCCAGCTAAACCAGGTGAGGGTAGCCGATGGGTCTCAACCCTCGGTGAGATAGGGAGATGTCTATCCCAGCATATGAAGACAGAGTCTAGCGGATTGAGCAGAAGAGACCAGTGGAAGGTCCAACGGTCAGGAAGGCGATCTCTGCAAGTGTTGTGTAATGCGAAGAGCAGGACATGACACAGAAGACATCCTGGTGATCCAGTGTGCCTAGTCCCACCTCCAGCCATCTTGACTCTTGTCTTGCCACTGGATCTCGATGAGAATTGGGAAGACAGAGTGAGGCTTGATGCTATGCAAATCTCCCTCACTTTAATCCCAATCCATTTAATTCCAACACCATCATCATCATCAGTATCCTGTTCAACCCTTGAAATCCTGTGACGATGGGCGAGCGGGGAAGCGGCAGGTGTGGATACACTGCGAGCTGTCGTCACGGACCCGCACACAGGCAGCTCAGGTCTAATGGTAGTTTTTGCTGACTGAAGCAGCAGTGGAACTCGGTGGCTACCTGGGCAACTGAGCATCCTCTTCAGGAATGCGTTGCTCATCCCCGTAGAATGAGGAAGGGGCTAGAAAAGAGGCCCTAAAATTGCCTGTTTCACTACACCCTGGCCAGTTTACCGCTGCTGGCAAGAATCCCATCTTGCGGTCAAACACTAAAAATAAAACACAAGGTGACACAGCTCACCATTGGCACTTGGAATGTGCGCAAGCTTTTGGACAAACCTACAGCAGACAGACCAGAGAGAACAGCCTTCATTGCTAGAGAGCTTGCAAGATACAACATTGACATTGCAGCCTTGAGCAAAACTCATTTGCTAATGTAATTCAGCTGACTGAAACTGGAGATGGATACACTTTTTTCTGGAGTGGTTGCGGCAGCGATGAGCTTTGTGATACTGGAGTTGGATTCGCCATCAGGAGTCACCTTGTTCGAAAACTCAATAGTCCTCCCAAGGATGTGAACGACCAGCTTATGACATTACACTTCTGCTACAGAACAGAAGTCAAACCATCCTGATCAGTGTCTATGCCCCCACAATGAACAACTCAGACAAGATGAAAGACAAGTTCTATGAAGAACTAGACACCCTACTATCAGCAGTGAGCAATACCAACAAGCTGATCTTACTTAGCACTTTCAATGCAAGAGTAGAGTGTGACTCTGCAATCTGGCAGAGAGTCATTGGAAGGCATGGAGTGGGCAATTGTAACAGTAATGGCCTACTCTTACTGAAGATCTGCAGCACGTGACCCCCCCCTCCCCCAATCACCAACATAACCTGTCTGTCTACCCGTAACAAGACCCCCCTGGATGCACCCCTGCTCTAAGCATTGGCATCTTATCTACTATGTTGTTGTCAGGAGAAAAGACAGGCTGGATGTCAGAGTAACCAAGGCCATGTATGGTACTACTGAACAAATCACAGGCTCATTGTCTCCAAAATAGTATGCTGGCTCAGAGCCAGAGATGCATGTCAGTATGGACAGATGTTCCATGGCTTGAGACAACTTTTGGACTCACTATCAACATTAAAAAGATCAAAGTTATGCACCAGCCTGCTCCTCGTGCACCATACGCAGAACCATAATCACAATCAAATGGCAGAAACTACAGGCAGCGGACCAGTTCACTTATCTTGGCAGCACTCTTTCCCAAGCAGTGACTATTGATGCATAAGTTAACTGCAGAATAACAAAGGCAAGGTCTGGTTTTGGTAGACTGCGCTCCACTATGTGGGAATGTCGAGGAATCAGCCCAGCAACAAAACTGAAGATCTACAGCACTGTGGTACTTATTACTCTCCTGCATGCCTGTGAAACGTGCATTATATCGAAGGCATGCAAGACAGCTCAATCATTTCCAATGACTTGTCTTCATAGAATATTATGTATCCAAGGCAAGACTAAAGTACCAGACACTGACATTCTCTCTAGAGCAAGTCTACAATCAGTCCATGCACTGCTGATGAGAGTGCAGATCCAGTAGGCAGGCCATGTCACCCATATGTCAGGTGAGCGTATACCCAAGCAGCTCCTTTTTGGGGAACTCTCTGCTGGAAGTCGTTCACATGGAGGGCAGAAGGAATGATTCAAAGACACACTCAAGGCTTTCCTGAAGTTGCTTGACATTGACATGACCACCTAGGAAATGCTGGCACAAAACCACCCTACCTGGCACTGCCTCATCCACAAAGGCTGTCAAGCTTACAAAGCAAGGTGTATTGCTGAAGCACAATTTAAACAGGAGGTGCGCAAATCCAAAGCCACCTGCACAACGACTACAGTGTCTGCACAAGTCTGTCCAATATGTGCCAAGACATTCCATGCCCAAATTAGCCTGATCAGTCATTTTTGGACTCACCATAACCAGCCTCAAAATGCCTAATAATGTCAAGGTCCTCATCGATGATAATGGACAAACAATGTTTAGAATAAGAACAAAGTAGCACAGGAATAGGCCCTTCAAATCTGCACTGATGACATTGTCCTATCTAGACTAACAGCTAATAACCCTCTATTCCCCATCTATTCATATGCCTATTAGGTAGTTTTAAATGTAGCTAATGTAACTGTTTCAATCACTTTGCTTGACATGCATTCCAGGCCTCCACCACCTGTGTAAAAAGACTTCTCCACTGAAACCCCCCCCCCACCCCACATCTTGAACTTGTGCTCTCCTTGTAATTGTCGTTTCTGCCCTGAGGAAAAAGCTTCACCTTGTTTATGCCTCTCATAATTTTAGAAACTTCTACCGGGTTGTCCCTCAGCTTCTGTATTTCGAGGGAGAACAATCCCAGTTTAAACAGAACAAAAATCAAAACAGCACTGGAAACAGGCCCAACGAGCCCGCGCCACCACCTCGATATTCCCACTTCTACCCGTGATCCCTGTCCATGTTTATAGATTTATGCATTGAAACCAAATTTGACAGTTTAGAGAGAATTTGTTCGGCAATCAGCTTAAGAGCACATCTTTGTGATGTGAGAGGAAACCGAAGCACCCGGAGAAAACCCACACAAGCACGGGGAGAATGCGCAAATTCCCACAGACACAGGCCCAAATCATGTGTCTGCACAGCACAGCGATAGTCACTGAGCTGTTGTGTTGCCCATCAAATGGTCCAGGTCAAGCATACACTA
Organism: Sphyrna mokarran; assembly: GCA_024679065.1. Lineage (NCBI taxonomy): Eukaryota > Metazoa > Chordata > Chondrichthyes > Carcharhiniformes > Carcharhinidae > Sphyrna > Sphyrna mokarran. The sequence continues at coordinate 67,301,703 of JAGIQG010000002.1, forward strand.
ACGACGTGAAGCACTAGAATACTCTCAAAAAATTCAAGAGCAGCCCTTTCACAACCCATCGCGTGTATGCCCCTCGTTAGGTGGACCAAAGTACCTGTAGGATAAAACAAATACATCAATATCATCAACAATTTACACACTTCCCTGGGAACTCCCAAGGCTCATGATGCCTATTTTAAATCAGTTTTCTATATCCCTCCATTCCCATTCTGTTGATGTGCCCATCTAAGTATCTCTTAAATAACTCCAGAGTGCCTGCCTCCACCACTTTACTTGGCAGCATGTTCCATATCCCCACCAACCTCTGTGTGAAAAAACTCCCTCTAGCATCCAAGTTATACTTTACCTCCCTCACCCTAAGCCCGTGACCCCTCGTGCTATTTGAGTCCATCCTAGGAAAAAGCTTAACCTGTTTACTCTATCTATACTCCTCATAATCTTGTTTATTCAATCTCTCCTCTTAGCTAATACCCTCCATATCACACAACATCCTGGTAAACCTTTTCTGTATTCTCTCCAAAGCCTCCACATCCTTCTAATAGTGTGGTGACACAGTATTGCAAATATGGCCTAACCAGCTGTAACTTAATTTGCCAACTTTTATACTCTGCCCTGTCTGATGAAGGTAGGCATACTATATGCTATTTTTTAACCATCTTTTCCATCTGTGCTGCCACTCTTAAGGATCTGTGGACCTGCACCCCCAGATCTGTGTCCATGCTCCTAATGGTTCTGCCATTTGTTTTATAACTCCCACTTGAATTGGATTTACCAAAATCTATCACATTGCATTTGTCCGGATTAAATTCCAGTTGCCGTTTTTCTATCTAATTTTCCAGCCTATCTATATCCTATTGTATTCTCTGACAAGCTTCATCACTACCCATAATTCTGCCAATCTTAGTATCATTTGCAAACTTGCTATCAGACCAACTACGTTTTCTTCTAAGTCACATATACATATATATATATATTGCAAATAGCGAATGTCCCAGCACTGATCCCGCAGAACACCATGAATTACAGACCTCTATTCAGAAAAACACCCTTCCATTGCAACCTTCTGTTTTCTATGGCCAATACAGTAAGAAGTTTCACAACACCAGGTTAAAATCCAACAGATTTATTTGGTAGCAAATGCCACTAGTTGTCAGCGTGCTGCTCCTTTGTCAGGTGAGTGGGAGTTCTGATCACAAACAGTATATAAAGACAAAACTCAATTTACGTGAATAATGATTGGAAAGCAAGTCTTCACAGTTAATCCAAGTCTTAAGGTCCACACAACGTGAGTGGAAAGAGCTTTAAGCACAGGTTAAAGAGATGTATATTGTCTCCAAAAACGACAGTTAGTGAGATTTTTGATCAGCATCTCCACTTCTATGGCTGAGCCAGTTCTGAATCTATCTAGCTATCCCATAAGATTTAACTTTTAATCTGATCCCATGAGATTTAACTTTTTCCACCAGCCTACCACAAGGGACCTTGTCGAATACTTTGCTAAAGTCCACAGCCCTTCCCTCATCAATTATTTTTGTCATCTCCTCAAAAAAACTCAAATTAGTGAGAGATTAACTCTCATGAAACTATGCTGTCCATCGTTAACAAGACGTTTCAATTCCAAATGTGTATAGATCCTATTCCTAGGATCTTTTCCAACAGTTTCACTATCACTGACGTCAAACTCACCTACCCATAATAACTTGATTTAACCTTGCTACTCTTCTTAAACAATGAAACAACATTGGCTATTCTCCAAACTTCTGAGACCTCACCTGTGGCCAATGCAGAAACAAAGATTTGTTAGAGACTCAGCAATTTCATCTCTTGTCTCCCTTGTTAATTTGGGATAGATGCCATCTGGCTTTGAGGACTCTCTAAATGCTTTTTAATTCATCAAACACTTCCTCGTAATGATGACTTGTTCTAAAGGGTTTACATAAGCTTCTGAGACACTATCAATCAACTTGGCCTTTCTTTGTGAGTAGTGATGCAAAGTACTCATTAAGGATCTCACCCACTTCCTTTGGTTCCACACATAATTTCCCTTCTTTGTCCTTAAATGGACCAACTCTTTCTCTAGCTACTTTCTTGTTCCTAATTTATGCATAAAACGCCTTAGAATTTTTCTTTAATCCTACCTGCCAAGGACATTTCGTGATTCCTTTTTGCTCTCCTAACTCCCTGTTTGAGCTGTTTTTTTACTTTCTCTGTATTTTTCAAATGCTTCATCTGTTGTATATTCATCTCTTGTATGCATCCTTTCTGTTTTTGACTGGACCCAATTTCCCTGGTCAGCCATGGTGCTTGAATCCTGTGCTTCCTTTTCATAGGCATATGCCTGTCCTGCATGCCAATCAACTGCTCTTTAAAAGACTCCCACGTGCCAAATGTGGATTTACCCTCAGCCTCCAAATCATGCCTAATCTAGTTGTAGTTAGCCTTCAGTTTAGCACCTGAATAAAATTTGTCGTTTTCCATCAGTATCCAAAAACTTACAGGATTGTGGTTACTGTTCGCCACAGGTTTTCCCTATTGCAAGTTTGATGACCTGGCTGGGCTCATTCCCTAGTACTAGGGCCAGTATGAACCCTTCTTGATTTGGATTATGCACATATTGTTCCAAAAAGCCTTCCAAGACACACTTAAATTCCTCACGATCCGGTCCTTTAGCCCTAAGGGATTTCTAGTCAACATGAAGAAGTCTCCATCTACACCAACCCGATGATTTCCACATCTGATCACAGTCTGCTTACATATCTGTTCCTCAACTTCCCGTGGGCTGTTAGGAAGCCTGTAGTACAACCCCATCATAGTGACTGCCCCCTTCCTGTTTTGATTTCTACCCAGTGTCTCATGATTCTTCCAAGGTGTCCTCCCTCTGCACAGCTGTAATATGTTTCCCAACCAATACTGCACCTCTTTTACCTTATCCTTTGTCTTACCTAAAACATTTATATCCCGGAATATTTAACTGCCAGTCCTGTCCCTCTTTCAACCATTCTCCATTATTGCAACCATTATCGCATCGAAGTTCTGTGCAAGAACCTAGGCTCTAAGTTAATCTATCTTATCTTTGGTTTGGTTTGAATTAAACAGCAATCTTAAAACATGTTTTCCCTCTGCAAAACAACATATTACTAGTCAAAACAACATATTACTAGATTATCCTTGACAGCAAGGGCAACTTTTCTTATATAGGTAACTTGTTCTTGGTTCTAACTCTGCTCACATTCTCTAGCCATTGTCTCTGTTGACAGAATTTTAATGCTCCTAGCTGCTGTGGGAAGCAAGTTTAGAGGCAGGAGGGAGCAGAGTGGAGATCCCAGGTTCCACTGATCGTCTGGTAGCTTTTCTGCCCAATGGCTAAATGAGGCCCTTCTGCTACTGGTGCTATTCAATCAAATAGTGTATAGGGATCTCTGCTTTCAGGGAGGCTGGAAACCCTCCAAGGTTGTCAGTGGCTTACTGAGGGAGAGGGCAGATTGGGGTCCCTTGTTCATGGGCAAATATGATTCACCATCTGGAAGGAGAGGTGCCACAGGTGGTCTCCTTTTCCCCCATTCCTCACCAGCAACTCAAACCCACACTCCACTTGAGGATCCATCAGTGACCCTCATTGTCAGCCCCACTGTGGTGCCAGAAGTGGTCACCATTCCTGGAGCGTTGCTGGTATTGGACAGGTCTTGACTTCTGGTTGGCAGTTCTCAAGAGTAGGATTTCTGCCTTATTGGGGTTAAATCAGACAATGTCCATGTTGCCTCAGGAATGGCCTTGGGCCATTGGGGAAAAGGGATGCGGGACTTTGTCAAGATCCTCTCATCGCCTTCATTAAATCTCAGTCTCTGTTCTGCTGTATCTAAAACTTCAGACACTATCAGTTAACAGTTTGCCTCCTACCACCAGTTTATTCCATTAGAGCATGGGGGTCTGACTCTTACAAGAATAGCAAATTTTAAAAGTACTATATTTTTAATATGTAATAGCCAATTGGCAGAGCAGGAGCATGGGACTGGAGAAACATACTGATAGCCTGAATTTGTTAGTGTTTGACAATGTTTCTCTATTGCTGCTGGAGACTGTTTTCTGTTATGTGGAAGATTTGGGAGGTGATTAGTGTGTGAAATGGAGAATGAACTGATTATTGTGTGGGGCAGAGAGATGTTGATGTCTGTGTATCAAAGGGGATAGGTTTGTTTTCTGTTATGTGGAAGACTTGGGAGCTGATTAGTGTGTGAAATGGAGAATGAACTAAGTATTGTGTGGGGCAGAAAGATGTTGATGTCTGTGTGTCAGAGAAGGGGATAGGTTTGATAAAATCTGAGAGGGCTTTGAGAGAGATTGATCAAAGTATTTGTGTGTTAGGGAAGAGAAAAATTTAACTGAATCTGTCACTCATAAATATAGAAAGCTTCACTAGGATGTCAATGAAGCTCTTCATATTTCTAATTGAGTAGATAAAATTGTTTTTACAAATTAAGATTTTCATATGAAAAATGTTGATTTGGTAATACATACATTTTAATTACTACTTATAGTCATGTAAAATATGATTTTTAAAACGAGTACTTTAAGCAAAAAGCTGAGATTGGCACAAAATGTTGAGAGCTTTATTTATTTGATTTGTCCCTAAAAAGGTTGCAATGGAATAAGGTTTAAAAAAAAACTAAAGAACACTAATTTTCATAATCTGATTTTAATAATTTGAATTAAAAACAAAATGTAAAAATGTTTTAAACAATTTGCTTAATAGTTTTCATATTCATTGCAATGAAATTGAATTATTAGCATCTCCAAGATTATGCTTTGGTCCTGAACTTTTGGGCTTTGATCCTTGAAAACTGATTGACTTCTATATAAGTTAAATTGACAAACTTTAGACAACCTATTAACTTTTACAATATTGAGTTTTACAATTTTACTATTTGTTGCTATTTTGTTTTTGTAAATGTTTGCAGCCTTAATTTTCAAATGTTAAAATCGGGTTACACTGAAAAATAATTTGAAAATCAATGTCTATCCTTTATGCTACAAAGACTAATTCAATTTCTTCAGTATTACCTACCTTGGGATGTTCCATTGCTGAAATCTTGTATGTCTTTGCTTGTCCAGACTTAATTATTGTAATACTCTTGATGTTGGCCCAAAATTGAAACTGGTGTTATTGGGGAAAACCAGTAAGAATGAATGTTATGATTATTTACAGTTAATCAGAAGTTCCTCAGGTTAGTGTTCTCGGCTCAAATATCATTACATCATTTAACAATGATGTTCCATTCTGTCTAAAGTCAGACATTTTCTGATGATTGTACATTGTTCAGCTCCATTCTACATTCTTCTTAATTAAGCAGCCATGCAAAAAGATTTGGTCACTACCCCTTGTATGAAATATTTGTCAAGCAATGACCATCTCCAACAAGATCAAGTCTTAACTATTTCCTCACATTGTTCAATGACATTGCAGTCAGCGAGTTCCCCACCATCAACATCCTGAAGTCCAATGTGGCTAGAAAGGCTTTTAAAGATTGGCTTACTTATCAATTCATTAAAGCCTCTGCATCACTGAGAAAACACAAATCAGAATAGTGATTAAAATACTCTCCACTTGCCAGGTTGAATGTAGTTTCAACAACTTTCAAAGCTGGCCACCATACAGGTCAAAGTAGTCTGCTTACTTGACATTTCATCCACTAATCTCCCAGCCCCTTCACACCATCACCACAGTGTACCATGAATAGCTGCAGTGTATTCTTTTAGAAGGTACTGCAGCAACTCGCCAAAGCTATTTTAGTTTCACTTTCCAAATTTACTATTTCCAGTAATTAAAGGACATGCGTAGTAGATGCATGGGAGTCCCATCACCTTCTAAGGACTGCTTCAGGTTGCACACCATCTGGTCCTTGATGATTCAGAACCCTAGAACTTTCTCTCAGCATTGTGAGAATACCATAATAAAGGTTACAGTAGTTCAAGATGATAGGTCATTTTTTTGTAATGGAAAGTAAGGTTGCACAATAAATTTGTTTTGCCATTAATGCAACTGTCTCAAGAATTCTCATTTTCAACAAACTTGAATGTTTATGCTACAGGTTTCTTTCAGATCATTAGGTCTGCAGACAGATCAAAATCAACTAGCATTTATATAGCACTTTTTTTTAATGAATAAAACATGCAAAGCCACGTGACAGGTGGTATCAAATGAAATTAGATACCTTGTCATATAAGGCAATATTAGAGCGGATAACCAAAAACTTGATCAAAGGGGTTTTTGAGAAACATTTTAATGGATACAATGCAGGTTTAAGGCAGATTTTCAAAATTTTAGGGCCATAAACATTTGAAGGCATGGCCACCACTGGTGGAATGATTAAAAGGGCTGCACAACAGGCCAAATGTATATAGATATATCAGGATTGTAAGGCTGAAGAATGTAACAGAGATAGGAAGGGAAAAAGCCATAGAAGGATTTGTAAACCAGTATGAGAATTTTAAGATTGAATCCAGTCAAGCAGACCTGGTGCCAATACATCAGCAAGCATAGGTGATGGGTGAACAGGACTTCAATAAATCTCTTGTCTTTTAAACTTTCAGAGAAATCTTATTTGACTAATTTATTAGCATTCTTTGAGGAAGTAACAGGCAACATGCAAAAAGGGGAACCATTTTATATATACATACCTGCACACTAACTTATTGTAGTTTGTGCCTAGAAGAACCTAGAAGCACCTAGGTTCCTCTGCTTCTTGGAATTCTGCAGTTGTTCTCATTTAAATAATACTGTACCTTTTTATTCTTCCTGCCAAAGGGAAAAACTTCACATTTTCCCACACTATACTCCCATCTGCCAGATTTTTGCCCACTCAAACTATTTATATCCATCTGCAACCTCATTCTGTTCTCGTTGCTACCTTCTTGTATAGAAGGGTCACATTTGCTGCTTTCTAGAACCAAGCAAATTTTGGAAAGCTAACACCAACTTATCTAATATCTAAATAACCACCTCTTTTAAGGCTCTAGGATGAAGTCTATGAAGACCCAGAGCAACTCCATCAGTTTGCTCAAATATAGCTTCCTTAGTAATTATAATTTCACTAAGTTCCTCTCTCTTCCACCTCCTAATTTAGAGCTATTGCTGGAATTTTTAAAATATTTTCTACAATGAAGATATAAGCAACATATTTCATCTGTCATTTCTTTATTATCTGCTATTAACGCACCCCCCCTTTGTCACTCTGTAGACCACCAATATTAACTCACTTTCTTCCTTTTTAAATACTTATAGAAACTCATCAGCTTTTACATTTTTTCCTCTCATATTTTATTTCTCCTGATCAACCTTCTCTGCCATTCTTCACAGAATCCCATAAAAAGCAAGAGGAGGCCAATTGGCCCATTGAGCCTGCACCAACAACAATCCCATCCAAGCCCCATCCTTATAACCTCGTATTTATCCTGCTAATAGCCCTGACAATAAATAAATTTGGTAAATCAACCTAATCCTCACAAGCTTTGGAGGGTGTGACGTAACTGGAGCACCCAGAGGAAACCCATGCAGACACAAGGAGAATGTGTAAACTCCATACAGACATGAACCAAGGCCAGATTTGAACCTGGGTCCCTTGTGCTAACCACTATACCATCCTCAGTTCACATTTTAAATTTAGATATATACAATACACTTTGTCCCAATGGAAATTTGTTGTGGGTACAATTGCTTATGCAAAACCAACATGAAAGAAAGAATTACATGGCAATGTAAGAACCCACGTCACCACAGTACTGCTCCAACATCACAGCCAAAGGGAATAAAAAGAAGATAAAGATAGAATAAAACGATCCAGGGTCTTGGTGCCCCTCCCCAAAACAGGTACATTGGATACCTATGTCAAAATTGGGTATGATTATGTCTTCCAGACTGTTTTGTACCAGGCATCAATGGGGAATGATGATGAGGCAAACAGAATTTTAGGAAGCTGTCCAATCCTAGGTGTTCACAGTGCATCAGTAGAGATTCAGCTATTCTTATTATCCTATATCTCTCTGTTATCAAAAGGCTCCATGCAAAGAGAGCGCCTGCTTTCCCATGCTTGTGCGGAAGCCTTCCTGCCCAAAAGCCCCCTGCTGAGCAACAATATTAACACATCAACGAAGAGCAACATCATTAACAAACCAACTTTCATCACAATCAGGTCCAATGCTAGCTGAAGAACTGATTCGGAAAAAGAGCAATTAAGGAGATGGCCAATATATTCAGCACTCCCAAGTTACAGTTTAAGAGTCAAGCCAAACTAGGCTATTCCAACATTACTGACCATTGTAATGAGACTCATTGTAATCATATAGTAAACCTAAATAGCATTTTTGAAAATAGGAAAGGGTGAAATTAAGAATGGATAAAACAAATTAAATTCAAATAAGTCCAACTGAGAGTGTCAGGAGAAAATGAACTATCACACACATCTGACATCCAATTTCCTCATTAAGATTTTAAAAGGCTACATTTTTCACTGCCATAAAAAGCAACAGAAAATGAATAAAAAGTGGATGGAAACTGCCAACTGTCCAATGTTGTCTTCCACTATTCCCAACTTTATCACCTTCCCCTTAACTGCAATTCCATACTTAAATGGTGGCATAGGGATGCCAAGGAAACAGCTCTCCCCTCACTAATCTCTCCAACATTAAATGAATAATGAAACCAAACACACAAATTTAATGTTTAATGTTTCAATAGGAAACCAGACTTCACAAGAAACAGTCATACAATATTTATTTTACCCAAAACACAGAAAGAAAAAGATTACATTTCTCATCAGAACAAATAAAAGATATACTTGTATTGAAAGTCATTGTCTGTAATGATTACATGTGGGCAAATGGCATTCAAATGAAAGTAATTCTTGGCAAGTGATGAGTTTCAAAACAACCACAATGCCATTTCTTGAAGGTATTATTAAAATCTCAATTTAATTTCTAAAGTTTTCAAAACAAAAATGAATTGTTTTACAATCAGGATGTTGGAAATGACTGCATTCATCAGTGGGCTCAGTAAATTATGATGGAAAATACTTACATGCAGAAATGCTAACCAGTCAGTGCAAACAACTCTGCACCAACAAGCTTCTGGAGCTTTTAAAATATCAATAAATTCTGGCTAAATAGTGAATTACACTTTTTTTTCCCAATTACATGTTTTTAGGCATTAAATAAATGGTTCTTTTATCTATTTTCACTGGAACTCATTAAGGACCAAGCTGGATGTCTAATAGTCATAAATTTGGGGATACTGGCAAATCTGTGTTTCTGTTAAAAAAAAATTTTAGTTTGCTTTGTAATATTCACAAGTCGTCTCCAAATTAACAAATTGAAACTGTCAACACTGAAGCATCCACTTGCAAATGATATCTTGCACCTGTGCTACGTGACATGTGAAATGTGAAAATTAAGATACTTATCTTCTGGAAGCTAAAGGTCAGTCAGTATTCAAGAAGATCACCAATGCCCTGCTGCAAATCAAAGTGGTTTGAGTTTGTTTTAAATAAATGATGGGATCTCTCATTAGCACATTGTTGCTGAACTTACCACTTTCAAATCAATGCCAATACTATTTCAACTATCAAAATGTTCAATTTTTGTATTTCTAACGATTTCAGCAAACAGAATACAGAACACTTCAGCTAACTTTGAAATCCAGAAGATTGAAGCATTGTTGCAATCAGAAATAAAAGATCTACATCAAAGCTGTAAATCAACATTACTCATAAAGATAATTTTGTTCTACTGACATACTGAACTGACATTTCAAAACTTGGAATGCACAAACATGACTTTTCCCTAAAGTAAGCTTATTAACAAGATTTAAAAGGGAATTTTTTTTATTAATTCATAGCTTTTGTCCAAGGTGTCCAGGTATTTTCTTGTTGATGGATAGGGTATTGAATTGTAGTACATCTTAACTTGGTCTTTTACTAAGCACACCAGCCTCCCTCAACACTGTAACCAAAGTTGAAATCCTTATACCTGGAAAGAAAGCAACAAGGTATTAAATAGCATGGCTCAACTAACACTGAATAGCTAAAGAATTATGAAATATTTTAAACTGATATGCTTTAATCATTTTTAGAAAGGTGCTCTTTTTAATCCTTTTGTGATGAACAGCACAAATAGATAATGGACATGTAAAGACTGAATAATTTAATATTAAGCTTCTACATCAATAATGTTATAGATGCATAAGGTGACCGAATTTGTAACCAATCCAAACAATTCTCCCGGAGTTCTGAGCAGTCCCTCAGCTAGCACCATCAAACAATAGATAATTAGTCATCCATTATTAATGTTAATGGAATTTTGTTTTTTGCTGCATTTTGCTACGTAAAAAAAGTAAAGTCATAATTTGGCAGTAAACACTTTGTGACTGAAATAATTATGCAATTTTATCCATTCTCCTCAATTGAATTTAAAAAGTAGTTTACCTTCAAATGCAGGGTTGTTGGCAGCTAGTCTAGATAGAGTGTTAGTAACTGTATTTTCATCCATTTCGCGAATAGAATTCAGTAGTGATGGGGTCAGGATGTTGCTATGAATGGATGACATTGTCACATCTGTATTACGCATCACAGCACGGGATGCTGAATTATTTGAGGAGCTTCTGAATGGAGTACCAGAGGATGGATATTCAACAGATTGCCGCATACACGCATCCCTGCCAGAGTTACCTAATATAATTAACAACCATAAGAATGTGTAAATAATCCAATAGTGATCAAAATACAGGCATTCAATTTCTCTGTAAAATGCAACATATTAAAAATGTCTTTACTCAAAAGTGATGCCAGCAAATGAGAAGCGATGACAAACAAATAAAAGAACTTGAAAGTTTTGTACAAGAACAAATTGCTTATATTAAATATAAAACACTTTCAACCACCCTTTGGGGAAAACGGGTTGTAACCCAGAAATAAAACTGTAGTTTTATACCTATTTAAACATGAAAGTTTAATGAAAACCTCCACTATGACAACACCATCAATAACAGGGGAGTTCCAACATCAATATACAATTCCAAAATTTGAGCAACTGAATCCTTCCACTCAAATGCATTGAAGGAATCTTTGACAAAGAAAGAAATCGATGATACTGCTATTTTTTTGTTTTCTGAATGCGGGCAAGGCTACATTTATATCCATTTCTACTTGCCTGGTCGTAATGGGCAATCTGAACTGCTGAAATCCTTGTGATGATGACACTCTCACAATGTTGGAAGATCAGGTAATCCAAGACACTAACTGAGAAACTCCAAAGGAACAAGTATGTATTCTGGAGGGGAATGTGCAGGTGATTATGTTTCCATAACATTTCTGCCATGGCTCTTCTGTGATAGAAGTTATAGGGCAAAGAATAACTAACAAAGTAATACTGATGAATTATGCCGTAGCATATCCTACAGATTTGTACACAGTGCATCAAAAGAATTGTAATAGAGCAGAACAAGATGAAGTCCAGTAGCAGCAACATCAATCAAGCAAACTGTTGTTTCTTTGATGGTTCTAAACTTCAGAACCATCTGAAGGTTTGGTTGTGCACGTCCAGGTGAATGGTGAGGTATTCATCAAACTCTTAATTTGAGCCTTAATGGAGGATAGACTTTGAAGGAATCAAATGAACTACTTACCAGAGAAATCAACCTATGTCCTATTTTTGCAGTCATGGTCATAAAATAGTTAGTTCAATTAAGCTTCTAGTGCATAGTAATACAAATGGTGCTAAAAATGCAAAAACATATGGTGGAATTTGAAATAGCTCAATTTTAACTGGAATAGTTCATTGTGGAAAAAATGCGAGGGAACAGGATCCTTAAGGTGCATTTAGGGGAACCTTTTTTTGATCAGTACATGACCATTAAGAGAGTGTCTTCTGAACTTAGCTTTAGAAGTGAAGCTGGGCAGGTAGAAGGAGCGATAATGGAAGAGCATTTTGGTGGAATGGATCATAATTCAGTTATTTTTAACATAATTATGGAAAAGGACAATTTTAAATTGGAGCAAGGCCGATTTTGCTAAGCTGAGGAGTGATTTAGCAAAAGTAAATGGGAAAAGCTTCTTGAAGGTAGATCTATGTCACAGAAATGGGAAGCATACAAAGGGGGGACTTAAGGTTCAGAGTAAACATGTTCCCTTAAAGATTAAGGGTGGGATGACCAAATCTAGATCTCAAAGTGTTTACAGGGTAAGATAATGTGAAAAGGGCAAGTTTATGTTAGACACCAAGAACTTAATACTACAGAAAGAGGAGTATAGAAAGGAAAATCAAAAATTAAATTCAGAAAGCAAAAAGATTAGGCAATACATCAAAGAACATTAATAAGCAAAAGCAAAGAGAACCCAAGTAAGATTTATTATAAACTTACCTTAATTATAAAATTATAACTAAGGCCTATAAGAGAGCAAAAAGGTAACTCGTGAGTGAAAGGTGATAATGTGGGTACAATTTGATTTATTGTCACATATTTTAGTATACAGTGAAAAGTACTGTTTCTTGCAGACTACACAGACACAGCATATCGTTCACAGAAAAGGAGAGAGTTCAGAAGCTAGTGTGTAGAGAAAGATGTACTTAATATGAGGTAGTCCAATCAGTCTGATGGCAGTAGGGAAGAAGCTGTTTTTCATTCAGATGGTATGTGCTCTCAGAATTTTGCATCTTTTTCCTGATGGAGGGTGGAAGGGAGTATGTCCGGGGTGCATGGCATCCTTGATTATGCTTTTCTGAGGCAGCAGGAACTGTAGATGGTTTCAAAGGATAGAAGGCTTGTTTAGTGATGGACTGAGCTTCATTCAAGACCTTTGTAGTTTCTTGCAGTCTTGGACAGAGCAAGAGCCATACCAAGCTATGATGCAACTGATAAGAATGCCTTTTTTGGTGCATCTATAGAAGTTGGTGAGAGTTATAGAGAAAATGCCTAATTCTCTTAGTCTCCTGGCAAAGTAGAGATATTGGTGGCTTTCTTAACTATCACATTTGCATGGTGGGACCAGGAGAGGTTGTTGCTGATCTGGACACCGAAAGCTCTTGACCATTTCTACTTTTCCCCTGATGTAAACAGGGGCATGTCCTCCACTATGCTTCCTGAAGTCAATAACTATCTTCTTTGTTTTGTTGACATTGAAGGAGAGATTATTATTGTTGCACCAGTTCACCAGATTCTCTGTCTTTTTCCTGTACTCTGTCTTGTCATTGTTTGAGATCCGATCCACATGGAGGAGTCATCAGTAAACTTGAAAATCGAATTGGAGTGGAATTAGGTAATACAGTCAAAGATATATAAGGAATATGGTAAGGGGCTGAGGACACAGTCTTGCAGAGCGTGGGTGTTGAGGATGATTGTGTAGATGTTGTTGCTTATCCTTATGATTATGGTCTGTGGGTTAGGAAATCTAGGATCCAGCTGCAGAGGGAGCAGCCAAGCCCCAGGCCACGGAGTCTGGAGATGAGTCTTGTAGGAACAATGATGTTAAAGGCTGAGCTGTATTAATGAATAGGAATCTGACATTGGTGTCATTGTTGTTTAGATGTTCCAAGGTTGAGCATAGAGCCAGGGAGTTGGTGTCTTCTGTGCAGCAACAGGCAAACTGTAGTGGATCCAGGCAATCTGGGAGGCAGGAATTGATTTGTGCCACAACTAACCTTTTGAAGCACTTCATAACGTCAGAGCCACCAGACAATAGTTATTAAGGCAGGCTGCATGGCTTTTCTTTGGTACCAGGATGATGGTCCTCTTCTTGAAGCAGGTAGGGACCTCATATTGGCGTAAAGAGACATTGAAAATGTCTATGAATTCCTCTGCCAGCTGGTCTATGCAGGACTTGAGTGCTCATCCAGGTACCCCATGTAGACCAGCTGCTTTCCATGGGTTGACATCTGAGAAAGCTGCTCCGACGTCAGCAATAGTGACCTCAGATACAGGTTCATTTGAGGCTTCTGGGATGGAGGGCATACTCTCACTGACCTCTTGCTCAAAATGGGCATAAAATGCATTGCGCTCACTGGGGAGAGATGCATTGCAGCAAGCAATTTTACTTCTTGTAGCCTGTTATGATTTTCAATAAATACCTTTTTTCTGCCTTCATATAGGCGAGGGACAATACAGACATAGTCAAGGAGGAGTGTGAAATATTAGATGTGATAAACATAGGGACAGTATTAAGGGAAAAACATCATTGAAAGCTGATAAATTAGGGCAAGGTGAAATGTACTCCAGAAGCTGTGAAGAAGTTGTTTTGGGTCGGGCCATCATCATCCAATCCTCACCCGTTACAGATGTGGTACCAGATGATTGGAGGTTTGCCAATGCTGTACCTTTGTTTAAAAGAGGAGTGAAGGATAAACTGAATAATTACAGGCCAGTGAGTCTAACCTCAGTAATGGGAAAATGTGTCTTTCAGAAAAGTATAGATTAATCAAGCTCAGTCAGCATGGATTTGTTGGAGAAAATAACAATGAGCATTGACATGGTCAAAAAAAAAGCTCAGATTATATGAGAATATAGCAAGCTGGATACGCAACTGGATCAGTAACAGAAAACATAGTTGTTGTTGATGGATGTTTTTTGACTGGAAAGCTGTTTCCAGTGGAATTCCACAGGATACAGTATCAGGTCCCTGCCTTCTGTTGTATAAATGTCTTAGACGTAAATGTAGGGGGGAATGATCAATAAGTTTGCAGACAACACTAAATTTGATCAGATAGTTGTAGACTGCAGAAAGATGTTAATGGTCAGGTGGGCAAAAAAAGTGCCAAACGGAATTCAAACCAAATGAGAGAGAAATTATGCACTTCAGGAGGATAAACAACGCAAAACATTACACACAAATGGGAGGATATGAGAGGTGTAGAAGTAACCTTGGATCAAACGTCCACCAATCCCTGAAAGTAACACAAGTTGATATGATGCATATGGAACCCTTACTTTATTAGCCAAAGAATAGAATACAAGTGCACGTGGTTATGCTAGAACTATATAAAACATTAGTTAAGTTACAACTTAAGTACTTTGTGCAGTTCTGGTCACCTCATTACAGAAAGGATACCATTGCATTAGAAAGAGTATAGAGGAGATTTACAAGGATGTTGCTCAGACTGGAAAATTGCAGGCACAAGAAAAGATTGGATAGGGCAAGATTGCTCTTCTTAGAACTGAAGAGGTTGAGGAGAGATTTAACATGCACAAAATTGAGAGGACGCTGAATAGAGTGGTGGAGAGGGTCTATTGACTTTAACAAAGAGATCAGTGACTAGGGCGCATAGATTTAAGTAATTAGTAGAAAGATCAGGGGGGAGTTGAGGAAACATTTTCATACAAAGGGTTGTGGGGATTTGGAGCTCTCTACCTGATAGTATAAAAAGTCCCTGATGATCACAAGCTGGTAGTGGTGATTTAACCTGAGAATCACCACACCTCAGGCAAGGTTGAAAAGGCAGGGCATTCATAAATAACCTCAGTCAGCATGGAAATTGAATCTGAGCTGTTAGCATCTCTCTGCATCACAAACCAGCTGTCCAGCCAGATGAGCGAAATCTCCTTCCTTGAATAAAGGCATTGCATTTGCTACTTTTTAATCTGATGGAATTTTTCTAGAATCTAAACTATTTTTGAAAATTTTAACCAATGTATCTGTTATCTCAGCAATCACTTCCTTTTAGATCGTAAGATGAAGTCCATCAGGTCCTGTCAGTTTTCAGTCCTGATAATTTTCTTGATATATTTTCCCCGGTGCTTCTAATTGTTTCAAGTTCCTCCCTCCTTTTCACCTTTTAATTTGGAATTATTTCTGGAAAGTTATTTGTTCCTTCTACAGTGAAGACTAACAAAATATCTGTTCAATGCAAGTATATCAACAGCAGTGAATCTCATATGCTGTCTCATTTAATCAACTTTTATAAACATATCAAATCAGAGTCTGAAAATGTACTTACTCAAGTTAGTAACTCCAAAATATTTGCTACCTGAGCCAAAGCAATTTGACGAGACTTGAAGAAAGTGCAACTATTTCAAGGAGTTCAACTAAAAGTATAGGCTTAGGATGTTCAACAGGGAAAAAAACATGCACTTCTGCTTCAGCAAAACAAACTATGCAACGGAATTTGTGACAGAAGACATCAGAGTACAAGAAACCACTTCTAATCCAGCCCTCCAAATGGTCTAATACTGACATGACCTTGATGTCCTCAGGATCTTACAAGCAGTGATAACCCGCTGCCAGGAGCAACTTGATAAATCAGTTTGTACTATACAGAATTATCAAAGTCTACCATCTGTTTGAAACACAAATTACCTGGGTAACTCGCCAAGTTTCGTGCCATACGCAACTCACGTCTAGGATTTCCATCTGGTATGCAGGATTTTGTTTCTTCAATTAATTTCTCAGCAGAACCCTAAATTTAAAAAAATTCTAACATATAATATACTAGTAGATGTAAGGAATTCTACACATCCCTACTATTTGTAAGAGAGAGAGATATAAATGTTAATCTAGAGACCATTAAAATTTTTAGCAGCTTGTGTTAACAATAACATGGTTACTGTTTCCTGGCTATAGAAATACTGGCCTGGTGAGAACATGTTTTTTTTTTTTAAAAGGATGTGGGAATTATTATAAGATAATATGTTATAATAATGGGGCGGCACAGTGGTTAGCACTGCTGCCTCACAGTGCCATAATTATTAGCACTGCTGCCTCATAGTGCCCAGGGTCCATGTTCAATTCCAGTCCTGGGTCACTGTCTCTGTGGAATGTGCACACTTGTCTGCATGGGTTCCCTCTGGCTGCTCCAATTTCCCCTCTCAGTTCAAAGATGTGCAGTTTAGGTGGGCTGGCCATGCTAAATTGCCTCTTAAGTGTCAGGGGGATTAGCAGGATAAATATGTGAGATTACGGGGATAGGGTCTGAGTGGGATTGTAGTCAGTGCAGGTTCAATGGGCCAAATAGCCTCCTCCTGCTCCGTAGGGATTCTACGGTAACGTGCAATTTTTTTAAAACCCAACTCACTCCAACATCCGTATCAGCAATGCGTTTAACAGTAACATGTTTGAGAATAGAATAGGACCAGAGATCTAAGAAAACAAAGATTTTAAAAACTCAAATTTTATTCACATGCATTTGTTGGAAGAAAAAGTGATACGCTATAATGAAAATGCACAAAACATTAGCTCAGTGACCAAACATACCATATGGCTTAATAATTTTAAAAATTAATTTATGGCATTTGGGTGGCACAGCGGTTACTGCTGTTACCTCATAGAGACCTGGGTTCAATTCCAGCCTTGGGTGATTGTCCATGTGCAGTTTGCACATTCTCTCTGTGTCTGTGTGAGTTTCCTCCCACAGTACAAAGATGTGTGGGTTAGGCAGATTGGCCATGTTAAATTGCCCCTTACTATACCAAGATGTATCAGTTGGGAGGGTTAGTGAGGTCACGGGAATAAGGCTTGAGTGTCAGAGTCATTGCAGACTTGATGGGCCAAATGGTCTTTCTGCATTGTAAGTGTTCTTTATGGGCTCCACTGGCTAGGCCAACATATATTTCCCATCCTTAATTGCTCTCAAGAAGGTGGTGGTAGGCTAACTTATTGAACTGCTGCAACCCATGTGATGTAGGTACACCCACAGTGCTGTTAGGAAGGGAGTTCTAGAATTCTGACCCAGTGACATTGAAGAAATGACAGGATGGCGTGGAGCTTGGAAGAGACGTGGTCGTTTTCCAAATCTCTGTTACCCTTATCCTTCTTTGTGATAGCAGTCATGGTTTGGAAGCTGCTGTCTACGGTACCTCCACCTTGGTTAGTTCCTACAGTGCATTTTGTAGATAGTACACACTGCTATTACCGTGTGTCCGTGTTGGAGGCAATGAATGTTGTGGATGGGATGCCAATCAATTGGGCTGTTTTGTTCAGGATGGTAGCGTCAAGCTTCCTTAGCCTTGTTGAAGCTGTACTCACCGAGGCAAATGGAGAATATTTCATCATATTCCTGATTGTGCCTTATAGATAGTGGACAGGCTTTGGGGAGTCAGTAGGTTAGTTGCTCACTGCAGAATTACTAGTCTTTGCCAACTCTTGTAACCACAGTATTTACTAAGTTGATCCAGTTTAATTTTTGGTCAATGGTAACACCCCCAGGATGTGATAGTAGGGATTCATCAATGGTGCCATTGGATGATCTGGGGCAATGATTAATTTTCCTCTTGTTGGAGATGATCACTGCTTGGCACTTGTATGATACAAATGTCACATGCCAATTGTCAACCCCATCCTGAATACTGTGCAGATCTTGTTGCATTTGGACATGAGCTAGTCCAATATCTGAACAGCCACAAATAGTGCTGAACGTTGTGCAGTCCTCAGCAAACATCTCCATTTCTGACCTTGTGACAGAAGGACAGTTGTTGATGAAGCAGCTAGAGATGGTTGGGTTAGGGAACTCCTGCAGAGATGCCCCGAAACTGAGATGATTGGCCTTCCACAACCACAACCAAATTTCTTTTGGTTAGTTATGACTCCAACCAAAAGTGAGTTACGCGGATCAACAAAGATGATAATGTTTATTTAGCCAATCCAACCCGAAGTGGAGTAGACAATTCATTTTGTACCTCTGGCTATAAAAGGGAGAAACAAAATATTTTTAAAGAACATTTTGAAATAGAACTATAGTTCCTGACTACACAGCACTAAAAAACTTAGCACTGTGTGGCCAGGCTTTGCACATCACATTCAATTAGCCTATTTACATGTACTGGCCAGGTCACACAAAAAAACTGTTCCTTAACCAGACACTATTACCAATGCAACTGTATCTCAACATAAATTAGTGTCTTCAGGAAAGGGGAGTATGTGGTGAGACTGAACAATTAACTATTACATAGAATTAAATTTTCTTCAAAGTTTACCGTTATCTTCATGGCCTTTTGTCCAAACTGCAGTAGTCGATTGCTAAGCTTGTACATGACCTCCTTGACATATCCAGCATCGGTGTCATTAATAACTTTAAAACTGGTCTGAAAACAAATATAGGATAAATTAATTACTGAGAATCTTATTTAACTTTTCTAACAGAGATGTTTTAACACTTTTAAAGAGCTTTAAAAATCTACTTTGTACTTCAGAGTCGCCTCTTAACAATGTCTTGCAATAAACAATTTACTCAGCAGAATTTGGCTAACAGGTCTTCCCCAGCACTGCTTAAAGGGAATCTTGTGTTAGTTCCTTTTTCATAAGAAAACAAACAGAACAAAATGAGATACCACAGTGTATTTAACTCTCGGAGAGACAAAGGAGTTGTCTTAGTAAATTGAACATGCTTCATTTAAAGAATGTGGCTTTAGAAACTAAAAAACATTAAAATAGCACATAATGCAAGTTAACAATTTTCAGATTGACTCCATTGGGTAAAATAAATCTAATCGCAGCTCCTTTCAAAAAAAAATTTAGTTCTAGCTTTGGAATGGTTTTCTTTCTCCTTCCTCAGTTCTGTGACATCTTAACTTTATTACAAGACAGGTACATATCCAACATCAAGTTTTAGTAAATAGTGTAAAATTCAACCAAAAAATATTTCAATTTTTGGGATCATAGTTAACAAGACAGCTCAGATGAAGCAGAGTGGTGAAATAGATCAAATGGTGAAAGGCAGAATGGCCTACTCCAGCTTCTATGTAAAATTAAGTTAGTGCTGCACCTTAATTATTTTTCGTCACTGTATTCAATCAGGAAGGATATCATAGCAACACTAAACGAGAACATTGTGATAAACTTCAGCGTTTGCACTTTCCAGGTCAAAGCAAACAGCAATGCTCCAAATACCCACCAATTCTGAGCACCTAAAGGCAATTATGTTTCAGATAGTCAATTTATACCGGAAGCTTCCATCAGTTGGTCCACACCACCGTGCAAAAAAATTTATCTAATGGCATTGACCCAATGACAACTTAAGGACTACAAAAACCAGTTTTTGAAACCTCTGGTTAGTAATTAGTTTCCCTAATAGTTTGCTTCTATGTGAAATAAAGTTAGTTTAGGTTCAATATTCTGTATCCATTTATATAGAAAGTATCCATATAAATCAAATTTCTTTTAATAGATTAAAATATGAAGAGATAGATAAAAGATCAAGGGAATTCAGCTGACTTTAGATGGAAGTTCACAGAACTAAGGTTTTTAATCCATAGATCTATAAACATGGACAGGGATCGCGGGTAGAGATGGGAACATCGGGGTGGCGGCGTGGGCTCGTTGGACCTGTTTCCCATGCTGTTTTGTTCTTTGTTCTAAGCACATGCAGTTATATTCATATATTGTGCTTGACTGGATTAAAGTAGAAAATGATGGAGATACTCAATGGCTTTGACAGTATCTGGCTAATTAAATACATCATTAATTAAGGGATTTCTGAGTCACTGAGCAAGACACATTCATAATGTGTGGGATCCTGAGAATTAGAGCTTGAGTCTATAAGAACCACACCTTTCCATGCAAATATGAGTCACAAGGGTCACTATCAGCTGCTGAAACTAGTTTGCTAATCCTAGCCATGAGGTGAAAAGAACAAAACTATTAAAAAATCTCCAAGAACATCAAGTATTATTACACCAAGCTGCATGCCAAAGATGATATAAACATGCTATCTTCAGCATCTCTGGATTGTTTAAATGCATATATGAACAAGTATACCGGGCTTTATCCTTCTTAGATAATCCTGCAGTTTTTTTCTGTCTCTCTTTGAGTTCTCCGAAGGTCCTACAAACTACTCATTGCCATTTAAAAACAACAACCTCAATGTTCCCAGTCTACTCTCTGATCTTACAGCACAGTGTGCCCACCAGGGCTAATCTTATAAACCTCCTTCCTACCCCATGCAGCCTTTCCGGTACCAACCTGGGGAACTTTAAGTGGATCAGTTCTCATTTCATCTAACTGCAGAATATCTGTTCATAAATGAACAAGGCCTTTGGCATTCATGGGCTTATTTGGAAGATTGCAATGACAATATGGCCTTGACAGAAAATTGACTGAGGTTATTACTCACTCTCACTAAATAAAAGCTCCCCAGCTAGCTCTACCCTCTACCACTTGTCCAATCCAAGCTGGCATGAAATGTGGCATTTTTCACATACTGGTCTGCTTTCTATTCTGACATTTTTCTCCTTCGAGTTTCTCATCTTGTTCCATTTCTCTCATTTCACATTTGACATCTTTGTTCTCTACTCCCCACTCAAGAACGTCTTCACTGTCTTAGCCTTTGCCATCAAATGACTTCCCAACCTTTGATTTTAACCTCCATCTAAAGCCATCATGCTCTCCCCAAGTTCACTGACTTCTTATCCTTCCTCAATCTCTCCTTTTGCAAACCTCATCTATCCATATTGATGGCCACTGACTCAAACTTGCCATCAAACGTGGAGTGTCTAGACTCATGGTTAATCATAGATGAGGCCATACCTGTTCATTTCCTTGTATCACACCCCATCTTAAGAAAAACTCTATAATTTACTTCCAACTGCACTTTCAACCATCTAGCCTTTGGTCTTTCATTCACTTGAAGTTTTCTTTGGCTATGCTATTGATCTTCTGAATCAAAACAATCATCTTTAATTGCTTATCTATTAAAATGATTATATTTTGACTTTGGCTGTTCCCACATTCATTTTTACAGTTCTGATGGAAGGCGAAAACCAAAACATTAATTTTTCTCTTTGCTCCACAGGTGATCATTGATCTCCTGTGTATTTAAATAATTTGCAATTCTTGATTTTTATTTCCACTGAATATTATTGTCTTCATGGCAAATGGACTGACAAGTTCCCTTACGGTTTCACCTGCTAAATCTGCAATGTGTTCTTAACAGACTGGCTTGTTACCCCAAGCTCATATTGTATTGTATCACTGAGGTATTATCAATGCACAGTATCAGTGCTATAACATATAATTGAGTCTAAAAAGTAATGAGCAACCAAACTATCAAATTCAAATCAGTTAGTGTGAAAAGATGGATCACTCACCTTTGTTTCTATTTTCTTCTAAAATTAATATCATGCAATTCAAAGAAAGACTTTCATGGTATTCTCAAGAAAGTAGGGAAAAAACCATAAATCATTGAATTAAAAAATTTAGCAAGATAAAAAAAGACACCTCTGGCAAATATCAAAATGTGGAACATATATGTCGCATGAGGCAGGTGAATTGTATGCTACAATTCCAGTCCTGACAGATGCGTTGTCCACTCTACAACTACTGGCTAAGATCAACATTGCAGTACAACTGCAGCCTTGGAGATCTGTTATCGCTAGAGTTATAACTGCAAATTTCCAGTATTTTTTCAGCTCTTATTTATTTCTACGTTTGTCATTCACCAATTTTGTCAAAATAGACTCATCAGGATGTAAAAAAACTAACATATTTAAAATCACTTTCTGAAACATTTATTAAACCTGATCAATTATAATTTGCTTGGTGCAGCACTTTTGAATGCTTGGTCTTTAATTCATTGATTTAAATTGTAAAGTAAAAGTGCAAGTTGTCTTTATAATGGGATCAAAATGTTTGGATTGCAATTATAATTCTTGATTCCTTTCATGTTATCAAAATTATTTTTGACTCACCAAATATTTCAAAATCTCTCTCTTTATGATAGCTTCACGTTTGGCAGGATCAGGCTACAATATAGAAAGAAAGGTTTTCTTTTAAATATTACTGTAGTTGTTAACATCTATATTGCTTGTAAAATTATTCCTAAATTAGAACTCACACTGTAATACTGATCTACAGAATTATGGAACACATCAATGCTCATGTTGCGAGAACTTAAACCAACTGCATCAGTTCATCCAATGTGAGAGGTTTTGCTCATTGCACAAACATACAGAAATTTAAATGAAGCTTATCAGAGTTTGGTTATCGTGGCTGTTTTTTCAATATACCATTAAAACCTATGTTGTCTGAGTACAATCAGGCTATATGGATTGCCATCTAGCACTTATTTCTATTTCACATACCAAAGACTGTCAGCCATGACTGTGACATGACACATCAATTACAGTTCCTAAATTATTTGCTGGTTGAAAAAAATCAGACATTGGAGTTGATTTTGCAGCCAACAAAACACAGAGTCAAAAGGAAAGAAAGATTCTACAAATTGCTCAAAATAAAAGGATTAGAACAATTAAGTAATTAAAAAAACTTAAATATAGAAAATAAATTGACAGACACAGGCGTTTAAAAAGATTGCAAAATGCTGATGGTGCACAAAAGAATTTGGAGCTAAATACAATCTTCCAATGAAGTGGAATTAAAAGATGAAGAATTACTGAATTAGGGTGTGGGGAAAGTAGACAGTAAATTGGATGAAGTTGGTTCCCAATTAGCATACTGGGCACAAAAGTCATGAGTAAAAGATACTCAAAGAGGCATTAGAGAGAATTCTAGTAGAAAAAGCAGCTGGGAAAATTCAAGTCTACGATGGTTGAAGAAGATAATGTAGACTCAGGAATAGAAATGGATTACAGCAGGGATCACAACAAGATATTACTGGAAATGGAATAAAGGATGACGTGGTCAGATTAGAGGTAAGCAGGACACTACTTGGACATACCTGATAGCTCATAAACAAGTTTCCTGTCCACAGCAGTTTAGCAAAACCTCAATGTGTCATTAAAGGCATTTTTCCTAACCAAAACATTTTTTTTAAAGTTTATTTATTCACATCATAAGTTGACTTACATTAACACTGCTATGAAGTTACTATGAAAATCTCTAGTCGCTACATTCCAGCACTTCTTTGGATACACTGAAGGGGAATTTAGCATGGCCAACTGACCTAATCAGCACATCTTTCGAACTGTGGGACACCAGAACACCTAGAGAAAACCCACAGAGACACAGGGAGAATGTACAAACTCCACACAGTGAAACAAGTGGGAATCAAACCCAGGTCCCTGGTGCTGTGAGGCAGCATTGCTAACTACTGTGCCACCATGCAACCCTTATTACATCAAGTTGCTTGCAGAAATGAAACACGAAGGGAACTGATGGATGCTTTAAATTTAACCCTAACATGTTACAGGAGAGCTGCTGAGATAAATACAGATCAGTTTCAGTCTTAAAAAATAAATAATGCTTTATGACTTTCTTTTCATTAAAGGACAAGTGATGGTATGCGATTGTTTACAATTTACAGATGATTTGGAGTTGGGGACAAAGTGTAGTGTGTCACAATTCACAGATGACACTAAGATGAGTAGCGGAGTAATAAAGTGTGCAAGGGATATAGATAGTCTAAGTGAGTGGGAAAGGGTCTGGCAGATGAAATACAATGCTGGTAAATATGAAGTCATCCATTTTGGTAAGAATAACAGCAAAATAGACTAATATTTAAATAGTAAAAAATTGCAGCATACTACTGTGCAGAGGGACCTGGGTGTCCTTGTGCGTGAATCACAAAATGTTGGTTTGCATGTGCAGCAGGTAATTAAGAAGGGTAAATGAAATTTTGTCCTTCACTGCTAGAGGAATGGAATTTACAAACAGGCAGGTTATGTTGCAGCTGTACAAAGTGCTGGTGAGGTCACACTTTGAGTAATATGTAGTTTTGACCTCCTTACTTGAGAAAGGATATACTGGCATTGGAGGAGTGGTGCAGAGGAGATTCACTAGGTTGATTCCGAAGTTGAGAGGGTTGGCATATGAGGAGAGACTGAGTAAACTGGGACTACACTCACTGAAATTCAGAAGAATGAGAAGAGATCTTATAGAAACATATAAGATTATGAAGGGAATAGATAAGAGGTTGTTTCCACCGGCAGGTGAAATTAGAAATAGGGGGCAAGGCCTCAAAATAAGGGGGAGCAGATTTAGGACTGAGTTGAAGAGGAACTTCTTCACACAAAGATTGGTGAATCTGGAATTCCCAGCCCAGTGAATCAGCTGAGACTACCTTACTGAATGTCTTTAAGGCAAGGACAGATAAATTTTTGAACAGTAAAGGAATTAAGGGTTTAGGTGAGCAGACAGCTAAGTGGAGCTGAGTCCACAAAAAGACCAGATATGATTTTATTGAATGACGGAGCAGGCTCAAGGGGCCAGATGGTCTACTCCTGGTCCTAGTCCTTATGTTCTTTCTTGTGTTGCTTTTTAGGACTATTCATTTGCAAGATACAATTTTAAAGCATATTTGATTTACCTTTGCTGGTGCCTGAACACTAGTGTCAGATCCTTTGCTGCGATCTTCCTTACTACTCCTATGGAAGAAAAACCATGTTCACATCTTCACTATAGCACTGGAATGTTTGGTTGAGTCAGAGCATTAAGAACACAGACAGTACTTCTAAGAAATCAACCAAATAGTTATTTTCATTAAAACTTCATCCTTTCTTCCACAACAAAATTCAAGATAATTATTCTGCCAAGGGGAGAGAAAAGACTTCAATAAAACAGTGAACAATCTGCCTTATATGAGTTTTGCCATTTAACATATCAGCAATCACTCACGTTAGGAGAAACACTTATCTGATTCCAAGTGATTGGCTTTGGAAGATTCAACTGGGAGACTGTTCAGCCGCATTTCAAATTTCTACAAGAAGCAAGTGCACAGAGCTGGTGGAGTGTTTTAAAGTTTTCTTTTAAAATAGCTACCCTGTTACAATGGGAAAACTGCAAAATTCTAATTTCAAGATTAGTGACAGCAGTATTCTTATTGGATCCCTACAATATTTTGCAATTGGTGCCTAAGATTAGCGTGCAGTACCTTTTCAAGTCACAACATGCACCAGATATTGTGTTCCATTTGTAGGTTTTTTGATTCTTGCTGGATGTACTCCCAATTCCAATCTGGTTTTGGTTAGATAGGATAAATTTATATGACTAGTATATTTATCCCATGGAACCAAATTTCAGACAAAAGAAACAAAAAGAGTTCATAACTGCAATAACTACAGTAATTTTGTTTAGTTGACAAGTTCATTCTTCTCCGATTCAAACTTTCGCTAGCCCTATACCCAATACTGACATTTTCTCCCCTTTCCTCAATAAGCTTAGAGGCTATTATTAAGACAGTATCACAGAATTGTTACATTACAGGATGCCATTTGGCCCATCATCTCTGCACTGTCTCTCCAAATTAACAATTCCAAGAAAATAAAAGATAGTTCTTTAGCATCACACAACAGGCAAGGAAAAAAAAAATCTACATAATTACCTAGGCCTTTCTTTCCTCTTGTAATCATCTTTAGAATCGGATCTGCTTTTCCGTCTATCCTTATCTCTGTCAGAACGTGTACTTCTTTCTTTCACTCTTTCTCTTTCCTTTTTATCTCGTCTTGGGGATTTTGCCCGCTTAATAGATCGTTCCCATTCATCTCTCCATTCTTCTCCAGAACGTTTAATATCTTCAAAAGCATTTGAAACAGAATATCCACCTCAATTAATACATAATTAAGCACATGACACTATATTGGTGATATCGATTTTACGATTAAAAAAAACTTAAGGCAAGGCCATAAAAAAATCAAAGCAAGCTATATTTCTGAAGCACAGAATTGGAAAAAAAGGGAAGTCTATCAAATCTTGGTTAGACTACATCTGCAGTACTACCTGCAACTCTGGTCACTGAATTGTGTCAAGGACAGAGGCATTAGAGAGGATACAGAGATTTCCAACGATGATATCAGAAAATATATATACACACACATTCTTTACCCAGAGGGTGGTAAGGGTATGGAATGCCCTGCCTGCGTCAGTTGTAGATGCGCCAAGTTTGGTGGCATTTAAGAGGTTAGTAGATAAGTTTATGGATGAATAGGGAATGGTCTAGGTTAGAGGGTCACTGCTTGTTCCTAATTGGTTGGTGCAACATCGAAGGCCAAAGGGCCTGTTCTGCGCTGTAATGTTCTATGTTCTATAGAACAGGCTTGTTTCTTTTCATTTAAAAGAAGAAATAAATATTTAAATAAAAATAAGAATGATGAGCAATGAATGAGAGGTCTTTAAAATTATGAAAGGTTACTATGATATGGATAAAATGCCTTTGCTTGTGGGGAAGAGCCTTCTCAAGAGGCATTAATATAAAACTATCAAGAAATCTGAAAGGAATCTAGAAGGAACTTGAACAATGAATGAATGGAGCTTGCTACCACAGAAGTGATTCAAGCAATAACATAGATACATTTAAGTGAAGGCTAGACATGCATTTGAAGGAGATGGCAATAGGGGGTTACAATGCATTTAAATGAACAAAGAAGGAAGAGGTCGAGTGGATTACAAACACAGGAATCATGGGTCTGTTTCTTGCCATATATTGTGCGTTATCATGTTGCTTTTTACTTTTATTGGAAATAATGCAAAATCCATAAGAACAAAACATATACAGGCTAAGACTAGGACAAAATTTAATTCAACTACTTGGAGATACATGAAACGGTACCCTTTCTATTTTCCCTCCATGTAGCACATATGATAGAACAAAGCTGATAGCACAAGGCCAGCTTTTTTTTGGACTTTAATTAAATCTAAGACAGTACAACCATACAGTATTTAACTGAAGCCATCTGATAATACTAGTTTAGAGGATATAAAAATATGGTCTACCTTTAGAGCTTTCTCTTTTCCTAGGCTGGTCACGTTTACTTGTTGAATAGTCATGTCTAGAATATCTAGAATCTGACCGAGAATCACCTGAAACAAAATAATTGTTACAAAAAGTTCCTGGCATCTTAAATGTTAAAGTAAGATTGCTTGTGCACTGGTAACAGCTTTGATCAAGGGACTAGTTTCTCCAATTAAAATAAGAGGAAGAACAAAGTTGTCATCTTTGGCTTCTATCACAAATCTATTCTCTGCTTGCCATAAAGTTCATAAAAGCAAAATACTGCGGATGCTGGAATCTGAAACAGAAACAGAAAATGCTGGAAAATTTTAGCAGGTCTGATAGCATCTGTGGAGAGAACAGAGCCCATTCTCTCCCCACAGATGCTGTCAGATTTGTTGAGATTTTTCAGCATTTTTTTGTGCCATAAATTTCAGTTCATCATAAACTGTGCTCCTCAGATCCTATTCCACATCAAATTCTACCAACACATCATTAATATCCTGACTTACCCTTCCTGGCTGCAGACCTTTCAAATCTAGAATTTTAAAATTCTCATCCTTACTTCTATACCTGTTATAACTTTGTTTCTCCATTTATTTTCCTTTATCACCCAAGTTTTCAACTAAACATTTGGTCACCCCCTTTTCTCGGCTTGGGTTTCCCTTTTGTTTCTCTAGATATATTTCATGTTAAAGGCATTGTATCATTCCACCTGTATTGTTGCAAATCTGGTGATTATTAAGACAGTCAAACAATATAAACACGGGATATTAAATATGATAATATTCAGAGGAACACTGGAAACTTAAGAAGCTAACAGCTATGTTTTGGCAGTGGATATCAAATTTCACAATCCATGGCTGCCCATTTTGTTACACATGTACTCAGCAGATACAAGACATGGAAGTTTAAGGAGAGCTTTCCAACATGTAGGACACAACGGCTGATAGTCCTCCTATGAATGGTGCAGCAGGGGCAGTAGAAAATCAAATTTCAGAGATAGGGCAAAATGCCGAGCAACAGAATTTATACTGTGAGATAGGGCTGGAGATTAAATTAGGTTGGAGTGCAAAAGTGACATCAAGTATTTCAATATTAAAGCATCAATGGATAGGGGCCAACAATGGCTTGCAAAGGGCTAAGCAACACGTGTGCAAACATTGTACAGATTGGAAGACTGCCACATAATTTAGCCGGCCTTGTGTAACGTATAATTGGGGAAGCTAATCACTGGAAAGAAAAACTTGAGGTGGAATAAACAAAGCTGAAAGTTTCAGCAGTACTGATATTAGATAGGGAACTGTAGACGTATAGAATTTTGAGTATAGCTGATAGTCATGCTTCCTGATGACAGCATTAGGTTGTGCAATTTTCTCCTTTGCATTCAAAGCTGCCTACAGAAAATTCCGACTTGTTTCTCCTTTAAATTCCCTCTTCCTTGCTGGCTCTTGAATATTCTATGCCTTTTTGCTCCCAGTACTGCTGCAAATTTATGCTATTTGTATTTGTTTTGTGATGCATATACTGCTTTGTAGATACTTCCTAATGCAATGACAGTGCAAACAGGACCCGTATAGGTCAAAAGGGCAAGCTGTGTGAATGAAGAAAAATGACTAGACCAATGTACGACTGTAGGGACAAAATGGTGATATAATGGCAATGTCACAGAACTAGCAATCCAGACCAAACTAATCTTATGGGGCCACAAGTTCAAATCCCATTATGGTGGCTGGTGGAATTTAATAAATAACTCCACTAATAAAGCTAAATATCGAATTTGAAACTAACATTGATTGCCATGAGAAATGCAAGACAACAAAGTATATTTTGCGCATTAACAATCTTCAACTACCTGTGAAACTAGAAGTATAGAAACTTTGGAACAATGAGCAATTTTATTTTGTAACTTTGCAACAAAAGCAGCTATGTTGCACTATGGTAGTTGGTTCACACCTTACATTACTCCTATGTAAATAGCTAGCTTTTTTCTATAAAGTCCAAGTTCCCGGAGAAAATGTAGTCATCGTTAGTACTCATCTGACAGATATTACCTCCTTCAAGGACTAGTATCAAATAGTCAGTTAAAAAAGTACACACTGATGAGCATCTCATTTAATTTTTTATCCATGTGCTCAGTTGTATGTTATTGTGAAGGGCGTTTTTCTAGCTGGAGGTTGGTCACTAGTGGTGTGCCACAGGGCTCAGAACTGGGATCTCTTCTATTTGTAATATATATAAATGACTTGGAAGAGGGAGTAAGGGGAGTGATCAGCAAGTTTGCAAACAATACAAAGATGGCTGGACTTGCGGATTGTGAGGAGCATTGTCAGGCGATGCAGCAGGACATAGATAGGCTGGTAGCTTGGGCAGATAGATGGCAGATGGAATTCAATCCTGATAAATGTGAGGTGATGCATTTTGGGAGAAAGAATGTAAGGGGGAGGTATATGATAAAGGGTAGACCTATTAAGAGTACAGAAACGCAGAGGGACCTGGGGGTGCAGGTGCACAAGTCTCTGAAGGTGGCAGAGCAAGTGGAGAAGGTTGTGAAGAAAGCATATAGTATGCTAGCCTTTATAGGAAGGGATATAGAGTACAAGAGCTGGCCTTTAATGTTGCAGTTGTATAAAAAGTTGGTTAGACCTCATTTGGAATACTGCATCCAGTTCTGGTCGCCCTACTACCGGAAGGACTTGGAGACTCTGGAGAGAGTGCAGAGGAGGTTTACCAGGATGCTGCCTGGCATGGAAGATCTGAGTTACAAGGAGAGGTTAGCAAATTGGGGCTGTTTTCCTTAGAAAGACGTAGACTTAGAGGAGATCTGATAGAGGTGTACAAGATTATGAGGGGTATAGATAAACAGGTTTAAGCATTTTCCTAGGATGGACTCGAATAGCATGAGGGATCATGGGCTTAGGGTGAGGGGACTAAGATGTAATTTAGATGCTAGAGGGAGTTTTTTCACACAGATGGTGGTGGGAATATGGAATGCGCTGCCAAGTGGTGGAGGCAGGTACTCTGGAGTTATTTAAGAAATACTTAGATGGGCACATGAACAGAATGGGAATGGAGGGGTATAGAAAACTGATTTAAAATAGGGATCATGAGCCTTGGGAGTCCCTGGGAAGTGTGTAAATAGATGATGATATTGATGTACTTGTTTGTATCCTACAGGTGCTTTGGTTCACCTTGTTGTCTAACGAGGGGCATACACGCGATGGGTCGTGAGAGGGCTGCTCTTGGATTTTTTTCCGAGAGTATCCTAGTGCTTCACGTCGTTAGTGTACGCTTGACCTGGACCATTTGATGGGCAACACGACAGCTCAGTGACTATCGCTGTACTGTGCAGATACATGGATTTGGGCCTGTGCCTGTGGGAGTTTGCGCATTCTCCCCGTGCTTGCTTGGGTTTTCTCCGGGTGCTCCGGTTTCCTCCCACATCCCAAAGATGTGCTCTTAGGCTAATTGGCAAAACAAATTCTCCCTAAATTGTCTCAAATTTGGTTTTTAATCCATAGATCTATAAACATTGACAGGGATCACAGGTAGAGGTGGGAACATCGGGGTGGCAGCACGGGCTCGTTGGGCCAAAGGGCCTGTTTCCCATGCTGTTTTGTTCTTTGTTTGTCACATGAGGAGTCTGGATCTGTACTTCCTTCCTCGGTATGGATATTTCCCTCAACTGGTCCACAGCTCCCTCAGAGACAGGAGCTGTCAACAAGCCCCTCTCCTTCCTGAATACTGACGCAAAGTATTCATTCAGGATCTCCCCCATTCCCTCGGGCTCTAAGCACAGTTCCCCTCCTCTGTCCCTAAGAGGTCCAATTTTTCCTCTAACCACCCTTTTATTCTTAACATAGGAGTAAAAAGCCTTTGGATTTTCCTTAATCCTATCTGCCAAAATCATTTCATGCCCCCTTTTTGCCCTTCTAACTCCCCATTTGAGCTCCCTCCTACTCTACGTTCCTCCAACGCAGTCTCCGTTTCCAGCTGCTTTGACCTATCGTACGCCTCTCTTTTCTTCCTAACCAAGTCCTCGATATCCCTAGTAATCCATGGCTCTCTAATCCTACCTTTCCCATCTTTCATCTTGGCCGGCACATACCTATCTTGCAACATTTTCAGTATTCCCTTGAAAGAGTCCCACATGCCTAGGGTGGACTTACCCTCGAACAACCATTCCCAATCAGTTTCTATAAGTTCCTGTCTAATCCACCTTAGTTAGCTTTCCCCAAATTCAGCACCCTGCCCCTAGGGCAACAAGCATTCTTTTCCATTTGTATCCTAAAGTAGACAGAATTGTGGTCACTGTTAGCTACATGTTCCCCTACTACAACATCAACCACCTGCCCTGGCTCATTACTCAGAACTAAATACAATATAGCCCCTTCTCTAGTCGGGCTAGCCACATATTGCTCCAATGATCCTTCCAGCACACATTTTACAAATTCCTCCCCGTCCAAGCCCCTAGCTCTAGGTACATTCCAATCCCCTCTAGGGAGATTAAAATCTCCCACTATAACGACTCTGTTTTTTCTGCACCTATCCAAAATATCTTTACATATGCCTTCTTCAACTACCCGCGGGCTGTTGGGTGGCCTATAATATACCCCTAGCATAGTAATCGCCCCCTTTCTATTCCTCAACTCCACCCAAAGCGACTCCACTCCTAACTCCTCTGTATCGTCCCCCTTCTGCAACGTCATGATGCTCTCCCTAACTAACAACACCACTCCCCCACCTCTTCTGGACCCTCCTCTGTCACGCCTGAAACACTTATACCCAGGAATATTCAGTTGCCACCGCTCCCCTTCCTTTAACACGTCTCCGTCACCGCAACCACATCCAAGTTCCTTACGAACATTAAGGCCCTCCTAAGTTCATCCGTTTTTCCTGTTACGCTTCTCACATTGAAACAGACACACTCCAGACCTCCAAGCCCACTCAGAACCTCCTTCTCCCTGGTGTATTTCTTCTCATCCAAGCTTACTCTATCTCCCATCTCGCTGTCTCCCGAGCTATCTGTCTCAGCCCTTCCCCCCCTCCATATTAGTTTAAATCCTGCCGAAACACTCCAGCTAACCTCCTTCCCATTTAAGTGTTTCCCGTCCCTTCTATACAGGTGCCCTTCTTTCACAAAGACTTCCCAGTTATCCACAAATATGAAACCCTCTGCCCCACACCAGTCCTTCAGCCACACATTCAGCTGTAGGATCTCATTGTTCCTGGCTCTGCTATTACCTGGCCCTGGAAGCAGCCCTGAGATCGCCACCCTGGAGGCTCTGCTCTTCAGCCTACCCCCCAATTCCCTGAACTGCCTTCGTATATCCTCCCTGCTCTTCCTTCCTACATCCTTCTCTCCTACGTGAATAATCACGTCCGCCTGGGTCGCCTCACCCTTCAAAATGCCCTCTACCCTATCAGACACATCTCGCACCCCTGCTCCGGGGAGGCAAACTACCATCCTGAAGTCCCGCCTTGGACCACAGAACCACCTATCTATTCCTTTAACCCTCCCATCCCCCACCACTATCTCCTTCCTAGCCCCCTTCCTCCCCTCTGAGGTACTCTGGTCCTCCTGCCTTGCCGTTTTTAACCCTTCGCCCTCGATATTTTGGGTACTGCCACTGGGGAAGTCTTTGGACTGTCTCTCCTCTCCTTTTTCCCCTTCCTGACAGTAATCCACCTGTAAGGGTCAGGTTCCCCCCCACTTAGGCTCCGGGTTCGCCACCTTACTCTGCCTCCCTACCATGATTGCCTTGTTCTCCCTGACTAAAAATGCATCTTCCAATCGCCGCTATAGTTGCTTGACCCGATCCCTCAGATGCTGCAGCTCCAAACACTTTACGCATACGTGGACTTTCGGGAGAGGTGTTGCCTCCAGGAACTCCCACATATGACACCGTACACA
Source organism: Sphyrna mokarran (assembly GCA_024679065.1). Lineage (NCBI taxonomy): Eukaryota > Metazoa > Chordata > Chondrichthyes > Carcharhiniformes > Carcharhinidae > Sphyrna > Sphyrna mokarran. The sequence continues at coordinate 67,335,244 of JAGIQG010000002.1, forward strand.
GGTGAGATGTCTTCCCTTAATCGCTCCATTGTCATGAATACCTTTGGAGGTGTGAACGCAATTGGAAAACCAGTAGCACACTGTGCCTAAGCCTGCTCTTGTCCAAGCCCCACGAGCCAAAGCCCTTATATCTCACTCTGCTTCCCTACTCACTCCCCTGTCCGCTCCCGACGCTGTCCACTGTCTACTGCCACTTTCTTTTTATACTCCCCGGCTCCCTTCCCAGCTAGCCCCAGGCCTAACTACAGCAGCAAAAAGTACTCAAAAACAGAAAGAAAAAAAAGCAAATTGAAAAATTCACACTGAGCCACCAGCACTTCCAAACACTCTGTCCCACAGAACAATGACTTTTCATTCCGGGGATCATTCCTGCGAATATCCTCTGGACCTCTTCCAAGGCGAGCAAATCCTTCCTTAGGTGTGGGGCCAAAACTGCTCACAATACTCTAAATGGTGTCTGATCAGAGCCTTGTACATCCCTTATATTCTAACTCTCTAGAAATAAATGTTAATACTGAATTTGCCTTCCTAACTGTCAACTGAACTTGTGGGCGAACCTTAACAGAATCCTGAACTAGGCCTCCCACGTCCCTTTGCTGTTCTGATTTCTGAATTATCTCCACTGTGTTCATCATTGTGCCATTCCCTACTACCACTTCACTTCTGCAGTCCTGACCACAGCATGGGAGCAGCTCAAACAGCTAGCTCTACCTTCCAATACTGCAAGGGGTAAGGAAGAGAAAGAATTCCATCACCAAGTACTAACACGTGGCCACTAGGCCAACCTTGTGGGACACTCCTCCTTCTCCAGTGGCCCGATAAGGTGCCTGTCACTTTTGGGCTAAATCTTTGCCCCTTTCCCAAACCTCTCCTCAACTTCTGTGTTCTTGTCATCTGCTAGTAGTGAAAACAGTGCTTGTAATGGCTTATGAGGAAGGCAGGGAACAACATTTATGGGTAATGACTGAAGTATGAGGATGGAAGATTAATTAGCTGAGAGTGTGGACTGCTCAGATGGGAATGTAAGGTGCCTGCATTGTGTGGAATGAATGAAGCTGCAAGATATGAAAACAATCTTTCTAACTGAATTCCCCAGATTACCATTCCAGTTCAAATTCACAGCACGTCAAGCTGCAGGAGTATACTCCACAATAAACATAACTTTAATTTCAAGATAAAAGGTATTACACTGCTGTAAACAAACACACCCCTTGAGGAACTTGTTCTGCTGGATGGTTTTGAATTTGTACTAGCTGAAGACCTTTTTGTTCTTGTGTCTGTAGAGTGATAGGTTTCCATGTTAGTGGTCTGGTCTTGGTCATAACTGCTGTATTCTTGCATTTCTTGCAGCTTATTTTCTAAAATTAAGCAAAAAAAAATGCACTTGTTCAATAATTAAAATAGTGCATTGAAAAACATTGCAACAAAACTGACAACTTTATATAGCATCACGTAGCAGATCAAATGAAGAGAATAGCTCTGATTACAAGTTTATCAACACAAGACAAACTGCTTGTTAAATAACTTCTCTATGCAATTTCCTTGGTTTCATTGTTTTTCTCTCTTTAAATGCTTCTGACCTGAATATCTTTATAATTTTCTGTTTCATTTCTGATGGAAGCAGTGCTGGCTAATTTCATAATTAATGTGCAAACCAAACAACTACTATATTTGCTGTGTGTACCACTGCCATTCCCTTCTAAATGATCATTAGCCATTATGCACACAGAAGATAAAGCATCAGTAAGATGCGGAAAAACTTCTATAAAACTTATACAAAAGTTGGTACAAATAAAGAACTCTTCCTCAAATGGCAACTGGTGGTACAAATTGTTAATTTTAAATCTGAGACTAATAGGTAAAGGACAAAGAACAAAAAACAGTACAGCACAGGAAAAAGCCCTTCAGCCCTCCAAGCTTGTGCTTCTCCTGCACCCAATTAGACTATTTGTTTGCATCCCTCTGTTACCAGTCTGCTCACGTGGCTATCTAGATAAGTCTTAAACAACCCCATTGTGTCCACCTCAACCATTCTGCTTGGCAGCACATTCCAGAAAAGGGTGGGTGGGAAAGTGGAGTTATTGATGTAGATCAGGCACAACCATATTTGATTGGCAGAAGAGACTCAATGGGCCATATTGCCTATTCCTTTTCCTATTTCTTGTTATGTTAGTAGTCTTTTTTAAACCAAGGATATTAGGCAAAGATTGGTAAATGGAATTAGACTGCAAATCAGCCATGATGTCACTGAATGACAGAATAGGCTCAAAGGGCTCAATAGCCCTAGTACTGTTCCTGCGTTCATACACGCACAGGAGCTGTATTAAGCTCAATTAATTCACTCAAGTTAGCAATAAAAGCAAATACTAAATCATTTAGCACATACACAACTAATCCAAGTCAAGGGGAATTAAAGTAATTTAGGTAAAGGAACAAACAGAGACTTCCATATATTTTCCTAGATCTTCTACTATCTAAAAAAGTAGCAAATGCTGGTGCTTTACCTTCTTCAGCTGCAATCTTTGCAGCAGCTATCCTCTCACTAAACGCAGGCCCCTCATAATTGTAGAATACCTAGAAATTAAAGAAATTTCATTTTGAAGAGAAAACATTGTTAGACAATTCTGCCCTGTTAAAATATTAATTTTAGAGCATCTAAGAGTACGTTCAGGTAGTTTTTCCTCCTTTTTTTAAAAAATTTATTATTTTTAGAAAATGACACTTCTATCAACAGCTCATTACACAAAAACATCCTCTCAACATCCTCATGCAGGCTAACTGCTGATTGTTGTTGATGCAGGCTCAATGGTCTCTTTCTGCACTGTTGGGATTTTATAATTTTGGCTCTTTTATATTGGCATCTCTGTTTAACAGTTTATGATTTTTAACTGTGTCACTTATTTATATGCAGCTCTCCTATAACACTGCTGGACATTTGAAATTCAGCATCCTAATGAGTAAGTACTCATTTTGAACAAAATACTGAGGGACGAAAAGAAGCTTCAACTTGGGAGAACACGATCTAGGAATTCTGGAGAATGCTAATTGTTTGCAACTCATTTTGGAAACAGGTTCAGATGTGAGGCTCATTCCAAATAAGTTACCTTCTACCAAGTAGAATTTCATTTTGGAAAGTATAGAAGTTTTTTTTAAATAATAAATCAATAAAAACATCTAGCTTATAGATTCATAGTTGATTTATACAACATACACTTATATTTGCGCTATTGCACCTAATAAGAAAACATTAAAAAAAAAATCAATTAAGGTATTACTTATGCATGACTATCTCATCTAATAAAGCGAGCTGCTGAGAACGAAAAAGCCCCATAAAATCAAAAAGAAACTTTTGAAAAAAATCTCAAGAAGAGTCCTCAGAAACGAGATTTATTTAGACATCTGTCTAACTGTTAGTAACACAAGCAGATAGAACAGGCAAGCAAAATCTTGGCTAAAGAATGTTTTTTTAGCAACAGCTAAAGTAGAAGAGCAGAGATTCAGTGAGGGAATATCAGAATTTGGTTCTAGACAGCTTTAAACATAAGCTACTTGATGGGGCAAGGAAAATGAGGGACGTGCAAGAGATTAGAAATAAAGAGCACAGTCTTGGAGGGTTGAAGATATGTACAGAAATAGAATATAGCAAGGAAACATTGGAATACAATGAGAAATTTGGAATGTCACCACATTGGGAAAAGCACAGGTCAGCAAATATAGGATCAAAGAGACAGTGATCAGACAGGGTATGGAATCAGTTTTGATACCACTTGCCATGGATTTAATTTGCTCTTAAACATTAAGCACTTCATGATGTATACTTACCCTAACCCTTCCTCTTCCATCCGTCTTTTCAATTTCCGCTGCTTTCTTCTTGACAATTGTTTTATATTTTGCTGCATTTAATCTTAATAACTCCGGATGTCTCTTTTTCTGAAAAATAAATAGAATAAGCATGTGTATGGAAAATCACCAAGAGTCATACAAGTAGTGCATTTTAGCAGAGCCCACATTTAACAAATGTTTAACAGGAAAGAGATAGAGAATCTGGTGAAATAGTGCAATGACAATAATCTCTCCCTTAATGTCACCAAAACAAAGGAGGTAGTCACTGATTTCAGAAAATATAATCAAGTGGAAATGGTTGAGCATTCAAATTTTTAAGTGTTCAGAGCACCAACAATCTTTCCTGGTTTCTCCATGCCAAGGTATAGTCTAAAAAAAACCACCAACGCTTCTAACTTTTTCAGCAGGCTAAGGAAACTTGGCATGTCCAAGAACACTCTCACCAACTTTCACAGATGCACATAGAAAGCATCTTTTCCAGATGTATCACAGCTTGATATGGCTCCAGCTCTGACCAAGACCACAAGAAAATATAAAAGATAGTGAATGTAGCCCTGTCTAACATGCAAAAGCTCGCTTTTTTACTATCAAATAAATTGGTTAGATTAATAATTGGTGTTGCTAAATTCTTACTGAGTTCTTACCACTCCAATCCAACGCCGGCATCTTTACATCATAATATGCAAACCAGCCCTTCCATTCATTGACTCTGTATTCAGTTTCTCCAACCTTAAAAAAGCAGCCACCATAATCAAAAACCCCATGTCCCTTGAACATATTCTCTTCCACTTTCAGTGTTGTTTTGGAATTATAGAATTCTTGCTCAACTCCTGTTATAGTAGACAGACTACATATTCTGGGAACAGACATTGTATTGTACCTTCAGCACCTCTATCATGGCTGAGAATAGGGCAAGTCTCCCTTGGTGCGCACTCAGATATAGTGTGAAAATCCACCACAGTTTAACCGCTAGTTTCTTGCATTGCACACTGCCGAGCTAATTGTGGCTGTATCCTGATATTGCCTCCCCAGTCCTTTATTATATTCTTTTGTTACTTATATGGTGGGAGGTGCTGGATACTATGAATAATCTGAAGCAAACTGTGTCGGCAATTTACTCTCTCTCTCTTCCTACTTGTTTGAAATACTGTACCAATCTTTGTTGCAATTTTTGTATAAAATGGAAAAATCTTCAATCTTCAATAAAAATATAATTTAAAATATAGATATGATAGACATATCCAGCTTTTTGGGTCCTTTTGGATTTTGGGATGCCAGGTAAGGGATCTGTACTTTCAATTTGGTATTCTTTATTCACTACTCACAATGTGGCCTGCTTTATTCTGAGATTTGCTGAAGGTGAACACCTTCATTTCAACTGCAGAAAAGAATCCATGCAACCTCAGAAGGTGCGTCACCTGTTCCTTTACCTCCAACCTGCTCATCGCCGATGACCCAAATACTCTACAGATAAAGCAGCATTTCACATACTTCAATTCTGCCTGCTGTATTTACCATTCTCAATGCAGTCTCCTCTATATCAGGGAGGATAAATGCAGACTGAGTGCCCACTTTGCAGAACAACTTCACTCAGTCCACAAGCATGACTCCAATTTTTCTGTCATTTGGTTTTTCAATTCAGCATCTTGCCTTCATGCCCATCCTTGGCTACTGCAATGCTCCTGTAAAGCCCAAGTAAATCTCATCTTCCAATTAGGCATTTTACAGCCTTCTGGATGCAAGAATTCAACAACTTTAGACTGTAAAATCTCTCCTCCATCTTGACCTTCGTTTTTTAATCCAAAATATTTTTTGTCCAAACACACATCCTTCTCCCCGACAGGGTCAACTTTCACTCTCAAGGTATCACTTTATTGCAGTGCAGGTCAGCAATGGTATCATCACCATTTATTTTATTCATTCACGTGATGTGGACATCACTGGCTAGACCAGCATTTATTGTCCATCCCTAATTGCCTTCGAGAAAGGAGTGGTGAGCTATCTTCTTCAACCGTGGCAGTCCACATAGTGTAGGAATGCCACAGCAATATTAGGCAGGGAGTTCCAAGATTTTGATCCAGTGATAGTGAAGAACAGTGGCATATTTCCAAATCAGAATGGTGGGTGGTTAAGAGGGGTACTTCACATGCATCTGCTGCAGTTGTCCTTCAAGATGTTAACAGTCATGGAATTGAAAGGCATTGGTAAGTTCCTGCAATGCATCTTTCTGCGGTACACACTGCTGCCACTATGTGCTGGCAGTGGAGGGAGTGAACGTTTGTGGATGGGGTGCCAATCAAACAAACTGCTTTGATTTGGATGTTGTTAAGCTCGAGGGTTGTTAGAGCTGTATTCACCTAGGCAAGTATTCCATCACCACCCCTACCACGTGCCTTGTAGATGACAGACAGGCTTTGGGGAATCAGGAAGTGAGTTACTCACTACACAGCCTCTAAGTTTCTCTCATAGCACAGTACTGTGAATGCTGGCCCAGCTCAGTTTCCTGTCAATGGATGCTCATATGTGAGGGACTCAGTGATGGGTAATGCCATTGGCTATCAAGAGCCAATGGTTAAATTTGCTCTGGTTAGAGATGGTCATCGCCTATCACTTACGTAGCACGGTTAGTAACTACATTTTCTGGGCTTGGTCAGCACAGTTAATCGTGGTGCTACCAAGACACTCTTGGTGATGGAGATTTAATCGTCCCATCCAAAGTACATTCTGCACCCTTGCCACCCATTCTGAGGTGTTTGGCTGGTGGTTTCTGGGACATAAATCTGAAAGCTACGACTCTGTGAGGACTATGTCAGGCTGTTGCTCGACTAGTCTTTGTGACAGCTCTCTCAATTTTGGCACAAACCCCCTTGATTGACAGAGCTGAGCTGTCGTTTACAGCACGTAAATTGATGCAAGGTAATCCATCGATCTTTATTGACTTTCTAGTGATTTGATCTAACTGAATAGCTTGTTAGGCCACTTCAGGCATTACGACAATCAACAATAATTAGGCATTTACGACAATCAACAATAATCGATTCCTTCATGCTCATTATTAGATTTTTAATTCCAGATTTTCATTGATTGAATACAAATTCCATCAGCTGCCTTTGGATTCGAACCAATGGTCTCCGGAGCATTACCCAGAGTCGTTGGATTGCTAATTCAGTTACATTACCACTGTGCCACATAATTCCTCTCAAACTGAAGTATAGTATTTGCAATTTGTCTGTTCAATTAAGACTAAAATGGTACTTATTCCTAAGCAGATTTATTAATTGAATCTGCAGTACAAATGACACATTTTCAAGTAAATATATTTATAATATGTATTCATAGTATGTAGTAAATTTATAGACTGCATACTTACTACATAACGCATCTTGTGCTTAAGTCCAAAGATATGTGCCAAAACACATCCTAGAGGCAATTCACAAGTGCAGAGTTCACAGTAATATAATGGTTCAGGTTTTCCAACATAATGGTATTCAGTCAAAAAATCCAACCCTGCGAATAGAAAAATGTATTCATTTTTACTATCACTGATAGGACACAATTTCTAAGAAACTTGGTAAATCAGCACAAGACATGTCCATAGTTTGGGATTTTACTTGTAGGCATTAAAATAAAGAAATGGAGAAACTTGAATTAATAAAGGAAGCTATTGCATGCTGCAATTCATAGAAGTTGATTTATTTTATACTTGGCTGTATAATTTTTAGTTCAAAATGCAAAGTAAATAACCAAACTAACTGATATCAACGCAAGATTAATAAGTTCACTCACATTGTAAAATCTGTCACCTTAGTTTTTGGGATTGATTTCTTTGGTCAGTATAGAATACGTTCAAGCCCTGTGCATTTTGTTGCATTAATCAGGAGTCTGGGGACATAGAGCTTCTGTTCTTACCACTATGTTAACACTTCAGCCAACTGACACGTCTTTTCCTAGTATAAATGGTAATTATTTGAAATTAGGCATTTGTGCAATTTTCTTGTTGAATGCAAGACAAAAACCATTGGCAACATCTCTCTATTTTCAATAATATTTCATTCTGATGGATGGATGAAGAAGCTCCAGTCTCAAGATGAATTTTTGACAGCAGGTTTAACGGCATTACTGTATAACTGCTTTGGTGGAAAATTTTTCAGAACCACTCATGTTTTATCTGGCATTACACAATATATTAGACAGTACCAGTAGAACCATTCGCCTGCAAAGCCTAATGGTCAGAACCCAGTGGGATGCCACAAAATAGATATGACGATGTCTGCAAATTTATTTGGCAATCCCTGGGATCCATCTTCACAAGGCCTGAGTTAACAGTTCCAGAAGATTCAGAGCCAGTGGGGAGGTGATTTCATAGTGGTATTGTAGCTGGATTAGTAATCCAGAGGCCCAGACTAATGTGCTGCAGTGTTTTTACAAATCCCATCATAGAATCCCTACAGTACAGATGAAGACCATTTGGCCACCAACCCTCCAAGATAGCACTACCCTCACCCTATTCCCATTGCCATGCACATTGATCATCTTTGAATGTTAAGATGCAATTTATCGTGATCAATCCACCCAAGCTGCACATCTTTGGACTGTGGGAGGGAACTGAAGCACGTGGAGTAAACCACACAGATACAGAGAGAACGTACAAACTCCATACAGACAGTCATCCAAAGCTACAATCGAACCAAGGTCCCTGGCATTGTGAGACAACAGTGTTAACTATTGTGCACCAAGGCAGCTGTTAGAACTTAAATTCAATTAATAAATCTGAAATTTAAGTTAGTAAAGGAATTCTGCCATCCTTTACCCGGTATGGCCTACACGTGACTCCAGACCCACCACAATGTGATTGACTCTTAACTGTGCTCTGAAATGCCATAGCAATCCCGCAGTTCAAGGACAATTAAAGATAAGCAACAGATACTGGTCCTTCCAGCAACACATTCCACAAAACAAAATGAAATGCTCTAACTTGGGTTTATGAGCTGAGAGTGCAATGCAATGGAAGGGGTTGGAGTAGTGGCTTGTGCACAATAAACAGATCCATGCATCTACAAATGGATTGGACAGTGGTCATCTTACTTTAACTACATTCCTTCACAGCATACTATACAGCAAATTTTCTGTCAAAGCTGCATGCATTACACTGTTTGCTAATAGAAAGAAAGGCTTAAATTTACATAATGCCTTAAACAACTACTAGATGCCTTACAGCTTGAATCTGCAATCTTCCAACCAAAGGTCAAAATGCTAGCTACCAATTGAGCCACAACTGACACATATTATCAAAGTAATTAACACAGATTGTAAACAGCTTAAGTCTCAGGCATTGAGCTTTGTGAACTTATCAAACACCTCTCTGAGATGTTAACTTTTTTTTTGTTTTCTTCAGCAGAACAGAAAACACTACGTACTATTCACAAATTGCCGTCCTGACAAGAATAATGCCAACTGACTTGCACCAGAGGAAAATACATCCTGCAACGTCTCAGTAAAACAACGATACATTTTTTTGTAATTTTTTGAAGCAAATTTACTTTTGTTAAAAATTAGCCAGCCATAGGAAATATGTAGAGCAAAATATTTCTTACTAAATATTAGAAATACATACCTATTATAGTCTCCTCGAAATCAGTCTGTATGATGTAATTTTCCAGAAGTTTTGATCCTATAGGACTTAGCTGGTCATCAATAGCAGAAGTTGCTAAAAAGGAAACCAAAATTAGATACAATAAACAAGTGCTATTAATTGAAATTGTTAACATTTTTCTCAAGCCCACCCCAGCCCAGCCCAGACCAACTCTCTTTGAGATGCTAATTCCTAACGTGGAGATGCCAGCACTGGACTTGCGGAAACACAGCAAGAAGTCTCACAACACCAGATTAAAGTCCAACAGGTTTATTTGGTAGCAAAATCCACGAGCTTTCGGAGCGCTGCCCCTTCGTCAGATAAGTGGGAGTTCTGTCACAAACAGGGCATATAAAGGCAAACTCAATTGACAAAATAATGGTTGGAATGCGAGTCTTTACAGGTAATCAAATCTTAAAAGTACAGACAATCAGAGTGGAGACAGTGTTGAGCACAGCATTCGGAAAGATGTGGATTTTGCTACCAAATAAACTTGTTGAACGTTAACCTATTGTTGTGAAACTTCTTACTGTGTTAATTCATGCCAGCTAGAGGCGATGTAAAGTTCTGGCAGCACATTGATATCAGGCCCAATAAGCTACTCTTCACACTGAGGCCCCATCAGTTGTTGGCAAACTATGAACATGTATAAGCTTCATCATTCAGCCTATATCCTAATCCAAAATACATTTTTCAGCAGAAGTCATTGGACAGTAATCTGTTGCAGAAACTAGTGCCCATTTTCCCCACACAGGAGGACACCTAGATCAACAGCACTGGCCTCTGCTGCCTTAACAGCAATCAGCTAACAATGCAAAGACCTGCTATCAAGCTTGGGATATTCCCATGTGGCATCATATTTGTGTTTGAACCAACTGTATTAAGATTTTTTATGTATTGCAGCATGAATGTTACAGTTATGAAATGCTTGTAATTCTTGACATTTTATAGGAATGGAATACAAAATGTCTATTTTGCAGATAAATGTAGTTGCTTTTCAGACTCAGGATTCAATGATGAAACACAGTAAGCACCTCAACATCGAAATATTGGAGATAAATTATAAGAATATGACAACGCAATACGTGACACGAAGCAAATATCAGGCAAATGATCACACAATTGGTCAAAGAGATAAATTTTTAAGGAGCATCTTTGAGGAGGAAAGATAAGTAGAATGAGGGAGAAATATGGGATGGAACTCCCAAGCTAAAGGACAAAGCAGTTGAAGGTATTGCCAGCAATGTTGGGAGGATTAATATTGAGGAAGTTCAAGGGGCTAGAATTAGAGCAAAACAAACTTCTCAAGACGGCTGTGGGGAAGGAAATTACATATAAGAGGGGCAAGGTCATGAAGGGAATTGGAAACAAGATGAGAATTTTTAAATCGTTGTCAATATAATCAGCAAGCACAGGCGATAGATGAAGACTTGGTGAAAGTTTTGAACATGGACAGCACAGTCTTTGATAATCTCAAGCCTGCCAAAGGCAGAATGTGGAAGGTCAACCAGGAGTCTAATGGAATAAAGTTGCCATAATCCTAGATAACTTTGAACATGACAAATGCATGGATGATTAGGAAGTTGTGAAATCAGGCAATGTTACAGAGGTAGAAATAGACAAGCTTAACTTTAGCAAGGTTGTGTTTGGAAGTTCATCTGTAATATCAAGGGAGTACCAAGGAATAGAATCAGTAACTAGAGAATTGAGATTTTGGCAGGGACAAATTTCAGATGACAATTTCAGTCTTCTCAGCACTTGATTGGATTAAATTTCTGCTGATCTAGAATGGGACGTCAATCAAGCAGTCTGACAATTTAGAGATAGTGAAGGGTGTGGAAGAGCGTGAAGTTGACGTTGAACTGGATATCAGTGTGCAAATGGAAAATTGTGTTTTTCAGACAATACTGACAAAAGGCAGCATGTAAGTGAGAAACAGAAGGAAGCCAAAGATAGACCGTGGGGGCAGCAGAGGTAACAGTATAGGAAAGAGAAACAAAGCTATTGGAAATAGTATTGTGGCTACATGTAAAAAGAATGGAATCGTCCCACCCAACTGGATAGCATTGGAGAGCTGGATGAGGATGCTATGTCAGCTATGTCAAAAAACTATCACAAAACATTGTTGTCATAATTTCATATAAATATTGAAAATAAACAATCAGCATAAAAACGTACATTTTTCCTGATATCTTTTTCCACTATATGGAAAACTAACTTATGCTGGGATAAAACAAGAAACTCAGCAGAGTAAAGCAGGTAGTAGAGATTTCAGATCGTGTGTTGCCAGCTTAGGAGTAGCAAATAACAGAATATTGTCCACCTCACACTTCCAGTTTTTATTACACCCTACAAGCCATCAAGCTTATCTCTCGTATGATTTTGATGTTCTCTTTCCTCACCTACTGCAGCAGCTTCTTGATGTGCCAATACCGGTTGGGACTGTGATTTTGGTTCTATTGGGAGGGTGATAGGAAGACCATCTGGATAGAGGTATATCCCAGTCCAGTTTTCATTTTCCTTCACGTCCTGGGCTTTAAAGCAAAATATACAAACTGAGTATAACATTATAGGAGTACATAAGAACATAAGAAATAGGAGCAGGAATAGGCCATCCTGCCCCTTGAGCCTGCCTCATCATTCAATAAGATCATGGCTGATCTGTAGTGGTTCAGTACCACTTTCCTGCTTTCTCCCCGTAACCCTTAATTCCCTTGTCAATTAAAAACCTATCCACCCTTGACTTGAACATATTCAGCAAGGAAGCCGTCACCAGGTCATCAGGCAGAAAATTCCAAAGATTCACCACCCTTTGCGTGAAGAAACTCCTCTGCAACTCTGATCTGAACCGCGCCCCCCCAATCTTGAGGCTGTGCCCTCTAGTCCTACTATCTTTGCTAAGCAGGAAGAGTCTCTCAACCTCTACCCTATCCAGCCCCTTCATTATCTTATACGTCTCTATAAGATCCCCTCTCAGCCTTCTAAACTCCAAAGAGTACAAACCTAGCCTATTCAGACTCTCCTCATAATCCAATGCCCTCATCTCCGGTATCAGCCTAGTAAACCTTCTCTGCACCCCCTCCAAGGCCAATATATCCTTCCTCGAATGCAGAGACCAAAACTGCACACTGTACTCCAGCTGCGGCCTCACCAGTACCCTATACAGCTGCAATAGAACCTCCCTACTTTTATATTCTATCCCCCTAGCTATAAAGGCAAACTGCATTTGCTTTCTTAATCACCTGCTGCACCTGCATATTGTGTTTTTGTGATTCATGCACAAGGACCTCCAGGTCCCTCTGCACTGTCACATGCTACAGCTTTTCGCTATTTAACTCGTAATCCTTCCTACCATTATTCCTACCAAAATGGATAACCTCACACTTGCTAACATCATACTCCATCTACCAGGTCCTCGCCCACTCACTCAACCTATCCAGGTCCCTCTGCAGGCTTTCCACACCCTCCATGCAATTTGCTTTTCCACTCATCTTTAGAGGCACTGATTAAGAGAATGACATGTGGCAAAGGAGAAGCATAGAAAAATGTTTGAAAGACCAAAAATATGAAGTTTAGACACAAATAAGAATTACAAAGAGAATGTGTGTAAAACATACTATGCAAAAAACAAAACCAGACAGTGGAGGACAAATAGAAAAACAATGGAAGATCAACAGCATGGCATAGGAGATGAGCGAAAGCAGATATGGTCATATCTTGATTTGCATTTTGTAGCTGTTAAATACATTCAAAATGGTTTTACTTATATCAAACTAAGTGTCTTGGAAACCATTACAATAGTAAATGCACTAGTCTAAATGCAAGCTGTTGACAGCCGTTCAGCCAACCTCAATCACCCTAGTTCACAAAGATGCACAAAATCATCTACGTTTATTTCAGAGATGCTTCACCTTGCTCAACTCTTGACTTGATTTATTGTCACATGTATTAACATAGTGAAAAGTACTGTTTCTTTCTTTAGACAAAACACACTGTTCATAGAAAAGGAAACGAGAGAGTGCAGAATGTAGTGTTACAGACATAGCTAGCATGTAAAGAAAGATCAACTTAATGCAAGGTAAGTCCATTCAAAAGACCTTTGACAGACTCCTCTTGGAGTACTATACGCAGTTCTGGTCGCCTCACTACAAGAAGGACGTGGAAGCTACTGAGAGGATGCACAGGAGATCTACAAGGATGTTGCCTGGATTGGGAGGCATGCCTTATGAGGATAGGTTGAGGGGGCTTGGTCTCTTCTCCCTGGAGAGATAAAGATTGAGAGGCGACCTGATAGAGGTTTAAAAAATGTTGAGAGGTATAGAAAGGGTGGGAGGCTACTTCCCCGGGCTGAAATGGTCGCAACGAGAGGACACAGGTTTAAGGTGCTGGGGAGCAGTTACAGCGGAGATGTCAGGGTAAGTTTTTCACTCAAGAGGGTGGTGAGTGAGTGCAATCAGCTGCCGTCGGTGGTGGTAGAGGCAAACTCGCTGGGGTCTTTTAAGAGACTTCTGGATGAGTACATGGGATTTATTGGGATTGAGAGTTATAGATAGGCCTGGTAGGTATGGATATGATCGGTGCGACTTATGGAGTATGATAAGGGTCTTATAAAGTTGTAGCATTAGCTCCCGACTCTTAAACTCAATCCCTCGATTAATGAAGGTTAGAACACCATACGCCTTCTTGACCACATCCTCCACCTACGAGACCAATTTAAGAGTCCTATGGACCCGGACTCCAAGGTCCTTCTGATCCTCTACGCTGCTAAGAGTCCTACCCTTGATATTGTACTCCTTCATCTCATTGGACCTGCCAAAATGGACCATGACACATTTATCTGTGTTGAAGTCTATCAGCCACTTCTCCACCCAGTCTTGCATCCTATCTATGTCTTGTTGCAAATTCTGACATCCCTCCAGACTATCCACAATGCCATCAACCTTTGTGTCATTGGCAAACTTATCAACCCATTCCTCCACTTCCTCATCCAGGTCATTTATGAGAATGACAAACAGCAAGGATCCTAAGATAAATCCCTGGGGCACTAGAAAAAGACCCATCCACAACTACTCTCTGCCTTCTGCAGGCAACCCAGTTCTGGATCCACAAGGCAACAGCCCCATGGATCCCATGCCCTCTCACTTTCACACATAGATGTCCTTCTTATCTAAATGTTCCAGGGTTGAATGCAGGGCTATGGAGATGGTGTTTGCTGTGGACCTGTTGCAGCAGTAGGCAAACTGTAGTGGATCCAGGTAATCTGGGAGGCTAGAATTGGTTCATGCCATGACTAGGTTTTTGAAGCACTTCATAATGATGGATGTCAGAGCCACCAGCCGATAGTCATTAAGGCATGCTGCTTGTTTCTTTTTAGGTACCGGGATAATTGTCGTCTTCTTGAAGCAGATAGAAACCTCAGATTTTTTATAGAGAGGTTGAAGATGTCTGTGCGTACCGCTACCAGCTGATCTGCATAAGATTTGAGTGCTCATATGGGTACCCCCATCCAGGCCAGTCACTTTCTGTGGATTGACTTTCTAGAATGACATCAGCAGTGGGTTCCAGATACAGCTTCAGGCAGGTTCTCTACCCTTTCACAAGTTCCAGTTAATACTGGGTCTTAGGCCTTTTCCATTCTATATTAAAACTACTCTCCTTCTTGCCTTCAACACAGTTAAACTAATGTTCTTCCATTGCATTTTGTTAAACTGGGACTTGTCTCATTTTATTCTATCTCCAGGTATTTATATTCACACTAATTGCTGCTCAAGTCCCACTCCTACTGCTTACATAAGCATTCTTCTTCTCCATAGAACACTACAGCACAAACAGGCCCTTTGGCCCACAAGTTGCGCCGATCATACCCATACCTACTAGACCACAGAACTAACAGTAACTCCCAATCCCATTTAATCCCATGTACTCATCCAGAAGTCTTTTAAAAGACCCCAGCAAGTTTGCCTCCACCACCACTGATGGCAGCCGATTCCATTTACTCACCACTCTCTGAGTGGAAAACTTACCCCCTAACATTTCCTCTGTACTTGCTGCCCAGCACCTTAAATCTGTGTCCTCTCTTCAGCTCTGGGAAATAGCCTCCAAGAATCTACCCTTTCTATTCCTCTCAACATTTTATAAACCTCTATCAGGTCACCTCTCAACCTTCATCTCTCCAGGGAGAAGAGACGAAGCTTCCACATCCTTCCTGTAGTGAGGCGACCAGAACTGCACACAGTACTCCAAGTGGGGTCTGACAAGGGTCTTACAAAGTTGCAGCATTACCTCCCGACTCCTAAACTCAATCCCTCGATTGATGAAGGCCAGTATACCATATGCCTTTTTGACCACATCCTCCACCTGCGAGGCCGATTTAAGAGTCCTATGGACTCGGATCCCAGATCCTTCTGCTCCTCAACACTGCTAAGACTCCTACCCTTGATATTGTACTCTTTCATCCCACTGTTCCTACCAAAATGGACCACTACACATTTATCTGCGTTGAAGTCCATCTGCCACTTCTCCGCCCATTCTTGCTTCCTATCTATGTCTTGCTGCAACTTCTGATATCCTTGCAAGACTACCCACAATACCACCAACCTTCGTATCGTCGGCGAACTTACTAACCCATCCTTCTACTTCCTAATCCAGGTCATTTATGAAAATAACAATCAGTAAGGGTCCTAGAACAGATCCCTGGGGCACTCCACCGGTGATCAATCTCCATGCAGAAAAAGACCCATCCACCACCACTCTCTGCCTTCTGCAGGCAAGCCAGTTCGGGATCCACAAGGCCAATGGATGCCATGCCCTCTCACTTTCTCAAGCAGTCTTGCATGGGGGTCCTTATCAAACACCTTGCTGAAATCCACATAAACCACATCTACCACTCTTCCTTCATCAACATGTTCAATCACATTTTCAAAGAACTCCACTAGGCTCGTAAAGCATAACCTGCCCTTGACAAAACCGTGTTGACTATTTCTGATCAAGCTAAACTTCACTAAATGTTCAAAAATCCTGTCTGTCAGGATCCTCTCCATCAACTTACCAACCACTGAGGTCAGACTCACCAGTCGGTAATTTCCCGGCCTATCCCTGTTCCCTCTCTTGAAAATAGGAACTATATCTGCAATCCTCCGGAACCTCTCCCGTATCCATTAACGATGCAAAGATCATCGCCAGGGGCTCTGCAATCACTTCCCTCATCTCCCACAGTAGCCTGGGGTACATCCCATCTGGTCCTGGCGACTTATCTATCTTGACAGAATTTAAAAGTTCCAACATATCCTCTTTCTTAACATCCACATACTCAATCTTTTCAGTCTGCTGCAAACTTGCAGTACGACCTCCCAAATCACTTTCCACCGTGAATACTGAGGCAAAGTACTCATTAAGCATTTCTGCCATTTTTTCCGGTTCCACACAAACTTTTCCACCTTCACCTTTCCAATCCCTTCACTTTTCATCCTTTTACCCTTCACATATTTATAGAACACCTTGGGATTCTCCTTAATCTTACCCGCCAAGGCCTTCTCATGACCCCTTCTGGCTCTCTTAATATGCTTTTTAACTCTTTTCTACAAGCCTTATACTCCTCTAGATCCTTAACATCTTGCAGTTCTCTGAATCTTTTGTACACCTTTCTTTTCTTCCTGACTAGATTCATCACAACCTTTGTGCACCACGGTTCACGTGACTTACCAAAACCACCTTGTCTCACCGGAACGTTGTCATGCAGAACCACCTTCCTTCAGTACTTTTCCCCAAGAACACCTCCTTCCAGTTTACTTGTCCAATTTTCTGCCTAATGATTTAATTATGTGACTGTCATCACATTGACTCCAACCACACAACGCAGGGAAAAATCCTTCCTTCATTTACATTGTCGAGCCTTGCAAGAATTTTGAATATTTGAATGAGATACCTCTTATTCTTCTAGACTTCAGAGAATAAAAGCCCAATCTATTTAATCTTTCCTCATAGGACAATCCCTCTATCTCAGGAATTAGTTTGGTGAATCTTTATTGCACTCCCTTAATGGAAAGTACATATTTCCTTAGATAAGGAGACTGTGCCAGATGTGGTCTCACCAATGCTTAACATAATTGCACAAGACATATGTATTCCAATTCAAATCCATGCGTAATAAGAAGGCAAATGTTATGTTGATTGTTAATTGCTTGTTGCACTTTTATGTTATCTTTTAGTGACTTATGAACAAGGACACCCAAGTCCATTTGAAGTCAACATTTTCCAGCCTCTCTCAATTTAAGAAATACTCTGTATTTCTGCTTTTTTCATATTGTATTCCATCTGTCAAGCTTCTGAACATTCACTTAGTCTCATCAAATCCTCTTGAAGCATCTTTGCACTCTCCTCAATTCACATTTCCACTTGGTTTTGCGTCATCTGCAAAACTGTAAATATAACATTTAATCCCCAATTCCAAACTATTGATATAGATTGTGAATGAATAACTGGAGTTCAAATACTTGTGATACTTCACTGGTCATCCAACCTGAAAACGATCAATTTGTTATGAATGGCACAGTGGTTAGCACCGCTGCCTCACAGCGTCAAGAACCTGAGATCAATTTCAGCCTTAGGTCACTATGTGAAGTTTTCATGTTCTCCCTGTGCCTGTGTGGGTTTTCTCTGGGTGCTCCGGTTTCCTCCCATATTCCAAAGATGTGCTGGTCAGGTTGACTGGCCATGGTAAATTGCCTTTAGTTTTAGGGGGAATAGAAGGGTAAATACTTGGAGATATGGGAATAGGATCCGGTTTTGCTCTTGATGCAGGCTCGATGTGGTGAACGGCCTATTTCTGCACTTTAAAGATTCTATGATTCTATTCCTATTCTTGAGTGTCTGTCTGTTTCCCCATTACTGATGTCAGATTAACAAATCTGTATTTCAGTTTTCTTTCTCCATCATTCGTTAAACAGGGGATACATTTTCCAGCTTCCAACCTGTACAGAGCATTCCAGAGTCTATTGAATTTTGAAAGATTACTATCATCTCCATCTCTTTCAACATCTTGAAATGTAGGTCATCAGGGGATTTATCTACTTCAAATCCCATCAATTTTTCTAATACTTTTTATTTGCATCTTGTAGTTCCTTGTTGCACTAGTTCCTAGATTCTCATTACTTCTGGGAGTATTTTAGTGTTTCCCTCAATGAAAACAGACAAAGCATTTGCTAGTTTCTCTACCATCTTCTTACTCTTCATTATAAATTCTCCTGACTCCACTTGTCATGAACCCACATCTGTTTTCGCTAATCTTTTCCTTTTTGTGTACCTATAGAAGCTTTCACAATCCATTTTTATGTTTTTCACTTACTTACTCTCATTTTCTGTTTTACCTTTCTTAAATAGTTTCTTGGTCCTTATTTGCAGAGTTTTAAAACACGTCTAATCTTGAGGCCTACTAATTCTTTTGACAACTTTATATGCTTCTTTTTTTGATCCAATACAATCCTTGATTTCTTAAGTTAGCCACAGTTATTAGTGGGAGTTAAAGTTAGTAATGGGAGATTTCAATCTGCATATTGACTGGGTGACACAAGTCGGACACGGTGGGCTGGAAGAAGAGTTCTTGGAATGCTGTTCCTTGAAACTGTTCAAGAACGATACAGAACCGACGAGAGAGCAAGCTATCTTGAATCTGGTACTATGTAATGAGGCAGGTAGAATTAGAGATATTCATGTGAGGGATCCTCTAGGGATGAGTGATCATAGTATGGTAGAATTTACGGTGCAGATGGAGGATGAGAAAGTAGGTCCCGGACCTGTGTACTATGTTTGAACAGAGGGGACTACGATAGAATGAGAGAGGAATTGGCGACTGTGGATTGGAGGAATACACTGGTTGGTAGGACGACTGAGGAATAGTGGAGGATTTTTAAAGAGATCTTTTTCAGTATTCAGCAGAAATATATTCCGATGGTAAAGAAGGACTGTAGGAGAAGGGAAAATCAGCCGTGGTTCTCAAGGGAAATTAAGCAGAGTATTAAATCAAAAGCTGAGGTATTCAGAGCAGCTAAAAACAGTGGGCAGAGGACTGGGAAAGTTTTAAAAAACAGCAAAGAATGACTAAGAAGGTGATTAAAAAAGAAAGATAGAATATGAGGCTAAACTATCTCGAAATATCAAAAATGACAGTAAAAGTTTTTATAAATATATAAAGAATAGAAGAATGGCCAAAGTTAATGTTGGACCCTTGGAGGATGAGAGGGGAGATTTAGTGGTGGATGATAAGAATATTGCAGAAACTTTGAATAAGTTTATTGTGTCGGTCTTTATGGAGGAGGATGCAAATAGTTTGCCCGAAATTAAGGATAGAAAGGTGGTAGGAGATGAGGTCCTTGATGAGATTACAGTCACTAGAGAGGTGGTGCTTGATAGGCTAACAGGGCTGAGGATAGATAAGTGACCAGAACCAGATGGAATGCATCCCAGGGTTCTCAAGGAAATGGCAGATAGCGGATGTCCAGTAATTATCTTTAAGAATTCGCTGGACTCCGGGAAAGTGCCAGAAGATTGGAAAACGGCTAATTTACGCCGCTGTTTAAAAAAGGTAGTAGACAGAAGGCAAGGAATTATAGGTTGGTTAGGTTAACGTCTGTAGTCGGAAAAATGCTTGAAAGTGTCGTCAAAGCAGAAATAATGAGGCATCTGGATATGAACTGTTTAATCAAGCAGACACAACATGGATTCGTCAAGGGGAAGTCGTGCTTGACAAATATATTGGAGTTCTATGAGGAAGTGACTAGTGCAGCAGATTGAGGGGAACCGGTGGTGGTGTTTTTGGATTTCCAAAAGGCTTTTGATAAGGTGCCTCACAAAAGATTGCTGCAGAAGGTTAGGGTGCAGGGAGTTGGAGGTAGGGTATTAGACTGGATAGAGGATTGGTTGTCTAACAGGAAGCAGAGAGTAGGTATTAATGGATGCTATTCTGATTGGCAGCTGGTAACTAGTGGAGTGCCCCAGAGATTGGTGCTGGGGCCTCAACTATTTACCATTTACATAGATGATCTGGGGGAAGGGGCTGAGTGCAGGGTGACAAAATTTGCTCATGACACGAAGATGAGTGGAAAAGCAAATTGTATGGAGGGTGTGGAAGGATATAATGGCCTTGAGAGGGTGCAGAGAAGGTTCACTAGGCTGATACCGGAGATGAGGGCATTGGATTATGAAGAGAGACTAAATAGGCTAGGTTTGTACTCATTGGAATTTAGAAGTCTGAGAGAGGATCTTATAGAAACGTATAAGATAATGAAGGGGCTAGATAGGGTAGAGGTTGAGAGACTCTTCCCACTTAGCAAAGATAGCAGGACTAGAGGGCACAGCCTCAAGATTAGCAGGGGGTGGGGAGGAGTTCAGATCAGAGTTGCGGAGGAGTTTCTTCACGCAAAGGGTGGTGAATCTTTGGAATTCTTTGCCCAATGAGGTGGTGGAGGTTTCCTCGCTGAATACGTTCAAGTCAAGGGTGGATGAGCTTTTATTGACAAGAGAATTAAGGGTTACGGGGAGAAAGCGGGTAAGTGGAACTGAACCACTGCAGATCAGCCAGGTTTTATTGAATGGGAGGGGCAGGTTCGAGGGGCTAGATGGCCTACTCCTGCTCCTATTTCTTATGTTCACAGTCTAAGTCTGCTCCTGGGTTTTTGTGCATTAAAAAATGTATTTTGTTGTAAACTATGTTTTAGTTACTTAAATGTTAGCCTTTACCTGACTGCCATCACATCTTTTAATGTAGTTTTCCAATTCACCATAACCAATTTGCCCTTCACAGCTTCATAGTTAAAGAACAAAGAACAACACAGCACGGGAAACAGGCCCTTCGGCCCAACGAGCCCGCGCCGCCATCCTAACGTCTTAATGACACATAGAGGCCAATATAGGGAGAATTTGTTACCCAATCAGCCTAAGAGCACATTTTTGGGATGTGGGAGGAAACCAGAGCACCCGGAGAAAACCCACGCAACCATGGGGAGAACGCGCGAACTCCCGCAGACACAGGCCCAAATCCATGTGTCTGCACAGCAACAGTGATAGTCTCTGAGCTGTCATGTTGCCCATCTGATGGTCCAGTTTAAGCATACACTAACGACATGAAGCACTAGGCCACTCCTGAAGTAACATCCAAGAGCAGCCCTCGCACGACCTGCCGAATGCATGCACCTTGTTGGTCAACAAGGTGGACTGAACAGCCTGTGGAAACAATTAAAGTATTTAAACAGTCCTCCTATATCCCTCTATCTGCAGACCGCTCATGTGGCTGTCCAAGAGACCCTTAAACAACCCTAGCGTGCCTGCTCCCACCACCTTACTCGGTAGTGCATTCCACACCCCCACTACCCTTTGTGTGAAAAAATGCCCTCTAATGTTAGTCTTATACATAGCCCCCCTCACCCTAAGGCCGTGACCCCTCGTTCTATCCGAATCTAATGGTGGAAAAAGCTTACCACCATTTACTCTATCTATACCCCTCATAATCTTATATACCTCTAATAGATCCCCTCTCAGCCGACGTCTTTCAAGGGAAAACAACCCCAGTGCATTCAACCTTTCCTCGTAAGACAGCCCTTCTGTACCAGGCAGCATCCTGGTAAATCTCCTCTGCACTCTCTCCAGGGACTCCACATCCTTCCGGTAGTACAGCGACCAGAACTGGACCAGAACAAGTTTCCCTTATTAAGATTTAAGTTTAATTTCTGATTGAACTACAACACTATTAAACAATGTAAAATTGTATCACATTATGGTCACTCTTGCTGGAAAGATTAACAGGCCCTTTTTCATTACACATTACTAGATCTAAAATAGTCTATTTTCTAGTTGCTTGCTCAAAGTCCTGATCTAGAAACCAATCTCGTATATATTCCAATTCTTCCTGCATGACATAATTTACCCAGTCTATATGTAAGTTGAAATCCCTGTTACAAGCACATCTAAATGACTGGTTTACATTTGGGGCACCCAACACCCCCTCTGCCCCCCCCCCCCCCCCCCCAAGGTAATTGTTCTGGTGACTATGGCAGAGGTTAAAATTTCAATTCAATTTGAAAAACACTATGGAGTTTGGTGACCTGTAAACAACATCCATCAATATTTTCAGTGATTGCTGTTTCTTAGTTCCACCTTAAACGATTCAACTTTATCTGATCTTTAAATACAAGGTCATTTTTCACTACAGTACCAATCCCTCCTAAATTAAGCAAACTACCTCACCATCTTTTCACAGTTTTCTGTCCTTCCTTAATATCTCATGGACATTCAGTTTCCAGCTTTTATTTCCTTGCAGCCACGTCTCTGTAATGATCATCAGGTCAGACATACGAATGTGTCAGCTTATCTGGCCTGTTGCAATGTTGCTGGAATTCAGACACAGAGCCCTTAATTCAGTTTGTAAACCCTGATGGCCCTATCTGTAAACACACTGTCCCTGCCATTTTTTTCTTTATTACTATCTGATTATTTTCCTGTTCTTTCCCTGTTTCACATCTCACTCCTGCACTACTATTCATTTATCCTTTCCACTAACACCTACAATCCTCCCATTGCTATCAAATGTACTTCTCCTCTGACTACTTTCTCTCTCATCTTGCCAATCATTATCACTTGCTTCCTATCAACAATTTCTATTCTTATCCATTTACCTCCATTCCTTTGCTCAAAATTTGTTTCCCTTTCCCATTATACTACTTCATGTTCTTCCCCTATTCTGTCTTCTTCCTTTGTGAGCCATTTCATTAATCCCTTACCATGTATTCCTCATCCCTGCCCCCAATGCCAAACATTACCCCTCCCCTCCCATCTTACCTCCCACCTATTCTTTTAGGGTGATGTCTTACTCTGACACTCCAAATATTCTCAAAGTTAATTGTTAACATTGTCACTTCTGTGTATTGCATGCAAGAATTTTTGGTTTGATGGGTTCTGTGTATACAGCAAGCAATTCAGCCCAAATACTGCAGGTATGCAGATTTCCAGTATATTCAGGTTTTTGTTCAACTTTTTTAAAAATCACCATATAAAACGCTACTTAAATTGAGCTCAAAAAAAAGAATGAAGAAAGTCATTTGGAATGATGCATAATCCTTCATCATATCACAGTACCTGTTCTAGGCTCAGACTGCTCATTAGTCTTAGCTGTGTCACCAGCTGAAATATGAAATAGCAGGAAAGTGTGAGAATGTCAATTTTGAAAGTCTCACACTCATAGCCGCTACACCTAACCCTTTCCCTTCTCTCTTCCCTTCACCTGCCCCCCTCCTCCAGTAATGCTCCGAGGACTATGGCAGATGTTGAAATTTCAGTTCAATTTAAATAACGCTAGGGAGCAAAAAAGGCTAATGATAACTATGACATCATTGCCAATTGTTGTTAGAAAAAAAACACCTGGTTCACTAACGCCCTTTAGGGAAGGAACACTGTTGCCCTTAATTGGTCTGGCTGACTGACGCAAAATCCACAGCAATATGGTTGACTAAAAATACCCTCGGAAATGGCCTAGCAAACAAGGGCAATTAGGAATGGGCAATAAATGCTGACCGCCAGCGACACTCGTATCCCATTAAGGGATCCTTAAAAAAAGCAGACAAATGGCTGCATATCTGGTAGATGTGGTTCTGCTGAACCTGCAATGGATAAGTATGCCAGCATTCATTCACTATTGAACCTGACACAAAAATTGACTACTTGAATGAATTACTAATGCCATTCAAACTACACCACAACATAGAACACATTTAGGAAAGAGCTTAAATACTGATAACAAATAAAAAGAATATTGAAAACAGCAAGGCAATTATTCAAAAATACAGTCAGAACATAAGCATAATAGCCAGTCATCCATATGGAATCATAAAGTACTAATATAAATCATATCTTAATAGAGAATCGAGAAGAAAACTGTTTATCCCGACCACAAGCTCATGGTGACAGCAGATTCCAGGTGAAAATATGTGATAAGAAGTTTTAACACATAATAATCTTGTCAGAACTTAATTTGATACAAATATTGCAAGCATTGGCATTTGTCTACAAAATTTGATGGAGAAAGCAATGTTTTTGACCAGATCAATTTGATCAGTTATATGAGTAGCTAATTGATTTTGTTATTCAAATCTGGGAACATCTAAGAATTGTTTTCGGAAATATTTAAAGAGTTATGGTTCCTACTAGTATTACTGCCACTGTGATAAGAAATACTAGAAACACTGCTTTCTAAACAAAGGGAATGAAGGAAAAAGGTAGAGTCTTTAAGATATAATGATACAAAGGGAGGTCATTCAGTCCATTGACTCACATGCCCGCTCTCTGTAGACCAATCTAATAAGTCCATCTTCCCATTTCAATCCCCAAAGCCCTGCAAGTTGATTTCCCTTCAAGTGCTCATCCAATTTCCTTTTGAAATCATTCATTATCCACACTTCCACCAGCCTCATAGGCAGCGAGTTTTGGTTCATTACCACTTTTTGTGTAAACAAATCTTCTCACACTCCCCTACATATCATGCCCAAAACCTGAAATTTGTGTTTTTTAGTCATTGTGTCTTCAGCTAATAATAACAGCTACCTTGTCAAAATCCGTCATAATTTGACAAACTTTCCCTCAATCTCCTTGGCTTCAAGGAAACACCAGGTTCTTCACCCTGGGAGCTAAACTCATTCATCTCTGTAATCATTTTGATAAATTTCTTCTGCCCCCTTTCAGGGACCCTCACATAATTCCTAAAACGTGGTGACTAGAACTGAACAGAGGCAGTGATAGATGTGTGCAGTCTTTTTAATTAGAGAAGAAAATTTCCAAATGCAACAAATTCTGTTTCGTAAGTTAAGTAAGAACAACACAAAAGTGACTCTGAAACTTTGAAAAAATGAAGATGTATAATTGGGCATAATCAATATATATAATTTTCATTGATGGTGTAACTAGATAAAGGGGCAAAAATGTATTCCTGGGAACTACAGAGTTGACAATGTGGGACTAAAAAGATAGTAGAAATATGATATCATGTTAAGTTCTGTGAAAAGGTCAGGGAGCGCAAGGAGATAAAATGCACCATGGCTGCAACCAGAGAATACAGCTGTATGTTGTTTCCTCACACTAAGTAGACAGAGGAAATCAAACCTGTCAGGAAGTTCAAAGTCTCTCAACAGGATGGGATAGTTAAATGCAAAAACTTGCAAAGGATAGACAAATTCAAGAGTAATCATATATGGTATTTACTTTAATTCACAAGGACAAGGACCATAAGATGTAGGAGCAGAAGTAAGCCATTCAGTCTATTGCGTCTGCTCTGTCATTCAAGAGATCAAGCTGATCTGATGCAATAATCCTAAACTACACTTTCCCACCTCATCGCCATAATCCTTCATTCCTTTACTGATTAAAAATATCTACCTCAGCTTTAAACATACATAACAATCCAGCTCTACAGTCTCTGCAATAAAGAATTTCACAGATTCATTGCTCTCACAGACGAAAATTCTTATTTGTCCTAAATAGGCAGCCCCTTACTCTGAGATCTGATCCTAGACTTGCTGGCAAGGGGATTTAATCTCTTAGCATCCGAGGCTCCTACTTTGAGAACAAGTTCTATTTCAAATACAGTAGCCATTTTTATGACACAAATGGATAAACTTCCAACATATGAGTTTAAGTGTTTGAAAAAATTATCTCCATCAATGGATAGAAAGAAAAAATGATAAAGAAATGTAACAGATATTTGTTTGTGATAGGGCCAATACCTGTACTTGGAGCAGCATCAGTATTCTGCACTGTATGTTCTGACTCCACAGCAACTGAAAAATAGAACCAGAAAACTTCAGTGGAAAAAGTTTTGATGAGGGAAATACAAAACCACTGTTTTAAAACAAATAGGGTTTTCAAAGTCACTTTCATTCCATATTCTCATCCCTAGTCTGGGACTAAAGAGACAATAGAAATATGACCTCATGTTAAACTCTGTATAAAGGTCAGGGAGCACAAGGAGGTAAAATGCGCCATAGTGGCAACCAGAGAAGACAGTTATAAGCAGAATAAGCAGAGGGAACCAAACCTTCCAGGAAGTTCAAGGTCTCTCACCAGAGTGGGAATGTTAAAAGTATGTGAAAACTTGCAAAGGATAGACAAATTTAAGAGTAATCATACATAGTATTTAGTTTATTTCACAAGAACAAATACCATAAAAATTGGAGCAGAAGTAGGCCATTCGGCCCACTGAGTCTGCTTGAGTCATTCATGAGATCATGATTTGATTTATTATTATCACATGTAGTGTGCAGTTGAAAGTATTGAAAGTCTTGCAAGCGATACAAAGCATACCGTTCATAGCGAGGGAAAAGAGACAATGCAAAACGTGATGTTATAATCATAGCTAGGGTGTAGAGAAAGGTGATCTGATACAATAATCCTCAACTGCACTTTCCCACCTCATCGCCATTACCCTTGATTTCCTTACTGATTCAAAATGTCTACACATATAGCTCAACTTCTGCAGTAAAGAAATCCACAGATTCATTGTCTTCACAGAAAAAAACTCTCTTCATCTGTCCTAAAGAGGCAGCCCTTTACTCTGAGATCTGGACTTAGATTCTCTAACAGTGGATTCAACCTCTTAGCATCTGAGACTCCTACACTGAGGAACAAGTTATATTTTAAATACAACAACCATGTTTTTGTGACACAAATGAATAAACTTCCAACATATGAGTTAATGGGTTTGAAATCATCACCTCATCAATGGGTGGGAAGAAAAATGAGAAAAAATGTAACAAATATTTATTTGTGATGGGGCTAATACCTGTACTTGGAGCAGCTTCAGTATTCTGCACTGTATGTTCTGGCTCTGCAGCAACTGAAAAATAGAACCAGAAAACTTCAGTGGAAAAAGTTTTGATGAGGGAAGTACAAAACCACTGTTTTAAAACAAATAGGGTTTTTCAGAGTCACTTTCCTTCCATATGCTCATTCCTAGTCTGGGACTAAGAAGACAGTAGAAATTTGACTTCTGTAGAATGGTCAGGAAGCACAAGGAGGTAAAATGCACCATGGCAGCAACCAGACAGGACAGCTATATGTTATTTCTGCAAACCGAATAAGCAGAAGAAACCAAACCTGCCAAGAAATTCTAGGTCTTTCAAAAGGATGGGAATGTTAGAAGTATATAAAAACTTGCAAAGGATAGACAAATTCAAGAGTAATCGTATATGGTATTTAGTTTAATTCACAAGGACAAATACCATAAGACCTGGAGCAGAAGTAGGCCATTCATGAGTTCATGACTGATCTGATGCAATAATCCTCAACTCCACTTTCCTGCCATATCATCATAATCTTTGATTTCTTACTAACTAAAAATCTGCCAGTCTCAGTTTTAAACATATTTAACCCAGCTTCTACAGTCCACTGCAATAAAGAATTCCACAGATTCATTACTCTTGAAAGAAAATTCCTCCTCGTCTGTTTTAAATAGTTAACCCTTTCTTCTGAGATCTGGTCTTAGACTTTCTCACAAGGGGATTCAGCCTCTCAGCATCTGAGGCTCCTACATTGAGGAGCAAGCTATATTTCAAATACAACAGCCATTTTAGTGACACAAATGGATAAACTTCCAACATAATGAGTTTGAAATTATCATCTCCATCAGTGGTGAGAAGAAAACATGACAAATAAATGTAACAGATGTTTGCCTGTAATAGGGCCAATACCTATACTTGAAGCAGCTTCAGTTTTCTGCATTTTACGTTCTGGTTCTGCAGCAGCTGAAAAACAGAAGCAGAAAACTTCAGTGAAGAAGCTTTGATGAGGGAAGAACAAAACCAAACTTGACCCTTCAGTATTTTAAAACAAATATGGTTTTCTAGAGTCACTTTTCTTCCATATTCTCATCCTTAGTCTGAAATATCCATGAAAAGTGTAACCTTCTCGCTTCAAATTGAACAGTATCATTAAAAGTTCTCTAAGTCTACTTTCAAATGAATATAAATTGGAGAAAGATTAGAATAAAACGGGGAATTGTTTTCACCCAGAGAGTGTTAGGAGATCCGAAACTCATTAGCTGAAAAGGTAGCCAGGGCAGACACACTCACTGTACTTTACAAATGTTGAGGAAACAGGTGGATCAACTACTATGGTGCATCTGATGAAGTCTACATAGATTTTAGCAAAACTTCCAACAAGGTCCCATATGACCAATTGTCAGAATATTATAGCTCACGGGATCCACAGAGAAAGTTGGATCTAAAATTGGTTCACTGATAGGAAATGAAAGGTTATGATAAAGGGGTTGTGTTTTGTGATTGGAAGGCTGTTTCCCATATATTTCTGCAGGGGTCAGCGCTTTGCTATTTGTGCTATTGATGATTTAGACATAAATACAATGAGCATGATTAACAGGCTCACATCAGACCTGGAAATTGATATGCAGCTGACAGTAAGGAAAAAAGTTGCAGTCTGCAGGAACATCAACTGTCCAGATAGATAAAAAAATGACAAATTAAATTCAGTAAAGAAAAGTGCAAAGTCATGCATTTGAGGAAAATAAAAGATCTCCTACTCTCAATAAAGAGTATAAAGTCAGAGTCATAGAGATTTACAGCATGGAAAAAAGCCCTTTGGCCCAACTTGTCCATGCCGCTCCTTTTTTTTAAATCCCTAAGCTAATCCCAATTGCCCGCGTTTGGCCCATATCCCTCTATACCCATCTTACCTATGTGACTGCCAAAAATACCTTTTAAAAGACAAAATTTTTATGCCTCTACTACCACCTCTGGCAGCTTGCTCCAGACACTCAACATCCTCTGTGTGGAAAAAAATTGCCCTCTGGACTCTTTTGTATCTCTCCCCTCTCATCTTAAACCTATGCCCTCTAGTTTTAGAATCACCTACCTTTGGGAAAAAATATTGACCATCTAGCTGATCTATGTCCCTTACTATTTTACAGACTCTATAAGATAACCCTTCAGCCTCCTACACTCCAGAGAAGAAAGTTCCAGTCTATCCAGCCTCTCCTTATAACTCAAACCATCAAGTCCTGGTAGCATCCTAGTAAATCTTTTCTGCATTCTTTCTAATTTAATAATATCATTTCTATAAAAGGGTGACCAGAACTGTACACAGTATTCCAAGTCTGGCCTTACCAATGTCTTACAAGAGGCTCCAACTCCTTTTTTGACTAATGAAACCAAGCATACCAAATGCCTTCTTCGCCACTCTGTCTTCCTGTGATACTACTTTCAAGGAGTTATGAACAAGTAACCTAGAGGTCTCTGTTCTATAACTCTCTTTATTAACTGAATAAGTCCTGCCCTGGTTCAATTGACCAAAATGCATCACCTCACATTTATCTAAATTAAACTCTATCTGCCATTTGCCAGCCCACTGATCCAATTGATCAAAATCCCATTGCAATCCGAGATAACCTTCTTCACTACCTACTATGCCTTAATCTTAGTGTAATCTATAAACTTACTAACAATGCCTCCTATATTAGCACCCAAATCATTAATATAAATGACAAATAACAGTGGACACATTCCCGATCCCTGAGGCACACCGCTTGACACAGGTTTCCAATGTGAAAAACAACCCTCTGGCTTCTGTCATCAAGCCAATTTTATATCCATTTAGCTAGCTCACCCTGGACCGTGTGAGATTTAACCTTATGCATCAACCTACCATGCGGAACCTTGTCAAAGGCCTTGCTAAAGTGCATGTAGACAACAACAACTGCACTCAGCTACTTCTTGATTACCCCTTCAAAAAACTCAATCAAATTTGTGAGACATGATGTTCCACTCACAAAGCCATGCTCTCTGTCCCTAATCAGTCCTTGCCTCTCTAAACATTTGTAGATCCTGTCTCTCAAAATACCTTCTAATAATTTATTCAACAGTGATGTCTTCCTGAAATTCAGGACCACCTTGGGAGGAGATAGAGTCAAATGAGAGAAGATCGGAGCGAAGATGAAAAGCTCAGTGAATGAAACACAATTGTGTACTTTCCAACAGTTGAATTCGTATGATAGAATTCTAAATTTCAACCTGATGCTGAAGTTCATCTGAACAACACTGAAGTCATGGACAGAACAAACAGCCTACTTTCATAAACATGATGAACATAAAATAATTTTTCAAAGCTAATTTTGAATACCCACCCATAAAATATTTCATAATCTGTGTATAATAAGGTCTTCAGCCTGGAAATCTAAACTAAAATTTTATTAATTAGTCACAGGTAATTAGTTATATTAACACTCAAAGAAGTCACAGTGAAATTTCCCTAGTCGCTGCACTACAGCGCCTGTTCAGGTCAATGCAGCTAACCAGCAAATCTTTCAGAATGTGGGAGGAAACCCACACAGACATACATGAAAGGTGCAAACTTCAACAGATAGTGACCCAAGCTGGGAATCAAACACGGGTCCTTGGTGCTGTGAGATAGCAGTGCTAACCACTGTACCGTCCAGAACTGTGTTATCCAGAATTTTTAAAATTAGAATCAAACAACTCTCAGCATCATTTTTATAGAGTACTTCAGGAGCAGAAGCACAGTATTGAATATATAGAACTATTTTATTATGGCTTTCTAAACTTTCCATACTGCTTCAGGTAAATATTTGTATCTCTGTTGCTTTCCAGTTCACACTTGTGGTTAAGCATTCTAGCATCATTCTATGTCTCATAAAATTCCAAAATCTAGAAATGACTTGGTCCTAATCATTCCAGACTGGACATTGCAGACTGGAAAGATTACAATGTATATCCCCACATGTATAGAAAACAAAAAGTTTAACAGTTAAAATATTAGAAGAAATTAGCAACTCAATTACTGAAAATCAAAGCAAGCTTTCAAAGATAAAGTCCTGGACAAA
The DNA here is from genome assembly GCA_024679065.1 of Sphyrna mokarran. Lineage (NCBI taxonomy): Eukaryota > Metazoa > Chordata > Chondrichthyes > Carcharhiniformes > Carcharhinidae > Sphyrna > Sphyrna mokarran. The sequence goes on from JAGIQG010000002.1 coordinate 67,366,605, forward strand.
CTTTGATTCGGAGAAGAGATACATAGCAATCAGCTTTGACAGTTGGATAGACAACATTATTGTGCAAGGAGAATAAAAAAACTGAATCCATATTGCTTAAAATGCCTAATTTTGATTGTTTAATTATGCCAATAACTTACGTTTTTCTGCAACCCTTTTTACAGCAGTTTTCTCATTGGGCTTTGTATCAATTTTCTCGAAGACAACCTGAAATTTAAAATATAACAAATAACTTAATTGAGAAAACATTTTTACCTATTTACCTATTAGATAAATCCATTGCAAAAGTCTTTAGTTTTTACATTTATCCACAACCTGGCCACCTGGTGAAGTTACAATATAGGACTATTTGCATGCCAAACAGCTGAAGTATGCAATAGACAAAGCTAAGCTATCCCACAACTAACAGATACAAACTTTGCAGTTTTGCAACATCTAGCAATGAATGGTGGGGGAAATTAAACAAATGTAGGAGGTTCTGCAGATAATCATGAACAATGGGGTAGCCCTGCACATCAGTGTAAAAGCAAGGCATAAGCTTCCAGCACAGCAAATGCCATTTAACATTTAATCATGCTGCCAACATAATCAAAGGTATTTTTTAGCTTGACTATCTGACGAAGCAAGAGAGTTAATGGTGGTGCTGCTACTATTAAGAGACAGTGCTGCCATGATCACAAAACTGGTTAACAATCAGGTTTTATAGGAGTAGTGATCAGTAATTTTTCAGACTGGAAGTATGCAGTGTTAGCTTTCAAGAGGTAGCATTAGGATCATTGTTCTTTTAGATTTACATTAACAACCTGAATGAGGATATCCAGGACATAATTTCAAAGTTTGCACACAACACGATGCTTGGTAATGTGGTATATAAAAAAAAGGATAATAATAGACAATCGGAACGGCACACATAACAGATAAAATGGGTAGACATGTGGCTGATGAAATTTAATACACAGAAATGTGAAGTAATGGGTTCTGATAAGAACAATGCATGCACTATAAACTGTTATAATTTTAAAAGGAATGCAGGAACAGAGAAATCTGGCACTGTGCTACATAAATCTTTACAGGTGGCAGGACAACTGGAGAAGATTGTTACAAAGCATTTTGGATTCTTAGTTTTATGAACAGAATCAGAGTACAAAAGTAAGGAAATTATGTTAAACTTTACAAATCTTCATAGACTTCATTTGGCACATTGCAGCCCATTCTGGACACCACACTTCAAGATGTCAAGGATGCACAGAGGGTGCAGAGGAGAGATACTAGAATGGTACCAGATGCTATGGCACAGAGATACCATAGAAGTGAGGGTTATTCTCCTCAGGACAAAGAAGGTTTACTGAAAATGTAATGCAGATGTTCAAAATTATGAATAGTTATGAAAGATTAAAAAAGGAGAAACTAGTTCCAGTGACAGAAAAGTCAGTAAACAGAAGATACAGATTTAAGGTAACATCAACATCAGATGAAACCCATTGCAGGAAAGGTGAGGCTGTAGATTTTGCAAAGGCATAGGAAGTTTTTGCAGCTTTGCATATGGAATCCTCTATTGTATTAAATATTGGCACAGAATGAATACAAATGAGGCCAGATACAATGGTCAACTATTCCAGTATTGGAATATGGTGCTGAGTAAAGGGTACTTCAGTTTAGGGAGGCTATCTATTAAGTTTTAAGGGATAAGGCTTTCCTTTTGGGGAAAGGCCAGAGAAACTGAGACACAAAAGCAAAAGTTAATGGCTATACAAAACAGTGCACATTTTGTGCTTCTGTACCTTCCAGAACCACGAATCGTGTTTACCTAAAATTTCATGAGTCTCTATATTCAACAAATTAACTGCCTTTTTTTGTCACCACCAATATTCTCCCCCCACCACTGCCCCTTTCAGCATGCCTAAGGAACCATTTGAAATATTCTGGTCCATTTCTGAATCACTTATACTCCCTCCCCTACCCACAACACGTCATTTTTTAATCCAGCACTTTACAGCCTTCCAGACTCAATATGGAGTTCAAAGATTTCAGATCATGTCCACCACCCCCATTTTTTTCCAAACGTCAGTTACTAGTAATGATTGGTGATATTTGCAATGACTTTAATTTATTTACTTGTCATATTACCAGCTACTTTTGGTTTAAACCATTATCCCTTTTTGTCAGCTAATGAATAGTGCCTTCAATCCAATCACAAAGCGTCCCTTTCGATCTTCCTTCTATTCTTTCCACGCTACCTTTGTACAGAATTTGTTATATTTCTTAAGTTTTCCAAACTGATGGAAGTATTCAATCTGAAAAGTTAATTGTCTTTTCTCTCAGGTGACTTTTGACCTGCTGAGGACATGTTGACTTTTTGTTTTTATTTTCAGCTTTTCAACGTCAGTTGTATTTTGCCTTAGTCACAAAGCATGTCATGCACATCAAAGTAAACCATTCTTTCAAAGAGTGCTCCAGCACAATGAGCTGATTCTATAAAATACATGAATGACACTGGCAGTGTACAGTAAGAAGTCTCACAACACCAGGTTAAGGTCCAACAGGTTTATTTGGTGTCACAAGCTTTCACAGCATTTCGAAAGCTTGTGATACCAAATAAACCTGTTGAACTTTAATCTGGCGTTATGAGACTTCTTACTTGTAGCATCTCAGTCCAACACTGACATCTCCACTTCACTGGCAGCGTAGTTTAGTGTTGATAGTGTTTATTGGATGGAGAAGTATGAAACTTGAGAGTCAAAGCTATGATTGATAGTTCCTCTTAAAGATATGAAAGGGAATAAAGCAGGCTAATTCATACAGGAACGCAAGAAGATTATAGACACCAGAACTTCATGATCATGGCAGATAGAAAGGTGAAATAATTGACTAGCTGCAATGAAGAGTCGCTTGGTACCTTTAAAGTCTTAAAGAAATAGTGCTTCTATGTTCCTTGCTGCAAGTTCTTATTGTTAACAGGATAATTTGTATATAAACAACCTACAAGCAGATTTGTACCTACCTTCACCTTTCCTCTGCCATCCGTTTTTTCAATTTCCAGTGCTTTTCTGAAGACAAATTCTTTCCATTCAGAGGGTTTTAGTTTTTCTCCCTCATACTTAAGAATATATGGATGATGCTTTTCCTGAAAACAAGCATTATGTTACTGAATGTCAATCTTCCAACACTGATCTATTTTGGTAACAGACTGCACTGATTGAAAAAAGTGCTTCATGCTAAAGCAACTAGTATTTGGCACTTTTTTTTTTATTATCAACATTACACTTAAGGCTTGGACACTGATTAGCCAAAGTATATTAAAAAGCACCTTGTATTTAATTAGGACCTTTAACTTATTAAAATATTCTAAAATATTTCAAAGTAGCACTGTCAGATGAAATTTGTTACCCAGTCACATATGTTGATATTCAGGTGAAAAAACTTGATTATAGAGTAGATTTAAGTATGGCCTAAAGGAGAAGTGGACAGGCACAAAGAGGTTTACAGAGTGAATTCCAGAGCTTAATGCCTAGGCAGTTAAAGACATAGATACTAGAGAAATTCTGGAAAATTGAGATTGCGCACAAAGTCAGAATTGGAGAGAAGCACAAAGATCTTGTGGGGGGGGGGGGTGAATTGTGTAGCTAGGGTAGTTTATGGAGATAAGAAGGCAAGAGGAACATAAAAAATATTAGCAAGCACAGTCCATATGATGACTCAAGCCTGTTCGGCATTCAGTAAGATCATAGCTGACCTGATTCTAGCCTCAACTCAATTCAAAAATCCATTTCTGAATCATTGAATACATTCAAAGATTCAATCTCTACAGCTCTTGGAGTTCAGAATTCCAAAGATTCATGATAGTCAGTGAAGAAATTCTACCTCATCTCCATCCTGAAAAGGAGAACTATTATTCTGGTTCCAAATTTCCCCATGAGGGCAGCATTATCACAGTATCTACTCTGTCAAGTTCTCTCAGGATCTTATATACTTCAGTAAGATTGCCTCTCAATTTAATAAACTCATAACTAATGTCTGCCAGTGAGAGGTGTTAAGTGAATGGAACTCAATGAGAATTAAGCAGCAAAGTTATTGTTGGTCAATGGCATTGTTTTATGTAAACAGTTTGCTGATCGCAGACTTGTGGCTCCAATCGACATGCAGAAACTTTGCAAGGAGAATCACTCAGATCTTCTCAGAATATAAAATAGAGGGGTAAATACTTTGTATCCAGGCATTTCTAATTCATGCAGCTGTATTCTCCCGTTGTGTAATATTCCACAATCGCAACAATTAAGAGCACACAATTAAACTTAAGTTTTTATTCTAAGCATTTTATTTATTATTGAATATAGACTTACCAGATAATTTGCCATGTGTTTAGCTCCAAGCAGATGGGGGAGAAACCAGGTGAGTTCCGATTTACAGTAGCACAGTTTACAGACAAATTGTGGATTTGTATTTTGATCATTACGATATTCAACCACATAGTCAAGACCTATAGGTTTAAGAATTAGCATCAGAAAATATCCTCCAAAGAGATTACTTCATCAAATGAGCACCTTAGCTAATAAACTGATGTATTGATATTACATTGAGAAATTAGTAATAGATTTTTTAATGCCGTTTTTGAAAATGTTTTGTCCATTGTTTAAGATGAAAAGTTAACAAGCTCAACTAAAAGTGACAAAAGAATTCCATAAAAATACATAAACCACCTGCATGTTAATAATTGCATACTGTAATCTTAAGTAGCATTTAAAACTGGGAGACAGAGTGACAAAAAAGTTGAATATTTTTCAATATGTTAAATACACTTAAATTTTACACTCATGGAAACAGAATGTAGCTAACTTATATAAAGAAATTACATGTTTTTCAATCCTAATCAATTAGTTACCACTAATAGTCTGGATTCTGATAAAAAAATACATATACAACATACAATACCCTACCTTTCTCTTCACAGGTGTGACTGACCTAAGTATTTTCAAGCTTTGCTTCAAAATTTCAATGTTTGTTGTTGTCCTGTTTACATATTAACCAAACCACAGAATTTTCTACCACACGTTTTCTCCACAAAATATCAGAATCACAGTAGTTACTGCACACAAGGCCATATGTACCTTCATGTTATTGTTGGCTCACCGCAAGAGTTATTCACCTAGTCCTATTCTGCTGCCTTTTCCCCATAGCCCTGAAGATTTTCTCTTTAAATAATTACATAAGTTTCTTTTGAAAGCCACAAATGAATCTCCCACTACCACACTTGTCAGTGAATTCCAGATCCTAACTACTCATTGTGTAAAGACGTTTTGTCATGTCTCCATTGATTATTTCGCCCAACAGTTTAAATCTATGTCTTCTGAGTTCTTGATCCTTCCACCAATGGGAATAGTTTATCTCAATTTACTTTGTCCAAATTTTTTATCAAATTTCTCTTCTCCATGTACAACAGCCACAGCTTGTCTAATTTTTTACTTAATTGAAACTCCTCACACCCGGAACCAGTTTCTTGAATATCTTCCTCACCCTAATGCCTTGTGTCCTCCTTAAAGTCGCCCCAGAATTGGAGCCAATATCCTAGTTGAGGCCAAAACAAGTTTATCATTACTTCCTTGTCTTTGTACTAAATATCCGTATTTATAAAGCACAGGATCCTGCATGCTTTATTAACTATTCCTAGAAATCACCAGGCCAACTTCAATGATTTGTGACATATACATGCATTCCCTTTATTTTATACTGTCTCTTTTTCTTAGTACCACAATAAAACATTTCACATTTCTCTGGATTAAATTTGTTTTACCACTTGTTTGCCCATTCCATCGAACATGTCCTTTTGAAGTTTATTATCCTCCTCACTGTTCATAATATTTTCAAGTTCTGCATCATTTACAAATTTGAAATTTTGTTCTGGATTTCCAAGTCTGGGTCACCAAGAAATATATGGGTTTAACACTGACCCCTAAGGAACCCTATTTATAAACGTTCCTTCAGGTTGATAAATATCTGTTCCCCACTGCTCTGCTTTCTGTTATTCAGCCAGTTTCATATTCATGCGTACTGACCCTTTTATTCCACGAGCTCCAATTTTGCTCACAAGACTGTAAATGTGGCACTTTATCAAATCACTTTTGAAGTCCATGTACACCACAATAATACTAACCTCATGTTCCTTTTCCATTACATCATCAAAAAAAAACTCAAGCAAGTTAAATAAATATGATCTGTCCTTAGAAAATCTAAGCTGATTTTCTGTTCTTGCCCAAAGTGACATTTTTTAAAAATTCATTCGCTGGACATGGGCGTCGCTAACTGGCCAGCAATAAATCCTTAGTTGCCCTTGAGGTGGTGGTGGTGAGCTGCCTTCTTGAATCGCAGCAGTCCATGTTCTGAGGGTTGACCCACAATGTCATTAGAGAGGGAATTCCATGATCTTGACCCTGTGATTGCAAAGGATCAGCAATATATTTCCAAGTCAGGATGGTGAATGGCTTGGAGAGACACTTGTAGATGGTGGCATTCCCATTTATCTGCTAGCTTTTCCATTCAGATGTAAGTGATCATAGGTTTAGAAGGTACTATTTAAGGATCTTTGGTAAATTGTTGCCGTGCATCTTGTAGATAGCACACACTGTTACTGAGCGTCATATTGAGTGTTTGTAGATGTGGTGCCAACCAAGAGGGCTGCTTTGCCCTGAACTGTTGTCAAGCATCTTGAGTGTTGTTGGAGCTGCACCCATGTAGGCAAGTGAAAAGTACTCCATCATACTCCTGACTTATGCCTTGTAGATGGGGGATAGACTGTGGGGAGTCAGGAGATAACTTAGTCACTGCAGCACTCCTAGCCTCTGACCTGCTCTTGTAGCTATCGTGCTTTTGTGGTGAGTCCAGTTGAGTTTCTGGTCAATGGTAACCCCAAGGATGTTGACAGTGGGGGAATTCACTGATGGCTACAGTCTGAATGCCATGGGGTGGTGGATTTGTTCAGCTGCCAAATCCATAGAGTGTGTGGTCCTGGCATTTCAGAGCGTACACCACATCCATGACGGTAACAGCCTTGTGCTTGGCATGCTCAGTGTAGGTGACCGTATCCCTGGTCACATTCTCCAGGAAAATTTTCAGCACCCCACGCATCTCCTCGTAGATCAAGCCCAAGATCTGCTTGACCCTGCCACAGCAAGCCTGGGGGAGGATGGCTGGCTAGGTGATGCCTTGGATGTTATCACGAAGCACTTTGCGGTGCCGCTTTGCTCCGCCTTTCCCCAGTCGTTTGCCTCCTTTTCCTCTGCCAGACATGATTCTTCTTCAATCAAATCGTTGGTTAGAGTGTCTCTTATTGTTGATGGTCATTGCCTGGCATTTGTGTGGTGCGAATGTCACTTGTCAGCCCAAGCCTGGATACTGTCCAGGTCTTATTGCATTTGAACATGGACTATTTCAGTACCTGAGGAATCACAAATGTACTGAACATTGTGCAGTCGTTGGCAAACATTCCACTTTGGACCTTATGACAGAGGGTCATTGATGAAGCAGCTGAAGATTGTTGAGCCTAGGATACTACCCTGAGGGATGCCTGCAGAGTTATCTTAGAGCTGAGATGACTGACACTCCACAATCATCTTTCTATGTAGCAGGTATGATTTCAAACAGAGTTTGCTCCCTTGCTATCCACTGATTCCAGTTTCGCTAGTGCTCCTTTATGCCACACTCAATCGAATGCGCATCTCTTTTTGTCCCAAATTACTGCTAAAACTTTCCCTACCAAGGTTAAGCTGGCTGGCTTTTAAGCTTATCTTTTACACCCTATTGTGAACCAGAGTGGAACATTTGCAATTTTCCAGGCACTACTCATGTATCCAACAAGGATTGGAAATTTACAGTCAATGCCTCCATAATTTCTACCCATACCTCCCTCGACATCTCTGGATACATTTTTTTTAACAGATTTACAGGTTGTGGATACCATTGGCTAGATCAGCATTTATTGCCAATCTGGTGATAAGCTGCCTTCTTGAACTACTGCAATCCCTGAGATGTACACTCATAGTATATGCTGGAGTTTCAATATGTTGACTCAATGACAGTGAAGCAAAGACAATATATTTGCAAGTCAGGATGGTGGGTGATAGGAGGGAGAATTCCAGGTTCCCAGGTATCTACTGCTCTTGTTATTCTAAACATTAAACATCATGGGCTTTGAAGGTGCTGCCTAAAAACCTGGAGTTCCTGCAGTGCACCTTGTAGGTGGTACTGTTGCGAAGTTGGGTAGAGTAATTGAAGATTGGTGTTTGTAAAATGATAGGGAGAAAGCATTGCATGGAACTTTAAAAGGTGGTGCTTTTCCTGTGCTTAAAGTTTAAAAAACACAAGTACATAGGGAGCCCCAAACTGAAACATTTCTATGTAAAGGCCAAGCCTCAGTTTTTGCCAAGACAACAGATTTTTGAATTTAGCTGATTTGAATCAGGCACTTAGATTACAAGAACGTATTAAATTTAAATCTGATGGTTTTAACAATCTAGGACCAATCTTATTGTGGGAAATATTGAAATGTCATCAAAGATCTATAGAAAGGTGGCAGTGGGACAAAGAGAAAGAGAACAAGTGCTACATGCCAGCGATGACAACTCACAGCTCTCAGAAAGAGACAGAATTGCTGGCTCTCATAGCTTCATCTATATCTTAAAGACTGCACCATCTAGATAGCCAAGGAATCAAAGAAGAAAGAAGTTCCAGACAGAAAAATCAAAAGAGAAGGTCCTGAATATTTCAGAAGACACAAAAACCTGATTGTAATTTAGGGCATGACTAATTCTATTTTTGTTAGAATGGAAATTGTATTTATTGGAACAGTATACATTAGAATATTGTTTTATTTGGGAATAGTTAATAGTTAGGGATATATTCAGTTTGTTAACAGTTTAGTTAATTTGTAGAATGTAGATTGAGGGCACAGATTAGTCGGTAGGATGGCTGAGGAACAGTGGAGGATTTTTAAGGATATCTTTTTCAGTAAAAAATGACCGTAGGAGAAGGGATAACCAGCTGTGATTATCGAGGGAAATAAAGGAGAGTATTAAATTGAAAGCTGACGTGTTCAGAGCAGCTAAAAATAGTGGGTGATTAGAAGATTAGAAAAGATTTAAAAACAACAAAGAATGACTAAGAAGGTGAATAAGAAAGGAAAGATAGGGTATGAAGCTAAACTAGCTCTAAAGATAAAAAAATGACAGTAAAAGTTTTTACAAATATATAAAGAGGAGGAAACTGGCTAGACTGAATGTTGGACCCTTGGAGGACAAGAGGGGGATTTAGCTGTGGACGACGAGGAAATGACTGAAGCTTTAAATAAATTTTTTGTGTTGGTCTTCACAGAGGAGGCCACAAATAGTTTGCCAGATATTAAAAATAGAAGGATGGTAGAAGATGAGGTCTTTAATGTGATTACGATCACTAGAGAGGTAGTGCTTGATAGATTAACAGGACTAAAGATAGACAAGTCCCTGGGACTGGATGGAATGCATCCCAGGATTCTGTAAGAAATGGCAGAAGTGATAGCGGATGCCTTAGTAATTATTTATCAAAGTTCGTTGGATTCCTGGGAAATGCCGGAAGACTGGAAAATGGCTAATGTTACACCGGTGTTTAGAAAAGGTAGCAGATAAAAGGTAGGGAATTATAGGCTAGTTAGTTTAAAGTCTGTAGTTGGAAAAATGCTAGAATCAGTCATCAAAGAAGAAATAGCGAGGCACTTAGGAAAGAATAGTTTGATCAAGCAGACGCAGCATAGATTCGTTAAGGGAAAGTTGTGTTTAATGAATTTATTGGATTTCTATGAAGATGTGACTAGTGTGGTAGACAGAGGGGAACTGGTGGATGTGGTGTTTTTAAAGATTTCCAAAAGGCGTCGGATAAGGTGCCTCACAAAAGATTGCTGCAAAAGGTTAGGGTGCACGGAGTTGGGGGTAAGGTGTTAGCATGGATAGAGGACTGGTTGTTTAGTAGGAAGCAGAGAGTTGGAATCAATGGGTGCTATTCTGGTTGGCAGTTGATGACTAGTGGAGTGCCACAGGGATCGGTGCTGGGGCCTCAACTGATGATCTGGAGGAGGGGGCTGAGCATATGGTAACAAAATTTGCTGATGACACAAAGATGAGTGGAAGAGCAAATTGTGTGGAGGGTGTGGAAAGTCTGCAGAGAGATCTGAATAGGCTGAGTGAGTGGGCAAGAACCTGGCAGATGGAGTATAATGTTAGCAAACATGAGATTATCCATTTTGGTAGAAATAATAATAGGAGGGATTATTATTTAAAAGGTAAAAAGCTGCAGCATGCTACGATGCAGAGGGACCTGGGGGTCCTGATGCACAAATCGCAAAAACCCAGTCTGCAGGTGCAGCAGGTGATCAAGAAGGCGAATGGAATTTTGGCCTTTATAGCGAGGGAGATAGAATATAAAAGCAAGGAGGTCTTGCTGCAACTGTACAGGGTACTGGCGAGGCCGCAGCTGGAGTACTCTGTGCAGTTTTGGTCGCTGCACTTGCGGAAGAATATATTGGTCTTCGAGGGAGTGTAGAGAAGGTTCATTAAGCTGATACCGGTCAGCCTATGAAGAGAGATTGACAAGTTAGTTTAGAAGGCTGAGGGGAGATCTTATAGAGACATAGAAGATAATGAAGGGGATAGATAAGATAGAAATAGAGAATTCTTCCTACTTAGAAAGGATAGCAGAACTAAAGGACACAGCCTCAAAATAAAGTGTGGGGGGGGGCAATTTAGATCAGAGTTGAGGAGGAACTTCTTCACTCAAAGGATGGTGAATCTCTGGAATTCTCTGCCTGTTGAAGTGGTGGAGGCTATCTCGTTGAATATATTTAAATCACAGATAGATGGGTTTCTGATAGACAAGGGAATTAAGGGTTATGGGGAGAAAGCAGGAAAGTGGAACTGATCCACTTCAGATCAGGCATGATTTTATTGAATGACGGGGCAGGCTCGAGGGGCTAGATGGCCTACTCCTGCTCCTATTTCTTATGTTCACTGTTAATTCGATCAATAAATTGTTATGTGTTGATTTTAGATTGTGTGCCAGGGATTTATTTTGTATTTAACCACTAGAAGTTGCTGAAAAGCAGGTCACATCACTTCACACACACTTTTTACAGATTATAAGGTGAAATACTCTTCTTTGGTTTTGGTGTTAGTTCTCAGAGAGGGGAATTGAACAGGTATTGTGTGTCAGTCTTCACAGTGGAAGACACAAATCACATGTCAAAAATTGATGACAAGAGGCTATGGCAGGTGAGGCCCTAGAAGCTATCATTATCATAAAAGACGCAATGTTGCGCAAGCTAATGGGGCTAAAAGTAGACAAATCTCCTGGCCCTGTTGGAATGCATCCCAGAATACTAAGAGAGATGGTAGGGGAAATAGCAAATGCACTAGTGGTAATTCACTGATCTTTGGGGTGGTTCCCGCAGATTGAAAAATAGCAAATGTGCTGCCACTGTTTAAAAAAGATAGTCAAAAGACAGGTAACTATAGGCCGATTAGCTTAACTTCTGTAGTAGGAAAAATGCTTGAATCTATCATCAAAGAAGAAATAGTGAGATATTTGGGTATAAACTGTCCCATTGGGAAAATGCAATAAGGGTTCACAAAAGGCAGATCATGTTTGACTAATTTGGTGGAATTCTTGGAGAACATTATGTCTGCAGTGGACAATGGGGAACTTGTGGATGTGGTGTATCTAGATTTCTAGAAGGCATTTGATAAGGTGTGGCACCAAAGGATGCTGCATAATGTAAAGGTGTACAGTGTTACAGGTAATGTATTAGCACAGACACAGGATTGGTTAACAAATAGAAAGCAAAGAGTGGTGCATAAATGGGTGTTTTTCTGGTTGGTGATCAGAGACTAGTGATGTGCCTCAGTGATCAACGTTGGGACCGCAATTGTTTACAATTTACATAGATGATTTGGAATTGTGGACCAAATGTACTGTTTCAAAATTCACAGTTGACACTAAGATGAGTGGCAGAGCAAAGTACGCACAGGATACTGAAAATCTGCAACGGAATATGGATAATCTAGGTGAATGGGCAAGGGTCTGGCAGATGGAGTACAATGCTGGTAAAACTGAAATCATCCGTTTTGGTACAAATAACAGCAAAATGGACTATTATTTAAATGGTTAAAAAAATTGTAACATATTGCTGTGCACAGGGATCTGGATGTCTTTGTGCAGGAATCACAAAAAGTTGGTTATTAAGAAGGCAAATGGAATTTGTCCTTCATTGCTAGAGGGATGGAGTTTAAAAGCAGCGAGGTTATGTTGCAGCCATTTAGGGTGCTGGTGAGGCCATACCTAGAATACTGTGTACAACTTTGGTCTCCTTATCTGAGAGAGGACACAGAGGAGATTCACGAGATTGATTCTGCAGTTAAGAGGGTTGGCTTATGAGGAGAGACAAGTAGAATGGGGCTTTATTCACTGGAATTCAGAAGAATGAGGGGAGATCTTGTAGAAACATATAAGATTATGAAGGGAGTAGATAAGAAAGAAGCAGGGAAGTTATTTCAACTGGCAAGTGAAACCAGAATTATAGGGCATGGCCTCAAAATAAGAGGGAGCAGATTTAAGACTGAGTTGAAGAGGAACTTCTTCACAAAGGGTTGTGCATCTGTGGAATTCCCTGCCAGTGAAGTAGTTGAGGCTACCTCATTGAATGTTTTTAAGGAAAGGATAGATAAAATTTTGAACAATAAATGAAAGGTAAATGAAGCTGAGACCATGAAAAGATCAGCCATGATCTTATTAATGGTGGAGCAGGCTCAAGGCCACTCCTGTTCCGAGTTCTTATGTTCTTATGAATCAACCTCCACTTTATAACAGTAAATTCAGCTGTCAATGTTTGTCAGTGGTGGAGGGATTGAATGTTTGTGGATAGTGTTGCAATCAAGCAGGGTGCTGTGTCCTGGATGGTGTCAAGCTTCTTGAATGTTGTCGGAGCTGCACTCATTCAAGCAAGTAGAGAATATTCCATTACACTCCTGGCTTGTGACTTGTAGTGTGTGGAGAATAGTACCATGAGTCAGGTGAGCTACACGCCACAAGATTTCTAGCCTCTGACTTGCCTTTATTGCCTGTATTTATATGGCTAGTCCAATTCAATTGCAGTCAATGCTAACCCCCAGGATGACGATAGCGGGGGATTCAGTGATGGTAATGCCATTGTTGGAAATGGTCATTTCCTGGCACTTATGCAGCATGAATATTACTTGCCATTTGTCAGCTCAAGGATCTTGTCCATGTTTTGCTGCATTTGAACATGGACTGCATCAATATCTGTGGAATTGCAAATGATATTAAACAGTGTGCAGTCATCAGCAAAATTTCCTATTTCTGACTTTATGACGCAAAGAAGGCAACTGATGAAGCAGTTGAAAATGGCTGTGCTAAGGACACTACCCTGAGAATCTTGTCTGGTCCTGTTTACCTATCAAATTTAATCACTGATGGCCTATTTAACATCACTTTCAATTTTAGCTCATTATGGGGCTCTATTAAATTTCTGTTCATTATGAAAAATTGTATCCCAAGTGACTGGAAGCTAGATATAGAGGATTGGGAATCAAAGGCCAGATATAAAGAAGCAGGAAGGCAGTAGCGATTCAAAAATCACATCAAGAGCCAGATCAAACATAGGAAAAAAACCAAAAAGTGATATATCAAGAAAGAGTGACAAAGCAGAAGAAAAACTGGGGCATATTGGTGAGCTTATAACCTAAATCAATCCATTATAAAGCAAGACTTGATTAATCCATTAATATAAATAAAGTACATTTTCAATCATATTAAGTGACCCATTAATAAAGTTGGCATTTCTTTAAATATTTCCAATTAATATATAAAGCAAAAGCCTATTTAAATATTTGATTTTTTGTAACTAAATTGGTGATTCAAAAGTTGGCTGGGACTATTCCTCATAACAAGAAGGTATCAAATGGTGATTCATAGTTCCACACAACAAAAAAGAAATGGCTTTAAATTTTGTTTTGCACAATTCTAAATTCTGTAACTAACTGAGCACTATCAGAACTTTCTGAACTGATTAAAATTTTCTAACAAATTAAGTTTTATTGACAAGATAACATTTTACTGAAATTGAAAAGTGGAGAAATGGGCTTTTGCTTTATATATTAATGCTTGACTTGTGGTTTTTCACAGGAAACACATAAGCAATATGTTACAACTTATAATGTAAAATACATATAAAATATATATACATGAGCCTTGAAAAACATACCAAGCACAGCTTTGTTTAACTTCATTTTACTGAGATGATCTTCCACGGTTCTCGTCTCAGTAGGGGCGAGAAATTCATCTTTAGTACCTTCATCTTCAGTATTAACTAAAATCCAAAATGCAGACATTAATTCTGCTGCATAGTTGTATGCACATTTTTTAAATTCACAGAAGGTTGACTGACCATGTGATAACATACATTTTGAAGATCCAATATTTTGAATGCAATTTGCAAATATTAAGGACACACAATGCATAATTTTGAGCTTAACCAAGTTCCTTGTTGATTTATCATATTGTCATGATCCCAACTATGGAATGGTAGTAGATATGCAGCAATAGAAAGTCAAATATTTAAAGCTTCCCAATAACTTCATCTGTGTGGTGCACATAAACATTGCTCTTTTGCTATTTCAAACCAAGTTTCAAGGCATTTCACAGGAGCATGATAAAGCAAGATTTGCCCTCCAAACCTTGCCTAAGTGCGATGAATCAGGAAGATTAATGCACTGGTCCTTCTGGTTCTAACTGAAATTTGGCTATAATGATACCTTGCTCCTAAGTGAAACCACCTCACTTAGACGTACCATATGTTCTGCCTAAACTGTTATAGTGGGAGAAAAGCAAATTACTGCAGAACCTTAAGATGAAACACTGGAAAATCTCAGCAGGCCTGGCAGCATCTGTAAGGACAGAAAAAAGATGATATTGAGTCCAGGCTACCCTTTGTCAAAGCTATAAAAGATCATCTGGACTCAAAACATCAGCTTTTTTCTCTCCTTACAGATAATGCCAGCATATTCTCTTTTGTTATAGTGGGAGCATGACTTTCTTCACCAAATCACATCATGAATTTCTTGCCCGCATAAGTCTGGTGAGCCTTTCTTTCCTCAGAGAATCTTACCCTGTTTATCACCACATCCCTTTGAGCTTTCCTACTCTCCTGTCTCAACCACTGAACTGAGCAACTTCCTTATGTCCGAATTCACTATTTTCCAAATTGCCCCATCACCTTGGTTCTGTGACAAGACTTACATGACTCACGTTTCAGGTGCTAGGCAACTCTAGACAGTTTTGCACATAATCCAGGCTGATTCCAAGTGCATCACTAAGGGTACTTTGAAAGATTGTTTAATTAAGATATTACGCCAAGACTCCCTCTCTCAGGTGAATGTGAAGTATTTTCATAGCACTATTCAAAGGTGAGCAGGATAATTTTACTAGTGTCATAGGCAATGTTTATCCTTCAATCAGCATAACTAAAAGAGACGATGTAGTCACTGATCTTGCGCTTTTTTATGGACCATGCAGCATGTACTCACTGGAATTTAGAAGAAAGTGAGGGAGTTTTATAGAAACATAAAATCCTGATGGAACTGGACAGGCCAGATGTTGGAAGAATGTTACCTATGATAGGGAAGTGCAGAACTAGGAGTCTTAGTCTAAGAATAAGGTGTAAGCCATTCAGGATTGAGATGAGGATGAATCTCTTCATTCAGAATTATGAATTCTGTGGAATTCTCTACCACAGAAAGCTGCTGGAGTCAGTCCATTAGATACGTTCCAGAGGGAGCTGGACGTGGACCTTGTGGCGAAAGGGATCAAGAGTTATGGAGAGAAAGCGGGAGTGGGATACTGAAAGTGCATGGTCAACCATGATCATATTGAATGGTGGTGCAGGCTCAAAGAGCCGAATGGCCTACTCCTGCACCTTTTTTCTCTGTAAATATAACTACAGGCTATTTTTCTCCACTATATCTACCATGAGCTCAGAGATCTTCTTGTATATGAGCCCCAATTCCTGCTCCTTCAACCTTATTCCTATAATACTGCCCAAATAATTTTTTTTTCCACAAAATCCACTCTTCACCCACTGTCTTGCATATCCACACACTATAATAATCTCCCTTGCCCTTTCAAAATCCATCAATACATTGTTGAATTTCAGGGTCCATGCTTTGCACACTTTGAATTCTACAAATCAGGTTTGTGTTCCTCCGGCAGCACTAGAACACCTTAAAATCAAAAGTAACATTCTCTATGACTGTAAGTCATATGCCTCTTTAACCATTGCAGCCTTTGAACACTTTCTTCACTCCACTGTCTACCTTAGTGCAGTTGAGACACACTGTTCCACTGCACTCAGTTACATACAAGATAGGTCTACCATGGGTTTTTCTCTCATTCAGTTACCAAAAACTGTGTCATCCAAAAAGATTAGTATTCGTATGAACATAGCTACATCTCTATACTTCTCTGAATATAATGTTATGATCCTCTTTCAAGGTTTCCCTGGATAGCCTCTCATCTGCCAAAAACATGAACAATTCCAAATCTCTGCTTCCTGCATCAAATCCCTATTGTGCCTTAGTGTCAAACTTTGACAATATTCTTGTGAAGCACTTGAGACATTTCACTCTCACCAACAGTCCAACCCAGGCCACTATCTTAGGTTGATTTGCACCATTTATAACATCAGTATCTCAAACAATCCAGACTCAAGAGTCCACTCCAATCCCATCAAAGACAGTACCTATTTCAACATCTGTACCATTAGCCTGCATATGTTCCTCTGGCACTGAAACTCTCAGTAAGAGGTCTGACAACACCAATTTTAAATCCAACCGATTTATTTGATAGTAAACTTGCAAGCTTTCGGCCTTTGTAACCTTCCTCAAGTGAATGAGTTGTTCTGGTCTGCAATAGCACACATTTCAGCATAGACAGTTTACAGATTGCTGATTAGAATGCGAATCCTTACACCTAACCTGCTATTCAAGTCTTAAAGTGACTAATAATGAGTGCAAGGAGCACTGAGCACAGGTTAGAGAGATGTGTATTGTCTCCAGACAGCACAGTAAGTGAGGTTTTTTGCTAACCCAGGCAAGTCACGGGGGTTACAGATAGTGTGACATGAAGCCAAGATCCCTGTTAAGACCATCCTCATGTGTGCAGAACTTGGCTATCAGTCTCCGCTTAGCGGCTATGTGCTGTTGTGTGTCGTGAAGGCCCCCTTGAAGAACGTTTACCCGAAGGTTGGAGGCCGAATGCCCGTGACCGCTGAAGTGTTCGCCCACAGGAAGGGAATTGTTTTGCCTGGTGATTGTTGAGCGATATTCATTCATCCACTGTCGTAGTGTCTGCATGGTCTCCCCAATGTACCATGCTTCGGAACATCCTTTCTTGCAACATATTAGGTAGACAATGTTGGCCGAGTTGCAAGAGTATGTACCGTGTACCTGGTGAATGGTATTCTCACGTTTGATGATGTCATCTATGTCTTGCAGAGGTTGATGATGTGATCCGGCATGTCTTGCAGAGGTTGCTGTGGCAGGGTTGTGTGGTATTGTGGTCACTGTTCTCCTGAAGGTTGGGTAGTTTGCTGCGAACAATGGTCTGTTTGAGGTTGCACGGTTGTCTGAAGGCAAGTAGTAGGGGGGTGGGGATGGCCCTAGCGAGATGTTCATCATCATCAATGATATGTTGAAGACTCTGGAGAAGATGTCGTAGCTTCTCCGCTCTGGGGAAGTACTGGACAACAAAGGGTACTCTGTCCACTGTGTCCCGTGTTCGTCTTTTGAGGAGGTCAGTGTGGTTTATCGCTGTGGCACTTTGGAACTGTCGATCGATGAGTCGAGCACCATGTCCTGTTCTCATGAGGGCATCTTTCAGCGTCTGGAGGTGCCTATCACGATCCTCCTCCACTGAGCAAATTCTATGTACATGGAGGGCTTGTCCGTAGGGGATGGCCTCTTTAACGTGTTTAGGGTGGAGGCTAGAGAAATGAAGCATTGTGAGGTTGTCTGTCGGCTTGCAGTACAGTGACCGTCCTTGATGGAGATGCGTGTGTCCAAGAATGCAACTGATTCTGGGGAATAGTCCATGGTGGGTCTGATGGTGGGATGGAACTTGTTGATATCATCATACAGTTATTTTAATGATTGTTCACCATGAGTCCAAAGGAAGAAAGTGTATAGCCTCAGTCCGACCAGAACACCTCATTCGCCTGAGGAAGGTTACAAAGGCCGAAAGCTTGCAAGTTTACTATCAAATAAATCGGCTGGATTTAAAATTGGTGTTGTCACCACTCTTGCTGAGACCTCTTGCTGAGTTTACCCCAGTCCAACGCCGGCATCTCTACATCATGACTGAAACTCTCAAACAGATCTGTAAACTCCATCCCAACATCAATAAATGCATAATTTTGTTTAAAGCTTATTTATTAGTATCACAAGTAGGCTTATACTAATACTGCAATGAAGTTCCTGTGAAAATCCCCAAACCAATTCATGCAAAATCCTGCTACAATTCAGCAACAAGTTCCAAATGCCCATTTCTCTTGCCCTCAATAATGTACCTGCTCCATTTCACCCCCAAATATCTGAAATGTAAAATCTTCAAATTTGTGTTTATATTTTTACACAAATTTTTTTGCACTTTTCTGTAACCTCCTCCTAAGTTAAACATCTCTCCCCTCACCTTTCTAAATTTTTCATTCAAATTCAGTTCGAGTACTCACCATTGGCAGAATAGCAACAGTGCCACAGCCTCATGATTACTTCTTGCTCTTCAATCCATCCATCACCATCACGTTTTCCTCTTTTTGAACTCTCCCTAAAACAAATCTCTGACTATCCCTAACATACCTTGTCTGTATCATTTGGTTACTTACTGGATACTCAGTCATTATTGGAGAAGATATGTACAGATTGCAGAATTGCCCAATGCACTCAAAACTGAATCAGAAGTATGTCTGGATATATAAAGACAATGCTTTTAGAAGACATACTTCTTTCAACTTCATGATACATCATTAATTGGTGACAAAACATCACACAACTCTAAAAGTAGGCATCGCAAAGTTATAATATATTTGCACATATTTTCTACAACTGCACGTTATTTTACATCATAATGGACTAAGTGGCAAAAGGAAATATAGGCACACATATTTTCACTTGGTACATTATCACGTTAATATTTGGTAAATTTTCATTGTCCAAACCATATTGGTCCAGAGCTTTTTGCTGCATCAGTATCCCCATCCCTTTTCATGAAACATTATTCTGCAGTATTTTCAGAAAATATACCCCTTTAACAAGGAATGCTTTGAAAATTATGCTTTCTAAAGGTTATAATATCATATACAAGTGGTTAGATTAGGGGAATTATATCTATGCATTTTATTTCAAATATTATAACCTATTCAAAAATTGACATCTATGAAATCTATTACAAAATTCTGAAAATCTGGATAACCTGAATCATCCGATTGATAATGTAATTCATTTTAATAAACTTCAAAGAAGAAAGGTTTCTCCCTGGAAATATGAATTGTAGATCCATGGATTAGATAGCAGGAAAACCAGGTTATGTTAAATTTAGAAAATATTAGGCACCATTTTGTCTATTTAGCCCTACAAAAATGTTGCATTTTTAGTTTCTTTCAATTTGTATTGCTACATTAGTTTATATTTGCCTCCAGCCATTGAGAAGATAATTTCAAAAGAGTGCTTCAAGTTCAAGTGTTACATAATTCAATCCTTCATCTCAAGTTTATGGTTAAAAAAAATTCAACATAGATACTAACTGAATTTCTTACCAGAGGTTTAACAGCTGCTATAATTTATGACCTTCATTTGTCTTCCAAAATTCCCAATCTCTGATGTTTTTCTTCTTTAAAAGTATTCTAATTATGCTGAGCAATTTTAATTTAGTGGGAAAATTGAGTAAAATGCCTGTTATTTTTCAAATAATGCTTTTCGGATTGCAAAGGTTTTTAGCAGCTAAAATTAAATATTTACAATACTTCAAAATAAATAACAATTTGACAAAAGGATACTCCCCCATTTACCCCTCCAACACACAAAAAAAATCACAGGAATAGGTGGTGAGAATTGGTAGAAAAGAATAAAAAGAAAATCATTACAAATATTAATAGAACACTATAGGTAATACTTTATGGTGCATAAACCAGCATAACTATGGAAAGATTGTGACACAAGGCAACATCTTAAATTAATTCAAGAAATAATTTGTTCACTTCTGCTCAGCCAAGCATTGGACTGTGTACAAAATTGGTCACCATGCTTAGGTATTTCAAAAATTCTGAGTAGAAATTCAGTTTATCTGATGTTCTTAATGGTAGAAAGCCAATGCACAGAGTGGACTGGGTGAGCCCTTAGTCCAACTCCTTGCCTGCTCCAAAAATCAATTCAAATTGAATCCAATTCACTGTCCTCACAAGGGAGACATACAAGATCCAAGCCAACAAGAAAAGGCATTGCACCTGAACTTGGGCTTGATCTGACGCTTGATCTTAGCTAAAAGGCCAAGAAGCGATCAAGTAAATGGATACACACCACCTAATTGAGGAACAGGAATCAGGCATGAGTTCGTAGAACCATGCTTAGGGCCTCCCCAAGTGGTTGAGACTGCAGTTTACCATCACAAAGCACTGGTAAGTTTTCCGCTGATTTCGTCATCCACACACGTTAGGGTATTGACTTGAAGGATTATCCGGAAACAAATGGGAGAGGCCCCAACCATATTCCTCCAAATATCTTCCAGTGAGCCAGGCTAGCTGGTAAATCCCCAGTTGTGTTGTGGACCTGCCTGGTTCAAGGATCAGATACTTAGTCTACCTTAAAAGATTGACTAGGTTCCAACAACCCTTTTGCCAGGCAGGTTTTCCTGAGCCAACTCATCCTGAAAGAGATCATATTTACCTCACCAGTCCCTTCCCTCATTAGGTGGTTATTTGACTACTGACAGGCAAGAGCTTGTGCCTTTGAGGCATGCACAGCATTGGTCAGGGACTCCACCTCAGCAGGACAGTGAGAAACACAATTCGCCACAGATTGTATGCATTCATGTCTTCGGGCACAATACCTCATTAAAACAATTAATTAAGGTATTGGAAACTGTGCTCAGTAAAGACATTGATGCAGTCAGATGATGTTGTTTATGCTTGCACAACGTTTTGCTGCAGAAGTTGACAGAAGGCGTGATCATCTTTCAGTTTGCAGCATCAATTGTGTCTGGTCATTTGAATGAATGCCGTGGATGCAGTACCAGTGGTAACGGTTTGGACAGTTCTAAGCTATCCAAACATGACACTGTATCCAAAACACCTCAGGATAATGCATCACAAAGGTACAAACAATAGGAAATCAGCTTCAATGAAATGAATCTCATCTGAATTAATATCTTAGGCTTCCTGATTATGCCAGCTCACCAAAGAAATCAAAATAAGTTTATCTTCAAACCACATGAAGCCGAAGCTTTCCATTTGCAGACAACCTACTTCTTCAGCTCGGATGCCAATGTAGTTCCTTTATCTAAGGCAATTGATGAATAAGACGACATGGGCTGGGTCATCAAAAACTCAATTCCAAACAACTCAAAACATCAGTGATGAATATATTGACATCTGCTTGATTATCATTGGTGCATCAGGTTGAATAATGAGTAAATGACAGAGTTAGGTTTTATTTCAGGACTTAAATGAGAAATGTCAGATGGGTCTTCAGAAATCAGGTTCCCAAAAGGACCCCGTTTACCACCATGTTATCATCATCCACTACCTCCAAGGAGGTTAGTCATCTGAATAGCTCCACCACGAAAATATCCACATTCAATTGGACACACCCTTTACTTATCTTTATGATTCCTTTAAAAGTAAATCATATTCTCTTAACCAGCGCTTGTCAGAGTTAAACCATGTCCTATATATAAAAAAAACTTGTTTCATAATGCCATTCCCATTGATTATAAGGCACAAAAATTTCCACACTGCATTAACTACAATAATAAAGATTGATTTGTATCTTGTATACACCTCCGTAAATGGAAAAATGGGCAATTTTATAAACTGAAAAAATATTTCACATGAAAATTCCCAACACTTTGTAAAGATGAAGACAGTAAATTATTAATTTACTTTTTGAAAAGCTACACATCAAAAATAATTACAGTTGGGAAACGTTTAAAAATTTGTACCATTTTTAAAAATGCATGTCAATGTTCATTTTAATGGGCACTTGCCTAAAATACTTGCCTTGCACTTATCTAAATA
This sequence comes from Sphyrna mokarran, assembly GCA_024679065.1. Taxonomy (NCBI): domain Eukaryota; kingdom Metazoa; phylum Chordata; class Chondrichthyes; order Carcharhiniformes; family Carcharhinidae; genus Sphyrna; species Sphyrna mokarran. Next base: position 67,388,974 of record JAGIQG010000002.1, read on the forward strand.
AAGGAGAAATCACTACAGAATTACTTTCTTGTCCTGATATATCAAAGCATTGCTAGAATCCATCACAGTGCATTACAAGTCACATTAATACTGCAAATCTCCCAAGCTTAACTACCCAAGGTAAGATTTACCAGCTGTGAAAGATTAGACTTCATTTTTCTAAAAATTGCATTATCAAATTTTGATCCAAGTTTTATTCTAAGTGACAGTGAATACATTTTACCCATAGAGTTTATTATAAAAATTAAAAATAGTCCCAGATTCTTCACAAGCACATCTACCTCCAATCTATACAACCTTAATTATTAAGCAACTTTAGTTCATGTTTAAAAAAAATTATATTTTAGCAAGCAAGTAAGCCAAAAGCTCTTCAACTTCATGTTAAAAATATCCATGGCAAGGTGTCCTTATATCTTAATAAATAAAGCTTTGCACAGATCACAAATTTAGTACCTCAGCTGTGCTTAATTTATTCATCTCAACTACAGCTTTTCAAATGGGCTTACATAGGAGAGAAAATAAACCAGAAACCAAAACTCCCATTCCAGAGAAAAATGTATACATTGGATAAGGACAAGATTGGACTTAGCTGCAATGCTTTTCCATGGTGGAATAATCAGCCAACAAATCAGTTACTAGACTCGCACATTAATGAACAATAGAGGTTGGTAGCACCAACTATCTTTTAGTGGCAGCCGAAAGAGAGAACAAACAAAATCTAAGACCATTGGGAAGTTATTTGAAATACAAAATTTAACACCAGTATGCTTTTCCTGGGCCAAAATCTATATTCCAAATGTATTCTGACTGAAAGGATGGACAAGAGGCTATCTCCACAAGTAGCATCTTGCTTTTACTCAGCAAAGGTGAAGTGCACCGCAAAATTGAGACTATTGTTGTACTATTGGAGGCAATGGCTAATGAGTGCTCAATAGAAATCCAATTTAGTCTTCAAAGTTGACAACGCTTTTTTTTGGGAAATTAAACTTGTGGGTTTTCAGCCAATTGCAGATGTCCTAATTACTGTACTTTGCATCGATGTTAACCACATTACAAAATGTATTCCCAGGACTATTAAAACAAAAGTTACAGATGTTCATTAGTTTTAATAAACACCAATAATTGATCTTAAACCTCAAAAAATATGAAGAATATACATGTGCAACATCTGCAGAGATGGGAACAGTTCCAAAAGGAATCCTGCAATACTTACCATTCCATTTTAAGGCTGCCTCAATCTGCCATAATGATGTTTGGAGAGAATCAACCAGGAAAAGGAACAGAAAAAGTTAGCGAGATTGCTTCTGTTGGGACATAAAACTGAAACATTTCATTAAAATGCGCTTTTGCATATTTTGCTCTGAAAGCCATCGTTTTGCTTGTTTAAATTAAGGAAACCTTGTGGCTGTTCTGCAAAAATGCAAATAGGGGTTAATACTAACACTTCCAGTAACTTAGAACACATGGATATTGAAATTCTGCCAATGGGGTTTACAGCTCTACAGAAACGATCAAGTTGCTGAGAAAAATAAACCCATGTGCAGTTGTTTTAGAATAAAAGTGAAGTTGGAACTTTAAAATTTGTTTTAGACTAAAAATAAAATTTTTATATCTGTCTGTGTCATGGACTTTATGCTGGTGCAAAACCAGGTCAAACTTTTAAAATTTATAGTTTTACTATCATCATTTTCTGCAGTAACAACAAATTTATATATAAAAGCAAATTTATGCACACGCACTAATATAAGCCCCAATAAATACATTTTCCACAGGAAAGCCTCAGTTATTGTTCTAATATGATATACAGTATTTGGTATTTTAACAATCATCTACATAATTTAATTCAGCTTTCAGAATGAGATTAAGGATGCCAAAAATTTCAGAGCTCAGTGAAGTGTGCAGTGTAGCTCAGCGGCCCAGGACACCTCTTATGGCCACTGAAAATCAAAGATGCTCAGATAAGTCGCTGGTGTGCATCAAGAAAATCCAGCCTTCTGTTCAAGGAAGATAGTCAGGTGACTCCATTTCTTCTTTCCCTCCCTACACGTCCAGTATGTGCTCCTCCGTTGGAAAGGCTGGAGGGCATGCCCTTGAAGGTCTTCACAGATGCTTTCACCACTGCTCCTTGATCAACCAACTAAAGGCATATCAAGGATGCAGAGAAAAAGCTTTCTGCAGGCTATTACTCCTTCCTTTGAGAATTCAACGAAGACAGGCAAAAGTGTGCATGGGAGCCTGAGTTTGAGTATCTGTCAGGAATGGGATTTATATGTGGGTATCTCTGTTGCATTTTGCAAACCCGGGTGCAATTTCTTCAACTTCTCAATCTAAGAAGTGAAATAGATGGTACACCTAGCAATCCACAGTTCGAATAAATAGCATGGTCAATCAATAAAATAAGAAATATTTTATATTACATAGAACATGTTACAAAGCTATCATTCATTGCCAGATTAAAGCATGGAGAATAAAAAGGAATGATCTACAATCATCCAAAACTTGAAAATTAGATTCTAGTCTTGAAACATGCTCCCTGGAAATACATTGTGAAATGTAATCAGGATCCCTACAGTACATAAGGCCATTCTATCCATCAAATCTACACTGGCTCTCAGATAGAGCATTTTACCCAGGCTCACACCCCTGTCCTATCCCCATAACCCCACATATTTACTCCACTAATTCTCCTAACCTTCATATCTTGGGACACTGAGGGATAATTTCCAATGACCAATCCATCTAATCTGCACATCTTTGGACTGTGGGAGGAAACCACAGCACTCACAGGAAATCCATGGAGATTCAGGGAGAACATATAAACTCCAATCAGATAGTCACCCAAGCCTGGAATTGAACCAGGTTCCTGGCGCTAAAGCAACTGTGCTAACCACTGTGCAACCCACAATTCATTCAATGAAATGCAACCACTTTGTGCAAAGAAGCCAAAAAATAATTAACGCTGTGCTGAATGACACACGTTCAGTGAATATCTTAAGTTTATTTATTAGTCATAAGTAAGATTTACATTAACGCTGCAGTGCAGTTACTTGAAACTTCCCTGGTCGCTACAATCCAGCGCCTGTTCGGGGCAATGCACCTAACCAGCATGTGTTTCAGAACGTGGGAGAAAACTGGAGCACCTGGAGGAAACCCATGCAGACATGGGGAGAACATGCCAACTCCACAAGACAATTACCCAAGCTGGGAATCGGACTCGGGTCTCTGGAGCTGTGAAGCAGCATTGCTAACTACTGTGCTGCTGTGGCGCCCACAGTAGTCAATTAATGAAAAATAAAAATAAGTCTGTAACATATACCCCTGTCCAAAACAGTTCTTTTTACATCTTTTGTGGAGTCAAATAGCCACAGCAATTAAAGAAGCACCAATTTTAAAAATATAACCACCAAAACCGTGGCTAAATGTTAGATCCAGAATAATTTAACTGCAAATAATCTGGAATTATAACAACATCACAACTAATTTTGGGAATGAATGTAGGTTTTATGAAATTTCTGTTTTGCTGTAATACAAGTCACAAACGTGTACAAACTCCCTCTGTCACAGGCATACACATACCTACAACTTATGCAGCATACTCTTTAAACTCATATTATACAGAGAAGTAAGTTATCAAACAATTCTATAAAACAGAAAGACTAAATTCTCAAAATTGAGATAACACATCCAAATGTTCAATGTTATATTTTCAAAATAACTGTTCCCACCTGAACACATAATAAAGTCCAGCACTATCCAAATAATTTTCAAAAGTTCTTTTGTTGATCTTAAGTTTCTAAGCAATTGAACATGTCTTAAAGACTGTAAGATCGCATGCAAGTCAGTGCTTGTGATATCAAGCAGTAGCCACCACTTAGAAATGACATGAATTCTTTATTTTCTTCTGGTTGTTAATTTTAGTCGAAGTTATACATCACAGAATTTACTAAAAAACACCTCTCCTTTTAGGACCTGGACTAGCTCTCTAAAAGTACATTCTATTATACTGACAGTACTAAGCATTTTAGTCTCAGAAAATTGTTAAGCCAAAAAAAATCCTAGGTCCTAATAATTCATAAAGTATGGGTATACAACAAATCTAGGGAAACAAATTAGAGGGATATGTTCAAAAATAATCCAGTCAATTCACTGAAATGATCAATGTGAACAGTAGCAAAATGCAAGAACCATTTAATTTATAGAAGTGTGTGCTACAGCAAGTGCAATGAAACCTCAATTATACCCATAATCAGAGGGGAATTTATTGCTACATAACAGAGATTGCCAGATCAGAATTCCAAGCACTCTTATTTTTAATAATGGTTACTCAACCAAATATTAGCAACCCTAATTATTCCACTGTTCACTTGTAAATTACTATGAATGCTGGAATCTGAAACTAAAAGAGAAAATAACAGAAAACCTCAGCAGATCTGGCAGCATTTGTAAGGAGAGAAAAGAGATGACATTTCGAGTCTCGATGATCTTTCGTCAAAGCTAAAAGGCACAGAAAGAGGGAGATATTTATACTGCAAGGTGAGGGAATGAAAGATGAGGCATAGCCACAGAAACAAGGAGAAAAGGCTACAAATGGCAGTCCATAGAGAGAATAAAAGCTGCAAATGGCCAAACGGCACAGAAGCTGAAATCAGAGGGTAAGTTGTGTAGATGTAGAGAACAGTAAAAAGTTAAGTGAAACAAAAACAAAGAGGGTCGAGAGTACAGCTAATTATCTGAAGTTGTTGAATTCAGATGTTGACACAGGAAGGAGAATGTATACTTCCTATGCCTTTTAGCTTTGACGTTGAAGGAATGTGTCTAGCCAGATGAGATATAGTTCGAATTTGTGTTGAGCTTCACTAAAACATGACAGCAGGCCAAGGATAGACAAGTGTGCATGGGAGCAGGATCATGTGTTAAAATGGCAAGTAACTGGAAGGCCAGGGTCCTGATCGAGCACAGACCGAAGGTACTCAATATCTTTCATTCTCTCACTCTGCAGTACAAATATCTGTACAAATATCCACTTTTTATGTCTTTTAACTTTGACAAAGGGTCATCTGGACTCGAAGCGTTAGATCTTTTCTCTCCTTATAGATGCTGCCAAACCTGCTAAAATTTTCTAGCATTTTCTCTTTTGGTCATTATAATTGGAAGAGTTTGATTCTATTCATACAGTTAAAATAATCCACAGCTGTACAGTTTCATTAGAATAAAAGGTCCTCAAAAAAAGGTGACTGAACAATTGCAATCTGATAACTGGAATGCTATCTACAGATTTATTTTCTTCCAATTAATGTAAGATAGTTATTTCTGAACCCCAATTAAATATTCTATTTTTAAAAGATTTACTAGTAGTGCTAACACCAGCTGGTCCACACTAGCTGTAGCTACTCTCCCCAACATGATACCTTTGTCCAGGTCAACAATGATTAAAATCAACTACATAATGTTCTTACATATAATCAAGAAAGTAAATTACTATGTGGATAATCAAGGTTCCACTGCATTTCAAAGTGTGTAATATTATTGAGATATTAATGTATTTAATAAGATCAAATTTACTGTTGAAATTCTGGAATAAAGTTATCAAAATATTTTGGTGGCAAATATTTAAAAGTGACTGGAATTGTTCTTACCTTTTTGTGTTTGAAGCCCAAGAAATGCATCTGGAGATTCAGAGCAGATGTGCAAACTACTTTGCAAATCTAGAATAAAAATATATGTGTTTGATATTTCAAAAAGTATATTGTCCTTTTTTTTGTTTGTACTAACTCAGGTCAGATTTATGTAGTTAGCAGTCAAATCAAAGGCAATGTTGAACTGTGTCAAAGCTTCTAAAAACTTCCAATTTCATTAACAAAACATAACACCCTAATTATAGATACATACATTACAGTCTATCCAAAATTCTGAAATCCATTTGCCTGTTTCAACCCTTTTGTCCCAATACCATATCATGCATTGCATCGAAGATAATATGGTCTTCTTTCATCTTTATACCAAACTCATTTTAAAGGAAGATTTCAAAACTGAACTTAAAAACAAAATCAAATTGTACTGCGCAGATTCTACACTATCTATAAACAAGCATGAACCTCTGCAGCGTAAACTGAATCAAAGCATACAATTATGTAATTTTGCCATAATACTATGCACAAAAAAAAGCCTTGATATTTGTTTACATCACTACTTGAATTTTTGACAAATCATTTTTAAAACAGAGTGTCTCAAATGATATTTGCTAAGACAACAATAAATCAAATTAACCCAATTCACTCAACTTCATTGTTAATTCACTGGTCAGGTTCATGTGTTTAAATGGTTTATGGTACAAAGACCTATTTTATTTCTCTTTGCACCATTCACTTTGAAGAAATGTACAATATAATAATTTACTTGTAATGTTTTTTAGCTCACAATTCCGGTAACATGAGAACACAAAGCAAGCGGTATAAAAGGTGGATTTCTTGAAACTGCAAACATTCACTAACAATATTAATTACTGCTGCAAAAAGTTTAAATGTCTTCAAAAGCAATTTAATTAAGGAAAAAAGTTATGCCAAATCCATTAGATGTTACTAAAAAGTATATTTATTGTATGCCTGATTCATGTCCCTGTTGCTGACCTGGAATGCTTTCTGCAGCAGTCGATTGCAGTTCGGAGATGAAAAATGCAAAGAGAGGTTCAAATGTCCCACAGTTCTATAATTTTTTACTATCTTAGTGAAAATCAAATATTTTCACATTTAAGATTTTTGTATAAACAGAAGTGACAAGGAAGGAAGAGTAAAAACCCATTGCTGGTTGCCTTCTAAGGGCAACTAGCAATAGGCAATAAATGCTGGCCAGCCAACAACACTTATGTGCCACGAATGAATTAAAAAAAAACACTGCTTAGGATGAGGGGGGTAAGGTATAATTTGGATGCTAGAGGGAGTTTTTTCACACAGAGGGTGGTGGGGGTATGGAATGCGCTGCCAAGTAAAGTGGTGGAGGCAGGTACTCTGGAGTTATTTAAGAAATACTTAGATGGGCACATGAACAGAATGGGAATGGAGGGGTATAGAAAACTGATTTAAAATAGGGATCATGAGCCTTGGGAGTCCCTGGGAAGTGTGTAAATAGATGATGATATTGATGTACTTGTTTTTATCCCACAGGTGGTTTGATCCACCTTGTTGTCTAACAAGGGGCATACACGCAATGAGTCGTGAGAGGGCTGCTCTTGGACTTTTTTTTTTGAGAGTATCCTAGTGCTTCACGTCATTAGTGTACGCTTGACCTGGACCGTTTGATGGGCAACACGACAGCTCAGTGACTATCGCTGTGCTGTGCAGATACATGGACTTGGGCCTGTGTCTGTGGGAGTTTGCGTATTCTCCCCGTGCTTGCGTGGGTTTTCTCCGGGTACTCCGGTTTCCTCCCACATCCCAAAGATGTGCTCTTAGGCCAATTGGCAAAACAAATTCTCCCTAAATTGTCTCAAATTTGGTTTTTAATCCATAGATCTATGAACATAGACAGGGATCACGGGTAGAGGTGGGAACATCGGTGTGGCAGCGCGAGCTCGTTGGGCCGAAGGGCTTGTTTCCCGTGCTGTTTTATTCTTTTGTTTTTTATCCAATCTATCCCCTAACGCAGAAGGAAGTTATAACATTTAAAATAATTCCATTCTTAAAAACACAACTTTTGTAACAGCCAATTAAAGCCAGTATCCATCATAAACAAATTAATCTGAATATTATTAGCTGCTTATAGAAATAATGCAACCATTTCAATTTTATAAGGTAAACATAACATAACCTAAATCTGAGATTAATCTTTCTTTGAAAAATAGTTCATATTACAATTATTTGCTTTACAATTGACAAATATCTCTAGAGATAACAGATGCATAATATATGTATTCAGTGTCTGGTAGCCCATAGTTTGCAGATCAAAAAATATACAAAACAAAATGTCGATGCATCTCTCTGCAAAAGTTTAGATACTTACATCACACCAAAACATGGTAACTGATTTGCTCTCTTTGCTAGCATGAGATCCATCACTTTCAGACAGCCCTCCACTGGCAGGTGACTGTGTACTCACAGATGGCCATGTCAGATCTGTGTCAGCTTGGACTTGATCTTTACTCAACACATCTGCCGTATTGTTTTCAGTTTCTTTCATGTCACTTGCATTATTTTCAACATTCATTGGTTCTTTCTCATCAGTCAGTTCTGGTTGAACTTCATCTGCAGCCACAACATTTAATTCTTCTTTTTCAACATTCTTGGCTTGGGAAAGTGCATTTTTTGTTTGAGCTTGGCCTGAGGCACTCTTGACTTGCAACTGGTCTCCACTGGCTTTAACTATTTTTCTGGTAATTTTTGTGGTAAGCCTTTTCCTTTTCCCTATAGAAGTTGGACATTTCTTTCCAGTAAGGACACCAGTTTTTCCAGTAAGCTTTCCAGTTCTTCTACCAGTTGGCTTTGGTTTGACTCTGCCTACAGCCGTCTTAACTGTGACTGCTCTGCCACCATTAGTCGGAGATTTCACTTGGCTTCTGACATCCATAGCTTCAACGTTTTCATCACTATTAGTTTGATTTTGGCCCAATTCATCCTGAGCTGCCTCTTGTTCATTACTAGTAGACTGATTGTCAACTTCACTCTCAGCTTCATCGTGTCCTATACTGGTAGTCTGATCGTCAACTTGGCTGACATCACATTGAAATCCTTCTTGTTCATCAACTTGGCTGACATCACACTGAAATCCTTCTTGTTCATCAGCTTGGCCGACATCACATTGAAACCCTTCATGTTCATCAACTTGGCTGACATCACATTGAATTCCTTCTTGTTCATCAACTTGGCTGACATCACATTGAAACCCTTCTTGTTCATCATTGGTGGTTTGCTCATCAACTTGGCTAACATCATACTGAAATCCTTCTTGTTCACCGTTTGTGGTTTGGTCGTCAACTTGGCTGACATCACAATGAAATCCTTCTTGTTCGTCACTGCTGGTCTGTTCGTCAACTTGGCCAACCTTACTCTGGGCTTCATCTTGTACATCATCAATAGCATGAATTTGGATATTTCCTGTCTCACTCTTAGTTGTATCTTTTTCAATACAGTTAACTTGAGATTGAACTTCCCCTGTACCTTGCACAGCACTGCTCTCCTGAACATGGGCTTGGTGCCCAGCAATCTTAATTATGTTATATCCAATGGTGTTACTTCCAGGTTGCACTTTATTAATGCAACATTCATCGTCATCTTGCCTACTATTATCTGGATTTTGGTCTGTGTGATCTTTTACTTCATTTTGCCCCCTACTGACTTGAATTCGGATCTGGCCTTCAGGGCGCGCGGTTACATCTGTTTTATTTCTGATATCGTCATGTTGGACTTCACTTAAATCTTGTTTAGTAATTTCTTTTCCATTATCAATAATAGGTGCTTGGTCTGCATCACTTATATCCGTGTCATTTCCATCTTCGGCAACTTGGGCAACTTCATCTGTATCACTCATGTTTCAACGTGAAATCTACAACAAATTAAAATTACACTCGTTTTATTTCAGTCATTTAAAATTTAACTAAATCACACATGGATAGATCTGGAATTCAAATGTGGAAAATATAAGATGGTGTATTTATTTGGGGAGGCGGCGGGGGCGAAGCCTGGTCAGCGGTACTCAATTCCAAAACTGCTCCCCACAAGAGTCAGGAGTGAGAGAGGGAGCCGTGCAGACAGACCCTCAACGACAAGGCCGTAATGCACCGCAACCCGCGCAAGCAGGCAGGCCTCTGCAGCCTCTCCTCTGCCGCCCGTTAACATCGATGTTAAACACCTTTCAATTACAACCTCTCCAGCCCAGTAGAGGAAGGAAAGCCCACAGCCGCTTCGCTCGCCTCTCCGAGCTGAACCCCACAAACCGTCCGCCGGCGATTCACTTCCTCCGCCTTAACGTCACTTCCAGTCAGCCGGAGGAGAGGGAGGGCGCATGCGCGATAATTCACTACATCCCTGGAGTGTGGGTGGTGCTCACGACATTGTTGTGATCCTGGAGTCACTATAGGCCAGACCAGGTTAGGATGACAGATTTCCTTCCCTAAAACACATCAGTGAATCAATGTTTTTTTCCTAACAATTAGAACATTACAGCACAGTACACACCCTTCAGCCCTCGATGCTGCGCCGACCACTGGAACCAATTTTATGACCCTCTAGCCTAAACTATTCCAATGCTGTCCATATGCCTATTCACTGACCATTTGAATGCCCTTAAACTTGGCGAGTCCACAATTGCTGCAGGTAGGGCATTCAACGCCCTTACTACCCTCCGAGTAAAGAACCCACCTCTAACATCCGTCCTATAACTACCACCCCTTAATTTAAACCAGGTCCCCTCGTGTTATCCATCTCCATCTGATGAAAAAGGGTCTCACTATCCACCCTATCTAACCCTCTGATCATCTTATATGTCTCAATTAAGTCACCTCTTAGCCTTCTTCTCTTTAATGAAAATAACTTAAGTCCCTTAGCCTTTCCTCATAAGACCTACCCATCAGACCAGGCAACGTCCTGGTAAACCTCCTCTGCACCTTTTCCAATGCCTCCACATCTTTCTTATAATGTGGCCATCAAAACTGTACACAATACTCCAAGTGCGGCCACACCAGAGTTTTGTACAATTGCAACATGACATCTCGGCTCCGAAATTCAATCCCTCTACCAATAAATGCTAACACACGATATGCCTTCTTAACAACCTTATCAACTTGAGTACCAACTTTCAGAGATCTATGCACCTGTACACCGAGATCTCTCTGCTCATCTATACTACTAAGAGTCCTACCATTAGCCCTATATTCTGCACACATATTACTCTTACCAAAGTGAATCACCTCACACTTTTCTACATTAAACTCCATTTGCCACTTCTTGGCCCAGCTCTGCAATTTATCTATGTCCCTCTGCAAACTGTAACATCCATCCTCACTGTCTACAACTCCTCCGACTTTGGTGTCGTCAGCAAATTTACTAACCGATCCCTCTACACCCTCATCCAGGTCATTTATAAAAATAACAAACAACAGTGGCCCCAAAACAGATCCCTGAGGTACACAACTAGTAACTCAACTCCAGGTTGAATATATCCCATCAACCACTACCCTCTGTCTTCTATCAGCTAGCCAATTCCTAATCCAAATTGCTAAATCACCCTCAATCCCATGCATCTGCATTTTCTGCAGTAGTCTTCCACGGGGAACCTTATCGAACGCCTTGCTAAAATCCATATACACCACATCAACTGCCTTACCCTTATCCACCTCTTTGGTCACCTTTTCAAAAAACCCAATAAGGTTTGTGAGGCACGACCTTCCCTTCACAAATCCATGTTGACTATCCCTAATATTGACAATGGCTTCATGGTCATCATTAGATTTTTAATTCCAGATTTTGTCAAACTCAAATTTCACCATCCTATGGTGGGATTCAAACCCCAAATCCCAGAGTATTCCCCGGATCTCTGAATGACTAGCCCAGTGACAATATCATTGACTCCCGATGAGCCTTTCATTTAAATTTTCCCAACCTGAGAACTCTTCAAGCATCATTAAAAAATGTTGATAATAGAGTCCAGTAATCCTTATATGACTAGAAACTTAGTAAAAACTCAGTCATTGTTTATTTTAAATGAAAACGAATACAATAAGCAGTACTTACCACTGCTCCCCTATGTCTAATGGATGAAGACCAGTGAGTTCGGTGGACAGCTGATATGATCATTCACCACAAGATCTGGCTGGACCACAAGAAGTAGTATTGTTCTCATTAGCAAAACTGCTGATTAGGAATGCAAAACCAAGTTCTAGCATTTTTTTCTTGCTGCTCACTGATGTCTTAACTCCCTCTCCACTATTTTCACCACCTTCACCTCCAACAAGAATTGCAAGGAACTCATGGATTTCTTGGTCACTAAGACTGAGACCATTCTTTGACATTTTCCTTTTTTCCCTAGCCCAGTAGTCAAATTTTTTCTCTGCACTAGCCCCAAATTCACATCTTTGTCTAGTTACTCTCATGTCCCACTAAACCTCTGTAAACTCATCTTACCCACGAGACTCACCTCCTTTCTCAACTATATCCCCATTATATAAATGGGAGTTTGTACATACAAAAATATGTAGAGGGGCAGGTAGATTGAGGAAGAGGAGGCTGCAGAAAGACTTGGACAGGTTAGGAGAGTGGGCAAAGAAGTTGCAGAGGGAAGACAATGTGGAAAAGTGTGAGGTTATATACTATGGAAGGAGGAATAGAGGCATAGACTATTTTCTAAATGGGGAAATGCTTAGGAAATCAGAAACACAAAGAGACTTGGGAGTCCTTGTTCAAGATTCTCATAAGATTAATGTGCAGGATCAATCGGCAGTTAAGAAGGGAAATGCAGTTATAGCTTTCATATTGAGAAGACTAGAATATAAGAGCAGGGATGTACTTCTGAGGCTGTGTAAGGCTCTGGTCAGATCCCATTTGGAGTATTGTTAGCAGTTTTAAGCTCCATATCTAAGGAAAGATATGCTGGCCTTGGAAAGGGTCCAGAAGAGTTTCACAAGAATGATCCCTGGAATGAAGAGCTTGTCGTATGAGGAATGGTTAAGAACTCTGGGTCTATTCTCGTTAGAGGTTAGAAGGATGAGGAGGAACTTAGTGAAACTTACAGGATACTACGAAGTCTAGATAGGTTCCACTACTAGGAAAAACTAGAACTAGAGGGCACAACCTCAAACTAAAAGGATGATCCTTTAAAACAGAGATGAGGAGGAATCTCTTCAGCCAGAAAGTGGTGAATCTGTGGAACTTTTTAGCACAAAAGGTTATGGAGGCCAGGTCATTGAGTGTCTTTAATTCAGAGATAGATATGTTCTTGATTAATAAGGGGACCGGGGTTATAGGGAAAAGGCAGGAGAATGAGAATGAGAAAAATATCAGCCATGATTGAATGGCAGAGCAAACTTGATGGGCCTATGTCTTATGGTCGGTGTTCTTATGAAGCTCTGACCACCTATTTTCCTGACTTTCGTATTACTTATATTGTTAATGGTTCTCCCCAGGTAGAGTCTCCCTCACTTCACATCATCAGCCACCTCAAAATACAAACCTTTCACAGCAATATTTGGGAACTATTTCTACGCCTGCCATAGTACTAAAACAGCTTTTATCAAAGTCACAAATTATGTCCAGTACAACAATGACAAAGGGAAACTATCCGTAATGTCTTTCTTCTTTGATACAGTTGATTTCACATTCTTCTCCAATATACTTGCATTAAAAGCAATTCCGAAAAGGTTCATTAGGTTGATTTCTGAAATGAAGGATTTGTCTTATGAGGAAAGATTGAGCTGTTTGGGCCGATATTCATTAGAGTTTTGAAGAACAAAAGGTGATTTCTTTGAAACGTATAAGACTGCAAATTTTGAGCTCTGGGACAGTGTAACTGGAGGTACTCCAAAGGTGTGCTGGAAAGATCTTCAACCCAAAAGGTCCCAGATAAGAATTTCATGACAATTGACTAGGAAGTGCAAACTTCTGATGGACAATTGTCCTACAGTGGAAATCATGCAAAATGTGCTTGAAATCATGAACTTTGGATGGTTCTAAATGTGTTTTCAGTTTCCAGTAAGATCAGTGCAGCCCTGTAAATTGCTTCTCTGAAATAGTGCCAATATTGAGAAAACAAAAAAAAAGCACAAACCTCCTTGAATTTGACAGTTTAAGCATCCATAGAGGTAGCAAAGACTATTCTTTGAGTCCTTGCAGTGCTCCATGTTGAACGGTGGTGCAGTTAAAATGGTAGAGCACAAGATGACTTGGTGAGTTCTTTCTGTACATCTTATAGACTGAACATACTACTGCCACTGTTTGTCAGTGATGAGGGAATGAATATTTCTGGAAGGGGTGCCTATCAAACTGGTGGTTTTGTCCTGGAAGGCATCAAGCTCGTTAAATGTTGGAAGGTGCATTCAGTCAGGCAAATAGTGAGAATTCCTTCACATTCTTGTGCCTTGTATTTGGTGGACAAACCTTGGGGAGCCAAGAGATGAATTACTGTTTGCAGAATTCTTCGCCTTTGACATACTGTTATAGCCACGGTATTTATGTAGATGTTCTGGTTAAGTTTCTGGTCAATGGTAAGCTCCAGGATGTTGATAATTGAGGATTCAGTGATGATAATGCCATTGAATGTCATGGGGAGATGGTTAGATCCTCTGTTGTTGGAGATAGTCATTGTATGACACTTGTGTGGCATGAATGTTACTTGTAACTTATTAACCCAAGCCTGAATATTGTTCAGGTCTTGCTGCATCTGGAAGCAGACTGCTTCAGGATGTAAGGAGTTGCAAATAATGCTGAACACTGCAATGGTTGGGCCTATGTCTCTACCCTGTGGAACACCTGCAGTGATGTCCTAGAACTGAGATGATTGACCACCAACAAGCATGACCATTTTGCTCTGTAATGACTCCAACCTAGTAAGAAGTTTCACAACACCAGGTTAAAGTCTAAGAAGCCTCACAACATTAGGTTAAAGTCCAACAAGTTTAAAGTCCACAAGTTTTTGGGTTTGCCCCTTTGTCAGGTAAGTGGAGAATTCTGGTCTAAAACAGCATATAAAGGCACATACAGTTTACAGAATACTGATTAGAATGCGAGTCTTTACAGCTAATCAATTCTTAAAGGTGCAGACAATTTGAGCGGAGATAGCATTAAGCATAGGTTAAAGAGATGTGTATTGTCCCCAGACAGGACAGTAAATGAGATGTTGCAAACCCAGGCAAGTCATGGAGGTTACGGATAGTGTGACATGGATCCAAGATCCTGGTTGAGGCCATCCATGTGCGCGGAACTTGGCTATCAGTTTCTGTTCAGTGACTCTGTGCTGTCATATGTCATGAAAACCATCTTGGAGAACGTTACATGAAGATCAGAGACTGAATGCCCATGACAGCTGAAGTGCTCGCCAATAGGAAGGGAACAGTCTTGCCTGGTGATTGTCGAGTGGTGTTCATTCATCCATTATCATAGCATCTGCATGGTCTTCCCGATGTACTATGCCTCAGCACATCCTTTCTTGCAGCTTATCAGATAGACAATGTTGACTGAGTTTTAAGACTATGTATTGTGTACCTGGTGGATGGTGTTCTCACATGAGATGATGGCATCCATGTCGATGATCTGGCATGTATTGCAGAGGTTGCTGTTGCAGGGTTGTGTGGTGTTGTAGCCACTGTTCTCCCGAAGGCTGGGTAGTTTTCTGGGACAATGGTCTGTTTGAGGTTGTGTAGTTGTTTGAAGGCAGGAAATGGGATGTGGGGATGGCCTTGGAGAGATCTTTGTCTTCATCAATGACATGTTGAAGACTCCGAAGAAGATGTTGTAGCTTCTCTGCTCCAGGGAAGTACTGGACGACAAAGGGTACTCTGTCCACCATGTACCATGTTTGTCTTCTAACCTGGTGTTGTGAGACTTCTTACTGTGTTTACCCCAATCCAACGCCTGCATCTCCACATCTTGACTCCAACCAGCAGAGAGTTTTTGTCCTGATTTCCATTCACTCCAGTTTTGCTGTGACTCCCAAAAAACACACTTGGTCAAATGCTGCCTGATGTCAAGTGCAGTCACTCTTATCTTATCTCTGAAGTTCAGTTCTTTTGTTCACATTTGAACCGTGGCTGTAATGAGACCCAAAGCTGAGTAACCACAAACTAAGTGTCTGTGAGCAGGTTATTGCTAAACAAATGCCACTTATTAACACCTATCCTTTTCCATCATATTACTGATGATCAAGAGTAGACAGATAGGGCAGTTATTGGCTGGGTAGGATTCATCCTGCTTTTTGTAACTGGACATACCCGGGCACTTTTCCACATTTTTAAAATTCATTTGTGGGACATGGGTGTCACTGGCTGGCCACATTTATTGCCCATCTCTATTTGCCGTTGACAAATTGGTGGTGAGCTGCCTTGTTGAAATGCTGCAGTCCACGTGCTGTGGGTTGACCCAGAATGCCATAATGGAGGAAATTCCAGGATTCTGACCCAGCGATTGCAAAGGAACGGCAATACATTTCCAAGTCAGCAAAGTGAGTGATTTAGAGGGGAACTTACAGGGGATGGCAGATTTTCATATATCTGCTGCCCTTGTGCTCCTGGATAAAAGTGGTTGTGGGTTTGGAAGACACTGTCTAAGGACCTTTGGTGAATTGCTGCACTGCATCTTGTAGATAGTACACACTGCTGCAACTGCGTCGGTGGTGGCGGGAGTGGATGTTTGTGGATATGGTGCCAATTGAGTAGGCTGCTTTATTCTGGCTGGTGTTAAGCTTCTTGAGTGTTGTTGGAGTTACACCATTCAGACAAGTGGGAAGTATTCCATCACATTCCTGACTTGTGCCTTATAAATAGTGGATGGGCTTTGGGGAAGTAGGAGGTGAGTTACTCACTGACCATTTCGAGCCTCTGACCTGCTCTTGTAGCCACTATATTTGTGGTGAGTTGAGTTTCTGGTCAATGGTGACCCCAAGGATGTTGAAAGTGGGGGATTCAATGATGGTAGCATCACTGAAAATCAAGAGGCAGTGGTTAGAGTGTTCCTTATTCGTAATAGTCATTACCTGTTTCTTTTCTTTATCCTTCCATTTGTACACATATCATTCCAGGCAAATGTTTGTGTATAATCAGTAATTCTGTAATCTGCAGCCAGGAGCCTATCTACTGTGCAATCAGTTTTTCTGGCGACTTCCACCTGAGGCTGCCACTGCTATTCTGTGGAAGGAACCCTGCTGTTGGTACAAGTTACTGATAACAGAAAACTATTATGTCAATTCTTGTGAGAAACATTGTCCTTTCACCTCACCACCTATTAGATACGAGGCAAAGAACAAGAGAATGGAGCTACTGCAACAGTGAATTTTTATTCTATAATTGTAGGCAAGAAGATTAATTACTGAAATATATCACATTATCACAAAGTATTTACAAATGAGGACAAAGCTTTACAGATCCTAGGAAGAATGGCCAGCAAAGCTGATGGAGATATAAGTGAGCATTTGTCAGCTCATCCTGCCTCTCCAATTTTACTCTTCGTTAATTGTCAGTTAAACATATTAAATCTAAAATATGTTCCTTTTGATTACAATGACATGAAAGCCCACTTTTCATGAATTCTTTTATCTGTTCCATTCTGTCTGAGTCTTCTGCAGCTTGAGAAAGACACAAGTTCCTTAGTATTCAATGATGCCAAACACTTTATAACATGGATCTCACTTCATTTGAAGCACCAGTCCAAATGCATCCATATGGGGGAGTTAGACAGGGCAAGTAGGAGATTGCAGATGAAGATATTGTTGGCTAAGAGGTGGTGCCTGAAATGGTCTACAATTAATGAGTTCAAAAATTACAACAATGTTGCTCATGGAATATTCAGTATTGCTGCTGGTGTTGGCACGTATTGGATAGTGTTTGGGTTGAGAAATACGCCAACAAAATGCAAGATATATTGGATAACCAATTAACTGCACCACAGTTCAACATGGTGCAGTTTGTTTGATCAGGACTGGTTTGATTGCAGAGAAGTATTTTACAGGGCTGCATCAGTTTTATTTCAAGCATTAAATTTGCCTACATATCAGAAACCAACAGTTTGATTACCCAGTATGACTGATGTTGTGTAGGTAATAGTATTTTCTCTAAAAGTAGCAACACGTAAATGTTTTTTTGCCAGCCTCTGTGATGCCTATTGTTGCAAAGTTGAATAGAATATTAGAATTTGTTGTTTGTAAAATTTATTTTAAAATGTAAAATGCTAAGAGGTAAAAGTGTTGCATGGTCCCTTTAAAAAGATGGTGTCTTTTTCTGTGCTTAGAAAGTTAAAAAAATGCAAGTGCATAAGGAGCCCAAAACTGTAACATTTGTATCGAAGGCCAAACAACAGAGTTGCCTTGATAACAGGCATTCAGGCTTTTGAATTTTTTGAATGTAGCCCAATAAATTTGAATCAGAACAGTTTTTTTGCGTTTAGCCAACAATCAGTTTGAATCAGAGCAGGCTTTTGAATTTAACCAGTCAGCTTAAATCCAGCACTTGGATAACAGCAACCTATTTGATTTAAATTTGATGGTTTTGACAACCTGGAACCAATCTTATTGTAGGGGATATTGATATATCATCACAGATATAAAAGAAGAAGACAGTGGGACAATAAGCAGAAAGAGCAACTGCCCTCTGCCAAAGTAACTGCCTTATCCATGTCTTAGAAAAGGCTTCATTTTGATAACGAAGGTACCAAAGAAAGCAGAAGAATCAACAGAGAAAGCCCAGAATACTCCAGAAGACATCAAATCTGCTTGTAATTCAGAGAGTGACTAATAATTCTACTTTTTTTGTTAATAAATGGGAATTGCATTTATCTAAAGAGCATTTTCTTTGGTATCACATTTTATTTGGTTTTGTTAATAGTTTGATTGTTCACTATTAGTTAGATAAATAAATTATTACTTGCTGACTTCAGAGAGTGTGTCAGATAGTTATTTTGATTTAACCACTAAAATTTGCTGAAACGCAGATTGTACTACTTCACACTCATATAATATAAGATGAAATACCCCTCTTTGAGTGGTTAGGTCTTAGTTCTCAGAGAGGGGGATCTACTTCTCACGATCCTGCTTTGTAACAATATAAATATCCAAAAAGCGGCCAGTCACTTTGCATATAAACAAGGGATGCAGTGTACATCTCAGTAGAATGTAGAACATAGAATACTACAGCACAAACAGGCCCTTCGGCCCTCAAGTTGTGCCGATCATATCCATACCTATCAGGCCTATCTATAACTCTCAATCCCATTAAATCCCATGTACTCATCCAGAAGTCTCTTAAAAGATCCCAGTGACTTCATCTTTATCACCATCGATGGCAGCCGATTCCACGCTCTGAGTGAAAAATTTACCGCTGACATCTCCTCTGTACCTGCTCTCCAGCACCTTAAACCTGTGTCCTCTCATAGTGACCATTTCAGCCCTGGAAATAGCCTCTGAGAATCCATCTTATCTATACTTCTCAACATTTTATAAACCTCTATCAGGTCACCTCTCAAATTCGTATGTCCAGGGAGAAGAGACCTACCTCCCTCAACCTATCTTCATAAGGTATGTCTCCCAATCCAGGCAACATCCTTGTAAATCTCCTCTGCATCCTCTCAATAACTTCCACATCCTTCTTGTAGTGAGGCAACCAGAACTGTGCATAGTACTCCAAGTCTATAAAGACTTGACAAGGGTCCTATAAAGTTGTAGTATTACCTCCCAACTCCTAAACTCAATCCCTCGATTAATGAAGGCTAGCGTACCATACGCCTTCTTGACCACATCCTCCACCTGCGAGACTTATTTAAGAGTCCTATGCATCCAGACCCCAAGGTCCTTTTGCTCCTCAACACTGGTAAGAGTCCTATCCTTAATATGTACTCCTTCATCCCATTGGACCTGCCAAAGTGGACCACTATACATTTATCTGTGTTGAAGTCCATCTGCCACTTCTCCGCCCAGTCTTGCATCCTATCTGTATCTGGCTGCAACTTCTGACATCCCTCCAGACTATCCACAACACCACCAACCTTCATCAGCAAACTTACTAACCCATCCCTCCACTTCTTCATCCAGGTCATTTATGAAAATGACAAACAGCAAGAGTCGTAGAACAGATTCCTGGGGCAGTCCACTGGTGACCAACCTCCATGCAGAAAATGATCCAGCCACAACCACTCTCTGCCCTCTGCAAGCAAGCCAATTCTGGATCCACAAGGCAACAGCCCCTTGGGTCCCATGTCCTCTCACCTTTTCAAGAAGTTTTGCATGGGATACCTTATCAAATGCCTTGGTGAAGTCCATGTAAGCCACATCCACCACTCTTCCTTTGTCAATGTGTTCAGTCACATTTTCAAAGAACTAAGCTACTATGCAATAAAGACAACTTCAGAATCAAAACTCCTTGTACCACAGAGCAATCAACTATCTGACATAATTGACTCTAGCTGCACATAGCAGAAGCTCAAGATGAGGCTTAAGAAAGAGTTCCAAGGTCACAGATGGGCATCATGGAAAAGCACACTGAGGGAGCACTAAATACATATATACATACATAGAAAGGCTATAAATTAAGCAGGTAGTGCAGCATTAAATTTGCCTACACATCAGAAGCCAACAATATGATTACCCCGTATGTCTGATGTTGTGTAGGTAATAGTATTTTCTCTAAAAGTAGCAACATGTAAATGTTTTCTTGCCAGCTTCTGTGATGCCTATTTTTGCAAAGTTGAATAGAATATTAGAATTTGTTGTTTGTAAAATTTATTTCAAAATTTAAAATGGTTTTCCATTTTGGAAGCTGGTGAAGGTGTTGATTCTTCAGAAGACTGTAGTCAAAGCCAGCTTTGTGGCATCACAAGCAGCTTGGCACCACAAGAAGCAAAAAGAGAAATAATGAAAAGGGATTCATTAATTAGGGGAACTGACAGGCATTTCTTTGGCCATATGTGATTCCAGCATAGTATGTTACCTCTCTGTGCCAGAGTCAAACAGCAGCCACAGGACATTCTGCTGGGGGAGGCAAACAGCCGTAGGTCCTGGTCCACATTGGTGCCAATGATTTATGTAGGAAGGGGGATGGGGACTTACAATCACAACTGGGGAGCTAGGTAAAAAAAAAAATCAAGCAGGACCATAAATTTTCTAATCTTTTGCTACTCTCAGTTCCACATGCAAGTGAGTATGGAATAGGAAGATAAGACAGATGATTGTGTGGCTGGAAAGGTTGCACAGAAGGAGGGCTTTAAATTTATGGGATACTTGGATTTGTTCTATGGGAAATGGCACCTGTACAAGCCAGAAGGTTGCACCCCCCAAAAAAAAGAGTTCCTTGTTGGGCTTTAAACTAACTCAGCAGGGATGTAGGAATCAAGAAGAACTATTAGAGAGAGGAATACCAGAATGCATAAAGTACAAGTGATAGAAAAGTTTAGAATAGAGAATAGTAAGATGACAGGTGAGGTCAGAGAGAAAGTAGTGAAATCTAATTCAGGGTTACTATGCACATGTGAATTGTGGAGTACAGTAAACAAGATCGGGGAATTTCAGGCGCAGATTGCACATGGAACTATAATGTTGTGGTGATAAAAGAGAACTGGCTCAAAGAAGAGCAGGACAAGATGTTAAATATTCCTCGGTATAAGTATTCAGAAAAGAAAGGAAAAGAAGAAAAAGAGAAGGTGCGGTGGTATTGGTTAAGAAGAACATTGTCCCTGGAAGTGATTTCTCTGCAACCTCGTAGTAAAAAGTCTCACACCAGGTTAAAGTCCAAAGGTTTGTTTGACAGCACAATCTTTCAGAGTGTCAGATTACACGTAATCCAGGCAGGACAGTTAGTGAGACTATTGATAACCAGGGGAAATGGCCAACTGCCATCTTGCGTTGCCAGGGGAGAAGGCTAGAGACAATACATACATCTTTAACCTGTGTTTGGCCCTCTTTCCATTCACAGTGTTGGCATCTTTAAGCCTTGATTATCTGTAAAGACTCACAATCCAATCATTATCTTGTAAGTTGAGTTTGTATCTGCATGTGTCTTGTTTGCGAACACAACTCCTCACTCACCTGAAGGAGCCTAATTCTCTAAAAGCTTCTGCTACCAAATAAATTTGTTGGACTTTAACATGGTGTTGTGAGATTTCTTACTGTGCTCACCCTAGTCCGATATACCTTCACATCATGGCTACTTCACAGTACCATGGACTCAGGTCCAACTCCCAGCTGTCTGTCTGAAGTCTGCATGCTCTCCCTGTGCCTGTGTGGGTTTCTTCCCACAGTCCAGAAGATGTGCTGATTAGGTACATTGGCTATGCTAAATTCTCCCTCAGTGTACCGGAACAGGCATCGGAGTGTGACGACTGGGGGATTTTTACAGTACTTCATTGCAGTGTTAATGAAGTCTACTTGTGACAATAGTAAATGAACTTCAAACACTGCAGAAGAAAAAGGACACCTACAGGGCTCAAGGACAGAATCAATTTGGCTAGAGCTTAGGAACAAAAAAGGGAGTAATTACATTGCTTGGTGTAATCTATAGATTAGCAACTTGTGAGAAAGATGTAGATGAACAAATCTGAAGGGATTTTACAGAGCGATGCAAACATTTTGCATTTGTTATAATGGGGGACTTTACCCAAATATAGACTGGGACAGGGGTAATGTAAAAGGATAGGAGCAAAAGATTATATTCAGGAAGATTTTATACAGCAATATATGATGAATTTAATAAGGAAGGATGCACTATTGAACCTGGTTCTTGGAAATGAGGTGGGTCAAGTAGATCAAGTGTCAGCGGAGGAACATTTAGGAAATGGTGTTCAATATATTATAAAGATTAGGATGACGATAGGAAAGAGCAGTGGGCAATCCAGAGTAAAAATAATGCACTCGGAGAGAGCCAATCTCAGTAGGGTAAGAACTGAGCTGGGCTGGTTAGACTGGAACAGAAGGTTGGCAGGGAAAACTGGACTGCCTAGCTGCAAAACAGAAATTGTCCGAACAGAGTCAGGTTATATTTTCGTGAGAAGATAGGACAAACAAATCCAAGCTCTTTGGAGGAAAAAGGAGAAAGATATTAAAATAAGAAAAACCGTGCTTACGACAGGCTTCAGGAACAAGAGACAGATGAGAGCTGAGAGGAATACAGAAGGTTCTGAGAGGAGATAAAAAACATAGAATTGAGGGATTATGAGAAAAGACTGACAGCCAAGTAGAGTCCTAATGTCTTCTATAGGCATATGAATAGCAAAAAGTTGGTAAAATGAGAATTAGGGCTGTTTAAGGAATTTAAACATGGAGTCTGGGTACATGCCTGAAGTACTTTGCATCCGTCTTTAATAAGAATGTAGATGCTACTCAGCCAATGGAGATACAAAAGGAAAATCTGTCCCTAAAAGGGTTTAAAATTGATATGGAGGAAGCGTTGAGTAGGCACCAGGACTAGATGAGATATATCCAAGGATATTGAAAGAGGAAAGAATGGAAATTACAGATATGCTGCGATAATCTCCTACTCTTCTCCAGACTCAGGGATGGTGCCTGGAGAATTGGAAATGGTATGTCCTTATTTGACAAAGGTTGTAAAATGGCAGAGGAGTAGAAAATTGCAAGTGTTATGCCCTTGTTCAAAACAGGTTGTAAGGATAGCCCAGCAGTTACTGGTCAGTCAGTTTTAATGACCAGTTTAACATCAGTGGCAGACAAGCTTTCAGAAACAATTATTCAGGATAGAATCAGTAGTAATATGGAAAAATATAGGTTGGTTAACACGGATTTCCAAAGGGGAAACTGTATTTAACTAACTTGGAGTTTTTTTTTTAAAAGAGGTAACAGAAAGAATGATGAGGACAATGCTATTGATGTGATGTACATAGACTTTCAAAAAACATTTGATACAGTGCCTTACAATAAACAGCTTTGTGAGAAATTTTATATTTCATGGAATAAAAGAAATAGTGCTAATGTGGAGACAAAATTGACTGGAAAATAGGATGTAAAGAGTGTTGTGAAGTTACTGTTCATAAGATTATTAAAAAACTTCTAAAATGCAAAGAGTTGTAAAATTTCTCTTCTATTAGAAAAAGTTTTTTTCTGTACAGATGAGAAGCAGACACAAGCTGTTCACAGACTGAAACAATGAAAATAAATAATTTTTATTGGTGGACAGATTGGGTTTCGGAGTCATGATGTTACGTTGCAGCTGTATAAAACTCTGATGCGGCCGCACTTGGGAGTATTGTGTTCAGTTCTGGTCACCACATTATAGGAAAGATATAGAAGCATTGGAAAGAGTGCAGAGAAGATTTACCAGGATGTTGCCTGGTATGATGGGAAGGCATTAAGAGAAAAGGCTGAGTGACTTAAGACTGTTTTCGTTAGAGAGAAAGTGGTTAAGAGGTGACTTAGAGGCATACAAGATAATCAGAGGATTAGGTAAGGTGGACAGTGTGAACCTTTTTCCTCAAATGGCGATGGCTAGTACAAAAGGCCAGAGCTTTAAATTAAAGATTGATATAGGACAGATGTCAGAGGTAGATTCTTTACTCAGAGTGGTAAGGAATTAGAATGCCCTTCCTGCAATGGTAGTGGACTCGTCAACATTAAGGGCATTTAAAGGGTCATTGGATAAGCATGTGGATGATATTGGAATACCATAAGTTAGATGGACTTTAGATTTGTTTCACAGATCAGTGCAACATCGAGGGCCAAAGGGCCTGTATTGCACTATAATATTCTATACATGAGGCAAAAACAGCAGGGTTTGGCCTTAGTCTGATTCAAATGCCTGAAATCTGTTACCATGTTTTTGAAGTTTAACCAGTTTGAAATAGACATTTGAATAACAGCAGCTTCTCAGATTTGAATGTGATGTTTTGATAACCTGTAAACCAATCGGATTGTGGGGATTTTGGGTATGCTGTTAGAAGTATAAGGAAGCAGGGGCACAAATGGTAGAAGACCACCTGCTGAATAACAGCTTATTTCAACTGAGAGAGAGCGCGGGCGCGAGAGAGAGCCGGCAATTGCCGTCTAACAGAATACCAGTTGCGTTTACATTTTAAAAGAAAGCCTCATCTCAAACTCAAAAGGTACCAACAGAAAATAGCGAAAACAGAACAAATCAACAAAGGCGGCAGATTCTGGAAGATGACAAACCTTGTTAAAATTTTGAGGATGATTAAAGTTCCATTTTTTTGTTAATAAATGGGAATTGGATTTTCTAAACGGCATTCCATTAGTTTAGTATTTTATTTGGTTTGTTAATGTTTAGTTAACCTGTTTACTGTTATTTAAATTATTTGTTACTTTTTCAGAGAATCTCAGTTATTTTGATTTAACCACTAAAAGTTGCTAAGTGCAGATAGTATCCCTGCTCTCTCACACTTTAAGAGATTATGAAGGGAGATACTTCTCTTTCAGGGCTTGAATGTTTATTTTCAGAGTGGAGATCAATTTTCCCTTCGTAGGGGCTTCTTTCCTGGATTTGAACAGTCCATGATCTTTAAATAAACCATAAGTGGGAAGCAGAAGATGTATTAACTGACAACAAAGCTGGTTAAGTCAAAAACAGGGAAATGAGAGTTCACCTATTGTATTGGTTCCCAAACCTGATAGTACTCAGCAATTCTGCATAATTATTGAAAAGTTAACACTGTGATTAAATCTGATTCATACCCAATTCCAAGATTAGATGATTGTGTGGAAAAAGTCAGACAAGCTACTTACATCACAAAGTTGGACCTACTTCGCGGTTACTGACAAGTACCTTTATTAGAGACAGCAAAAGAACTTTCAGCTTTTGTAATCCCAAATGGGCTGTATCAATTTCATATAATGCCCTTTGGGACGATAAATGCACTAGCCACTTTTCAAAGGCTTATGAACAGAGATGTTGTAAGGTTGACTAATTGTGCTACGTAGACACTTAGTGATCTTTAGTCATTCATGGAAAGATCACTTGGAGCATTTGGCAGAGCTCTTTAAGAATAAACAGAAGGCAAAGTTATTCATAAATTTAGCAAAACCAGAATTTGCAAATTTGCGAAAAGGTGGAAGTGATATTCTTAGAACACAATATTGGATACAGACAGGTGATACCGAGAAACGTGAAGGCAAAGGCTTTCAAGGAATTTCCAAGGCCACCACTGAAGAAGGAAGTGGTACAATTTTTGGGATTGAGCAGATTCTACAGAAAATTTGTACCAAACTTTAGTAGCATAGCAGCACTATTAACAGATTTGTTTAAAAACACAAAATTTAGGTGGACAGAACAATGCCAGGAGTCATTTGAGAATTTAAAAGCAATGATAACCACTGCACCTACCACAAAATCAACATTGATGCTAGCAATGTAGGTGTTGGAGCTGTGTTGTTACAAGATTGATTATGGAATTGAAAGGCCAGTTATTTTTCAAAAAAATATCGACCAGACGAAATATTCCACAATTGAAAAGGAGTTTTTGAGGTTAGTTATGGCCTTACATTTTAATATTACAAACAATGCAGAGATGATTGTGTATATTAAATAAAGAACAGCACAGGAAACAGGCCCTTCGGCCCTACAAGCCCATGCTGCCCATTTTAACACTCTGAGTGCCTTATTCAAATCCTTCTTCTACTTATGACTTGTTTAAATTTAGTGGACTCCAGAAAAAAGGGGTGCAAATTTAGGGAATTATATGTGCGCCTGATTAAGGGAGATCCAATTTAGGGACAATTTATGGACACCAATCAGCTTAAAAAGCACGTTTTTGGGGTGTCGGAGGAAACCGGAGCACCCAGAGAAAACAGATAGAGAATGTGCAAATTCCCATAGACATTGACCCAAGCTGGAGATCCGACCCAGATCCCTGTAACTGCACAGCAAACAGTGATAGTCACTGAGCTGTAGTGTTGCCCATCAATTGGTCCAGTTTAAACGTACACTAACAGACGTGAAGCACTAGACAACTCTTGAAGCAACATCCAAGGGAATGTGAAACTATTGTTGTATTCAAGAATTGAGTATTAAATGAAAAATCAGTCAGGAGACGGTGCAAGCTTTTATTCAGTCCTTTTAAACAAATACGTGTAACTAAAGGAATTATGCAAAAATAAATAACTGAACAGAAAATACTAATTGTGGCATATCCAACCAGTTTCCTGTACCAGCATGTCTATTCTTGCATTTCTCCAGGGCACCGAATATCATCAATTTTCAATATCATTTTTACAACCTGGGTAGCCAAAGAAATCTGTTGTTTCTTTCCAATTAGAGTCTCTATGACATGCTGTTTTTTCATATCTAGAGGAAAGAGTCAAGGAATTAGTGGATTGAGTCAACAATATCATTGCAATGAAACATTAAAAATATTTCAGTATAACTAATTGTGTTTACCATATTCAAGTTGAATTGGTGACCATATTTACCTAGACATTTTCTTTTAAAGCAACTGAGGTAGAAAATACTTCAACCATCATGATGTCCATCAAACCATTTTAAATGAATTTTATTCCAAATTTTTTGACCACGGAAAAAATTTATGTATTTGCATTCTTAGAATAATTCAAGCATTATTCTCTCTAATCTTTCTTCTTGCCCCCACTCAAACCAATATCAAACAGTATTTTATGCTCAGGCACTGCCCCCATGCCTTACAAATTTATTACTAACCGCATCTTAGAGCCACCTGTCTTTCAAACTTCTGCTAATATCTTAATCGTATCATTTTCCAAACCCATGCCTGGCTTTGTACTTTATTTGCACCTCTCCAATCAGATTTCTGCTCGAGTCAGTGTACCAAAATTATACTAATCAAGATCTGAAATTACATACACTTGCTGCAGTCTCTAACATAGTTGGTCACGTGCTCCAATATCCATTTTGTCTATCTAGTAGTCACTCAGTTTCAGTCATTAGTCTGCAATAGCTTCTCTTAGTGCAGTTACCTCTGGAATTCCCCAACGATCTGTCTAGGTCCCCCCCACATTTGTCAATTACTTGCCCTTAGTATCAATAACCCCTGTGGGTTATAAACATACTCTGATGACACCTTGCTCACTCTTAGCAGAACTATCTTGATCTTTCCATTGCCTGTGGACTAGTGATCTCACACTGAAGTTGCAATTTCCTTCTATTAAAAATGGGGGAGACAGAAGCCATCGAATTCTGTTCTCATTATTGTTTTTTTTTTCTGCCTCAGGTTGGACCAGATTCTGTGTTCCTCCAGTGTCCTATTCAATTCTGAGCCTAAACTTCTGGCTTCATAGTCTTTGTGACGGAAAGGATATCTAATTCCATCACACTTTACTCTGGCATACCTGCAGTTGAGATCCACATCATAGGTTCCAATTTCTGCAGGATGGCTGGCCAACCTCTTCAACTCTACACACACACACACAGTTATCTAGCCATATCTTAACATGCAGCAAGTCCAGCTCACCCATCACCCCTATGCTTGCTGAGGTAGATAGTCTCTAGGTGCACTAGTATTTTGATTCTTACAATTCTCATCCTCACGCACAAATCCCCATCTGGCTGCATCCCTCATCATTTCTATAATCTCTCCAATCAATACAATAGAGTGCTTTGCGTGCCTCCAATTCCAGCCTTTTATGAATCCTCATCCTTTGTTCCACCACTGATAACTATATTTCAGCCTTAAGTCCTAAAGGTCTCAAGTTCCCTTCTATTCCTATGCACATTTCTCTCAATTTTCCCCTGGCCTCACTTCATCCCTTCAAACAATCTTTTTTTGGACTGATCACACTCCTGTGAAGATCATATAGATGTTTTCCTACATTAAAGAAGTACTATATATATTTAAGTTGTTACTGGGATAAAAACTATATAACTACAAAATATTTATATGAATAAGACAGCCTTAATAAACAGAAGCCACTTTGCAAGAGAGTAATGAAATTGATATATGCCAGTACAATTTGAAAAGGGTTAAGGGATGATTACCTACCATTTGTTTCTTTGTGCAAACAATCTATACCCAGTGCAAAATTGTTCTCCTTCACCTGTCTAGCTCGAACTTCTGTCATTGTCTGGATGGGGTTATAACCACTGTTTTCTGCCAGTGACATCGGAATGACTTCCAGGGCATCAGCAAAAGCTCTCATAGCATACTGTTCTAAAGTTGGACACTGTAGAGATAGAACAACCACAATCTTCAACCTTACAAATTACTGGTACGAGTAATCAGCAAAGTACAAAAAGTGACTGGCCACAATAGTTAATGGCATTAGTTATCCAGAAGAATGTATTTTTTGTACTAGGATTGTACTTTTCATTTGATATATTTTTATAAAAATATGATCCAAAAAACAAAATTAAATAGTTTGAGATTGTATTAAGTTTTCATTTTACCTTATCTGCAGCTTCATTGACAGCTAAAGCACAAGCAATCTCTGCAGCACCACCACCATATACAATTCGATTATCTTTCACAAGGTTACGAATTACACACAATGCATCATGAAGTGCTCTTTTTGCTTCTTCAATAATCTGGAATAAAATGCTGTAATCAGTAATAAATCTACACAAATACTAAATCTACACACAAATGTACACACACAGTATCAGAAGCAAAACCTCATTCACTTGAAAACATAATAATGATTCAAATGTTTGCTTTGTTAAAAGCAAAAAAATTATGCAACAACGTACTTATGTTTATTCAGATCCTATTCTGTAGGCAACAGACAAGGATAAATCAAGAAACATTATATTAATATATTTTCCAGTTAAACAAGCAAAATAATCTGCGTTGCATTTCAAAATTTTGACCTGAAAGAATCTGGGAAAAAATGTTATATTTTGCTATGAAACATAGGAGAAGTTAAAAAAATTTTTAAAAATTAGGTTCTTAAAATACTAACTTATACTGGAGTTATTCCTTCATTCTGCAAAGAATCTGTTTGGTGGCCTCAGGAAATCAATAAAAGCTTCTCACCATTTGTTATGAGATTACCCTGGTCCTAGGCCTGGACCTCAGTTTGAATGTAAAAAGATTAAAAAAAAGTGAATCTCAGCCAAGCTCAGAAAAATGCACGACAATTAACAATGATTTGGTTTTCAGTCAAACAAAATATTCCACGATGTGGGAAAACATGAAATTGTTCATTTTGTATTATTATGCAAGAATTATTTCATAATTACTGATTGAATGGAATCTGATCAATTTGTTCCTTTTGTTCACTTCTGAAATACACTCGCATAACAATTCACACCTAACCTCATCTTAATGGGTGGTCATGATCCATCTGTCAGTGACATGGCTGATGGGCTGGGCTAAACATGGGAAAGATAGGAGTCAAGAGTATAGATACTTGATGGAATGGAGCGATAATAGGTGGGGTGAAAAGAAAAACCATTACTGGCGACACAGTGGTCAGGACAGCTGCCTCTCAGTGCCAGGGACCAGGGTTGGGTCACTGTCTATGTGGAGTCTGCACATTCTCCCCATGTCTGCATGAGTTGTTCTGTGTGCTCCAGTTTCCTTCACAGTCTGAAAGTTATGCTAGTTAGATGCAACAGTCATGCTAACTTCTTCCAATAGGCGCCCAAGTGCGGCGACCAGAGAATTTTCACAGTAACTTCATTGCAGTGTTAATGCAAACCTATTTGTGACACTAGTAAACAAACTTTCTTACATGTTCAATATGTAAAATAAGGAAATGTAACCATACCGCTGGGTGACAGATGACGACATTGCAAATTGAACTGAAAACTGCTGAAAAGATTAAGTACACAAAGTGGGATATTATCTTCCTTTGGTCAGTCACAGGTCATTCATAATTTTGATAAGAATTGGTGCCAGACTGGACCCCTTTGAACAGGATATTTTGGGAAAGACAGATATGAAGCTACTCATTTCAGGACAAGAGACAGGGTGGTTGGAGGTAAGAGTTGAAGATGGTAGAGTTTAAAGGAGGATGGAAGAATATGATTAAAGTGTCAGCTTCGTAGTAGCTTCTCTTTGCCTAGAGAAATCACTGATATTGTTAAATATTATTGAGACCAAGACAGTTTATTGAGATTGTGCTCAAAAGGAAGAAAGAAAACTAGACAGATAAGCAACTGTAAAACAATAAGAAAGGTCCAATGCTCATCTTGACTAAAAGACTGAACTCAATTGATTTGAGATAACTACATAGCAGAAAGCAAGTCAATTGAGTCTCTCACTATTACTCCAAGGTGAGGGCATTGAGTCCTGGGAAGTGTTTACAGCAGCTGTTGATCACGGGAAAGAAAACAGCCTGGTATTTTCTTTGTCCTCCAAGATGAATCTGGATTAAAAAGATGGTTTTGGCCGAGGAGTATTAAGCACAGTAACAATACTACCAATTTACACTGAGAAAATGACACCTGCAAGCATTTTCCAAGCCTGAACCTAATTTGAGGGGAGAAAGTGTCACACGAAACTTCTAGGGATCTCAGAAGTCAAGTTGATATGAAATAAGTATTATTCTTAAAAACCCAACAAACAACTTGCATGAAATTTGGATTTTAATTCAAACTTACTGCTTACAAATATCATACATACCATTTTATTTCCGCCTCTAATAAAAATAGTCACTGCTCTAGAATTCTGGCACTCTTCAATCACAAGCATCTTATCTTTGGTAGTTCCAAAAGATATTTCCTTGACGATACCAGCACTGCCTAACTTCTCAGATGTAAGTTCCGAAAATCGAGGCACAATGCGCCCTCCAGTGGCAATAGCAATCAACTGCATTACAAACAAAAGTGTTAGTGGTGCTCTACACTCACTGTAAACCTTGAAATCCTGACAAAGCCACATAATTTACATACTGGAATATGATGCAATTACACTCACCTCAATTTCAGGCCCACCAACCCAGCGAATAGCAGGAAGTTTATTCTGCAGAAGCAAATGGTTTGCTTCATCATCAAATCCCCACTGGCAAATAGCTAAATTGGCACCAGTGTCTTTTATCTTTAAAAAGAATGCACAATAAATATATAAATAATTTCCTAAAGCCCATCATTAAAATTGTAGCATTAGTAAGGATTCAGTTACTGACCTGATTGACCATCTCCTCAAATTTTTCCTTTTCATATTTTTGCAAGGCTTTGTAATCTTCTACTGAGGTCACATCAAGCTTATGCTTGGTTTTGGGCTTTGGTGGTTCAAATGGACACGTCAAAATTGCAAGTTTTGCGTCCTTTACCACCTAGATCACAAAAGTAATTTTAAAATCAATGTCTTCTGAAGACTTTAAATGTAGCTACATACAAGGCTTAATATAATTACAAATGTTTGTTACTATTTCAATGTTATATAACTGGAATACATTTTAATCACTTATATTTTCATCAGCTCATTCATTTAGGACTCAGACAAGGAAAAACATCATTCAAAAGAGTTGTGACTCTTTAGAATTTTCTAACCCAGAGGTTGTGGACGTTCTATTGCCGAACACATTTAAGGCAGGGAAAAACAGATTTTTGGTTTCGTAGAGAATCAAGGGAAAATGGAGGCATTCAATACCAGAGCAGCTTGAGGGACCATCTGGTCTACTGCACGTACTGTATTTTAGAATTCATTAAGATCTACAGCTTTCACGAAGGCATCTGCCTCATTGTCATATGTACCACTGAAACAAATTTGTTTCATAATGTCACTGTGAAGTGTCTCGAGACTCGCTACGAGCTCTATAACCTTATACCAAAGTGTCATTTTTAAACACAAAACTGTTAGTGAAGAAACAGTTCTAAAAGTGGTATCCAAATCGCCAATTTCAAATTTTGTACACAAGTGAGTGAGTCAAGTACTCTTCGGAATTGTAGCTCACAATGCAAAGAAAATCCTACCTTTGGCATCTGTGGATGGCTGAATTCTTTATCCACCACGACTCCTTTAATTAACTGTGTGTCCTCTAGTTTTCCACCCACTTTACCCTCCACTTTCATTAGCTCAAAGTCTACATCCTTGCGCTCCATATCAGCGACAGCTAAGACAGCATTTACTGCTATTTCTGCCATTTGTCTATGACAACGATTAATACTGTATAAACAAAATAAATAAGTTTATTTATCAGTATCACAAATATGCTTACATAAACTCTGCAATGAAGTTACTGCGAAAATCCTCGAGTCAGCACACACTGGCGCCTCTTCAGGCGCACTGAGGGAGAATTAAGCATAGTCTTCAGTCTATAGAAAGAAACTCGCACAGATACAGAGAGCATGAAGATTCCACACAGAGTGACGACCCAGACTGAATCGAATCTGGGTCCCTGGCATCATGATGCTGCAGTGCTTGATGACCCTGCACTGATAAGGATAGGGCAGTGGATATTGTCTACATGGTCTTCAGTAATGTCCTTGATAAGATCCCTCATGGCACTCTGGTGCAGAACTGACGTCAATTGGGATCAGAGATGAGCTGATAAAATGCATGCAAAACTGACTCAATCATAAAAGATACAGAATAACAACGGAAGGATGTGTTTCTGAATGGAGGGCTGTGATAAGTGGCATTCCTCAGGGATCAATGTTCAGACCTTTGCTGTTATATAAATGATTGAGGAAAATGTAACTGGTTTGATTACTGAGTTTGTGGATGACACAAAGGTTGGTGGATTTGCGGATAGTGATGAGAACCATCAGAAGATACAGCAGGATATAGATCAGTTGGAGACTTGGGTGCAGAGATGGCAGATGGAGTTTAATTTGGACAAATATGAGGTAATGCATTTTGGAAGATTTAATATAGAAAGGAAATATACAGTAAATGGCAGAACCCTTAAGAGTATCGATAGGCAGAGGGATCTGGGCGTACAGGTACACAGATCACAAAGTGGGAACACAGGTGGAGAAGGTGCATGCTTGCCTTCATCTGCTGGGGCATTGAGTTTAAAAATTAGCAAGTCACGTTGCAGCTTTATAGAACCTTAATTAAGTCATACTTGGAATATAGTGTTCAATTCTACTCCAGTTATAATAGTCCCAAAAAGATGTGGAGCTTTGGAAAGAGTACAGAAAAAAATTTACGAGGATGTTGCCTGGTATAGAGGGGATTAGCTACAAGAGGTTGGAGAACCTTGGTTTGTTCTCACTGGAACAGAGATTGAGGAGCAACTTGAT
The DNA here is from genome assembly GCA_024679065.1 of Sphyrna mokarran. Classification (NCBI taxonomy): domain Eukaryota; kingdom Metazoa; phylum Chordata; class Chondrichthyes; order Carcharhiniformes; family Carcharhinidae; genus Sphyrna; species Sphyrna mokarran. The sequence goes on from JAGIQG010000002.1 coordinate 67,422,710, forward strand.
AGAAGTCTACAAGATTATGAGGGGCATGGACAGACTGGATAGTTATAAACTTTTTCCCCCAGAGTAGAAGAGTCAATTATGAGAGGGCATAGGGTTTAAAGTGCGAGGGGCAAGGTTTAAAGGAGATGTAAATTTGTTTTTACACAGAGGGTGCTGTGTGCCTGGAATTCACTGCCAAGGGAGGTAATGAAAGCAGATACAATAGTGAACTTCAAGGGGCACCCAGACAAATACATGAATAGAATGAAAATAGAGGGATATGATCCTCGGAAGGGTAGAGGGTTTTAGTTTAGTTGGGCACCATGGTTGCTGCAGTTTTTTGGGGGCGGGGAGGAGAGAGAACCGAAGGGCCTGTTCCTGTGCTGTAATTTTCTTTATTCTTTGCTCACTACTGTGCAACCGTGCCACCTTGTAAGTTTTTAAAAATAATTTTTGAAAACAGGAAAAAAAGTAGACAACTGCAACAACAGGTTACAACATTTAGCTATCCAGCTTGGAAACCCAAGTTCAAGAAAAGCACAAATTGGTGGTGCTAAGAGACAGATTTGGAACTTATTCCAGCTACTGGCTAGGTTCAGGTACATAGTAAAAAATTGTCCAGAAATAACATTAAATCAACAAAATTTTCACAAGTTTAAAAATAATCACCACAATAAATGGAAAAATTGTTGCTTGACCAATTTCCTTAATTTCTGAGAAGCAACAAACGGATAACAATAAACTCTACATTGTTATACACTTGAACTTTCAAAAGACATCTGATAGAATTTCATACATAACCATAAACTTAAAGTCATTGGGAATCTCTGGGGAAGGAATAAGAAAGTGATTAAAGGGCAGAAACTGACAGTTACTTTATTAGATGAATCATGTTGAACTAAAATGGAAGAAAAAGTAATGTTGCATACTAATGGAATTGCTATAATTTATATCAACGAATTAAAGATTCAAGAACTTAGTGCAAACCGGTTAAATGTGCAAGTAATAACTAGAAGGTTGAATGAAATTGATGAAGCAAAACCTCTCAATACTAAAACGGACCAAACAATAGAAGATAAATGAGTAAAGCACTACACAGAGAGGAAAAATAAGTGGTTGAAATAGCCAAGTTGAAGCCAAAAGGTCAAGAGATTTACGTTATTATGCCCAACTAATACACAGAATTACATAAAATTAGCATAGAAACAAGCCACTTGGCTCAGTCAAAGCTGACGTTTAAGCTCCACTGAATCCTCTGTTCTTCATTTAATAACAGGTTGAAGCCTGGAAATAGCACGTTGTGCTATGTCCTGCAGCACGATTGCTAACAATGATGTCAGTGTGTTTGAAGTTTTCTGCAGAGGATTGCTTCCCCAATGACAATGTTTCTTTCCTGCATTTGTTGTTGATTGGCTCAGTAGTTATTATTTGATTTATTGATAACTTGTTATATTAATGGCTCTAGGTTTGCTCTTCCCAACAACTGTTATTATCAAAACCCATCATAACTTTAAAGATCTCTAATAGATCACCCCTTACATTCTCTTTACAAGAAAGCAGGTTCAACTGCTCATCCTTTCCCGCTTGGTATGAGCTTGCTGCTCTGTTATCATGCTCATGATTTTTTTTAAACTCCCTCTTCAGTGTCTCTGCATTCTCTTACTAACTTTCTGAAAATCTACTACATTAAGGTTGCATACTCCTGTGGCCTCTTCAAAGAATTCAATGAAGTTTGTTAAGCTTTCCCTTTTTGGAATTCATGTTCCCTATTATTAGCGTAACCTCAGATGGAGTAGCATTTGAGCCAGATTGCAACTCTGCATGAAAATTCTTACTTAAATCCAGGTAATCCTATTTCATCTGACCCAATTTAAGTCAATGTAAGATCTGGAAAATGCAGCACATCCAGGGGCCTGGCGATGAAAAGCTGTAGAGTTAAAGAAAGTAAGTCCTCCTCCATTTTTAGACAGCTATATTTAAAGGGACAACAAAGTATAAAAATCTTTGACAAGGTAAATTATAAGGCAAGCGGGTAGGATTTGGGGGGCACAACAGTCGACTCAAATTGAGCCCTGAGGTTTTATCTTCTGAGTTTCGTTAATGAATATTTCTCTTTAAAAATGTAGTTTATATAATTTCTAATATCATATTTCAATGGCAAGTCCACCTGATCCATCTCTCTGATATACATAAGTAACTAATATTTCACGTTGCTATCACAGCTTATGATTTTGTCCTAACCATCGTTTAGTGGCCCTTTTCATACTCTGATTTTCCTTTTTGTTCTATTTATATGCCTGAGGCGTATTTTGCCATTTGCTTTCACGTTTTTTGACTCTTTAATTTGTTAACTCCTCTCTGGCTTTGTCTGTGGTTGTACTCTTATCCTGCTGATCACGCACTTAAATGCGGCTCTTTCGTTTCCCCTCAACTTTAACAACTTACATTTATGTAACATCTCTAACACAGAGACACTCCAAGGTGCAATAGAGACATTAAAACAAAAGTACAGGTGACCAAAGGCATGGTTAAAAAAAAGTTTTAAAAAACATTTTAAAGGATGCTATGGTGGGAAGATATGTAGAAGTATTTTAGACCTTAGGGTCTGGACAACTGAAGGCACTACCAATGCTGGAGCAATTATTATTGGGAGTGCACAAAAGGTTAGAATTACTGCAGCATTGATATCAGTGGGATATAGTCTTGGAGAAAATTATAGAGATACAGATGGATATGGTCATGGTAGGATTTGAAAACAAAGCTGAAAACTTCAGTATGAAGACTTTGCTGGGATGGGAACCAATGTACATCAGCAAGCATACGGGTGATAGGAAATGAAAACTGTTGTAAGTAATGGGCAGCACAGTTTAGGATGGTCTCAAGTTTAAAGAGGGTACAATATGGGTGACCAGCCAGGAGATGTATTGGACTACAGAAGTATAGCAGTAGAGAGAGACAAATTAGGATTTCAACAGCAGATGAATTATGTGGAATATAGCTGGTTTTAATAGCACAGATTAGATGAGAAGCTCAACTCAGGCAGTGACTAGACTGGCTAAATTTCAGACTTGCCAGCACTTAATTGTCAAGGAACATGCCTTCATTGCATACCCAAACAGATTGTCTAATCAACTTATAATTCCTTCCAACACACACCAATGGCAAGTATTAAGAGCAGAAGTGATTGCTAGTCAGCCATGTGATGGAAAAATAAGAGCCTCTACCATAGCTCTAGCTAAAGGTAGTCTTAGACTTGGTAATAAATGATCCCAACAGTGCACATCTAGATTTCTGTACTAATTTAACCCTCTGTGGTGATATAGCTAGCTATCACATTTTTAAATGGCCACAATTACAGGTTGCATTTAGGAAGTCTGTATAAAACTACAAAATTCTTTCTTATCTCACCACCAGAAATAAATACAGTTCATACAATTTATACTCACACTTTAGAACCAAGTGTCGTCATAGCTGTTTGAATAAGGGGTTCTTTGTTGTTTGGATCTACAGGGAAGCTGTCACCAATCTTATCCAATTGCTCAATAGCATTGCGAGCAGCTAGCTCATAACCATCAGCTATGCGTATTGGATGAATACCACGGTCCAGTAACTGTTCAGCCTGTTCCAAGAGGGCACCAGCAAGAACTGAAAAATATATTATGTAATTTAGACTTCTAGAAGAGTAGTTCATATCAACTGATTCCAGGTGAATTTGTATGAAACATGTTAAGATGTAATACCAAAATATGAGATTCCCTCAAATAAACCAAGACCTACTTTATTTTTGCTTGAAATCTATTAAGTTAATCTGAAAAATATTTTGCATTTGACAACCAATGACTCCAAAGCATACTAATATCATTAGACACTAACTTACCAACCACACCTGTGGTACCATCACCAATTTCATCATCCTGAGACTTAGAAAGCTCCACCATCAGTTTGGCAACTTGATGCTCCACATCCATCATGCTCAGAATAGTAGCACCATCATTGGTGATCGTCACTTCTCCATCCTTGTCTACCATCATTTTGTCAAGCCCTAAAATGGAAGAACAATGACAAATTTAGACCACCAGCTTTTAACGCAACAGCACATTTAGTCAATATTGCTAGCTCAGATAAGTTCATCATCTAACTTATGTAACAAACACCAAGATACTTTACAATTAACAAAAAATTATAGCAAATTACATTTTCCAGATACAATCACTTGGCATTCTTATTCTCAAGATAGAAATTAGAGGTTGGTTAGGATTTAGTTAACTGACAACAATAATGAGCCATATGAAAAACATCATTCATAGGAGTAAGCCATTCATTCCTTCATGCCTGTTCTGCCTGCCATTTAAAGAGATTGTTGCTGATCTGTATCTTAACTCCACCTACCTGTGTCGGCTCCATATCTTTTTCTACCTTGATGTACTACAAATGCTACTGCTCTCAAATTTAAAATTAATTTAGCCTGCAGCAGAGAAGTTAGGAACACTGTCTTCAAGCAAAGCGTGCTGGAAGTGTGGAATTCACTTCCACAAGAAGTGTTAATAGCTCAATTAAATAATTTTAAATCTGACATTGATGGATTTTGAAAAGGATGTGGAGCCAAGGAGCATGGAGGAAGTTAAGATGTAGATCAGTTATAATCTAATCGTTTGATGGAGCAGGCTCTACTTCATATGTTAAGTACAGCCTGCCAACAAATGGAAAGTATAAATTAAAATAACAGAAATTTATTTGTCCAGGATTTCAAGCATTTTAACATGGAGATTTTCCTAAAACTATTTATAAGCTTACCCTTTGGTCCCAGGGATGTCCTCAGTGTATTCGATACTGCTTTTGCTGCCATAATGTGTGACTGGAATGAAAGCAAAATTATTGGAATTTTATTTCAAAAACTGACTTATAAACACTGGTCAAAAGTCTTGTCTTTTCAAAAGGACTCCTAGCTATCTTGTATTTAAAAGGAAACGGTATTGACATTTAAATATTCATTAATTCAACATCACAGATTGCCTAGATTTTTAATTTAGCATTTGTTTATGTTAAAGGTGCTAATGCAGGTGATAAAATATCCCCAACTGGAAAATCTACATTGTAACATCAAAAAGCAAGTATTTCTCTGCACAGTACAACTGTAATTAAAAGTGCGACATTAATTTTTCAAAATGTGAATCTTGTCCAGTTGTTCAATAGCATTGTGAGCAGCCAGCTCATAACCATCAGCTATGCGTATTGGATGAATACCATGGTCCAGTAACCGTCCAACCTGTTCCAAGAGGGCACCAGCAAGAACTGAAAAATATATTATGTAATTTAGACTTCTAAAAGAGTAGTTCATTTTCAGTGTTTTAACTTTCCTAACATCAATGGAGAATCGGGCTATTGCCAAAATTACACCTAACAATTTGTACAGAATTGCTACAGAAAAACCAATAATTTGGCCCAAATAGCATATCAATATTGTCTTATGCTCCCTATTATTTACAGACCTTTAACTTCAGTTATCTCGGCCCACCTTGTCTCTATATTTCTCTATGTCTTCTCTTACTTTTTTTAAAAAAATTGGCATTGCCTGCATTTACTGTCCATCCTAACTGCTTTCGAGTAGGTGCTACAATCCCTGTGGTGTAGGGACACCCACAGCACAGGTAGTGAGTGAGCTCCAGGGTTTTGACCCACCAATAAGTGCAGGAGCAGCAATATATTTCCAATTCAAGGCAGTGACTTCTGTTAATATGGTAATTCTATTTGCATACCAACTTTTGGAGTGGAGTGAAGGATGATTTGTGGTTATGTTTCAAAGATACTTCACTGGCTGCAAAATGCTTTGGGACATCAACTTATTATGAAAGGTATCAGATAAAGCCATTTTTTAATAAAGTGCAGCATCCAGAACTGGACACTATGTCAATTGAGGCCAATATATTATTAAATATTAATAAATCCTAAACTGCTGTATGCTTTATTGACCACTCAAATTGTCCCATCACTTCAATTACTTATGCATTAATACACTTGGATTCCTTTGCTTCTGCATCCCCTTTATTTTACGTACCTTCTTATTCTTCCTACCAAAATAAATTACAATAAGGTGATAAAATTTATTAGTTTTTCTAATTAACTGCCTATATACTGGCTTTTTGTGATTCATGCACAAGGTAACCATTTAGACAAGCTTTTTTATTTTTCCTGCCAAAACGGACAATTTCACATTTGCCCACATTCCACTCCATTTGCTGGATTTTTGACCACTCAGTGAACCCCTTTTGCAGCCTCTCTACGTTCTCTTCATCGTTTACTTTCCAACCTTTGTATCATCGGTGAGTTTTGTAACCATACCTTCATCTTTCCACCCAAATTTCCTGACACTCAGCCAAATTCTGTACTCATGTTGCTACAATCCCTTTTATTTCAGGAGATACAACTTTGCTCGCAAGTCTGTTATGCAGGAGTGTGATAAATGTTTTCAGGCGATTTACTTCAAAACTTTGCTCTCATCAACTCTTTATTTCTTAAAGCAAAGAAAAACCTCCAAGCTAGTTAAACAGGACATCCCACAAGATTTTTTTAAATTAACTGGCATTTGTTCATATGATTATTAATTCAGTCCCGAACTATTTCCATGTTTTTCCACTACCAAAGTTAATCGGACTGGCTTGTAGTTAGTGTTTTTATTTATTTTTTAAAAATTTCTGACTTGAACAAAAGCTGCTAAATTGCTCACTCAACTGAAACAAATTCTTGATAATCGACGAGTCTTTAACATCTTGCAGGATTTTTTTTTGCGAATTTGGATAAATCGGTCAGGAGACGGCGATGTAACATTTTCCAATTGTATCGTGAGGGGGAAGCGCCCACCCTGCAGATACTGCTATCCAAGGCGGCCATACTCGGCTTTATCCCAGAGCCGAGATGGGAAGAAGCCGCCATGTCACTCATTCAATACAAGCTGGGCTTTTACTGAAGCACCGGACTCAGCCGCTTCACTCCGGGCCTCAGGTCAAGACCGAGTATCACAATACAGCTGCTCTGGATCCCGCCCCCCTTAAACACAAGGCCGCGGGTGCTCTGGGCCGACACCACACGTGAGCGACTGCGAGCATCATAACGGTAGCCAGGCCTGGGCTTTTTCTGGTTTATTTTCATTTCCCGTTACCTTCAGCGCTTCTAGCCCGGTTAACCGAGACTTGGTCTCCTGGTCCTTTATGATGATGAAGGGTCGGCCATATTCATCGAAAGCGAGGGTACCCATTGCAGACATGTTGGCGATCGAATCTGAGGCGAGTCCCAACTACAGCTTCCTCCGTCAGCGGGAGGGGGAGCGGCCCGAGCTCCGCGGCTTCTGGAACCATCCAACAGACCGCACCACTCACCTGGGAGGGGGAAACTACACCGATACAGTATTAAAAACAGCTTCAACCCACTCTCTGTTTACATTCCTGTCCAATTAATATATAAATATGAGAATATATTTAGTGATTGAGGATCTAAGCTAGAATTTCAGTGATGTATAATGGGGGGGGGGGGAAGGGTAATAATGGTTCAATCTCAAACCATTAATATCGCGAGATTAGGCGGAGCTCTCGTTCCTGGGTGGGTGGTGAGACAGTGTTGCATGATGGAGGAACAGTAAACTCATTGAAATAATTAATAAGCCATTGAAACAAAATTACCTGTGAAGTCATTGTCTGTCTGTTTGGTTCGGCTTTCTGTGCTGTGTACTGGTCAATAGGGCCTTTGCTGACGGTATTTTCTTGCAAAATTTTCCTGACACAGGGCCGCTCTTCGCTGCCCTGATTGATCGCTCAGTCAAAGCTCAAAGGGGCGCATACAATAGGTACAGAAGTGGACCATATGAGTTGTCGACTCTCCTCCATCCATTCATTACTATCATTCAAAGCCACTTTCCTGTTTGATATCCATATCCCTTAATTCCTTGAGATACCAAAAATCTGTCTATCCCAGCCTTCAATTTATCAGGCGATGGAATGTCTGTTCTACAACCATCAGGGGCAGAGAATTCCAAATATTTAAAATCCTTCCACTGAAGTAATTTTTGCTCATCTTGGTTTTAAATGAATTGCATCTTATCATGAGACTAGGTACCCATATTTTGGAAATAATCGCTCTCCATGTTAGCAAACCCCTTTGGAAACTTGTATATTTCAGTGAGATTGGCTCTCATTCTTCTAAAATCCAGAGAATATAGGCCCAATTTACTTAGCCTCTCACTATAACACATTCAATGCAAATATATCCTTCCTTAAATAGAGAGACCAAAACTACACAATATTTCTTGAAAGTGGAGTTACAGGTGGACAGAGTGCTGAAGGCAGCATTTGGCATGCGTGGTTTCATTGGACAAAATATTGAATACTGTTGTGTATTGGGGACATCTTGTTGAAGTTATAGAAGACATTGGTAAGGCCACACTTGGAAAACTGTAAATAGTTCTGATCACCCTATTATAGAAAGGATATTATTAAACTAAAATAGTGCAGAAAAAAATTACCAGGATGCTATTTGGACTTGATGATTTGAGTTATAAGGAGAGGCTGGATACTGGACTTCCTTCCCTGGAGTGAAGGAGACTTGGCGGTGACTTTATAGAAGTCTACAAAATAATGAGAGGCACAGATCAGCTAGATAGTCAACATCTTTCCCAAAAGTAGGAGAATCTAAAATTACAGAGCATAGGTTTAAGGTGAGAGGGAAGAGATACAGAAGTGTCCAGAGGGGCAATTTTTTCACAGAGTGGTGAGCATCTGAACAAGCTGTTAGAGGTAGCAGTAGAGGTGGGTACAGTTTTGTCTTTTAAAAAGCATTTAGACTGTTACATTAATGGTTAAAAAAGGGGTGGCATAGATAAGTTTCCATGCAGTAAACTCTACGACTCTTATGTGCTCTCAATGTTTGTATATTTATGGCAATTATATAAATTTAAAAAAGTAATAAAGACAGTCTTTAGAGTATAAAAGGGTGTCTCAGGATACTCAGTTACTCACTCACGCACCAACTCACTGTCGGAGTGGGCAAGGGATGCCAGATGGTGTAGGAGTGAATGAGAACCCAGAAACTGAGAATGAGCCAGACACACAGCCCCCCATCACCACACACAGATCCTTGCACACTTACCCTCTATACATATTACATGCACACAGTGCACGCACACACACACACGTACAGCCACTCACCACCCTCAGTCACCTTCACTAAACTGGCCAGGGCATGACAGAGGAGCGTAGAAGTGAAACCTAGAGTGAAGCTTAAAGACTAGCACCACTTGAATGTGGGTGCCTGCCAAGGAAAGCGCCAAAAAAACGGAGGAATGCAGGGCAAAGTAGGAAAAGTTGGAGCTGGAGCAAAGTACCAGAGACCTGGCTTCGATTCTCAGCTTGGATCAGTGTGTGTGCGCGGAGTTTACATGTTCTTCCCATGTCTGTGTGGGTTTTCTCTGGGTGCTCCAGTTTCCTCTCACAATCTTAAAGATGTGCTGGTTAGGAGCATTGACCTGAACAGGTGCCACAGTGTGACAACTAGGGGAATTTCACAGTAATTTCACTGCAGTTTTCATGTAAGTCTTCAGGAGTGGGGTGAAAGCTTCCAGAGCACAGGCCTAGCATGCATCTAAGCCTCAAATGCAATGGGGAAATAGACTGTCAGTGGAAGCAGAAATCTTCAAATTCACTAACCTGTTTTACCAGCATTTTCAATAATTGTTCCACTCACCAGAGAAGAGCATCTAGTTTAAAATCAAACCTTATCTTTTTGCTTATTTAAAAGTTGACCTTGCCGAAGCTGCTCCAGATCACATGATTCACAAGTTGGTTACAGTTTCTGGAAATTGAGGCAAAAGTTCAACCCTCATCCTTGTGGAATCTCATACCTCTCATTGTGAGGACATATTACAATCTGCAAAACCACGGACCATCATATGATTTACTGCCTCTCTAACTAGGACATAAAACAAAAGGAGAGCAATTAAAACTGGTTGTGCTTGCACAGATGCTAACAATGAACATCTGTCTCTTAAGGTGAATAATTGATTTTGACCAAAAGCATAGAAACTGCTTCTAAGCCTGCAAATGACTTATTAATGGGCAACATCACATGATCTGAGCTCCTTGATTTTGGAAAGTATTAATATTACATTTCTAGACTTGTAATTCAACCTGTTGTTTAAATTCCAGCCTGCTGACATTAAAGCAAGACTCCAGGCTGACCAACAGCCTGCATCAAGTCTCTGCCTCCTTGATGTCTGTTTTCTTGGGACGATTCTTGTCATTGCCTGCCAAGCAAACAAAGACGCTGTATATGAACTACATCTCACTGTGTCATAAGAAATTCTGTAAATCCTGCTTCAGCTAGCTAAGCTCAACTAACCTTTAGTTTCACTGTGAAGAAACACTTGCTGGACTCTGACTTTCTGGATTCTGGCAATCATATGAACTGATTTCCATATCTGTAGTGCTTTTTTAAAAGATATTCATAGTTGTAAAAGTGCCTCTTTCCTATCTTCCTATTGTGTATATATAAAATTCTGATCATTTTGTGTGAATAAACTATACTTATGATTCCATCTGAAGGAGAGTTTGCTGTAAATCACTTTAAAAATTGACCACACAAACCAAGTATTTGGGGAAATGTGCCACAGTCTACTTCAAACATTAAAACACATCTGCTTATGGACAGACACCGTGAAAATACAGGTGTTTAGTTTAGAAACATAGAAACTATAAGCAGGAATAGGCCATTCAGCTCTTCAAACCTGCTCCACTATTCATTTTGATCATGGCTGATCATTGAATTCAATATCCTGATTCCCCCTTACCCCAAATCCCTTAATTACTAACCCCCCCATATATGTAACACTTCAAACAGGATTTTTGTAAAACCACGTTGATTAGTTCTAACGTCTAATCAAACTTTACTTTTCTTGGTGCATTTTTAAGATTCTCTTAATAATTTTCCCAATAATTGATGCCAGACTAATTGGTTTGTAGATGAGCGTACATTCTCTCTCCTTTCTTGAAAAATGGTGTTACATTTGCCAATTTCCAATAATAGCCAGCACATCCAATGTTTCTGCAGCTATCTCTTAGAAGCCTAGACCTTACTGAGTTTTTGTTTTTAATTAAATGTATTTTTGTTGAACGTTTTAAATTGTTTCTTTAAATATTTCTCACTATTTATTTACTGCCTATTTAGTCTATTTACCTTATCAATTTCAGACAGTTTTTCCCTTCATATGTATGTAATTGTCTTTGTTTAATTTAAGATTCTTGGTGGTGTTTGGTTTATATCAATGCCAACCTTAACATGGAATTCAACTGTATTACGATTCCCAGCAGATCTTTTACAATAATGACATTACTAATTAACTCTGCCTCATTACACAATTATATTAAGAAAGAAAGACTCTAAGGATGAATGATTTGTGCACAATGGCACAGTGGTTAGCACTGCTGCCTCAGAGTGCCAGGGACCTAGGTGACTGCCTCTGCAGAACACATTCTCTCCATGTCTGTATGGGTTTCCTCCGGGTACTCTGGTTTCCTGCCACATTCCAAAGATGTGCAGATTAGATGGATTGGCCATGTCAGAGGAATTAACAGGGTAAATACATGAGTGTTACTGTTGTCAGCGCAGACCTGCTGGGCCAAATAGCCTCTTTCTGTCCTGTAGGGATTCTATATAAGGAAGTTCAGCATTATATCAAAATGATAGAAAAGGCATACAATGTTGAGAAAATTAATGAAATCTTTATAACCCAGTAAAGAAACAGTACAGTATAAAATTGAAATTATGCCTTAACGTGATTCAGTTTTAATATTAAAAACAAAATTAGTAAACTTGCACCAAAATTTTGCAACAGCATATGCAGCTCATCAAAATACATTGCTCAGGGCATTTCCTGCAATAAAAATCACCAAAGGAAATATCTTAAAAATCTTAGTTTTACATTGATTATAACTTAATATTTTGATTTCCACAGAAAATAACTCTAAATGGATATTGGCACTCCCATTCGCATTTAAATTTCAAAGGTTCTGAATTTTAAAGTCAGGTACAGTTGTAAAGGAAAAGCTTTGTTTATATTCCCTGTACTAATTCATATTGTTTTAATGTTTGCTCATCATAAAATAGGCTTCAAACAAAAAGCCATTTCTATGTAATTGTTGCATGATGTGGAAGGGTCAGTAACACCCCCATTTAAGTGTATGAAAGCTTGTGGTCAGTCTTAAGTGGAAGCTTTTTGAAAAGGGAATGCAAGCCATTTTGTGTGGTGTCTTTGAGGTCGTACAGTCTTTAAGTTGCGTTTCTTCTGCTTGCTATCTCAAAAGTGTATGGTAATGCAGAGAAAAATGTAGGCTTCCATCTTTAGAAGTGATGATTGGCTGCATATAAAAACTTCGGACAGAAGAGGGCATACATGACATGCGGATTCTCTAAGACATTGTTACTGCATAGGTTATGGCACAAATCAAAAGTAGCAACCAAGCATGATTTGGATCAGTTTTGCTTATGTTTTTAAATGTCCCTCATTTTGAAAATCATTAGTGACGTATCCAGTAAAAACATCTTGGGAATCAAAATTCCAAAAGGACTGGTTTAAACATTATTTATTACAGAAATATCTGCATGCAATAAAATCTTTACTGAGCTATGAAAGCATTGGGGAAACTGATGGATGTGTGATAGGACGCAGTAGTAAATAATTACAGAATTAGCTGCTCCCCTTTTCCAAAGCTGGTAGTAAAGGAGAGAATTGCTCAAATTTAATGGAAACATTAATAATGAAAAATGGGCTGAATGTTTTTTTTTCAAAAACAATAATAGACATCTTAGACTCTTTATAAGACATTGATAAGTAACATTCAAAATTTGCTGGTTTTGGATTTTTTTCCTGTGTCTCATTTTTTTTTTAAATGTAATGATTTTTATTAAACCTTCTGGTGCAGTACTAATAGTGTATCAAAATATAGGGATGTCGATGGAACAGTGAATTTCCAAAATTGTTATAAATTACCATTTTTTATTAAATGTACCATGTTTTCAGTTATTATTGCAATGTGCACCTTAATAGGTATAACGGCAAATAAGACAAACAACATGCAAGTTGTAAACCAAATTGAGCACCTAACAGAGTAGCTGCCTGCAAAGATAGTTTAGTAACTAATACTATTCTTTTAATTTGTGTATTTTGCATATTTTGAAACTCAAACAGAACCAGATACTGGAGAAGCAATATAAAATTTAAAGAAGTATCAGCTTGAATACAATAATAACAGTTTGGCATAAAACAAATCTCAATACTGAGTCTTCTTCTGACAGGCTTGATAAATAAACCTTGCTTGTGCATTATTCCCCTTAGATGATGATTTCCGATTTAGGCTTTCTTATTGTTATTTTGGTATCAATGCTTTCACTGTTATCTCTAAGCACATGGTTTGCACTAGGCACTTTTTTAGTAGCCTGCTACGAGAGCCTTGTTTAAGCATTTTAGCCTTATGCCAATGCTTTTCTAGGTATTTTAAAACTGAACTGTGAAATATTGCTAATCCATCTACTCACATTAGATGTCAGGCTAACAACAGATGTTTGTAGGAACAACAGGATTCAGGTACTATCACTCTATCTGTCTTTAAAACAAGAAAGCAATGGTCCGTTAGAGACCAAAAAGAGAATTTACACGAGGAGGCTGAGGGCATCGTTGAACTGTTAAATGAATATTTCACATCCATCTTTACCAAGAATGTAGATGCTCCCCAGGTCTGAAGAACAAGAAGGAAACTCTGTCACTTCAAGGGTTCAAAATTGATGAGGAAGTTTCAGACAAACTGTTAGTACTTAAAGTTCACAAGGCACCTGGACTGGAAGACATGACAATTTCTGTTCTGGAAGTCAGAACAGAAATTGCAGGGGTACTGACCGTAATGTTCCAGTCTTGTATAGACTCAGGAGAGGTGCTAGAAGCCTTGTGAATTGCAAATGTTGTGCCCATATGTAATAAAGATTATAAGGACAATTCCAACAATTACCTACCAGTCAACTATTTGATTGTAATGAATTTGTTAATTAAAAAGAGCCAGAATGGATTTCTAAAGGGAAATCATGTTTACCTAACTTGCCAGCATGTTTTGAGAAGGTAACAGAAAGGTTTGATGAAGGTAACGCTGTTGATGTAGTGGGCTTGGACTTTCAGAAAGCATTCAATACAGTGTCACACAACAGACTTGTGAGAAAAGTAATAGCTTATGGAATAAAAGGGACAGTAGCAACATGAATGCAAAATTTTCTGAATAACAGTAAGCAGTGAGTAATGGTCAATGGGTATTTTTCAGGCTGGAGGAAGGTTTGTAGTGGTGTTCCCCAGGTGTCGGCATAGGTATCCTTGCTTTTCCTGATATAAATTAATGACCTAGATCTTGATGTGTTGGTGACAGTTTCAAAGTCTCAAGGACTCCACTCACCCTGGATATATACTCTTCCACCTTCTTCCAAAAGTCTGAAAACGGGTACCAGCAGATTCTTCCCTGCTGTCATCAGACTTTTGAATATCCAATCATATATTAAGCTGATCTTTCTCTTCATCCTACTTGTAACTGCAGCATTATATGCTGCATTCTATCGTTTTCCCTTATGTACTTCATGGACAGTATGTTTTGCTATACAGTGCGCAAGAAACAATACTTTTCACTCTATTCCAATACGTGACAATAAATCAAATCATCACACAAATCATGATGACACAAAACTGTGAAGTATTGTAAACTAACAAGGAGATAGTGTAGAACTTCAAAAGAAAATGAACATGGAATGGACAGATAAGTGGCAGATAAAGTTCAATGTAGAGAAGTGAGATGTGATGCATTTTGATTGGGAGAACATGAAGAAACTTCATTGTAATGATAGATTGGAGAGGTTGGGACTGTTCTCCTTGGAGAGAAGAAGGAGATTTGATGGAGATATTCAAAATCACGAAGGGGCTGGGCAGAATAGGAAGAAATTGTTCCTGTTTGTAAAAGGTCACAAATTGAAAATGATTTGCAAATGTGATATGAGTGGTTTGTCTTTGGAATGTACTGCCTGTGGTAGAGGTAAGGTCAATTGAGGCATTCGATGATTATTTGAATAGAAACAAAATGCAGGAGTAGGGTCATTGCATTAAGTCATGATGCTTGTTTAGAAAGCTGGTGCAACATGATGTGCCAAATAGCTTCCTTCTGTGCCAAAATGGGAGATGTCCAAACTCTGGAATATATAGGGTGGGGTTGTGTTAATGTGATGCACAGAGACTCAGAGATGGCAGAGGGGAAAGGCTTGCACATGATGGATGGGCTCCACACAGACTCATGGAGGGAGGGTGGAGAAGGCAATCTGTTGTAATCAGTCCTGAAAGAATGGGAAAACTCATTGAAAACAAGTCATAGTCCTTAATCCCAAGAAGTCAGAGTGTGAGATCAAAGGCAGTGTTGGGGCTCTGCGGGCTATGCTATAAGGCTATGCATGGAACACATGTACCACTCCATGGTGGGACAAGGTCTGTGTGCTCAATTGGGTTAAGCACAGGTTGGTGTGTGGGGTATTGAACTATTGAATTGGGCTTATTGAAGTAGATAGGGAGGATGTGCTAGATATTCTCGAGGGTTTGAAGTTGGATAAGTCCCCTGGGCCGGACGGGATTTACCCTAGGATTCTCTGGGAGGCAAGAGAGGAGATTGCAGAGCCTCTGGCTCTGATCTTCAGGTCGTCGTTGGTTACGGGTGTGGTTCCGGAGGACTGGAGGATAGCGAATGTGGTCCCATTGTTCAAGAAGGGGAAGAGAGACCTTCCAGGGAATTATAGGCCAGTGAGTCTTACTTCTGTTGTGGGCAAAGTATTGGAGAGAATTATTAGGGATAGGATTTATAGTTATTTAGAGAGAAATGAATTGATTGGGGATAGTCAGCATGGTTTTGTGAAGGGTAGGTCGTGCCTTACTAACCTCATTGAGTTTTTTGAAAAAGTGACCAAAGAGGTGGATGGGGGTAAGGCGGTTGATGTGGTATACATGGACTTTAGTAAGGCGTTTGATAAGGTGGCCCATGGAAGGCTTCTGCAGAAAATGCAGATGTATGGGATAGAGGGTGATTTAGCTAATTGGATTAGGAATTGGCTAGCAGATAGAAGACAGAGGGTGGTGGTTGATGGGAGATATTCATCGTGGAGTTCGGTGACAAGTGGTGTACCTCAGGGGTCTGTTTTGGGGCCCCTGCTGTTTGTAATTTTTATAAATGATCTGGATGAGGGTATTGAAGGATGGATTAGTAAATTTGCAGATGACACTAAAGTCGGTGGAGTGGTAGGTAGTGAAGAGGGGTGTTATAGTTTGCAGAGAGACTTGGACAAGTTGCAGAGCTGGGCCGAGAGGTGGCAAATGGAGTTTAATGTGGAAAAGTGTGAGGTAATGCACTTTGGCAGGAATAATAAATGTGTAGAGTATAGGGCTAATGGTAGGATTCTTAATAGTGTTGATGAACAGAGGGATCTTGGTGTATTTGTGCATAGATCCCTGAAAGTAGGCAGTCAAGTCGATAAGGTTGTTAAGAAGACATATGGAGTCTTAGCTTTTATTGGTAGGGGGATTGAATTTCGGAGCCGCAACGTCATGTTGCAACTGTACAAAACTCTAGTGCGGCCGCACTTGGAGTATTGTGTGCAGTTCTGGTCCCCACATTATAAGAAAGATGTGGAGGCATTGGAGAGGGTACAGAGGAGGTTTACCAGGATGTTGCCTGGTATGGAGGGCAGGTCTTATGAAGAGAGGCTGAGGGATTTGAGGTTGTTTTCGTTAGAAAGGAGGCGGCTAAGAGGGGACCTTATTGAAACATATAAGATGATTAGAGGTTTAGATAGGGTGGACAGTGATAGCCTTTTTCCTAGGATGGAGAAAGCTAGCACGAGGGGACACAGCTTTAAATTAAGGGGTGATAGTTATAGGACGGATATCAGAGGTAGGTTCTTTACCCAAAGGGTGGTTCGGGAGTGGAATGCCCTGCCTGCAGCAGTTGTAGATGCGCCAAGTTTGGTGGCGTTTAAGAGGTTAGTTGATAAGTATATGGAAGAGAAGGGAATGGTTTAGTTTGGAGGGGCATTACTTTTTATATTGGTCGGCGCAACATCGAAGGCCGAAGGGCCTGTTCTGTGCTGTAATGTTCTATGTTCTATGTATAGTCATAGTCTTACAGTCTGTAGTGTTAGGGTTGTTTGGTTGAGTACTGGGCTGTAGATGGGATGGTCATGGTTAAGGATGGCATCTGTACATGGAGAAAATGTCATAAAAGAGGATAATGAAGCTCGCTGGAGGGGTGATCACCTCTATGTCCATGCATACAGCTTGAGATGGGGAGGTCCATTTGAGGAATGGGGAACAAAATGGGTTCCAGGTAGAGGGCTGGAATGTCCACCACAATTACATTGGGATCCAGGATTACTGGAGAGGTTAGAGAATAGGTGGATGGAGCTGTATCTGAACATCGCATAGTACCAGGAGGATTTGAGGGACCTGAACTCTGACAGGTCAAAGCTGGTCTCAAAATAAAAATGTAGTATCACCATCCTGAAACCCCAAAGTTTGAAATCAAAACGGGAAAAAAATCTGCACAGGAGTGGTCTGAGGCATTGTGGGAGGAGTCCAAATCTTGTCTAAGGCGTTCTTTCAGGGGCACCCAGTTTGAAGTTGAGGTAAAGGTGTTCTTGAGACCATAATAGCCAAAGGGGTTGGGGCTGTGGGATGTTAATCAACAGAAGACAACTTATCTTGTTGAGTCACAACATTAGTCAGCTGAGTCACTGACTTGTAGTCCTGCTTGAATCATTCAAATTTATCCTGGAGACTCCCAGACTCAGTCTCCCGCAAGCTGCCTTCAAAATGTGGGACAAAAGGTATCTCTTAAAGGATACAGGACAAATAGGTCTTAGGACATGGGACAGTTGATCATTCATGCTGGTATACATTGTGATACACAAAGTATCACAATATGTGCAACAGAGTCCTTACCTGTCTGTCATTGTTCCTTTGTAAAGTTAAGAAAATATGAAAATAAAGACAATAAAGATATGAAAATGAAAGCATAAAATAAAAAGGAGGCCAACATTAGATTGTGCAAGGCAGCTAGCTATTTCTGTAAAAATAACAAATTCATTACAATCAAATAGTTGAGAAAAATTAAGTTGATTATTCATAACATCAATCATACAAACTAAGGTAGGCTTTGATTTTAGCTGGAAGCCAGTTTTTAGTGGTGTGTTTTAATATCAATTCAAAATTCACCTGGCCTGAATAAAAAAATATATTTTACCCACCAGGCCTCATTTAAAACATATGAGCTGACTTTCCACCTGTTCCAGATGCAAATTTGTGCAGTTGTTTGTGTGACCTGGGGGCCATTTATTGAGCAGATAGCTTCAATCAGACACACTGCCAGACCATTCCTGGAATTCCTGCAAGTGAGAGCATGAGAGTGAGAATAGCTCCAAGTAAATACTGCAGTTGGATTCTGATGACAGAAATCAATATTCAGATCCTGTGCAGTCACTTTTGTTATTAATGGCATATAAAAATTAAATGAACATTTGTTGAGCTAAGGCATGGATGCACTGTAAATTGTCCAGATTAATGACAATATTTTATTCCCCAGCTTACATCGCTCATTGATCTGCTTACCCACTCCAAGGTGATCCATTCATTGGAATCTTCTTCATATTAAATTTATATTCTATTAAAGTTGACTTCATGGAAATGATGCGATTTCTTACTCGTTAGTAAATTGTAACCTCATCTCTTTAGCGTCCATTGCATTGTCACAATTCAAAATAAAAGTGGTTTCTTATGATTTCTAGTCTGGATAGTGTAAGTGGGTCGCAAAATGTGTTTCAAAGAAATGGTGATCTTATTGACATTATAGAGTCATAAGCCACTTAAGAAGAAGCTAAAGTGGAACAGTTATGACAAGCAAATATCATATCTGCACATGCCTTTTCCCAATTAGGTATTGTGTATACGAATTTATGACTAGAAGAATATTGTTTTAATAGCGTTCATGCTTTTTAGTAGGATGGCTCATTTTTCATCAGTATCTTTTCTTGCTGGTAGAGGTAACCGTTCAAGAACAGAAAACAGTTGCTGAAGGATCCAGTCAAAGAAGAGCCTTAGCAAGTAGAGTTCTCTCATTCATGTCTGAAGACAACAGCAACAATTTGAATGTATACAGTACCTTTAACTAATAAAATGTACTAAAAATCCTTCACGAGAACATTATGAAACTTGAGTGATTCTCTGATCTCGCCACATCATTAGTAGATTGCAACAATCCCAGGGCATGGGGCCTAACCATCCGTTTCATACCTAACTAGCCTGGATCACCCACATTTTCTCACCGTTATGACATTTAGAATTTTTTCAGGATAATTCCATCCCAGATATTCACCAAGCAGTTTAATAAGATATTATGTCAAATGACCAAAAGAGGTTGGTTTTAAGTGTCTTATAGTGAAGCAGAAAGGCAAAGAGGTTTAGGGAAGTTATTCCAGAACTTGGAGCCAATGCAACTAAAGACACAATTTATGGTGCAGCAATTAAAATTAACAATACATAAAAGGCAAGAAATAGAAGAGTGCCAATACCATGGAGAGCTATAGAGATAGGGAGTGGCAAGGCAATGGAGGAATTTGAAAATATGGATAAGAATTTTAAAATCAAGATATTGCTTGACCAGGAACCAATGTAGGTCAGTGAAAACAGGGGTAGTAGAGGAATGAGATTTGGCAATGAGTTAATACACGGATACAGAATTTTGGATGACCTGAAGTTTACATAGGGTAAGATGTGGGAAACCAGCCAAAAATTTGGGGAGATATGGCATCACTGGACTAATAATTTAAAGGCCCAGGCTAATGCTCTGGGAACACAAGTTTGAATCTCACCAAGGCAGCTGGTGGAATTTAAACTCAATTAATAAAATCTGGAATTGAAAGCTTGTCCCAGTAATGATGATCACAAAAATACATAGATTGTTGTAACAACACATCTGATTCACTAATGCTCTCCAGGGAAGGAAATCTGCTATCCTTACCTGATTTGGCATACATGTGACTCCAGACCCACAACAACATGGTTGACTCATAACTGCTCACCGAAATGACCTAGCAACCTAATCAGTTTAAAAACTTTTAGGGACGGATTGGAAGAAGGTAGTGGGTTGGAGAGAGTAATCAGTCGATTGGAGTGGATAGACATTGACTGGGTAGCTGAATGGTTAGTGGAGGAGTTGCGGGGGGCGAGGAAGGTAGTTTTGGGGATAATTGAATGATTAGTGAGGGTTGGTTGGCGGAATGGTCAGGTATGTAGTTTTCCAGGTATTAGACCAGAATTTAATCGGTCTCACATTTCCTGGTGATATCCTCAGAGAGTCCCTTGGAACAAGGGAATTGCACGTCTGAGGTTCAAATTTCGCAGCAATTTCCCTGTAGTTCAATCTTCTCTCCGACAATCCTGATTCAGGAAGATGGAGCGGAGCAGTTTGTGGATATTCACCTTTCTGCTCATTCCTGGCACTCAATTAGGCTTTAGTATTTGTGCCGCATTAGGTTTCCCGGTTAATGTGACAGGAAAATCTGAGATATATTTTTTTCCCAGGGGAAATATTCATTCCAGGTCCCCTTTGGATTCGGTTCAAGTGGCGGCTCTACCAGTAGTTTCCATGGTTACCGCGCGGCTAGGACTACCCGGACCTCATTCACTGTGACACCTCCGTAGGTCGATGGTTCCGTCCGGGTTAGTGTCCGCTCCGTGACTGAATGTTGGATCCGGGCCCCGGGACTAGGCCAGGCCCCAGGCGGTGCTGGGGGCTGGTCCTCCTGGGCGCTGCAGGTGGAGCCGGCCTCGCCCTGTGCGTGGCCGCCGCACCGTTTGTGACCCCGGCTCTGAGGCGCGTTTGTCTCCCCTTCGTCCCGGCCAGCACGGCCCAGGTGGAGACGGTGCTGCGGCTGCTGAGAGGCCGTGAGGGAGCGCTGGTGGATATCGGCAGCGGGGATGGCAGGATCGTGAGTGAGCGGGAGAGGAGGAGGGAGAACGGTCAGGGGATGGAGAGGGTGGGAAAAGGGGTAGAGATATGAGTGGGAAAGGGGAGAAGAGAAAAAGTGAGACAGAGGAGAGTGAGGGAAGGAAGAGTGCGAGAGAGGCGGGTGGGGGGGAGGGGGGTGTTTCACAACCTTGAGATGTTACATTTGGTCCTGAAATGAGCTTCCCACCTCATATTTGTGCCCTAACTAAGACTGTCCTTTTCCACCAATGTAGCGTCATTTCAATTCAGCCCTTTTTTTCACAGTAACTTCATTGTAGTGTTAGTGTAAGCCTACTTGTGACAAATAAAAAAAAAGTAAACTTTCACTTACCTGCTGAAATCCTCATTCAAGCCTTTCATAGAATCACTACAATACAAAAGAAAGCTATTTGGACCATCCAGACTCTATCCATGTATCCTGCCCATCTCCCCTGACATGCTGGTTAAACTCAGTAAGAGGTCTGACAACACCAATTTTAAATCCAACCGATTTATTTGATAGTAAACTTGCTAGCTTTCGGCCTTTGTGCCTTCGTCAGGCAAATGAGGTGTTCTGCTCTGCAATAGCACACATGTCAGCACAGACAGTTTACAGATTGCTGATTAGAATGTGAATGCAAATGTTAGGATTTGCATTCTAATCAGCAATCTGTAAACTGTCTGTGCTGACATGTGTGCTATTGCAGAGCAGAACACCTCATTTGCCTGACGAAGGCACAAAGGCCGAAAGCTAGCAAGTTTACTATCAAATAAATCGGTTGGATTTAAAATTGGTGTTGTCAGACCTCTTACTGAGTTTACCCCAGTCCAACACTGGCATCTCTATATCATGCTGGTTAGATGCATTGACCCAAACAGGTGTTGGACTGTGGCAGAGGGGAATTTCGCAGTAACTTGATTACAGTGTAAGCCTTACTTGTGAATAATAAGTAAACTTTAAGGAGCAATTTGCTATGGCCAATCAACTGTGGGTGGAAACCGAAGCTCTCAGAAGAACATCATGTCAACACAGGAAAAACTTGCAAACTCCACACAGACAGTCACCTGTGTCCCTGGTGCTGTGAGGGAGTGGTGCTAATCACTCTACCACCATGCTGCCCTTTATTATCTCTGGGTTGACTATACCCACATAGCTGGTCACTCACATTATACTCTCTATAAACCTGTCACCCAAAATTCTACTGTCTATGTCTTAACTTGCAACAAGTCCTGTTGCTGTCTTTACATTGTGCTCGCTGATCATAGAATCCCTGTAATGCAAAAGCAGGACATTTGGCCCATCAAATCTGCATTAACTCTCTGTCTACCAGAGTCCACCCCCATAACCCTGCACATTGTCATGGCTAATCCATCTAATTTATACATCTTCAGACACTAAGGGGCAATTTAGCATGATCACTCCACCTAACCTGCACATCTTAAGCTTACATTATTTTCGTAGTGAAGCAGTGTCTTGATTTTAAAACTGTCATTTCTTGTCCTTGCCTCTTCCTATCTTGTCATCTGTTGCAGCCACCAAATATCTGTGCTCCTCTAAATCTGACCTCTTGGGCATTTCCAATTACAAGTACTCCACGTTTGCTGGTTAAGCCTTCAATTGATTTAGCCTGAAGCTCTGGAATTTCTTCCACATGCCCCTTCCCCTCCTACTTTGTTTTTTTTTCCCCCTCAAACCTTACCTTTTGGCTTCATTTTTGGTCGTCTGACCTAATATCTCCTTATGTGGCTCAGTGTCTTTTAAGTTTAAGTTTATTTATTAGTGTCATACATGGGCTTATTACCATTGCAGTGAAGTTAAAAATAGAAGATAGAAAAATTACAGCACAAACGGGCCTTTTGGTCCATAAGTTGCACTGATGATATCCATGCCTACTAGGCTTACCTATAACCCAATAATATATAATATATTAATTATGTTAAAGCAATTATGTTATGTTAATTATTAATATAATTATAATACAATAATTATTATATAACATATTACTGTGAAAATCCCTTAGTTGCCACTTACTGCTGCTGACCGGGTAGACTGGGGAGAATTTAGCATAGCCGATACACCTAACCTGCACATCTTTGTTGTGTGGGAGGAAACCTGCACAGACATAGGGAAAATGTGCAGACTCCACATATCACCCAGGCTGGAATCAAACCTGGCTTCCTGGCATTGTGAGGCAGCAGTGCTAACCACTGTGCTAGCATGCCACCTACTTTGTTTCATAATGTTCCTGTGAAGCAGCTTGGGATGTTTTATTATATTAAATGTGCTATATAAATATATGTTGTTGTGGAATAATCCTTGGTCTGTACACTGTGGCATGAATATGTATGGCATCGTTTTTAAAGGCAGCGCTCAAATGTAAATAAAATATCACTGAGTCTTTGTAAGCAGTTGCAAAGTGACCATTAAATCAGTAGATGGACCCTTTGCAGAAATGATTAACTTCACCTTTCAGCAATGTATCTGTCAAGTGTGGGATTAACATCAGCAGGAGAGAGCTGTTTGCATTAAAACCAAAAAGAAATCCAATTGATTGATAAGTCCTGAAGGAAGAAATGGAATGTCCTGTCCTACAGAATAAAATTAGCATGACTTTCCCAGGGGCATTGAGCTTGGATGTTTCCTGACCTCCCTTCTTGGATGTTGCTATAGCAATAGACCCTTCCCACATAAGCTAAAACAAATGAAGACGAAAGGACATTATAAAAAGGAAAATGTGTGAAATTCTTCTGATCTAATTTCAGCAAATAATTGATGCAATGTCAGAACATGGAAATAAAAGACAATTTTATTGTAACACTAGCCTACAAAGATATTTTGAACAGTATATCATTCAAAATCATAGCCAAATGAATTTATGCAAATAATAGGTATATTTCACAACAAAGCCTGTAACTCAAATTCTGCTCTAGTCTAAGTAGTCACTCTATGTATATTTATGATTGCCATACCACAATATATATTTGTGCCTGGTAGCTCTAAGAAAAGTGCAAATTTTAGTTGAATAGTTACAGTTCACAGTTCATATCAGAAATTTCAATACTAATTATTTTTAAAAACCTATAGTGACTAATTACATTAATTTAATTAGAATTTTTCTAGAGAGATGATATTCCTGCCAGTGGAATGTAGAAATTAGTTTTTCTGGGTGTTCTTTGAACCTGGAATTTCTTGATCCAGCTTACTGATTTAACTCTGCTCTTGCCAATGGGAATTTATGATAACATTTTCTGCATTTCTTATTGGTATATGGCAGAATGCAAAGAGTATCATGAAACTGGCATACATTTTATTACTATTAGGGATTGAGAAACCATACAACTTTTACATCATCATCATTATACAAGCCTCTCTTTATCTTATTCATGTTATGAAAATCAGTTTGAATCAATCATTCACGTTAAGTATCGCTGCACTTCTAAAAAAAAATTGCCATTGTGGAAACTTTTCAATTACAATGTTATTGTTTCTATTGACATTGGAGCCTAATAGAACATTCAAAGATATACAAAATATAGTACAGATAAATGAGAATTTATTCTTGGCATACTCACGAAAAAAATCCCAAAGTAATGGTAGATGTAAAGTTTAGGCCTTTTCCAAGTTGAAACTCCTCAATCCAATAGATTTTGGGGTGGGTGGCAGTGGGGCAATGTGTTGTGCCTAAATTTTGGGCTGAATCAGATGTGGCATAAATGCAGAAAATTGGGCTTGATTTGTACAGCATACATGGCTGGCATTACTTCAGCACTGAAAAAAATCCAAAATATCTATAGTTGGATATGAATCTGCAGTTATGGCACCACTTGTTGACAATTGTGTATGTGCTATTGCTACACTAGGAGTGAATTTAAAATTATTAGTTGAGTTTATAATTTAGCTCATTTATGCTTATTTGAAATATTATATATATTCATATGAAGAAAATCTGCAAAACAAAAGGAATATTTTCACATCCTGAGTCTTTATTGAATTATCTGGGAGCTTGGGGGAGCCTTTAATTCTCTGTTGTCCATGGCCATTCAACATTTCAGCCAATCAGCATCCTTTTCCCCTGTAGTACAAGTTATGATGATCAATTCAGTTTTGCATTCTTATGTTTGTTCTGATGGGTGCAAGATAAAAAGCTTCAACAATATTTCTAATTAGCAGCAGTGTTGCACTGTATATTTTTGATTAGTGTATGTAGCAATAGAATCCATACTACGCGGAAGGAGGCCATTTGGCCCATCAAGCCTGCACTGACACAATCCCACACAGGTCCTATTCCTGTAATCCCACATATTTATTCTGCTGATCCCCCTGACAGTATGGTTAATTTAGCATGGTCAATCAACCTAATCCACACATCTTTGGATTGTGGGAGGAAACTAGGGCACCCGGAGGAAACGTATGCAGAAATGGAGAGAATGTGCAAATTCCACATGCATAATGACCTGAGGCCACACTTGAAACCAGGTCCCTAGTGCTGTAAGGCAGCACTGCTAACTACTGTGCCACCCTGCCTAAACATTTTTAACCAAATATGCGTTATAACCATAATATCCTAGATATTATTTAAGAGATAAGTTTTCACTAGATTTTGGGACAGACCTAATGAAGGTTGACATCTGTTTTTCTGTTAGGAATTTAACTGTTCTACAATTAAAACATTTTAAAACAATTGCAAAAAAATTATCATTAGGAAGCTCTTGAAATTTTGGAATTTTTGTAAATAAAATCTGCTATATTGATAGCTCAATGTGGAAATTGTAAGCACAACTTTTATTGTGACATAGTAGGTCCAACTTCTATCATTGCCCTACCATGTAACTTGCATACAAGTTAATTGGTCACTAAAAACCAACAGCCTGTTCATCAGGTTTTATGGTAATATGTCCTTTGACTTTACAGGTGATTGCAGCAGCAAAGCAAGGATTTCATGCTGTAGGTTACGAGCTGAATCCTTGGCTGGTTTGGTATTCTAGGTACAGAGCATGGCGAGAAGGGGTGCACCACAATACTAGATTTTACATTTCTGATTTGTGGAAGGTAAGCTCACTCTTGCATAGCTCATGCAGAACTATTCTTATCTATTACTCAATTTCTGGCATTTTAATGTGGATAATTGTTTTGGTCTATGTTTTTAGGTCAATTTCTCAGAATATAGTAATGTTGTCATATTTGGAGTTCCTCAGATGGTGAGTCTGTTGTTAATCAATTTTAAAATGCTTTCTTACAATACATATATGTGAGTGAATTTTACCACATTCTATTCCTGGTATGGTACCTCGCTTGAGGGAATTGTGCATTGGACATTGAAATTTTCCAGCTAAAGTCTCAATTATATTCATAATAGACAAAACTGGAGATTTTTATGTTTAGAGGTCCACTTCATTGGTTCCTTACAATTGATTGTATTAAAAAAAAGGAGTACTTAATGGACTAGCACACTTTTTGAAGTCTTAAATCTTGGAATTGAATTTAGCTCAATGATTGGGTTGTGGTTGCCTCATTCTAGTAACAAGTCTCTAAACAGTTTATTCAATTAAATTTAGTTCCTGGTAGCTATAAGTGCATAACACAAAAATCAGTGATAATTGGCACGAGTTTGGTATTCGAGTTCTCAAAACCATGGAATTGACTGGCATGGGTTAAAGAAAATCATCTAATAACAGTAAGCAGCTCTCCTGTAGCTTGGGATAATGATGTAAAGATGCCGGCGTTGGATTGGGGTGGTAAGAACTCAGTAAGAATTTAGCAACACCAATTATTAATCCAACCGATTTATTTGATAATGACAGAAAGGACGATTTTGCTATTGTAAGGCACCTGTCTTGTCATCAAGATGTCCTATCATTCTTTAGTCATTGAATTATTGTTGAATTGTGGTCACAGTTATTCTGACTGCATTCTATTGCATAGAAAGCAATATGTATTATAATAGACATTGGAGTGCATATTGCCGTTTACACTGCTGCTTTGGTTGTGCAAGGAAATAATGAATTGTTAGGATTTTTTTTTAAAAATGCAGCAAAAGTTGGTGTGTGACCTCTATTTTTTCTTCTTTTAGAGTTACTTTAACCTTTGGCCAGTCTTCTGCAATGCTTGTGTTCAGGGTGCTTGTCCTGAAAACTGCAGCTCACAATTCAGGATGGCTCACATGCTGCTGATCTTTTCGTTTTATTTATTTCCTTTCTTCCTGTCAGAAAGCTTATCCTGCACTTGATATCTGTTGATGATGTGGCACACACCAGGAGCTCAAGTATAGCAGCAAAGCCCTGAATCCTTACACTCAATGCTGTGTACATTTATATTGCATACAAGTGACTTTTTGAAGAAAAACTAAGAATAGAATGGTGTATTTGAAGTTCAGGCCTCATATAATTGCAGTAAATTTCTGTTATTTCTTGTCTCCAAAGTTAGTTGGAAATGTGTTTCTTTTTTATTTGACTTCTGTCCCACCGCTTCATCCTTTATCTCTTAATCTTGTTACTCCATTGAAACATGCTGCGTGTTGTACCAGAGGGTAAAACAAAGAGAAGAAATCTCATAGTTTCAATTAGCCTCCAGGTGCGGTAAATATGAAAATCCTGATATTTTTTAAGTATGTGAATTAATATATAGAGCAGGACCCTAAGAACTAAGAAATTGACATTGAAAGTACATCTGTCTGTCAAATAGCATGTTTTAGAAAAAGACTGTTGTTTCTGAGTTAAATGTGAGTCCATGTCTTTTTGATTTGACAAACAACCTTGGATTAAAGGAATTTTCCTTTAATTTAGGAACAGTATCCACTTTATATCACAATATTCTGACTGCATTTTCTGCTGTTCCAGATGCAGTCCTTGGAGGAGAAACTTCAGAGTGAGCTGAAGGGCAATGCCAGAGTTGTAGCCTGTCGTTTTCCATTTCCCAGCTGGATTGCTGTTCATGAATCTGGAAAGGGAATCGATTCCGCCTGGTTGTATGATGCAAAGTCATTTAAAACCACAGCAAATGAAGTCCCTGATTGAAATCAAGGAAAGGACAAAGCAGACAAAATTTTCAAATTGCTGCAGAGTGGCTACAAGATTGTCTTTGAGAAATAAATAGTGGAAAAACAAAGATAGAGGTGACCTAATCAGTTTGGAGTTGCAGCATTATTGAAAAGACAATCATTCCTTTTGTAGGACAAATAATGCAAATACTGAATTTCTGTGCAACTGAACAAATGTTTCTATTTTATCAGATTGTTAATAAAATGCAATTTTAAACTCTGTCTCAGTGTGATATTTAATACAATAAGAAATGTTGCTATTTAAGCCTTTAGTAAAATGGACATTCTAACTTTATTGTGATATTAAAATCGATTCTCAGAACTACCAACAGCTTTCCCTGGAATAGCACAGTAAGTTTTAAAGTTCATTTATTAATGTCACAAGTAGGCTTACAGTAACATGGCAATGAAATTACTGGTCGATGTGACTTCTTGGCCTTTCGGCTAAGATTAAGCATGGGATCAAGCCCAAGATGAGATGCAATGTCTTACCTTGTCAGGTTGGATTATCTTGTCTGTCTCTCTTGTCGTGACCATGAATTGAATTGAATTTGAATTTGATTTTTGGAGCAAGCTAGGAGATAGATTTGGATCTGTCTGGTCTACTCTTCGGGTTTATAACATTAAGAATGGATTAAAAATTAAAAAAAAGAAAAATCCTTGGCTTTTTGGCTAAGATCAAGCCTGAGATTAGGTGTAATACCTGCTTGGATCTATGTCTCTCTGTGGGGACCATGAATTGGATTCAATTTGAATTTGGATTGGTTTTTGGAGCAAGCAAGGAAATGGATTAAAGGTTTATCTTGTCCACTCTGTGCATTGGCTTTGTAACTTTGAGAAAGGAATAACATTTTAAAAATAGAGATGAGGAAAATTTCATCTTTGAGCTTTAATGAACTTTCTAATCTTAGCAGGTGTAGCAGAAGAGGAATATATTTCCAACTTTTAGTCATGACATTTGGTCTCTTTTAGGTGATCATGACATTTGGATACATGGTGTTGGGATACACTGTTGGGAGTTTTTTATAGGTCTCCAAAACGTTCCAGAGAAGTAGAGGAAGGGATTGCAAAGTTGATCCTGGATAGGTGTGAAAGTAACAGGGTAGTTGTAATAGGGGACTTTAACTTTTCTAATATCGATTGGAAAAGCTATAGTTCAAGTACGTTAGAGAGGTCAGTTTTTGTTCAATGTGTGCAGGAAGGTTTCATGACTCAGTATGTAGACAGGCCAACAAGAGGCGAGGCTATATTGGATTTGGTACTGGGTAATGAACCAGACCAGGTGTTAGACTTGGAGGTGGGTGTGCACTTTGGTGATAGTGACCACAATTCGGTTACGTTTACCTTAGTGATGAAAAGGGATGGGCACGTACCGAATAACAGTAGTTATAGCTGGGGGAAAGGTAATTATGAGGCTATTAGGAGAGATTTAGGATGCATAGGGTGGAGCAGGAAATTGCAGGGGCTGGGGACATCTGAAATGTGGAGCATGTTTAAGGAACAGCTTCTGCATGTCCTTAGTGAATATGTACCTGCCAGGCAGGGAGGAAGTGGTCGAGTGAGGGAACCATGGTGTACTAGGGAAGTTGAATCTCTGGTGAAGAGGAAGAAGGAGGCTTATATAATGATGAGATGTGAAGGCTCAGTTAGGGCAATAGAGAGCTATAAATCAGCCAGGAAGGAGCTAAAGAGGGAGTTGAGAAGAGCTAGAAGAGGACACGAGAAGACTTTGGCGGATAGGATTAAGGAGAATCCTAAAGCTTTTTACAGGTATATAAATAATAAAAGATTGGTTAGGGCAAGATTAGGGCCAGTCAGAGATAGCAGTGGGAAGTTGTGTGGAGCCTGAGGAGATAGGAGAGACAGTGAATGAGTATTTTTCGTCAGTATTCACGCAGGAGAAAGACAGTGTTGTCGGGGAGAATACTGCGATACCAGGTTGTAGACTGGGTAGGATTGAGGTTCATAAGGAGGAGGTGTTAGCGAATCTTGAGGGTATGAAAATTGATAAGTCCCCTGGGCCAGATGGGATTTACCCTAGGATTCTGTGGGAGGCTAGAGAGGAGATTGTAGAGCCTTTGGCTTTGATCTTCATGTCGTCGTTAGCTACAGGTATAGTGCCGGAAGACTGGAGGATGGCAAATGTTGTCCCTCTTTTCAAAAAGGGGAGTAGGGACCATCCTGGAAATTATAGACCGGTGAGCCTGACTTCTGTTGTGGGCAAGGTCTTGGAAAGAATT
Source organism: Sphyrna mokarran (assembly GCA_024679065.1). Taxonomy (NCBI): domain Eukaryota; kingdom Metazoa; phylum Chordata; class Chondrichthyes; order Carcharhiniformes; family Carcharhinidae; genus Sphyrna; species Sphyrna mokarran. The sequence continues at coordinate 67,453,052 of JAGIQG010000002.1, forward strand.
ATAAGGGATAGGATTTATAAGCATCTAGAGAGGAATAAATTGATTAGGGATAGTCAGCACGGTTTTGTGAAGGGTAGGTTGTGCCTCACAAACCTTATTGAGTTTTTTGAGGAGGTGACCAAAGAGGTAGATAAGGGTAAGGCAGTTGATGTAGTGTATATGGATTTTAGCAAAGCGTTTGATAAGGTTCCCCATGGTAGGCTACTGCAGAAAGTGCAGATGCATGGGATTGAAGGTGATTTAGCAGTTTGGATTAGGAATTGGCTAGCTGATAGAAGACAGAGGGTGGTGGTTGATGGGAAATATTCAACCTGGAGTGCAGTTACAAGTGGTGTACCTCAAGGATCTGTTTTAGGGCCACTGCTGTTTGTCATTTTTATAAATGACCTAGATGAGGGTGTAGAGGGTTGGATTAGTAAATTTGCTGACGATACCAAAGTGGGGGGAGTTGTAGACAGCGAGGATAGATGTTACAGTTTGCAGAGGGACATAGATAGGTTGCAGAGCTGGGCCGTGAGGTGGCAAATGGAATTCAATACGGATAAGTGTGAGGTGATTCACTTTGGTAGGAATAACAGGCATATGAAATATAGGGTTAATGGAAGGACCCTTAATAGTGTTGTCGAGCAGAGGGATCTTGGGGTACAAGTACATAGCTCTTTGAAAGTTGGCACCCAGGTTGATAAAGTTGTTAAGAAGGCGTACGGTGTGTTAGCTTTTATTGGTAGAGGGATTGAATTTAGGAGCCGTGAGGTTATGTTACAACTGTACAAAACTCTGGTGCGGCCGCACTTGGAGTATTGCGTACAGTTCTGGTCGCCGCATTATAAGAAAGATATGGAAGCATTGGAAAGGGTGCAGAGGAGGTTTACCAGGATGTTGCCTGGTATGGTGGGAAGGCCTTATGAGGAAAGGCTGAGGGACCTGAGGTTATTTTCATTAGAGAGAAGAAGGTTACGCGGTGACCTAATTGAGGCGTATAAGATGATCAAGGGATTGGATAGGGTGGATAGTGAGAGCCTTTTTCCTCGGATGGTGATGACCAACACAAGGGGACATAACTTTAAATTAAGAGGTGGTAGTTATAGGACGGATGTCAGAGGCAGGTTCTTTACACAGAGGGTGGTGAGAGCGTGGAATGCCCTGCCTGCAGCAGTTGTGGACTCACCGACTTTGGGGGCATTCAAATGTTCGGTGGATAGGCATATGGATGATATTGGAATAGTTTAGGTTAGAAGGTCCACTGGCCGGCGCAACATCGAGGGCCGAAGGGCCTGTACTGCGCTGTAATGTTGTATGTTCTATGTTCTATGGTGAGAACAGGATTGGGCTTGGTATTGGTGGTTAGTTCCTCAATCTATTTCCCCTTAATTAATCAGCCTACCAATAGAAATAAAACTACATGAGTAAGCAGGTCACTAAATCCACCACCCTTTCTGCCTTTTAATACCTTTGGTTGACAAAGCTCTTAGCTCAGATGTAAAACCAACAATTGACCTAGCATCAATTACCATTTGCAGAGGAGTGATCCAAACTTCTACCACCCTTTCTGTGTAGAATTATTTCCTGACTTTGTTTCTTAAGCAATGTCCTTGAATCTGAGATTCTGCAACCAGTGGAATTAGTTACTCTCAACCTACTCTACAAGGTCTCCTTAATATCTTAAAAACTTCAATTGAATCACATTCTTCCAAATTTCAGAAAATACAGTCCCAGTTTGTTATGTCTCATTGCAATTTAGTGAATCTACACATCACTCCCTCCAATGCCATTATTATCTTTCTTAGGGCATGGTCTCCAGAATTGGTCATAGTAGTTGTAAGTGTGATCCATTTGAGGCTTTCTATAGCCTAAAGATGATTTCTAACCCTTCTGTTCTAGCCTTGTAGATACAAAATCAGCATTTAATTAGCTCTTTTACTTCATTTTGTGCCTATCCATGAATTTTATGTACACGGACCTGTAAATGTCTTTGGACTTCACTGCTTCCAACTTCTCACTGTTTAGAAAGTGCTCAATTTTATCCATTGAATGTGTTGCTTTCTCTGATTAACTAAAATATTTCTAGGTCAATGTACTCCATTCTTAATTACGATCAGCGTCCTTTCATCTATGTAAAATAATGGACATGTAGCAAATAAAGTCACCTGGATATGAGGTAGCTTCATTGGATGTGCTTTTGCTGATTGTTATTATACCAATTCATGAGAATGAGTTCTATCAGAAGTGCCATACATGAAGTGGTTATCGGGTACGATTGTGCATTGTTTTTGATGTTTGCACCTGTTTCCAAGCTTCTGTAGTCAATGATCATTATAGTGATGCATACTGAACCATCGATGATGCAGTCCTTTTCCTGTTTTTGGCTAGTGTGTCTGAAGTATTAAAATCAATGTTTAGGGCCTTTGTGTCATGGCTTCAAGCATTTTTAAAGCAGACTTTAAGGAATTTACTGCTCACCTGGCTCCAGCTACCTCAGTAAAGTTTGACAACACCAATTTTAAATCCAACCAATTTATTTGATAGTAAATCCATGAGCTTTCGGCCTTTGTGGCCTTCGTCAGGCGAATGAGGTGTTCTGGTCTCCAAAAGCACACATATCAGCACACATATCACACATGCTTTTGGAGACCAGAACATCTCATTCGCCTGTCGAAGGCCACAAAGGCCGAAAGCTCGTGGATTTACTATCAAATAAATCGGTTGGATTTAAAATTGGTGCTGTCAAACTTTACTGAGTTTACCCCAGTCCAACGCCGGCATCTCTACTCCAGCTACCTCACCATACAGGAAATCCTCAACTGCTTTAATCCTGTGAATGTGCCCGAGCCAGCTAAGTTGTTTCATGTTGATGAGTGTCAACATGTTTGGGACATTTGCTTTTGTGAGATCTGCTCCATGTGTGATTTTGTCTTTCCATGAGATGCCCATAATATGCCACAGACAGTAAAGCTAAAAGGTGTTGTACTTTCTTGACAGCCGTAACTTGGCCGTGTTTCACAGCCATACAACAAGATGCTAAGATCATAAACCTCATAAATTAGCCTCTTTGTTCTAAGATTCAGCTTAATATTATTCAATGCATGTCTTGTGAGTAGACCAAGGTGGTAGCTGCTTTTCCTATGCGTGTATCAAGTTTTGCATCAATCTCTTGTAATTTACTGACCATAGGATTTAGACTAACTGGTGTACTTCTTCTACTCTTCTTAAATAGTGGAATTACATGTGAAAATTTCTAATCTAAAAGAATTCTCCTTGAATTGAGAGAAATTTGGAAAATTCTGGTTAGAGTATCTGTTGTGTTCTTACCTCTTTTTCTCTTTAGATATCATGCTCCGAGAGAGCATTGGCAATCATGGATCTCCATGTTAATCTTGCTCTGGAGGTGTGACTTCCTTTAAACTTTGAGAAAGAAGTTATTGGGTCCTGGGATTTGTCACTCATTAGTGCCATTAAATTATTTTTGCATGTCTTCATTTTTTACCCTTTGCTGTTTGTTCTTTTCCATGTATCAAGATTCTTTTGCAGACTTGTGTACTTTTTCTTTTAGTTTATGCTGTCCTTTGCTTCTTTGGTTGTCTGTAGATATTTTTAACAGATGGAGCTTTTGTTCCTCAGGTGGAACTTGGCTCTGTAGCACAACTGTTTTTGATCACGTGCTACTTCTGTCATTTTACCCATTATTAGATTTGCCCAGTTTCCAGTTTTTGTCCGTCACACTTAAATCTAGAATCTTAATAGCTGTTTTGAATTTCTCCCTTTCAAACACAATGGTGAACTCAATTATATTATTGTCCCTTTAGGTAAATGGTCAAGCACTGCAAGACTGTTAACTAAATCTGGCTTATCATCACGATTTTTTATAGCTCTCTTGTTGGTTCTCGAATGTATTTCTAGGACATATTGTTATCCTGAACACAAAACCTTTCTGACTTCAACTTTTCTGCTTATTTCAGTCGATGTGGAAGTTAAAATCCCCTATTAGAACTAATCTACTTTTACGACATAAAAACAGAAAATGCTGGATAACAAAGCAGGTCTGGCAGCATCTTTAGAGAGAGAAAAACACATTTTAACAGAATTAATATTTTGAGACCGCATGACCGTTATTTCAGATTTCCAGCATCCATATAATTTTCTTTTACATGCCTTTACAACTTGCTTGTCGTATCTCTACATTAATAAATCCTTCCACTTCACAGCTGCTATCAAGATCCTATGCATAACTTCCATTAAAGTTAAATTCTTTGCTATTTCTTAATTCTGCTCATAAAATCTCCATTGTCTAATTATCTCTCATTACTTGAATGATAGGAGTTAAACTAAACATGGTGGGTGTAGTGAGTGAGATAGTTTCTGTCTAAATTTTTTTTTAATTTAGCAATCCACTAAAAATTACTCCCTAAGTTAAGATTATTCCAACCTTAAGTAGGGATATATAAGCTTGAGTGTAGCTGTGTCTAGTTAATTAGGTAGCTAGGTTAAAATGGTTTTCAGTAACTTGAATCAATTGTTTTTCAGTATAAAACATGGCTTCTTCTGGGATGCATGGTTTGCATTTAAGTCTGTCTTTTGAGTGTCAAACTGGGAATTTGGTGATTAAGGGAGTTAGCTGAGGAAGGTGTACCATTTTTTGTATCTTTTTTAGCCTCCAGTAGTTGGATCTTTGATATAAGAGTTGATTGGTGAGCAACAGATAATTGGTTACTCACTAATTTGAATTGTAATAAATAGTTTTTTAAAGTTTTGATATGGCAGATCAGCTTGGTCAAGTGGAATGTATATCCTGCAGAATATGAGAAGCCGTAGACACAGCATGTGTCCTAGATGAACACATCTATAGGAATTGTCATGGGCTGCAGAAGTTTGAGCTTTGGGTTTCAGAACTCGAAAGGTGACCTGAGTCATTATGGTGCATTTGCAAAGTAGAAAACTATGTGGATAGCATGTTTGGTGAGGTCGTCGCACCATGAGTTAGGAGCATGCAGACAGAGGGAATGAGGATCAAAGGGCATTTCTGCAGCTTCAAGTATAACTCCAGGATGGTGTGTTACCTCCCTGGTGCAAGGATTAATTAGCTGAAGAATTGATTTTGATTTGCTCTATTATTGTCACATGCATTAGCATACAGTGAAAAGTATTATTTCTTGTGTGTTATACAGACAAAGCATAGCATTCATAGAGAAGGAAACAAGACAGCGCAGAATGTAATGTTACAATTATAGTTACGTTGTAGAGAAAGATCAACTTAAGCAAGGTGAATCCATTCAAAAGTTTGATGGCACAGGGAAGAAGCTGTTCTTGAGTCAAAGACCTCAGACTTCTGCATTTTTTCCCGGTGGAAGAAAAAACGTCCAGGGTCTTAATTGTGCTGGTTTGCCGAGCAGCAGAAAGAATTGATGTAGGAGGGAGGGCATCAGATTCGTGAGGCATTGTAACTGGTTCTGCTTTTGTGTTGGTGGCAAGAAGTGGAAGCTGAGAGTTCATAATCAAAATTTTCACTGTGCAAGATTCTGTGCTCATCATGCAGCTCTTTCAATTTCCACCATTTAGTGGACTGGAGATCAGATAGACAGTGCAATTTCCATGTGATCCTTCACACCCAGTGTTCCAATACAGTCTTGTTGTGTGCTGCTCTGAAGCCAACAGCAAAACTGGAAAATTATCCCAATACAATTTTGAAATGTAAAGGGACAGGGAGAACAATAAAATGAAGCAATGCCAAGAAAATGATGAGGTGTATAAAGGAAACTAATTGATTATAATAGAAATTATAAAGAATAATAACAATACATGATTTAAATATATCAGATGCAAGCAAAGGATGAAGAGGAAAATTTAACCATGGCAATGAGACAAGGAAGTGGCAGAATTATTGAATTACTATATTGTGAATGTTTTTGCTTCTGAAGAAGTGGAAGAGATACTAGAGTTAAAAGAGGACTTAAACTGCCAACTCTTATTATCATGATAGAAAACTTTACAAACTTCGAGTTAAACAAGACTTCAGGCTCTAACTATTTCCATTCAAAGATGCTGTTGGATAAAGAAATTTCCTTACTGATGCCATTCAAATTTCACTGGAATCAGATAACATTAAGCAGCAAATATGACCCCCATCTTTAAAAAGAGACAAGTAGTTTAACCTTCAAATGACAGATTGGATCAGCCTGAATGCAAAACCAGGACCTAAAGGGCAATTAATTTACTTCAGAGTTGAGGTAAGAAGGAATATTAAGGAATGCTGTCTATGATCAGCTAGAGGCATAATCATTAAAGAACTCATTACAACTCTGGTAAAAAAAAAGTTGTGCCTCTCTAAAGCAAGTTCTTTTGAAGATAGCCAAGTAGTACTGTCTCCCTGGATTCCAGAAAGTTTTTGATGATGTGCCTCACAATAGGTCACTATACAAGACAGAACTAGTGGAAAGTTGCTACAATAAATTAAAAATTAGCTGCCTCTCAGAGGCAGAAAATTATCAGTGGCTTAGATCATATTTTAGGACTTCAGTTTGTTACTATCTTCATTCACAACTTACATGTAGCTGTTAGGAAAACATATGCAATTATATAGGGCCCTGGTGAGGCCACACCTGGAACATGGTGTGCAGTTTGGTCTCCTTATCTGAGGAAGGATGTTTTTGCTGTAGAGGGAGTGAAGAGAAGTTTTACCAGATTTATTCCTGGGCTGCTAGGGCTGATATATGCAAAGAGATTGAGTCGGTTAGGATTATATTTGTTGGAGTTTAGAAGAATGAGAGAGAATCTCATAGAAATCTATAAATTTGTACAGAATTAGACAGCATTGATGCAGGAAGAATGTTCCCAATGGTGGGGGTGTCCAAAACCAGGGGTCATAGTCTAAGGAAATGGGATAAATCTTTGAGAATTGAGATGAGGAGAAATTACTTCACCCAAAAAACTGTAAGCCTGTGGAATTTGCTACCACAGAGAGCAGTTGAGACCAAAACACTGTATGTTTTCAAGAAGGAGTTAGATATAGTTTTTGGAGTGCAGGGGATCAAAGGACATGGGGAGGAGAGCAGAAGCAGAATTAGGCTATTGAGTTGGGTGATCAGCTGTGATCATAATGAATGGTGGAGCAGGTTCAAAGGGCTGTATTGCCTACTCCCGTTCCTATTTTTTATGCTCCTATGACAAGCTAAGTGGAACAGATGGACTTTTCTTTGACGCTTTCCTGTTATAGAACTATAGAAAGATTAAATATTCTAGATTTTGATGACATAGTTCAGAAGGAGGCCATTCAGTCCATCAAGTCTGCACCGACCACAATCCTACCTTTGGGAATAGAGCATTGCATGCATTTACCCTAACTAGTCCCGCTAACACTAAGGGGCAATTTAGCATGGCCAATCCACCTAACCCACATATCTTTGGACTGTGGGAGGAAACCGGAGTACCTGGAGAAAACTCACACAGACATGAGGAGAACATGCAAACTCCACATAGACAGTGACCCAAGCAGGGAATCAAACCCGGGTCCCTGGCACTAAGCCAATAGTGCTAACCACTATGCCACCCTATAGCATAAAGAATTATCTGAAGAATAGGGACTGATTAGAGAGAGCTGACCTGATTCAGAAGGAGCAGACTATGGCTGATTTTAAGGAAATTACAGTCATGGTTGGTAGATGTGAGGCAGTAACTGCTACCTACATGGATTTCAGAAAACATCAACAATGATCCATGTAACAGAAATTTCACAAGATCAGTGCCCATGGGATAAAGTAAAAAGTATTAGCCAGAACTGATGATAAGCTAAAAGATTCTGGCTGCCGCATTATAAAAAAGATGTGGAGACATTGGAAAGGGTGCAGAGGAGGTTTACCAGGATGTTGCCTGATATGGTGGGAAGGTCTTATGAGGAAAAGCTGAGGGACTTGAGGTTATTTTTGTTAGAGAAAAGAAGGTTAAGAGCTGATCTAATTGAGGTTTATAAAATGATCAGAGGGTTAGATAGGTGGACAGTGAAAGTCTTTTTCCTCAGGTAGTTATAGGACAGATGTCAGAAGTAGGTTCTTTACTCAGAGGGTAGTTAAGGCGTGGAATGCCCTGCCTGCAGCAGTTGTGGACTCACCAAGTTTAAGTGCATTCAAATGGTCAGTGGATAGGCATATGGATAACATTGGAATAGTTTAGGTTAGAGGGTCATTAGATTGGTTCCATTGGTCGGCGCAACATCAAGGACCGAAGGGCCTGTACTGCGCTGTAATGTTCTATGTTTTATATTATATTTTATGAGGAAGTATCAGAGCAGAGACTTAAAGAGTCTTTGTGGGAGATACTGATACTTATCATATTTGTAAATGAAAAAGAGGATGAAATAGTGTCCAAGATTGTACCAAATTTAGTACAGTAGTCAATGTTGCTAACCAACATGGAATAATTCAAAAGGATTTGAACAGACAAGAGAAATGTGTATATAAAGTAAGAATATGGAGTACATGTTAAGTAGCAACGTGCGTGAAGTAATAGAATAACAGTAACAAGATCTGAGAATTTGGTTGATTGGCTGTTAAAAGATCAGCTCTGTTTTTTGTAGTCATTAAGAAAGCCAATAAAATGTGATGATAAAGAACTATAACTGTAACTTACCATTTAAAAGCAGGAAATTGAATAAAAAGCAAACTGCTGCAGATTGCGGAACCCTAGGGTAAAAGAACACATTAGAAAAACTCAGCAAGTCAGGGACTCTGTCAAAAGCAGAAACAGGTAAAGTTTCAGGTCTGTGATCCTTTGTCAGAGGTAATATTGGAAGTTGACTTTATTGAAGCTGCATTTGAAGCACTCTCTGAAATAATTCTGCCTCTTTCCAATGATTGGGAGAGCAAAACTGTTCAGCTGTGGTACAAAATAAAAAAACACAGATGCGGGAAATCTGTAATAAACAGAAAATGTTGAAAACATTCAACAAAATGGGCAGTATCTGTGGAAAAAAAAGAGTTAACATTTCAGCTTGATGATCTGTTAAATAGTTATCAGACATTCAACATGAACTCCATCCACAGATGCTGCCTGACTTGTTGAGTATTTCCAGTAATTTCTGTTTTTATTCAATTAGGTCCCTTTTTACAAGAAAGGTAGAATTATTGGAAGGTACTTAGGGGGTGCAAGATTTAGAGAGCAGGATTTTAAATTTTAAAATAAGGATATCAAAGGAAAAGAAAATTCAGCAGCTTTTTTTTCTAAACTGTGAAACAGGTTTCCAGCACAGCACAAAGAAAATAGAAGTAGGAATAGGCCATTTGGTCCCACGAGCCAACTCTGCCATTCAACTAGATCATGGCTGATCATCTACTTCAATACCATTATCACTCACAACCCCCAGTAGCAATGCTGGAACAAAAAAAGTAGTGTTTTATTCAGGATTGACAAGAAAATTCTGGCCATGTCAGTAACACTCATATCCCATGAACAATTGAAAAAAGGGAGTAGATTAATTCCTCTTAGCAAAGGGACATTATTTGTTTTAAGATAACAGTAAGGAACCTGAAGAAAGATTTGGAGAGGTTTGTGAAGTGGATCAATGGTCTTTTATGCCCAAATCATCTTTCAATCTATCAGACTATCAATGTACGACTGCATTCTAAAGCAATACTCTATCTGCGTCATGATTCATGATTCTAACGTGCAAGCAGAAGCACTATTGAAGCATTTTAGTTACACTGGTTTGATTTTTACACATCAATAAAGTGTAATCAAATTTTAGCTTTACAGACAGGTACATTGACATTTTATCTTTGTTTTGCACCAATAGTTGCAAAATTTATGATTTGACTATTTTTAAAGATCATCAGGACATTTACTCTGCAAAAGACTAATAGCACATGTGAACATAACTGAGCAGTTTCATTAATGTATATGGTTCTAGCTGTTTATTGCACAGCTGCTTAAAGATAATTGCTTTTTCTTCAAAAAGTGCAGAATCCACTGGTTTTTGATTTTATTTTTAAGATGTGTTTGCAGAAATCTTGTTGACACAGCAATTTTATTGTGACCGTGACCTTCTGGATGTCAGCTAGAACAAAGATCCATTTTTGTCTTTCCCACTTTTCCCTTCCTTTATTTAGTTCATAATAAACCTTCAGAAGAAAAGGGACAGAGCTCCATATGTTGAGATGATCCTACATTACCTCAAGCTGTGTAATCATTCTAGTGTGTGGACAGCAAGTATTGGCACAAAATATTAAACACAGATAGCAATGTTAATGAAATGCACCATGAAAAGAGTGGGAAACTGAGAATTTGAGTAGGAATTTGGTGTAGAGGGAGAAGGCGGTGCTTCTTTTTGCTTTTAACACTTGTAGTGGTTTGTGTAGCTTGAAGCTATAAGTAGTGTAGCTGAGTTAAACAGTAGTGTCAGCAGCTTAGCTTATCAGAACTGGTACAGCTGAGGTAAAAGTTCACATTCAGCAGAATATGGAGCAATGTGAATAAGCTACAGTTAAATATTAAGTTTTTTGGTTAATGCATTTAGTGGTTGGTGCTTTATTAGTCATCCATCACTCTGTTGAAACAGACACACGCAAGAAGGAACATTGCTTGATTGACAGCTTTTTTTCTTGGATCTATTTTATAATGGTTCAATTATTATTTACACAAGATAAAGAGGTTTGAAGTGCTTGTAGCTTTTGCTAATGATACTTTAAAGGTCTGTTTGATGAAAACTTTTATAGGGTCATCATAACAGCAGTCTATTTTAAGGAAGTTATGAATTGCTAATGGGTGCAAGTGGATTTGAAAGAATCAGGCATGGGGAATGAGTAGAGGGGAGAGAGAAGGAGATATGGAAGGTGAGGGCTGGAGGGCCTGTTATTGAATAAAATAACTGGGACAGAGGGTAGTAAAGGTGTGGAATGCCCTGCCTGCAGCAGTTGTGGACTCACCAAGTTTAAGTGCATTCAAATGGTCAGTGGATAGGCATATGGATAACATTGGAATAGTTTAGGTTAGAGGGTCATTAGATTGGTTCCATTGGTCGGCGCAACATCAAGGACCGAAGGGCCTGTACTGCCCTTGGTTAGAGCCTTTTCATGCTGGAAAGAACAGAATCGAAGGTGAACAACTGGCCAGTTTTGTGCGTGCAGTATACATTTAAACTTTTGTTATGACCTGTGGAAAAGTGGTGCTAAAACTGACTGCGCACACACCCATCACAGCGCATAACAAAAGGAAAAATTGTGTTATCTGTTTGGGTGGAACTAAGAAACAGCAAAGAACAAACATTGCTAGGAATATTTATAGGCTACCAAATGGTGCTGTAATTGAAAAATAAGCTGGATAATACAATAATTATTGGTAACTTCAATCTGCATGTAGACTGGGTAAATCTAATGAGCAATAATGCTATGGAGCTCCTTCTGGAATGTAATAGGAATAGTTTTCTGGAGGAATGTGGAGAGGAAATGACTAGATCTAGCATTACGAATTGAGAAAGGGCTAACTAATAACCTTGTTTTAAAAGAAACTTTAGGGATGAGTGGTCGTAACGTGAAAAAAAAATTATGTTGCATTTGCAAGTTGTATTTAGAAGCGTAACAATTTTCCCCTTTTTAAGAAAAACGGATATATGAATCCCCACACACACACATATGCAAAACAGGACAAAGCTAACACTGTCTTCTGCAGAAGCTGGAGTATGGAAATGTATATTGTTTCTTATAAAAGGATAAAACACAAAAGGATCTCAATGTGGTTGATCTGTCAGAATTCTGATCACAATTGGTCTGGAAGTTGTTTCAGACTGCTTTTTGGTTAAACTATCCTTGATGGCTCTTATCATAATTTTGCAGAAAAAGGCTAAATTAGATTAGATTAGATGTCTCTTATGAAAGTTCAACTCACTTTGGACTACGTGTAACTCAAAAGTGGGGGAATGAAAAAGAAATCAAGCATCTTCTTCTTGCAGCCTGCTTCTAAAGCACTCACACACACTCGACTGAGTGTTTTCAAATAATTAAACGTTTAGCGACTACAGACAAAATTCTCCCAAAAAAATTCTAAGACAAATTCACGTTGGTTTTCTCAGTGGAGTTCAGGGAAGAATCTCTCACATTCTGTACACTGCATGCTCTGTACACAGCGTAAATATCATTAAATTTCAGGGGACAGGGCCTATTCCTGCTGAAGAAGCTGAAATTAGTGCGCTGAGCGAGCCATTGCAATATATGCCGATCTGTCAAACCAAAATTGGCGTATGAGCTATGCCCCCCGCCACCGATTCCAGTGTGGAGCAGACGCCACTGGAACTGCGGCACTGAAAGACTCAAGCAGAGCACGAACGCACGTGTGAACTCAACGAATCGGCTGATGTGAGAGTCTCCTGGCCCATAGCGCTAAAAAATTACCACCGCGGAATGGGAGAATCACAGCCTACTCCTCCCAGGTCAGATATTTGTTAACCAATCGGTAAAATTTTTAACCTAGCAACACAAAGTACCTCTTCCCTCTTTGGTCCCTCACTGAACAGCTATCTATTAACTTGTAGTTTTTTGAAGAATGGCATATTCACTTCACTGAATTAATCTGCAGAGATAAAAAAAACAACTTAGGATAGAGAATATAAAACAATTCAATGTCCTTTCTTTTTTTCAAAAATGGATTCCTCACATTTCCAATCTGAGAACGTCTCTAACTAATATACTGATCCTATCCCTTATTATCAGTGCAACATCCTCTACTTTTCCTTTTTGCCATTCCTTCTTAAATGTTGACAATTCTTGAATATTCAATTTCTAGTTTTGGTCATCCTGTGACCATGTTTCAGTAATGAAAATCAGATCATACCCATTTACATCCCTTTGTGCCTTTAAATCATTTACCTCCTTATCAATGTTGCATACATTCAGGTAGCATTTCCTTAACTTGGGATTTTAATATAATTCCATGCTTTAAACAAAGTTGATGCTTGCCAGCCTTCTGACTTTGCTTGTGACTTTTCTATTTTCTGCTACCAGCTATACTTACAATTTGAACTGCCCGTCAGGTTTCCAGTTCCGAACAAGCTAGTTTAAACCCTCCCCATCAGCACTAGCAAATCTCCTATGAAGATATTGGTCCTAGTCCTGTTAAGGTATAACCCATCTCAATGGCCCAGAACCTAAGTAAAAGGCTAACTGTGCTTTGTAACTCAATATTAAATTTCTACCAAGAACTTGAGCTGATGATTTAAGTTCTTGCTGCATCTTTTGAAAAAAATCCAAATGTTTGTTCTCCAGATTGCCATGCTTCATCTTCGTATGTCTGCAATTTTGGGGTTTTAAACTCATTTGCCAGTTTTTGCCTGCAAAAAAAACACGTGAGCTTTGCATCCTGATTTGCTTTGATATAATTGATAAAACCATACTTTAAAAAAATCATATTTATCATGCTTTGTCCCTGATTTAATTTTTTTTCTTTGTGGGCTGTTCACTGGAGGCCCTGGCACTTTTCATAACTAACATTAGTACTTGTCATGGAATCAGCAGGGCAACTAACACTCTGTCTGGCAAATTCAGATGCAAGATCCTGCTTCATTGGCTATTGTTATTTCTGGCCCTCTCTTTCGTGTAAGAAAATAATCCATGTCTACAATCGGCTCACTAGAAAGAGAAAGAAAATGGCGCCAAACGCACATACATATAGGATACTTGGTGTTAACTAAATGTATGCTGACCTGTTTATTTACCTCATATGGTCATACAGTGAACTTCAGTGAGAAAAGGTCAGTCAATCTTTGTGGATCATTTTTGATTACCCATTTTTTAACATCCTGCAACGCACCTGCAGTTCATGACCCCACGTTTTAAAAAAACTACTGAGTTTAAGCCCCACTTCAGGACTTGAACTCAAACTGTAACTTGAACCCAAGTACAGTACTGACGGAATGTTATGCTGTCAATGATGCCATCATTCAGATAAGATGTGAAACTGATGTCCCATCTCCCCCCCTCAGGTGATATAAAATGTCCCTTGGCATTACTTCAAAGAAGAGCAGGGAAGTTATACCCTGGTGTCCTGACCAATATTTATTTCTCCCCCGATAACATCACACAAACAGCTGATCTGATCATTCCAATTTTGTTTCTTGTTGAAGCTTGCTGTGAACAAATCGGCTGCTGTATTTCCTACATTACAATAATGACTGCAGTAAACAAAAAATGATTTCATTGGCTGTAAAGTACTTTGTGGTGATCAGTGATTGTGAAAAGTACTATATAAATGCAATTTTTTCTAATTTTATTCCTTTCATACATATTTATGAATCTGTTATCTTGAAAGCCAATTTTTAACACATTTTTATCATTTATTTCATCCTCCATTCTATTCTAAAAATGAGTAACTTTATGATCACTGGACACCAAAAGCATCAACTTGGCCTATTAATCTTCGATTGGTCAAAAGTAAATCCAATTTTGATTTTCTCCTTGTTGGCGCCTTCATTTTTTAAAATTGATTCGTGGAGCGTGAGCACCACTGGGTGACCAAAATTTATCGCCCATCCCTAGTTGTCCTTGGAAGGCAGTTGAAAGTCAACCTCATTGCTATGGCTCTGGAGTCATATATAGGCCAGATTGGGTAAGGATGGCAGGTTTCCTTTCCTAATGGACATTAGTGAACCAGATGAGTTTTTCCGACAATGGACAATAGTTTCGTGGTAAACAGTAGGTTCTTAATTCCAGATATATTTTATTGAATTCAAATTCCATCATCTTGCATGGCAGGATTTGAGCCCAGGTTCCCAGAATATTGGCTGAGTTTCTGGATTAATAGCCTAGTGATAATTTAGGATTTAGGATACATAGATTTAGAGATTTAGATACATAAGTTGGAGTAGGAAACTGCAGAGGCTGGGAATATCTGAAATGTGGAGTTTATTCAAGGAGCAGCTACTGTGAGCCCTTGATAAATATGTACCTGTCAGGCAGGGAGCAAGTGGTCGAGTGAGAGAACTGTGGTGTACTAAGGAAGTTGAATGTCTGGTGAAGAGGAAGAAGGAGGCTTATGTAAAGATGAGACGTGAAGGCTCAGTTAGGGCACTGGAGAGTTACAAATTAACCAGGAAGGAGCTAAAGAGAGGGTTAAGAAGAGCTAGAAGAGGACATGAGAAGACTTTGGTGGATAGGATCAAGGAGAACCCTAAAGCTTTCTATAGGTATGTCAAGAATAAAAGATTGGTTAGGGCCAGTCAGAGACAGCAGTGGGAAGTTGTTCGTGGAGCCTGAAGAGATAGGAGAGGCACTGGATGAGTATGTTTCCATCAGTATTCACGCAGGAAAAAGTGTAGTTGAGGAGAATACTGAGATACAGGGTTGTAGACTAGACGGGATTGAGGTACATAAGGAAGAGGTGTTAGTAGTTCTTGAGAGTATGAAAATAGATAAGGATTGGATTTACTCTAGGATTCTCTGGGAGGCTAGAGAGGAGATTGCAGATCCTTTGGCTTTGATCTTCATGTTGTTATTGGCTACAGATATAGTGCCGGAAGACTGGAAGGTAGCAAATGTTGTCCCCTTGTTCAAGAAGAGGAGTAGAGACCATCCTGGCAATTATAGACCAGTGAGCCTTACCTCTGTTGTGGGCAAAGTTTTGGAAAGAATTGTAAGGGATATGATTTATAATCATTTAGAGAGAAATAAATTGATTAGGGATAGTCAACACGGTTTTGTGAAGGGTAGGTCGTGCCTCACAAACCTTATAGAGTTTTTTGAAATGATGATGAAAGAGGTGGACAAGGGTAAGACAGTTGACGTGGTGTATATGGATTTTAGTAAAACGTTTGATAAGGTTCCTCATGGTAGGGTACTGCAGAAAATGCAGATTCATAGGATTGAGGGTGATTTAGCAGTTTGGGTCAGGAATAGGCTTGCTGAAAGAAATCAGAGGGTAGTGGCTGATGGGAAATATTCAACCTGGAGTTCAGTTACAAGTGGTGTACCTCAGGGATCCGTTTTGGAGCCACTGCTGTTTGTCATTTTTATAAATGACCTAGATGAGGGTGTAGAAGGATGGGTTAGTAAATTTGCTGACGACACCAGAGTCAGAAGAATTGTGGACAGTGAGGATGGATATTACAGTTTGCAGAGGAGCATAGATAAGCTGCTGAGCTGGGCCGAGAGGTGGCAAATGGAGTTTAATATAGAAAAGTGGTTCACTTTAGTAAGAGTAACAGGAGTACAGAATATAAGGTTAATGGAAGGACTCTTAGTAATGTCGACGAGCAGAGAGATCTCGATATACATATGCATAACTCCCTGAAAGTTGGCACTGAGGTAGATAAGGTTGTTAAGAAGGCGTATGGTGTGTTAGCTTTTATTGGTAGCGGGATTGAATTTCGGAGCCAAGAGGTCATGTTGCAACTGTACAAAACTCTGGTGCGTACAGAGTTGTATTGAAGTATTGCATACAGTTCTGGTCGCCGCATTATAAGAAAGATGTGGAAGCATTGGAAAGGGTGCAGAGGAGGTTTACCAGGATGTTGCCTGGTATGATGGGAAGGTCTTATGAGGAAAGGCTGAGGGACTTGAAGTTATTGTCATTAGAGAGAAGGTTAAGAGGTGACCTAATTGAGGCATACAAGATGATCAGAGAGTTAGATAGGGTGAACAGTGAGAGCCTTTTTCCTTGGATGGTGATAGCTAACACGAGGGGACATACCTTTAAATTAAGGAGTGATAATTATAGGACGGATGACAGAGGTAGGTTCTTCACTCAGAGGGTAGTAAGGGAGTGGAATGCCCTGCCTGCAGCAGTCATGGACTCACCAACTTTAAGGGCGTTCAAATGGTCAGTGGATAGGCATATGGATAACATCGAAATAGTTTAGATTAGAGGGACATCAAATTGGTTCCACTGGTTGGCGCAACATCGAGGACCGAAGGACCTGTACTGCGCTGTAATGTTCTATAATATCATTAGGCCATCACTTCCCCCAATTTCTGAGAAAATAATTTTCAAATTATTCAATAAAATTCCTTACACATACGGATTCCATTCAAAAATGTGCAGTATCTGGACAAATTCTTTTGTCACTGTAAGTTTGGTTTAAATTCCCTATCATTAGAATGGAAGGATTAGCACTCGTATTTTTTATGTAACTTTGCAGGAATATACCGAACTACTTTTCATTTTGTTTTGACCTGTATTGTAACTTTAATAGAAACTTTTACCATTTTCAGTATTCTGATTCCACAGAGACTTTGGGCTGGATTTTACAAAATGATTGGAATTACCAATATTGGGATCATATATGCATCGTGCAGCCACATGGATCGATGACTTCGTTCCTATCTGATGGTATGCATTCAAGATCAAGGGCCAATGGTGAATTTCACCCATGGAATGGTGTAATCCTAGGGACTCTGAGATGGAAAAGACACTTAAGGTGACTGAGGGCACTTCAGATAGAACACTGAATCATTTCCAGGGATTTTAACAAAATCCTCGGAGAAATGTGTGTTTGAAAGTGATTCATGTGAGTTCCTGGTATGATGTCAATGCCTGCAAGTCCAGAAGCCCCTCTGGCTCATCATTCTTTTCCTTGGGGAAGGCAGCACACTCAATGTTGTTGTCATCTATCTCCAATACCCTGTGGAGTGACAGTTTGTGCAGAACCGAGCATGCCACTATGTGTTGGGTGACCCTTGATTGATGTATTATAGGGTTCCTCCAGATCTATCTAGGCATTTGGACCTCATTTTCAGAAGACTAATGGTTAGTCTCATGGTCGCTCTTGTAGTTACATGACAGAGTTCATAGATTTCCTTTACCTCGGTGATGGGGTTCTGCACAGGTGTAAACAGTCATCTTGACCAATTAATCTTTCATTAGTCAAGAATAAATACAATATAGATTTTCTCCTTGTAGATTCCTTCACTCACTTTATAAGAAAATATTTTTCAAGTTATTCAGTGAACTTCCTTGCACATACAGATTGTATCCAAAAAGATTCAGTGTCTGGACAAATTCCTTTTACCTGCAAGGAATACCCATTGTCTACCAGGATCTGTCCACAATGAAGTTTTGGGTGAAGAGCTGAAGCATCTCAGAATGTTTCAGGATGGAAACCTTGAAACCTTGCACACAAGTGCAAGATCTTTTTTGTAGTGAAAATGGACTATTTGAACATTAACTAGGTGAAATCCTTACCTGTTCACCAAAGCATCTGGCTGTTCTTAAAGAGCTCTTTAAGTCACATATGTGTAATTGATTACTCCCTATACCCAAGGGATGCCAGCCATGGTCCCAAAACCAATTACCTTCTCAATCTCCTCAACCTGGTGTATAATATCTATCATGTGCTTGATGAAGCAATGGGCCATCTGACATGTATCTCAAGTCAATGTTTGGAATGAATCTGAAGCCTAAAAGTTAAACGTCAATCACCTTTGCCACCAAGACAATGATGTCCATCATATCCCAGTGGCCACAACTCCTCCTCCAGCTTCTGCACCGATCTACTAAGTCCTGGCTGGATAGGTGGACTTTTCAAAGACACTAGTGCTCCAAAATCTCTGTAAAGCTAAGATTTCAGCTGAGTATCACTATCCATAATCATTAGCCTGCATTATTCTTGACCACATCGCAATACTGGTGCTCCTGATCCCTGTGCCACTAACCTTCCCATCTGATTAACGCAGTCTCTCTCTGTCCCACTCCCCTTCTCACTGGAAGAGTCAAATTCTGAGTGCAAAGCACCGAATGAGATTTGGAATATTCACAGTACAAATGGCCATCAATGCCCGCACTCGCTGGAATGGACTTGCAAGACACCCTTCCACTTAGTATCATTTATCATCTCATCCTCCTATGATCCCTTCAAACATACAAACATTTGTCTATTTGAACCTCATTCTACCTGGTTGATACAGCCTCTGACACTTTATAAACCAATGTGCTCCACGGTAAAATCTGTTGAAAACTTTTGTCAATTCGCTGCTTTCTGCAGTCTAGCACATTTTAAAATCCTACTCTGTACTGCCCCCAGAAAACTTGCCTGGCAGTGAGAAGACCGTGAAGATCTGCTCCAAATCATTTTACCACTCTTGCCTCCAAGCCTATAACCAAAGAG
Organism: Sphyrna mokarran; assembly: GCA_024679065.1. Lineage (NCBI taxonomy): Eukaryota > Metazoa > Chordata > Chondrichthyes > Carcharhiniformes > Carcharhinidae > Sphyrna > Sphyrna mokarran. The sequence goes on from JAGIQG010000002.1 coordinate 67,472,121, forward strand.
CTGGTAAAATTCTATTCTTTGTGCCAACCTCCAGTTTCTTCCGCTCAGTGCCATATAAAGCTTCTGTAATGTAATGTGATCCATCCCTGTTCTTTCCTTCTATGTCTTTATACAACAAGCTAGCCCAAGCCTGTAGTATTTATGAACTAATGAAAGACACCCACCTGGAATGTCTTATCTTTTCTCTTCACAGAAATTGAGTGGGTTGCTGTCTATTTCCAGTTTTTACTGTTTTTGATTTACATTTACATCAACTGCTATATCCCTTTATTTTAGTCCTTACAGATTTGTTCCTGATGCATCTGGTTTCTTTAGCAAGATTTCAACAAATCTTAAGATGCTTAATAGTTCCTTGTTTTCCATTACTTCTAATTCACTTTTTTATTTTTAGTACTCCTGAATTTCATGAAGGAACATAAATGTATTAAGAAAGAAACAAGCCTTTTTTCATCAGTTTGTCCATTAGTTGATTTCTATTCAAGTAAAAAAATCAAAATTTTTGTGTCAAATTCTGATTTTGAGTTTCATTTTCAGTAATATTATTTTGCCTCCTTATTCATTGCACTAATTAAATCTTGGTTTGTGGATAAAAGACAGAATAATTCTAGGGCACCATTGCCATCTTATAGGATTTTCATGCAACAAAAAACAAGAAGGTATTTGTCTCTGGCCCCTCTAAATTCATGGAGAAAATCCTCTGCCTTTTTCTGCAGGCCTCCCTAAGGTCTTTAGGGAGCAATTCTCTGTCTTCTGACAGATATAAATATGATAAGGACATAATCTGAATGTAACGATTCAAGTGCATTGAATAGAGTAGTGCCACATTATTGCTCTGTTTAGCAATGTGTTTGCTTTTCTTTCAACAAATTGTTAATCAAAAAATGCCAGCTAAAATTCCTGTGTTTTGCATTTTTGCAATTTTGATCTATAAAGATTTGAAAGTTATTATAAAAAATTACTTCGTACAATCTAGAAATAGAACAAATTAATTATTTTCAGGATCAGTAAAGTCAGTTTCATTGTTAATAAACATGCAATTTTTTGTTTTGTTCACATCTTAATTTCTATCTTAAAATACAAATAATGAACAATAAACAATTGGAATAATGAGTAAAAATAAATTTTAAAACTATCAATGTTAAACAATTCTAAATCTGAAAATCCCAAGTAAGTGACTTAAAAAGGTATAGTATGGTTAAATAGTATGTGCAAATTTATTTACACAATTCTTGGATACCACTTTTATACATCTCACCTCTCACTTAACCCAGGTTATTTTTTAAAATGAAAATTAAATTAATAGTCATGACTTTAATAGTCAACCACAACTGCCATTCTGATAGTGGGATAATTAAAATTGTTGTAGATTAGGCTATAGGAATAATGATAAGCTTGTTTTTAGAAACAAATGCCTTAACCTGAATCAGTCTTTGATTGATGTGCTCAATCTTTAGGAGGCTATCAGTATACTAATGGTGACAGTATACTGCAGTAACGAGGAATAAAGGCAAGGCATTTGCTATCGCAGACCATGATGGGAGAGTGTGCAGTCAACTCCAGCTCCACTTCTCCATTCTCATAACAAAAGTTTAAATGTCTAACTCATCCGTAGAAATGACCAATTAATTACCTTTGATACTGATATTCCTGGGGTAAAAAAGATGCCAGCCAGGCTTCTTTCAGTAAACACTAAAAAACATAATACAGTTATTATAAAAGAAATTTAGTCTTTTAATAACAAATCATAAACCTAATTAACAATCAAGCTGTAGTTTAAAAGCGCAATCATTCCCCCCTTTTTCCAAAATAACAGATACTCAAACTCTCATACACTTGCCTTCAAAACAAGACAAAGCTAATGTGATCCCCTGCAGAAAGTGAAGGATGGGAATGTTTCTTTTAAAAGGATCAAACTCAAAAGCATTTTTGACACTGTTGATCCGAAGAATTCTGATCTCAATAGATCTGGAAATTTTTTCAGATGGACTTTTGGTGAAACTGTCCTTGGTGACTGATAGTTATCGCAACAATGCAGATTTTTTTTTAAAAAAGAGATGAATTACTCTGATGACGTTTTTGATTAAAGTTTAACTTACTCTAAACATGTAACACAAAGGTGGGCAGAAAGAGAGAAAAAAAAGGGTCTTCTTCTTGCAGCCTGTTTCCAAAGCGCGCGCGCGTGCACACACACACACACACTCTCTCTCTCTCTCTGAGAGTTTCGAAGAATAAAATGTTCAGAGAATACTTCTTTCAGGCCAAGTGTTTCTAACAAATCAGCAAGGGTCTTTAATCTGGCAACAGTGCTTCTATGTTAATCTACATAAGCAAAGTTTCTCTAAGGCCCAACATGAAAACCTGCCCAAGACTTGACCTGATTCCCTCACAGCCAGACCCAATCTATCCTAAGGCCCAACCTGAGCACTGACCAAAGATACAACTTGACTCATTCCAACTTAACGGGCCCAACCTAACCCCACCCCACATCCACCTCCCCCATCACAAATCCTTCTCATGCAACTTATGCATTTACCTTGTCAAATACTTTTAAACTTACCTTGTTTACAGCAGATAGTGCTGTAAGAAAGGAAGCATAGCTTACTTACCTGCAATTCTACAGCCTTTAATGTTAGGCTCCAGGGCATGCTGCAGTGCAGATCTTACGTGATCTGAGTCAGAAGGTTTTGCAAGATAGGATTGCCTGGGCTTTCAGATCAGAACTTTCCAGTCGAGTGGCAATCCAACTCCACTACCAGTCCCTTGGAATTTATACCCTAAGGTAGTCAGCACTGGGTAGAGTCGATGGAGGTCATAACGGGCACAGAGAACACCCTGGACAATCAGGAAAACCCATCCGTAACTTGAAATTTTCACTTTCTCCTTCATTGCTGCATCATGCAGCAGTACATATAATTTCCAAAACATGCTTAAAAACTTGCCAACCCCCTTTCAGCAACAAATTCTAAACCCTCGATTCTACCAGCTAGAAGAACAAGCCTAGCAGGCAAATGGGAAAACCACCACCTGTAGCCTCCCATCAAAGTCAATCACCATCCTGAGTCATAATCCTGGAACTTTCTTTCTAATAGCATTATGGCTGTATCTACAACAAATGAATGCAGCAGTTCAAGATGCTGCCTCAACACACCTTTTCAACATTGATAAAGAATCATCCTCCACACTTGAAACATTAGCTTTGTTCTCTTTCTACAGATGCTGTCAGACCTGCAGAGATATTCTAACATCTTCTGTTTATGTTTCAGATTCCATCATCCACAGTAATTTGCTTTTATCTTAGTGTTTAATTTGCTGCCACGTTTCTTCCAGGAGTGCCTACCCTGAAGAAGTGCTGCTCTTCTCTCGGATAAAATTTCCATTAGCCTTATTCCACCCTGTCCACCTTCATTGCTTTCTATTTCCTTCCTGATTGTTGACAAGATGTTTACCAAAGCTTGCTTTCACAAACATGTTTCCCTCCTCAGCAACCGTTTCCATCTTCAATTCGAAATGTTAGCTCTGTTCTGTCTCCACAGTTGCTGCCAGATCTGCTGAGATTTTCCAGCATTTTTTGTTTATGTTTCAGAATCCAGCATCCTCAGTAATTTTCTTTTAACCATCATTTCTGTGATGTGCCAGTGAATGAAGGAAAACAAAGTGGATTTGTGTCCAGCCACCCATGTGCTTGATGGGGGGCAGAATTTGAAAAGATGAACGCAGTGGGCTGAGTGGGGGTTTGAGGGGGAGAATCAAAGTCACTTCTAGTGCTCTGGCAGTCTCAAAGGCAATCAGGAGGTAAGTCCAGTGCATGAAAGTCCTCTAAAAAGTACTTCACAGTTGTAGTAATCAGTACCCACATATAATGCAATCATTAAGCTCAAATAATCCTCGCTTCTATCATTTTCAGCCCATCTTGACAACAGATGTGCCTCAGAATCCTCAGTCTAACTTACTCCAAATGCATTACAGGCATAAAACTAACATTCAGGACATACAACAATATTTCATTATAATATTTGCTAATTAGGTGCCTGGGACATCAAATATGTGGAAAAGGTTTTAGCCCATAAGATACTTTTTCTGATTTTACTCCAAAGACATAATGAAAATTGAGTGGAATTATGGGGCTATTAATATATAACTCTACATAGTCCTGTAATTAGTTTTAAATGAAACGAGCCTCATGTGCCCCATTCCATTTTTATAACTTCACTCATTCAGTCATAAAGATTATAAAGTTAAACAGTTTCAGATTCACATGGTCTGTTGCTTTTGGTAATATGACTCAATAGCATACAAGAACAGAGGCTATACAACTACTCTGAATGCTTTGTTTAGTCTTGGATTAATTAAATAGATATGCAACTTGGATAATGTCTTCCTTCAGCATGTGAGAAAATGGTTACAAAATACAGTCAAAAAGCAGTTATCTTATTTTCTGTGTAAATAGTGAATTAAATGTTAATGAAATTCAGTTGAAGTACCACAGCAGGCACATAGCAGATAATATAACAGCCAATTAGGCACAGTTAGGTACTTTAATCATTTAATTTATATACTCAGTATACTACAAAGCAGCTTCTTAAACATGAGGAAGTTGATACAAAAGTGTAAAGCAAAAGGATAGTTATGGCCTTGATGAATTATAATGCTGGAAGGAAGATTTCCTGATGATGCATCATCACTCAATTGAATCCTAGCAAGCACCAGCTCAGTTTGCACTGCATATGCATAAAAAGTAGGCTAGATGATGGACTTTATAAATGGAAGTATTTAGTATTTACACAGTGAAGCAATAAATTCAAGGGAACAATGATAAAAAGCATTTATTTAGGTGGAGGGTAGATCCAATATGCTGATAATGTACTATTGATATATTTTATGTTTAAGGAGAATGTTTTAAAATTTAGCTTTTTTCTGCAGGTAATTGATATGGCTGGAAGGAATACATCTTAGGTGCTGGGAAAGCGGGATAGTTACTCATTTTAGCCATGTACTGTTACTTAGGAGAGAGCTAATGGATTTTTATAGATGAAGATTTCACCTGGGGTTTTTGAGTAGATTGTTTGATAATGTGAGTAATGGGAAGAGCTAGGTTTGTGGCAGAGAAACAGTTTAAAGTTCTGGCTGGTATTTGTTTAAAGACTTGTCTGCTATGAAAGTCAAAACCTCTGTGAAAGCTTTCACAATGTGTACACTCTTATAGCAAGTATATTTATGGTTGCTAACTGTATTTAATGTGCAATTTTAAGTCTGTAAGAAAATGTTGCTTATTTGGAACAGAAATAGTGATAAATTTAAAATTAAAGTTCTTTGTTTTTTTTTTAGCTATTCTTCATATGTTAAGCATGAAACTGTTTCAATTTGTGAGAGGTATATTTAAATTGTGCTATTAAATAAAGATGTTAAAGATCCTTAATTTGTTAGTGGAATTAGTCCTGGAGTAAAGCATCCTATCCTCATATTTATATCAAAATAGAAAAACTACTAGGGTCTAATCTGGCTTCATAATGTAATTTGGGATTCTAATCCAGGATTTAACACCAAACAAAGACCAGTTGGGCCAAATAGTGTGCTTTTGTAATGTAACTTCTATGTGCTTCTTGGTGGAAGACAACAACATTTCCAAATTCAGTCTTATCATATACAGTGAGCATATGTAATCTTTTAAGAGTCACAAAGTCATAGAGTTATTATTGCACAGAAGAAGTCCATTTGACCCATTGAGTTCATGCCAACTCTCTGCATGATATTTCAGTCAGTCCCATTCCCTTGTAGCCCTGCAAGTTTAGTTCCCTCAATGGACCATCCAATTTCCTTCTGAAATCATTAATCATCTCCTCATATTAATGTTCACTGCCCTCATAAGCAGTGAGTACCAGATCATTACCATTTACTGCATAAAAAAAAACTTCCTTACATACCTCCTACATTTCTTGCCAAAACTTAAACTCTATGAACCCCAGTGCTTGTAAATATCTTTCTTTATCTACTTTGTTTAAACCAGGAGACGATTGAAAAATATTACCTGACTAAAAAACTGTCAATACAAATAGTTATTTGGGAACACAGAACTTGAATATTTCTGAAAAAAAAGACATGCTACTGAAGCTTTTACCTTACACTGATCAGGACAGATTCACAAGAATACCAGCTGTAAAGGGAGCAACAAAATATATTGCATGAGAGTGCTGTTTGGAGTGAATCTGATTGGTGGAGGCGTAGAAATAGAAAATGTACTAGGGAATGGTTAAATTGCCAAGCTTTCATTCAAATTCAAATCAGGCAGGTTGAATGTGATTGGCCAAGGCATTGCCCTGAAGAATGAACCAGGAATCCAGGGGTGACTGTTCCCTGGGCTTTTGTTTAATTGAATAAGGTGCAACACATGGACATGCTCCTTTTACTGCGAGGGACAGGGTTCTGGATATGACTATGTGTAGTTTCTAGCATATGTAAGTGCAAGGTCAAACTGTTAATGCTGTCACTTATTCTCTCCTCTATTCATGGCAAGTGCCACAAGAAGAGTGTAAGGCTAGACACCAAGTCCAGGTCCACCACATACAGCAGCCTGCACACAAGCAAGTAAAATGCGGGCAAAGAAGATATTTCACTTATAGAGTCATCACAGCGTTCACTCTCCACCAATCCAGAGATATAAATCTCAGTGGGTGTAAGAATTAGTTCAGGCAGGGTTTCACATTCTGGTAGTCACTGTACAGACGTATTTCCGCAGCAGGAGGCAGGGATAGCCAAGCTCACAGGCAGTAAAAGGATTGTTAGTGAAGAGGCCCCTGCAAAGTCTGAGTCAAATGACAGGCCTCAGGACTAGTTTTACACAATATGCTTAATGTGCAGCAGGAGACAGTGGGACATCAGGTGAAGATGGCAGAGGCCCTCAGAATGTCATGTGAGGTGGTGGTATCTGTCCATCTGACCCCTGATGAAATAGTGCCAACATATGCACACATTGAGGTCTCCATAGGGAGCATGGCAGATGTCATGGAGACCCTTGTCCAACAAAATGATCAGTTTCAGCTGAGAATGTATGCAACAAACTTTCACTCCATTGCAGTAATCATGGACATGATTTTGCAGTGGTTATATGAGAGGCTGATACAGCACCTTGACTTTCATTCTATGCCCCTTCTCCTCAAGGAATCAGGCAAGTGTCCTTAAGCACCCAAAAAGAAGAGGAGGCAGACACTCTAGAGACCTCCCCCAGGATTCTCAAAGGATGTGTGGCTCCTCAGAATCCATTTAGTCCGTGACCTTTCAGTCTCTGAGTCAGAGGATGAAGCTGCACCATAGCAGGACAGCCAGTTAAGCAGGGGAACTCCAAGCCTTGAGTCACCTACCAAATTCACCAAGGAAAGCAGGGAATAGTGATCAACAGGCTGCTTTCACCCTTGCTGCAGAGGTTGGGGAGCACATAGGTGCAGCGGCAGGATGTGCAAGACTGAGAAGTTCTGATTTTATCTCTGTTTGCATGGGTGCATTATTATTGCTTAATGTTCATTCAGTTCTGTAAATAGATCACACATTCATTTTAATTGGTTTTGATGTGGTTTCATTGTTTTTCTTCCTCATTAAGCCTGTGTGCCCTCCCATCTTTAAGGGGGTGCTGGGTCCATATCCCCCAAAGCATGCAATATGCAGGGAAGCAAAGGTGTTTGCCGGAGCCTTTGTGAGTCATGTGCAAGAAGCCTCCCATCCATGCTGAGCCTTTACCTTTCACATGCTCTTCTGTTCCACTGTGCTATGCGCTGGGATTCCCTTTTTGGGTGTTCAGTTGCGATTACCTGCAGCTGATCCCACCTAGATGATGTGACTCCCATCCAGCATCTCAAGATCACCATTAGGAAGCTCTGGAGAGTTGCTAGTGGCTATAGTTTGTATTATATTCAAAGTGCAGTCCAATATCTTCACCCCTGATGACTAACCCCCCCCACCAGGTATTATATTTGACCTTCCCATAGTCTTTTGAATTCCCCCCACCCACCCATTGTCCATTGACCCCAGGATCTCCTTTTCCTTTCCTATCCCTCCCACAGCACTCAGTGTCCCTTCACCCATCATTGGCAAATCTGCACCCTCTCACCATTCTGACTCCCATCTCGACAGTGGGATGCACAAGGGCTGCCTGACAATCTCTGTTGGGAATGGCGACCCCCATTATTCAGCCACAAATGACGAGACCTCAGATTCCCACAGTTGATTTCTTCCATCTGGAAAACAATTATGCAGTACCTGCCCCCCACCCACTACAACTCCTGCCAGAAGGGAAGATTCCATCATGTATCTCTCCATCAATTTTTGTATGTTTATTCACTTTTTGAACAAATTGTTCAAATCTAAAATAAATGGTTTATTTTGTTAATTGTTTTATTCTAATTGAGAGATAATTTGAAAATTAGTTTATTATTCTTCTCTTTGCTCTCTGATAGCGATCCCACTCATTCTCTATATTGAAGCGTTATATAAGATATAGAAGCATAATTGGGCTATTCGGCCTAACAGGTCTGCTTTGCCATTCAATCATAGCTGACATGATTCTCATTCCCATTCTCCGGCCTTCTTCTCGTAACCCTTGGTCCTTATTTGAAAGGGGAATTTGGAAAGCAATTGATCGTATTTTCTCAGGACATCCCAGTGTATTGTGCAACAGATCACCTTCTGTTTGGATTATAATGAGGATGTTTTTCAGAATAACTTGGTTTTATTAGATTCATATTTCAACTCTGCATAATTGCAGGAGACAACCTGGCGGAGGCATTCAATGAAGAGCAGGACTTTCAGCTGGTTGCAATTTTGCAGTATCCATCAATAAGATGAGCCTATAACTAGCGCAGATTGAGGGGTTATTAGCATTTCTGGGAAGAATGTAATTCAATCAAGAGTTGCGAGCTTGGACAAATTGGCTGTTCTGCTTAATTGTTGAAGTTGAAAAGCAAAACAATCGTTAAATCAGAATTAAATACAAACATCAAGAATTTCCTCAGGGTTTCTTCTGATCACCCACCGGAACTTTGGTGGGAGAGCAATGGTTTATGTGATGTATCCAGGATTTCTGCTGATCCCCACTTAAGTTATAGCAGAGAATTTCCCCTGGAGAAATGTTTGAATTTGAATGAGACAGTGACAAAAATAGAAGATTTTAAGTAGAGGTTCTTTTCCATTTTCCTTATACTGAATTTCTGAGATTAAAATGGGTTAATGGGTTATGAGTTTGTCACTTTATCTGCCTCCTTTGCAATACAGGTATTAGCACTGTAATCCTCTGCCAGAATGTTTGCTGTAATTTACCTCAAGGGAACAACTTTTTATTCAAATGGGTTCATTTTTAAAAAGAAATGTCCAGGCTGGTAGCAGCACACTCAGATAGGCTTGGGAAAATAGAGGGAGAACTAGCTGACAATGCTGCTTGACACTTTTCTGTTGCTGCTCAGTTTGTTCAAGTGACAGGCTGGATTTGATAAACAGAACCTGTTGGCAGTGGCAAATGTCCAACAGGGGTGTTAGTCTGCAATATTTAGAAAACACAGAAACATAGAAAATAGAAAGAGGAATAGACCTTTTGGCCCTGTGAGCCTGCTCTGCCATTCATTATAATCGTGCTAATCATCAAATTCAATATCGTGATTCCCCCTTGTCCTCTTTTCCCTTGACTCTTGTAGAAGAAGCAGCAGGCAACTCTTCAGCACTGACATCAGGGGACTTTTTGTTGAAGCCACACGGGTTCAGAGTTCAGCAACTCATCAGCCTACAATGAGGCAGGAGAACAGCAGGAGGCGATTGCAACCGGGGGCATTAAGGAATTTAAAGTTTCCAAGCAGGAATACACGAGGTTAGTTCACATGGGGTTGGGGGTAATTTATTAGCTTGGATATAAGACATGCTTACCAACAGAAAACACTGAATTAGGATAAAAGAGTCTTTCTTGAATTGGAAATATGTACAAGTTAGGTGTCACAGAGTTCGGTTCTCAGACCCTAACTATTTATAATCTATATTACTGACTTGGATGCAAGGACAGTAGGTACCATAAACAAATTTGCAGATGATAAAAATAAATGAGACAGTAAGTTGTGATAATAAGAAATTTAGAAATGGATGTGGAGAGGTTAAGTGAATGGGGTAAAATTTGGCAAATAGAGTTTAATGTGGATGAGTGTGAAGAAAAATTTGGTAGGGATAAATACAAGGCAAATTATTATTTAAATGGAGACAAACTTCAGAATATTTCAGTGCACAGGTATCTGGGTGTTCTTGTGCATGTATAACAAGTAGTAAAGAAGGCAAATGGAATCTTGGCATTTATTGATAGAGGAATAAAATAGAAAAATAATGAAATGTTGTTGCTACTGTACAATATATTTAGAACATTGAGTAAAGTTTTGGCCCCCTTTCCGAAAGGAGGGATATAGTTGCATTGGAGGCAGTTCAAATGGAGGTTCACTAGATTGATTCCAAAGATGAGGGATTTGACTTACTAAAGCAGTTTAGGCTTATAGTCCTGGTGCTTAAAAAAATGAAAGGTGATTTAATTGAGATATACATGATGATAAGGGGGCTTGACAAAACAGACATGGAGAGGATGTTTCCTCTTGTAGGGCAATCTAGAATAAGAGGTCTTTGTTTTAAGATAAAAGACAGCAGATTTAAAACAGATGACAAGAAATTACTTCTTTCAAAGTATCATGTGTCTGTGGAGTTCACTCCATTAAAGTGTGGTGGATTTCAGGACATGGAATAAATTTAAGAAGAGATAGACAGTAAGGATTTGAAGGACTGTGCTGAATGGGCAAGAAAGTGGAATTGAGGCTGAGATAAGACCAGTCATGATCGTATTAAATGCAAAGTAGCTCGAGGAGTTGAGTTGCCAACTCCTACACCTATTTCTTATGATTAGGCCATAAGGCATAGGAGCAGAATTAGGCCATTTGGCCCATTGAGTGGCAGAGCAGACTCAATCATGGCTGATATTTTTCTCATCCCCATTCTCCTGCCTTTTCCCCATAACCCCTGATTTCCCTATTGATCAAGAACATATCTATTTCCATCTTAAAGACACTCAATGATCAGACCTCCACAGCTTTCTGTGGCAAAGAGTTCCATGGATTCACCACTCTCCATCTGAAGAAATTCCTCCTCATCTGTTTTAAAAGGAATGTCCCTTTAGCCTGAGGTTGTGCCCTTAATTCTTATGAAGACTCCTGGCCTCTATTGTGAAAGAATTCAATTAAAAGCAAGTTGCTGTGAATGCTGGAATCGGAAATAAAAACAGAAAATGCTGGAAAATCTCAGCAGGCCTGACAGCATCTGTGGCGAGAGAACAGAGCTAACATTTCAAGTTTGGATGACCCTTCATCACTCTGACCAAGAATCAATCATACCCTAATTTTTCACTTTCTATAAACTTACGGTTTTACAAATATCTGCTTCCCGTTAACTAACCTGCGGCATGTTCCACTTACCCATAACCCCTTTGCATCTTGATCTCCATTGGCTCCCCGTTAAGCAGTACCTTAATTTGAAAATTCATGCCCTTGTTTTTAAATCTCTCCATAGTTGGGCCCAAATCTACTTCTGCGAACTACTTCAGCTCTACAACCCTCAGATTTCTGTGCTCCTTCAATTCTGGTCTCTTCTGCACACCTATTTCACTTGCTCTACCATTGTGGCAAAAAACTATAGTCCAGATGGCTCTGTTGTCTGCCCAGTGAGAGGAATTTGCAATGGGAGTTTGTGATGGTCCAATGATATAGGTAGAATAAGAAAAGAGGTTCTGCACAAAGAGGAGGTAGGTACTAAATTAAATTACATAACCTCTAAGGTTATATCTTTGCCATGTACAAAATGGCATTTGGTACATAAAATTAGGGAGATGAATGCATGGTTCAAAGACTGGTTATAGGAGAAGTGGGGTTTGTTTCACAGGGCACAAGCATTAGTAGTGGGAAAAGTGGGGCCTGCATCTGAACTGTATTTGAACCAATGTCCTTGCAAATTGTATAACTAGGGATGTAGAGAGGGCTTTAAACTACATAGAGAGGATGGTTCTGGAAAGGAGACATGTTGGCCTTCAAAGCAAAATGACATGGCAGAATTGCAAGGCAGATATTTGGGTAACAATACTTAGAGCATGACAGAAGGAACAATGTGTACAAACATATAAAAAAAAACAGCAAATAGGGACAAAGGGGGAAATAATGGGAAAAAAATGAAATTAATGGCCTTTAAATACATGTAGTATTTGGCACAAAAGAAATGAATTAACAGTGCAAATTGAAATTAATGGGTATGATTTTATAATCATTACAGAGATGTGGTTACAAGAAGATCAAAGCAGGGAATGAACATTCAGGGGCATATAACTTTTCCTAAGTACAGGAAGGAAACAATGATGGTAGCTTTGTTAGTATGAGATGGAGTAGATGCAATAGCAAGAAATGACCTTGGAATCAGAGATGTAGAATCCAAATGGGTAGAGGTAATAAATAAAAGGAAGTAGACACTGGTGGGAATAATCTGTAGGTATCCTAACAGTAGCAATACTGTAGAATGGAAAATAAATCAGGAGGTAATGAGGGCTTGTGAAAAAGGCAGTACAATAATCATGGGTGACTTTAATCTTCAGTGTATTGGGAAAATAAAATTAGCAGGAGCAGCCAGGAGGAAAAATTCATTGAGTGTACTTTGCACAGTTTCCTAGAGCAATATGTTGTGGTCCCAATCAGGGATCAGATTACTTTGGATCTGTAATGTGTACTGAGGCAGGTTTAAGATACAATCTCAGTAAAAGATGCCAAGGAAATAGTGACCTCAACATGATAGAATTTAGGATTCAGTTTGAGAGTGAGAAACTTGAGATCCTACACAAACACGATTGCCAGTTGCAGAGTGTGCTGCCTTCTCACTGCCCACCTTCCTGTACTTGCCCTCTCAGGTCCCATTCCTTCGTAGTACTGCCCAGTGCTTAATGGCCAGTTGCCAGTACCAGGATGCTAGGTTGGCAGAACCAGGCTGGTACTGCCCAAAAGGCACTGTCCCCTGCCTCCTACTTCCTGAGGGGCCTCAATGGGCTCTGGTCCTACTGGCAAGGCCACCACATCAAGTCCCCATTGATGGACACCATTGTGTATCCTTGCTGGTAAGGACCTGCACCAGCAAGGTTGTCAAGGCCCAGATAATGGTGTCCTGGGCTCATAATGAAATCACGATTTAAATGGATTTAAATATTATAATCAGCCTTGCGCCCTTCCTGCTTGCAAAGCTGATCACGCTGGAAATCCAGGGCTGGTAAAATTACCAGAAGTGAGAAACTGGGCACAAAACTGATTTTTGCTTCTCATGCAATTTTACCTGCTTGCCTTTCAATTGGCCAGTGTGAGATCAGCTCCAACCAGAAGGACTTGGGCAGGTTAACTGAGTTGGAAAAACTTGTCAGATAGAATATAATAGAGGAAAATGTGAAGTTATGCACTTTACAAGGAAAGGTAAAAGAGCTCAATATTATTTAAGTGGAGAAAGACTGCAGAAAGCTGCAGTACAGAGCAATTTGGGGGTCCTCATGCATAAATCACAAAAAGCTAGCATGAAAGTTGGGCAGGTATAGGGAAGGCAAATGAAACATTGGCCTTTATTTTAAGCCATGATGTAGAGATGCCAGCGTTGGACTGGGTAGGCACAGTAAGAAGTCTCACAATACCGGTTTAAAGTCCAACAGGTTTATTTGGAATCACAAGCTTTCAAAGCGCTGCTTCTTCATCAGGTGAGCACTCACCTGATGAAGGAGTAGAACTCCAAAAGCTTGTGATTCCAAATAAACCTGTTGGACTTTAAACTGGTATTGTGAGACTTCTTATTTATTTTAAAAGGAATGGTGAATAAAAATAGGGAAGACTTACCAAAACTATACAAGGCACTAGTTAGATCACAACTGGTATACTGTGGATAATTTTGGTCCCCTTACCTAAGGAAAGATATATTGGAATTGAAGACAGTCCAGTGAAGGTTCACTGAATTAATCCTGGTAATGGAGGGATTTTCTTATGAGGAGATGTTGCCCCTTGTGGGAGAGTCTAGGACTAGAAGGTATAATCTCAGAGTGAGGGTCACGCATTTAAGACAGAGACGAGGAGGAATTTCTTTCCTCAGAGGTTAATGAATCTTTGGAATTCTTTATCACAGAGGGGTGTTATAGTTGGATTGTTAAGTATGTTCATGACCAAGATAAGATAGATTTTTAATTAATAAGGGAATCTAAGGTTATGAGGATAAGATAGGAAAGTGGTGCTAAGGATTGTCATATCATATCTGTCTTTAACTCAGAGTGGCAGAGCAGAAACTGAATGGCCTACTTCTTTCCTACATCTTATGGTCTTATGTCTTCAGTTGCCAAGTCCCTAAGCTTTGGAAATTCTCTCCTTATAATTCTCTATCTATCTTCCTTTAGGGCATCCCTTTCAACCCACCACTTTGAGCAAGCTTTTGGACATCTAATATTCTCCAATGTAGTTGAATAACAAATTCTGTTTAGTAAACCTCTTGTAAAATGTTTTGGCATGTTTTACTATGTTATAGGTATTATATAAATACATGTGTTATTATTTACCCAAAGAGTGGTAAGAATGTGGAACACGCTACCACAATGAATAGTTGAAGCAAATAGCACAGCTGCATTAAAGCAAAAGTTAGATATGAGAGAGACAGGAATAGAACAATATGCTGATTGAGTAGAAGAAAAGGTGTTGGTCAGGCCTTTTGGGAGAATGGATGAATGGCCTATTTCTGTGATGTAGTCATGATACAACTTGATGTAATATTCTAGCATCTCCATTACAAAATAATTGGTGTTAATGCTTCACCAGAATGTCTCTTGTTAACTGTCCAGGCATCCATCTATTAAATTGTGCAGCTTGTAAGTTTATCACTTCATCTACCTCCTTTGCAATAATCCTCTGCCAGAATGTTGGCTGTAATTTACCTCAAGGAAACAACTTTTGGATCAAAGTTGCAAGAAACTGGTTCATGTTTGTGCCTTTGAATCCCATTGTAATTCACAGTATTCTTTAATTTCGAAGTCCTTTGCCTTGTGGGAGATGGATATTTCCTTGTCTAGACTAGAGACATTAGGCAGCTTTTCACAATTTAGCAGTTGTCAAAGCACCATGAATTGGACACAATTTCATGTATAATGAAAGGTTACTTCATTTCTTACAAAAGGTCACTGACCTGAAAAACTGTTTTGCAAAACTGCCACATCTGCTGAAAGTTTTCAACATTTTCTGCTTTTTTAAAAACTATTTCCAATATTTGGTATTTCATTTTTGTCCTCTTTTATAGTTGTTTTTGCTATGGACACAGTTCCAACTTCAGAATAGTGAAGCATTGCATTTTCAATTAGTTAGTGAATCATTGAATTCTCGTTTAAATCTCATGTAACGTGCTATGTTGCTATCCTATACACTTCATTCAATGAAACTGATTTATAATTTACAGGCAAAGTAATGCAAGTTAAATAGACTGATCATTCTTCCATCATGCAAAGGTTAGGAGAACATGAAAAGACTTATGTATTTTCTCATTAATTATTTCAACAGAGGTTTTCTGCCCAATGTAGCCTTACATTAAAATATCGAATGTGTTTAAAAGGGAACATTTTGTAAAGAGAAAGCCTGCTTTAAAGAGTGATACTTCATCTGGTGCACTCAAAGACTGTAGTATAAGAGACACTGGATGTCAGGCTTTGTTAACAACAGTAGCGGGGTCAGTTTTACAGCATTAATGAAGTGGCAGCCTATTTCATTCCAGTGGCAAATTGGCAGTTTATACCAAAGCATCAGTGGACGGAGTTTAACGCGCACCCCAGAAGTGAGTTTGGAAGATGGGAACATAGATCGGGCAGGAGGGTGCATAATGGATATGCTACCTGTCGCCTCTCCCTAATTCCCACCCCTCCCCAAGACCAGGGTGGAAATGTTCATGGATACCGTCCTCTTAGGTGCTAACTGAGGCCTTTAGTGGGCAATTAATGTCCACTCACAGGTCTCATCCCACTACCACTGATATTGAGCCAGCGATGGGTAGGAGTTTGCCATGCAGGAGAATCACCAGCAAAGCCATCCTGCTCAGTGCTTGATCCTGGGATCAGCCTTGGGAAGGATCATCCTACTGAAAGCCACCCTTCTGCTATTTCTTCTGATGACTTGCACTCCCAGAGCTGGTGAGCCCTCCCATTATCCCCATCCTGTTCACTCACCTGTAGCCTGGATCCATTGGTAAAATAGACTCTCTCCCAGGGTGCTTCACCAGCAGCAGCCATCACTTCTGGTGGCCTTAGCAGCAATAGAGAGCTGCCAACAGCTGATTGGCTAGCTGTCCTCAAGGGACATGATTTTTACCCCTATAGCATCCCAAACCCCACTGAGAGTCTGTGCAGGCCAATTATGTGCCTAACATTTAATTCTATTCTACTTTCTGGCCCCAAGACCCTCATCTCTCAGATTAATTCCTTCAATCATCAGCCCATTCTACACCATGTCCAATTTATTATTTTTTTCAGTTGAAAGCTACACCAAGTCCCAAAGAGCAATCTTTTCATTTTCTGAAAGATTCAAAAGTTGAATCAGGGAAAAAAATATTTACTCAAATGACTTGGTGTTTGACATTGCATCCAACCTGCACAATGATGGAGTAGAATCTCCTGATTAATGTTGACAAGAGAATTGCATCTTAGGTTGCTAAAAGGAGCTAAATTAGATCACAATTTGTAACTCTACTGATCTTGGCAGGTGGACAGTCTCCATCATCTTCAGACTATGTGCTTTTGTTTCTTTGCATTTGGATATCTTGCACTGTACAAAGTCTTAGATGTGGAAGGAGTCAGAGGTGTTGAATTGGTAACAGCAGTCACCACATAGAAAAGTACAGTAACAAGGTACTGAATAAGCATGTGGTAGATGAGGTTGGCTTTTTTTTCCTCTATCATGAAGTTGACATCTTAAGTGACATAAAACCAGCATAAATCACTGCATATTGAGAGTCATGTCATTGATCTTTGGCTGTAGGCTCTTTCAAAAGAATTTTCCATGCTCCTTTTATTTTTATTACTTTGATTAGTGTGTTTCCCTGTATAAACCATTCTACACTCTTGCTGCTGCTTTCCTAGTATATATTAAATCTGTCATAAATAAAGATTAAGCTGAATTTTAAATGTATATATTTCTGAAAAAAGATATGCTTAAGTTTTGTATCTTGCACTCATCAAGACAAAAGCAAGAATGTAAATTTTCAAACAATCACGACAATTTCCTACAGGAGGAAAGGATGCCAATTGGTTGGTAATTTTGCTCTGATTGTGCAAATCATTGTTCTATAGGTTCGCCAAGCTTCCCTCTAATTCAAAGAGGATGCAAGGCTCAAGCAGATTCCTTTGTTTCCAGAGAATGGGTCTTTTCTGAACCCATGCTACAAGCTCCACTGATCATCTTAAATTGGTAATTAGTGTAGCAATTGTTCAGAAATTGTGGTCAAAATCACAGAATCACGTTTAAAAGTAGGTTTATTTTGGGTTTTGCAATTGCAGGCTGGTTAAGCGCTGGTACTTAGATCATACATCTCAGTGACTGGCTGATTAAAACAACCGCATGTTTTCTTGGCTCTTCTGAACAGGCAGAGTTCAGACAGTTATCAACTAGCCTGTGCTTGCAAAACCCAGAACAAAATGTCTCCTGTTAGGATGATTATGCAATTGGGCATAACAATCCTGACTATGTTAATGGCTACATTCAGAACCAAATGTAAGATTATTAAACCAGCTCATAACATAATTCATTCAAACATGCTAGAAGTGGCATACATCCATATGCAGGAAGCACTTCCCTCCAAACAAGAATATGTTCAGACCTTCTGATATTTTTGAATTAGTCAGGCGCTTCTGGAGCCTATAGTTCCCCATTGCTTTCCCCATGACAATACGTTAGCCAGAGTGGACTTTCAACCACTCAGTATTTTTTGCTGTTTTGATAATAAGTTATTGTGATCGAAAATTTGGCTTGATATTACAAGACAAGCTTTAGCAACACAATTCGTTTCAACTACATTCAAGTTCTGTACAACTAAAATGCAAATATGCATCATCACATCTGCTTTAAAAGCTTGCACCCAAATTGTATTTAAGATACCATCTTCCACTTGATTTAAAAGGCATATTTATAATATTTAAACAAAATAGATGTGCCAATTTCTGCACGAGCAAACTAAAAGGATCATAACCCACAGGTTAAAAGAACTCAATGAAATTAAGTGGACACATTTATTTAAATTAATA
Source organism: Sphyrna mokarran (assembly GCA_024679065.1). Lineage (NCBI taxonomy): Eukaryota > Metazoa > Chordata > Chondrichthyes > Carcharhiniformes > Carcharhinidae > Sphyrna > Sphyrna mokarran. The sequence goes on from JAGIQG010000002.1 coordinate 67,490,452, forward strand.
CTTCTTTTTCTCTCCCCCAATTTATACTTATCCTTCCCAGAAGTGCTATCTCATGCTGTAGTACATTTCAGTGCACCAGCAGCCCTCTTGTACATTGATCACTAGAGTGAATTTTCATCAGCTTGGTAATGATTGAATAATTCCAGCATTCACAGTCTTGTTTGTGTAATAAAGTTTGTAATATAATAAAAATATAAAATAAAAGCTTACAAGAAATGATTAAATGTAGCTACATAGTAACATACTGAATGTAACTTTCATTTTCACTCTTGGGTGGTAATTTGGCAGAATGGATCACCCAGCTGCCCTAAAATCCATTTGATTTTCATCCCATTGATAGTGGTCAGATGCAACTGGCTCCTTTGGAGCTATTCATTATTGATTGGGCTTGCTTTCTTCTGAAGCGGTTATTATGATTCATTGCTGTGACCATGTTGGCACCATGTGGTTGGATTTGAAGTAAAGTGCTTTCATTCTGTTTTAGTTGAAAACCAAACAGTAGAACCAATGAAAAAGGTCACACATAAAAATCAAACATTCTGTTCAATGCCTTACCACTTTACCCACAAATGCTCAAAACATGTACAATATGCACAAATACCACTCAAGCAAGAATACTGAGATACACGCCTAAGGAGAGAGAGTGTTTTTTACTTCCTTGCACTTTGCCAAAAATGCAATTAGCCCGGTCTTTTTTCCCAGTGTTTTACTCCCAGTCTTTTTTCCCATTAGCCAACCAGTTCTTTATCCATGTCCTTCCAGAAAAGGTTAGAACATAGAACACTACAGCACAAACAGGCCCTTTGGCCCACAAGTTGTGCCGAACACATCAAAACCTACCCAGCCATAGACCTATCTCTAACCCCCAATCCCATATACTCATCCAGAAGTCTTTTAAAAGACCCCAGCGAGTTCGCCTCGACCACCACCGACGGCAGCCAATTCCATTCACTCACCACCCTGAGTGAAAAACTTTCCCCTAGCATCCCCTCTGTACTTGCTTCCCTGCACCTTAAATCTGTGCCCTCTCGTCGCGACCATTTCAGCCCTGGGAAATAGTCTCTGAGAGTCCACCCTATCTATTCCTCTCAACATCTTGTAAACCTCTATCAGGTCGCCTCTCAACCTTCGTCTCTCCAGGGAGAACAGTCCCAGCTCCCTCAACCTGTCTTCATAAGGCATGCCTCCCAATCCAGGCAACATCCTTGTAAATCTCCTCTGCACCCTTTCAATAGCTTCCACGTCCTTCCTATAGTGAGGCGACCAGAACTGCGCACAGTACTCCAAGTGTGGTCTGACAAGGGTCCTATAAAGCTGCAGCATTACCTCCTGAACTCAATCCCTCGATGAATGAAGGCCAGTATACTGTAAGCTTTCTTAACCACATCCTCCACCTGGGAGGCTGATTTGAGAGTCTTATGGACCCAGACCTCAAGATCCTCTGCTCTTCCACACAGCTAAGATTCCTACCTTTGATAGTGTACTCATTCATCCTGTTGGATCTGCCAAAATGGACCACAACACATTTATCTGCGTTGAAGTCCATCTGCCACTTCACTGCCCAGTCTTGCATCCTGTCGATGTCATGCTGCAACTTCTGACATCCCTCCAGACCATCCACAACACCACCGACCTTCGTGTCATCGGCAAACTTACTCACCCATCCCTCCACTTCCTCATCCAAGTCATTTATGAAATGAATTGAAAAGAAAAATGAAATGAAAAGTGGTTGTTGTCTCACTCCACTTTCCTTTCTGCCTCTTATAACCTTTGACACCCTTGACAGTCAACAATCTGTCTTAATCAGCCTGGAATATATTCAATGATCCAACCTCTATTGCTCACTGTGGAAGAGCATTCCAAAGACTAACAACACTCTAGGAGATGAAATCCCTCTTCATCACTATATTAAATTGAAAGCATTTTGTTTTGAAACTGTTCTTCCCCCTATTTCTAGATTTCTCCATGAGGAAACATTCCCTCAGTATTTACCCTGTCAAGTCAAGTCTGAGACAAAAGCCCCCAGTACTGATACCTGTGCCACTCCACTAGTTAAGGTTTTCCATCCTGAAAATGACCCATTTGCCTCCAGTCTCTGTTTCCTATTAGCGAGTTCATTATCTATGTTCATATATTATGCCTCATATCCTAAGCTCTTGTGCAGTAACTTATATGGCACTTTATCAAATGTCTTTTGGAAATTTAAATACACTACATTTACTGTTCCTCCTTTATACCTCCTGCTTATTAGCACTTCAAAGAACTTGAATAAACTTGTCAAACAGACTTGTCCTAATGGAGCAACTTCTTTAGTTGCGTGTAAATGGCTGAGATTACACTGGTATATTTGGTCATACACATCTACTGCATATGATCAAGGTGATAATTTTTTAGACTTGTCTCAAGCAGTCATGTGAATTGACTACTGTTGAGAGCATTGAAAGTTTTTACCCTGAGTGTCCAAGTTGAGCATCGGCAAGCCAATCTTTTGGCAGTTTTGTCAAAATAAAATTTGATTTCCAATGTTTCACCTTGAATTTTTCCTTTGCACCTGTAATTACTTCTGGCTTCAATGCCTTCTTTGCTATTGGAAGAGTATCTTAGTTGCGAAGTGACATTAAGCTTTGGATTGGATTACTTTTCATGCCTTCATTTGGTTTGTTCCTCCACTTGAGGATTCACTATATACATCTGAGCTAGATTGACTTGATTTCCTGGTTATTCCTTTGGTGACTTTTCACTGTTGTCATAACTTTCCAATTTGACTCAGGATTGTGTGGAGACAATATACAATGTTCAATTTCCCAAACTTTCACGAAGTGGCTGAATTGTTCACTTGTGAGCTGAGAGCCTTTGTTGCTCATCACAACAGCTGGAATGAAACAACTGTGCTTTCAGGCATTCTACAATCTCACCATTAGTTGAGGTAAACTGGTCTAACTCCCAGCAGCTAGAACAGTAGTCCACAATGTTAAGAGTATCAGTTCCTGCCAAGGTGAAAAGGGCCAGTCCTCATCTTGATCTGGTCTGGAATGTTCTGCCTGGAATGGCATCATTCATCAGTAGCTCTCTAACTTGTTTGGGTTGGCCTCATTGCTTCAGCACGAGCTGATATGGTCTTTAATTTTATTGCTCGTGTTTGGCTCAGAGCATTTCACTTGCTTTCCTCAAACTCTATTCAAATAATTATATGTTGATTTGCATGAACACACTTGAGCATCGTTTCTCTGAACGTGTTCGGGATATTGACTCTATTTCCTTTGCATAAGATGCCATCCTAGGTTGTCAATCAATCTCTATATGCCCAGTACACTTTTGTGACCACATGTTTGTCCTTGATGTTCTCAGCCTGTCCTTTAACTAATTTCTGCATCACTTGGAGAGTTGCATCATGTTGGGTAATTTGATTGATTTGAGCAAGGTGCCTGTCTGTCAGATTCAATTTCAATGCTGGGTTTATGACTTCCAGAGTGTGTTGAGCTGCTACTTTGTGTTGAATCTGGAAGATTTCACATTCTGTTTTAGCCTCCTCAACATTCTTTTTAGGGAGCACTGCTGTGGACAACTTCTCCGCAATGTATATGTTTCCCATATTTGTATGTCATATACGGATGATGTCTCTGTAAACTAAAGTTACTTTCTTCGCAACACTTTGGAACAGATAATAGCAGTTCAAGGATAATGCTTTGAATTAGCTTAGAGTTGGACTTCATTGTCACTTTATCTCTCCCAAACAGATAATGATGAAAATTCGTAAGCAAAAGCAATAACCAGGCACTTCTTTTGGATTTGAGTGTCATATTGTTCAGTTTGCATTAGTTCCCTGGATGCAAATACAACTTATTATCCTTGCTGTATTTGGGTTGCTCCAAGAATTGTCTTGCTAGCATCATATTATAAGATAACTTCAGTATTGATGTTATAGTACTTCAGTATTGGTGTTGTCATGATTGGGTTTTTCATTTTAGCAATTGCTGCTTCTTGTTCTGTGCCCCAATATCATTGCAGATCTTTGGCAGTTTACTGGTGTAATGATTCACACTCTGATAACTAATTAGGCAAAAATTTGTTAAATATTTCATGAACTCAACAAGTCATTATACTGCTTTCACATTTGTTTGTTGCTGCAATAGCTTGCATCTTCTTAGGATCAAAGTTAAGACTTTTTGCTGATAGGATATAATCTATGCACATGACTCCAAGTGTCTTCAGTTGCATTTGTTTCTTGTTCAGCTTCAGGTCCATCTGGTCAGCTTCCTCTCACAGTTACACAAGATTCGGATTATGGTCAGCAGGTTACCTACAGCTGTGATTAATGACTCTCTGATGTTGTGTTAAGTTTGTGACTACCAGGGAGATAGCTTCAAAGAAGTCACACCAAAAGCAAGCTACAGGAACAGCAGGTTTATTTGGAGCTCTGTACAATTCATGCTCCAGCCCTCAAATGCCTGTAGGGGCAGTTTCCCAGGCAGGTCACTTTACCCTCCATGTCACCTGATCCATTCTCTTAAAGAGGCTATGCCCTGCATACATAACACTCCTTTCTTCAAAATAGAAATCCCCATAAGAAACTATTTACATTCACAGTCAAATAGCAATCCCCACCCAGGAATACTCATTAATTATTTACACATTACAGACAGTAATAACATTCATTTGAATTAAATAGACGTGATCAATTGATCTGGAAGCTGACAGTTTTGTGGAGGTTGTTTCTTAGGAGCTGGAACCGGCCTTTGGTCCCTCTTCCATGATTGCAGCTTTGATGATTCTTCCATGCATACATTATTCACTACTACAGGTGTTCCCAGTTCATCAGCCAAAAGTATAGCCGTGTGTCCCTTGCTTCCTTCCACAGAAACCTCTGCTGGTTCAGGTTACACTGTCTCCAACCGCCTCTCTGGAGTCTCCACTCCTCGATAGGGTGCTGCCAGTAATCGGTCCTCATGCCGATGCCACAACAACTTGTCTTGTGTCTCCACCATGTAGGACAATGATTCACTTTTGACCAGTATTACTGCCTGAGGTTATCTTCAATCTTGTTAGCTGTAATGAAAATACTGACTCTTTGTATGTAAGCCGACCATTCCACAGTCTCCTCGTGGAACTCTTTGATGGTCCCAAATTTTCCCACCATTCTGCCTAGGAAGTGGCAGCAATGTTTTCCGCTTTAGCATGACCAGGCCAAAAGCATGGTCCTCCTGCGCTGCCTCATAACTGGCTTCCTGCCTTTGTGTGGCTAGGCCCAAAGCCTGTTCCTCCATGCTGACTCCTGGCTGCCAATTGCAGTTTCCTGAAAACTGCTGGACTTCTCACTCGCCCCCCCATCCCCTGCGATCAGTGGCATCATAGTGAATAGTTCTGTCACTGCACCCAAGTCCAAATACACACTTAATTCCCCTAAAATCTGTCTGATGCACCATGCAGTCATGTATGTCTCTCCCTGAGGCAGTGTACTTGCCTTGGGTCCTTCACTGGTCTAGTGTGGAGAAATGTGAAAATCCTCGCTCCTTCCTTACAATAATGGAATCAAGGCACTGACTCTCTTTGCCAGTGGTAAGTCTGTAACTACTGGGAACGTAGCTTCAAAGAAGTCACACTGAAGGCAAGCTGCAGGAACAGTAGGTTTATTTGAAGGTCTGTACAACTTGTGCTCTAGCTCACGAGGTAGTTTCCCAAGCAGGTTATTTTACCCTTCTTGTCACTTGACTTGCCCTCTTAAAGAGGCTACACCCCACATACATAACATGTTGTCTGTGTTGCTATTCTGTGAGCTATAGAAATGCCTAACGGTATAAACAATCACCACAATCTCCCAAATGGCATCAGAAAGCTGCTGTTTCATCCAACTTCACTTGCCAGTAACCATTTTCACCTCAAGAGTTAAAAATACCTTTGCCCTGGCAACTTGAGGCAAGATTCCTTTGATAGTTGGCATGGACAGTGAGACCTCTTTAAAGCTTTACTTAGATCCTTTGGGTCAATGAATAATCTCAGCTTTCCCAATTATTTCATTGCTATCATGCTGCTAATCTGATTTGTAGAAGTTTCTTTTTTTTGTTGCTTCAGGTCTTCAATATTGTTTTTTAAGTTGGCCTTTAGGGCAGCTGGAACTCAATTCAGCAGATGCTGAATCGGTCTTGCACCTTCATCTACTCGAAAATGACATCCATCATGTAGACATCCAAATCCTGTAAACACATCTTTATACTCCTCTAGGATCAGTTCAGCAGTCAATGGTTTATTGTGCTACACAGTCATAGAAGTTTACAGCAAGGAAAAGGATCTTGGACCCAACTTGTCCATGCTGCCCTTTTTTTTAAACCCCTAAGCTAATCCCAATTGCCCTCATTTGTCCCATATCCCTTTATACTCATCTTACCCAAGTAACTTTTTCCTAGGATGGAGAAGGCTAGCACGAGGGGACACAGCTTTAAATTAAGGGGTATGAGTTATAGGATGGATATCAGAGGTAGGTTCTTTACTCAAAGAGTGATTAGGGAGTGGAATGCCCTGCCTGCAGCTGTTGTAGATGCGCCAAGTGTGGTGGCGTTTAAGAGGTTAGTTGATAAGTATATGGAAGAGAAGGGAATGGTTTAGTTAGGAGGGGCATTGCTTTTTATTTTTGGTCGGCACAACATCGAAGGCCGAAGGGCCTGTTCTGCGCTGTATTGTTCTATGTTCTATGTTCTAACTGTCTAAATGCTTTTTAAAAGATAAAATTGTACCCACCTCTACTACTACATCTGGCAGCTTGTTCCAGACATTCACCACTCTTTATGTGAAAAAATTGTCCCTCCAGACACTTCTGTATCTCTTCCTTCTCATATTAAATGTATACCCTCTACTTTTAGTCTCCCCTAGCTCTGACAAAAGATAGACTTTCTAGCTGATCTGTGCCTCTCATTATTTTATAGACCTCTAAGATCACCCCTCAGCCTTCTACACTCCAGAGAAAAGGTCCCAGTCTGTCCAGCTTCTCCTTATAACTCAAGCCATCATGTCCCAGTAGCATCCTCATAACTCTTTTCTGCACTCTTCCTAGTTTAATAATATCCTTTCTATAATAAGGTGACAAGAACTGTATCCAGTATTTAAAGTGTGGTCTTACCAATGTCTTGTACAACTTCAGCAAGATGTCCCAACTCTTGTATTCAATGTTCTGATTAATGAAACCAGCATGCCGAATGCTTTTTCACTACTCTGTTCACTTGTGACTACACTTTCAGGGAGATATGAACCTGCACCCTTAAATCTCTTTGTTTGCTATCTCTCCCCACTGCCCTACTATTAAGTGAGTAAGTCGTGCCCTGGTTCAATCTACCAAAATGCATCAACTTGCATTTATCTAAATTAAACTCATTAAATTCATCAGCCCAGTGGCCCACTTGAACAAGATCCCATTGTAGTCGGAGATAACCTTCTTCATTGTCCACTATGCCATCAATCTTGTTGTCATCTGCAAACTTACTAACCATGCCTTCTATATTCTCATCCAAATCATTAATATAAATGACAAATAACAATGGACCCATACTGATCCCTAAGACATACCGCTGGTCACAGGTTTCCAGTTTGAAAAACAATCCTCTACAACCAATCTGTTTTCTGATATCAAGCCAGTTTTGTATCCATTTAGCTATCTCATCCTCGATCTCATGAGATTTAACCTTATGCAACAACCTACCATGCGGTATCATGTCAGGGGCCTTGCTAAAGTCCGTGGAGACAACATCAACTGCCCTCATCTACCTTCTTGATTACCCCTGCAAAACATTCTATCAAATTTGTGAGACATGATTTTCCACTCATGATTTTCTTCTATGCTGACTGTCCCTAATCAGTCCTTGTTTCTCTAAATGCCTTAAATCTGTCTCTTAAAATACCTTCTAACAACTTACCCACCACAGATGTAAGGCTAACTGGCCTGTAGTTCCCAAGCTTTTCCCTGCAGCCCTTTTTAAACAAAGGCACAATATTTGCCACCCTCCAATCTTCAGACATCTCACCTGACTGTGTATCAATGAGTCAAATATCTGTATTAGGGGACCTACATTTTCCTCCCTAGCTTCCCACAATGTTCTGGGATGCACTTCATCAGGTCCAGGGATTTATCTATCTTGGTGCTCTTTAAGACTTCCAGCCCCTCATTCTCTGTAATATGTACAATCCTAAAGACATCCCTATTTATTTCCCCATGTTTCCTAACATCCATGTTTTTCTCAACAGTAAATACTGATGAGAAATATTCATTTTGGATCTCACCCATCTCTTGTGGATCTGCACATAGATAACCTTGTTGATCCTGAAGAAGTCCTACTCTCTCCCTTACTGTTTGGATTTTTATGTATTTGTAGAAACTCTTTGGATTTGGATACAACATGTCGTAACTCTCTTTTGAAACACTTAGGGTCACAAGACTTGCTCAGGCTGAGAGGAGTGGCTTTTACTTACTGTCCAAGATCTGGTTCTGCAAAACTTCATTCTCAGCATTGCACTGGGCTCTCACATTACTTGTTCCATGGCATAAATATCATGCCATCATATAGCTTCAACTTTACTTTTGAGAGCTTCATTTTTGCATCGCCATGTTGGAGCCTCTTCACACAGGTCTGTGAAGGTCATGTTGTTGCATGAAGCACCAATGTCTATCTAATACTTCATATTTACTTGATACAGTCATCATTTGAAAAGTCACAAACCATTTATCTGATACCATGATATTAGTTCAAAGAGTATGATGCTTATTGTATTCATGGCTGCTTCCAGTCAGAGGTCACATGACTATGGCAACGCATGTCATTTGCAATGATTGCATTTCAGTCCAAAAACTTATTATGATTTTCTAAATGTTCTGCTACTACCTCTATAAAAATGGATTCTAGCATTTTCCTAAAGAGATGTTAGGCTAACTGGTCAATAACAGCTAACTGGACAAAGGGCTGTGAATGAAGCCCAGTCCATCACACAAACCACCCTCCCATTCATTGATTCTGTGTACACTTCCCGCTGTCTCAGAAAAGTAGCCAGCATAATCAAGGACCTCACGCAGCTCAGACATACTCTCTTCTACCTTCTTCTGTCAGGAAAAAGATGCAAAAGTCTGAGGTCATGTTCCAACTGGCTGAAGGACAGCTTCTTTCCTGTTGTCATCAAACTTTTGAATGGACCTACCTTGCACTAAATTGATCTTTCTCTACATCTTAGATAGGACTGTGACAATTACATTCTGCATTCTTTCCTTTCCTTCTCTGTGAATGGTACACTTTGACTGTATAGCGTGAAAGAAACAATACTTTTCACTGTATATTAATACATGTTACAATAATAAATCAAATCAATAGTTTTCTTTTTCTTTCTCCCTTCTTTCTTTAATGGAAGTGTTATATTTGCTGATTTTCAATCCTATGGAATATTTTCAGACTTCAGGGAAAACAATATGACTATCTCTGCCACTTATTTTAAGATCCTAGAACAGAGGCCATATGGTCCAGGGAACCTATCAGCCTTGAGTTCCTTGTACCATTTATTTTTCTGAGGTGATGGAGACTATTTTAAGTCCTTTCCTCTTTTCCTCTTGATTTTTTACTATCCATGGGATGTTTTTTGTGTCTTCTGCTGTGAGGACAGACAAAAAAATTTTTTCAAGGCCCTGGTCACTTTTCCATTTCCCATTAACTCTCTAGTCTCACTCTCTAAGGGATCGTGCTCACTTAAGCTTCCCTTTCCTTTGTATATATTTGTAGAAACTTTTGCTATCCGATTTTATAGCTTGCCAGTTTTCTCATATTCCAATTTCTCCCTCTATTATTTTAACTCATCTTTTCTTGTTTCTAAAACCTTCCCAGTCTTCTGGCCTACCAGAAATCTTGCACATTACTAACTGTATGAAAGACTTATGGGTGTCTACATCTAAATGATCAACATGTATCCAAAGTCAAGATGCACCTGGTTCAGGTAAAAGTGTGCAATGGAACCGTGCTCAAGCACTACAATTGAAATGGCTTCATTTAGCATGCACTTACCTTATTTAGCAAGTCATTTTGTTATCTTCTGTGCCAATGACCTCCTCCATGCAGAACAACACACACTGTACTAACATCCCCTTCCAGACAGACTGGAAAACAGACTTCTGACAGTCATGGCTTTCTTATCAACAGATTGCATACTCTCCAATGTTGCACCTCCATTAGTGTCACTTTCAGTTCTCTGTTCCACCCCATCCTTTAAAGGAAAGCAATTCTGAATATCCCACCCTGAATATTCGTGCTGTCAGTGTCGGTACAATTTGTGATGCAAATGTTACATAATTATTCAAATAAGTGGGCCTTTCAAAGTCCCTCAAGGGATCTGCCCCATATTTTTCTAACAAAATATATCTACACATTTCTGGGTACACTGTTAATGCACTCATAGAACCATAAAGTCTTACAGTACAAAATTAGGCCATTTATCTCTGTGACTGTGCCATCTCTTTGATAGAGCTACCCAATTAGTCTTACTCCTCTGCTCTTTCCTCATAGCTCTTTTCTCCAATTTCAGCTATTTATCCCATTCACTTTTGAAAGTCACAATTGATTCTGCTCCCATTATCTTTTTAAATAGTACACTCTAGATTATAACTCGCTGTATGAGAAAATATTGTCCACATTTCTCCCTTGAATTTTTCAGCCAACCACCCTAAATCTATTAAATCACTCCTATTTGAAATTCTACCCTTTGTTTCTCTCTCTGACAGTGTAAAGGGGCTTTCACCTGAAAATCTTACCTATCAAAGATCTAAACTGATAATTGTCACTCCTGTGGAAGTTGATGGTGTTAATTGTACAAACTTAAGTATATACAGAGGGTGGTCATTCATCAATTGGATTATTAATTAAGTACTTATAAAAGACACCACCTGATGGGTACTGTGGCACACACCTGTAAAACCTGTTGTTGGGAGATTGCCTGAAGTTAGGAGTTCTGGACTTTGTCATTCCCATGCTCCTGATCTACAGACACCTGGTGTGGAGAGGGGAGGGTCATGATGGGGACCTTCTTGTGAACCTGCTCCTGGGCTTAGTGAAACATGCCATTTACAGGTTCAGGCAGCGGGTGATTGAGGGGGTCATCCATCCTGACTGTCTATCCCTCTATTGCAGCTTTGTTTGGGGCCAGGTGTCTCTGGAGAGGGAGCATGCAGTGTCAACAGGTGTAGTTGACACCTTCTGTGCCCATTGGACACTGAAGGGGCTGGAGTGTATTATTGACTCTTATAATCACATTTTAATTTGAAGTTTTTTAAGTTTTTTTTGTACTTTGATTTTGTTTGGGCTGTTCTCCTTCCTTTTGGGGAGCTGCCCCTTTACTTTGTCCTGATTCAACTTGAGTTTGTTTATTTCGTTTGACCTTAAAAGAGGCCAGTTTGATGACTGCATTGTCATTGATGCCCAAGTGATGTTCCTTGGGGACCTGTGACAGTCAGAGTTGATAAAAAGGAATGAACAAGCTTGGCTTGTAACAGAGCAAGTCAAATCCCCAGCACTATTTAGTATTGGAATGTCACCTATGATTGAATGCGGCAGAGAAGCCTGCTCAATACAAAACATTAAGGGACGCTTCCTAGCCAAAGTAATCAACAGCAGGTCCAGGATTTGGGCGGTTGAGAGGATGTCAGATACATCTGTCTATTCTTTTTCCAAGGCTCCTTTGTGCCTGGGTGCCCTTAGAGAGGGAGCAAGCATATATAGGTAAGCTTGTGGCCTTCTGCAAACAGTGGGCACTATAATGGCTGGAGTGCCTCAGTGGCCTTCAATGCAACATTTTAATTTAGTTATACAAGGTTCCTTTAAATTTTTGGGCCTTCATTACTGTGCCCCTTTAAAGCCTTTCAACTTGTCTACATCAGATTAACTTCAAATGGTTAATTATTTTTGACATTATCAAAAGATTTTAGAAAGATAAATGATAAGGATTACACACTAAAATGTTTAAGTTTTTGAGTTGGATAAAGATTGGTTAAGATTGTAAAGGTTGACCCTGGTCTCAACAATTGGCTGTAAAATTAGACTCCTTAGCTTCCAGTTTTTTCAGTACAATAAGTGAGTAGTGTGTACCATCTACAAGATGCACTGTAGGAACTCCCCAAATCATCTTCAACAGCATCTTCTCAATCTATGACCTTGACCACATAGAAGGGCAAAGTACCAGATGCATGGGAACACCATGCTTACATGTTCTCCTTCACCAAAGACATCCTGATTTGGAAATATATCACTGTTCCTTCATGGTCATTTGATCAAAATCCTGAAACTCGTTTTTAACAGAATTGTGGGTATAGCTACAATGTTTGGATTGCAGGTCAGAGACTGGCAATTCTGTGGTGAGCAAGTCACCGCCTGACTCTTAAAACCCATCCACCTTCTACAAGCTACAAGTTAGGAGTGTGATAGAATACTCTCCGTTTTGTTGAATGAGTGCAGCTACAACAACATTCAAGCCACTTTGCCCCATCCAGGACTTCTGCTCAATTACGGCCTTGGTGATTGTGTGGAGTGTGCTCATTCTCCCAGTGTCTGCATAGGTTTCCTCTGGGTGCTCTGGTTCCTCCCATAGTCAAACTATGTGCAGGTAGTGGACTGGTCTTGTTAAGTTGCCCCTTAGTGTTCCAAGATGTGTAGCTTAGATGGATTAGCCATGGTAAATGTATGGAGTTACGAGGATAGGCCTGGGTAAGATGCTCTGTCAGAGAGTTAGTGCAGATCTCGATAAGTTAAATGGCCTCTTCTCCACTGTAGAGATTCAATTTTATGATAAGTTGAAAAGTAGAACATCAATTACTACTAGTGCCATGTATTAGTCAGAACATTAATAGCAACATGTGTCAAATGAAGAGATGATATGAGGCGAAGAGTTTCAGATTCCTGGGACATTAGGACTGGTTCTGCAGGAGGCAGAATTAATACGAACTGAACGATTTGTGTCTGGGTAGGACTGGGATTGATGTCCAAGAAGCAGTATTTGCTTGAGTGGTTGAGGAGGGTTTTAACTAAAATGGCAAGGGGATGGGAACCTTAGCAAGGAATCAGAGGAAAGGGAAAAAGGACAAGAACAAAAGACATTAAGGAGAATAGGAAGATATAGACAAACAAACCAACAGGGCCACAGTGATAAGTAAAGGGAACAGGACAAGTGATTTATAAAGACTGACCTTTGGCTTTGGACATAATGGTGTCACAGTGATTAGCACTGCCGCTTTTGTATCAGGGGGATTAACAGAATAAATATGAGGATAGAGCCTGGATGGGATTGTTGTCGGTGCAGGTGAGATGGGCTAATTGGCCTCCTCCCCCACTGTATGGTTTCTAGATTCTTCTAGAAGAAGTTAGATATAACTCTTAGGTTAGGCGGCACAGTGGTTAGCACTGCCGCCTCACAGTGCCAGGGACCCAGATTCAATTCCTGGCTTGGATCACTGTCTGTGTGGAATTTGCACATTCTCCCGGTATCTGCATGGGTTTCCCCTGGGTGCTCTGATTTCCTCTCACAGCACAAAGATGTGCATGTTAGGTGGATTGGCCGTGCTAAATTGTCCATTAGTGTCAGGGGGACTAGCTAGGGTGAACGTGGGAAGTTGGGGCCTGGGTGGGATTGTGGTTAATGCAGACTCGATGGACCAAATGATTCCTTCTGTGCTGTAGGTTTCTATGGTTTCTAAAGGGATCGAAGGATATGGGTCGGAAGCAAGAATAGGTAACTGAGTTGAATGATCATACATGATCATAATGGATGGAAGAGCAGGCTTGAAAGGCTGGATGGCCTCCTCCTGCTCCTATTTTCTATGTTTGTGTATTTTGATTGATAGAAATTGTTGGTAAGTGAGTGATTTGTGTGTGTGTGTGTGTGTGTGTGTGTGTGTGTGTGTGTGTGTGTGTGTGTGTGAAGCTAGTGATGTAGTTGATATGCCATGACATTTGAAGGTGTATTTGCTGACAGTGACTGCTTCTATGGTTATTGAATTTCTTTGATGCCAAATCTACGATGTCAAGGTGAGTCAGTTGGCATTGACTGCCGTTGCCATTTGGTTTCACTGACTTTACAAATGTTGGCTGAAAGGCCTGCTAACCCTCTGGATAGATAAAATCATTCTTCCTCTCCACCTGCTTTACTAATTCTGCCAGTGCTTTTCCAGAATATTTTGAAGCTTGTTCTCTGCGTTTGTTATACCCCGTTGTTCTCCAGATCAAAATTTATTTCAGAAAGAACCCAGCCCTTGTTGCAGTCACAATGCACCTCCAATTTAAGAGGCGGAGCATTTGAATATTGCAGGCTAGCTTTAAATAGTCCTAATGGGGGTGGCATAGTGGTATTGTCACTGAGCTACTAATCCAGAGACGCTCTGGAGATCTGAGTTTGAATCTGTACCATAGTTAAGTAGAATTAAAATTCTACTTTAAAAACCTGTAATTAAAAGCCTAATGACAACTGTTGATTATTGTAAAAATCCATCAAGCTTATTAATGTCCTTCAGGGAAGGAAATCTGCCATTCTGACCTGGTCTGGCCTATGTGCGATTTGAGAGCTATAGCAATGTGATTGACTCTCAAATGCCCTCTGAAAATGCTTAGAAAGCCATTGAGTTTCAAGGGCAATTAGGGATGGGCAAAAACTGCTGGCCAGCCAGTGATACCCTTGTCCCAAGAATGAATAAAAAAAAGTTAATGTCATGTTGGTGTAATTTTAATTACCTTAACAGTGATGCATGGGAAATATTAATTCACCTGAACATTAACATTGGTATAGATGGACCAAGTTAGATATAATTTTCTGCATCCAATCTTCTCCATTTTACCTTTTTAAAGTAACAGAAAATGCTAATAAAACAGAAATGAAACTAATATAGAATTTCAGACATTCTAATCACATTAAATCTATGTCGCAGAACTCACTTGTTAAAAATAACTAGGGTTGAAAAAAATGGATGCTTCAAAGCTGTCTATTGAGAGTTGAATAGGATGGAATACCATGTTAAATTTTTCAACTGAGATGTTCTAACTTCTTAAAAATGGTTTTATTATCTGCTGATTATTGATAAGATGCAATTCAGAATCAGTCTGAGCAGGAAGCTGAACTTGTCAGAGGTTAGATAAAGTTAAAGATTAAAAGTTTTATTCACATTTCCTCTTCCCGCTTGTGTTAGTTTACATCCTTTATATCAAACAATTCCCTGGAAGCATTACATTTATTTACAAGGCTGGTTCTCACTGCCCATTGTTCACTGAACAAAAATGAGCTGACTTGTTTCAATGCAAATGGTCTGATATCTTACCACAACTATTAGTAAGCTCTGCATGCACTGCTTTTCGACCTCTCTCATACACCACTGTCTTTGTCTACACTGCTGTAATTTGTGCAATTTATGATTCTATTTAACGTCTTAACAGATGTCTTATCTGTCATCGCAACAAGATGCAAATAAATGAGGAACTTTGTATGTTATATTTAATCTATGTTTAGTCCAATTACTTTCCATCAGTAATTAGATCAAAGGCAGCAAAATGCTTCTTATTTAGCTTGTCTCTGATCACAATTGTAAATGGACTCAATTATTGTTCTTATGTCTTGATTTTAAAAAGCCCAAGCAATCACTGGTTTACACATTATGTCATTATACGATGAAATAGCAGAGAAAGCTGCTATGAAGTAATATCTGAAGCTAACAGATTTAGTCCACAGTAATTTTGTACAAAAACCAGATTCTCAGTTTAAAACCAACACACTCCTCCAGCCCATGTGTTCTCACCAATAATTATCTTTTATCATTTCAGTTAGAGTATAAATGTTTTTCAAAAAGGGTACTTCCAAAAATTGTATACATCTACAACACTGACAACTACCTGGCCATGTGGAAAATTGCCCAGGTTAGTCATAGAGGTTTACAGCATAGAAACAGGCCCTTCGGTCCAACTTGTCCTTGCTGCACCTGTTTTTAAACCCCTAAGCTAATCCCTATTGCCCGTGTTCGGCCCATATTCCTTTAAAGCCATCTTACCCGTGTGACTGTGTAAACGTTTTTTAAAAGATAAAATTTACCCGTGTCTACCACTGCCTTTTGCAGTTTGTTCCAGACTCTCTCTACCCTCTGTGTGAAAAAATTGCCCCCCTGGACATTTTTGTATCTTTCCCCTCGCATCTTAAACCTATGCCCTCTAGTTTTAGACTTCCCTACCTTTTTGGAAAATATATTGACTATCTAGCTGATCTATGCCCCTGATTATTTTATCGACCTCTATAACATTACCCCTCAGCCTCCTGCGCTCCAGAGAAAAAAGTCTATTCACCCTGTCTTTGTAACTCAAAACATCAAGCCCCGGTAGCATCCCAGTAAATCTTTTCTGCACTCTTTCTAGTTTAATAATATCCTTTCTATAAAAGGGTGACCAGGACTGTACACAGTGTGGCCTTACCAATGTCTTGTACAACTTCAAAAAGACATTCCAATTCCTGTATTCAATGTTGTGAATGAATCCAAGCATGCTGAATGTTTTCTTCACCACTCTGTCCACCGTGATTTAACTTTCAAGGAGCTTCAAACATATATCCCTAGATCTCTCTGTTCTATAACTCTCCCAACATCCTACCATTAACTGGGTAAGTCCTGCCCTAGTTCAATCAACCAATATGCATCACCTCTCATTTATCTAAATTAAACTCCATCTGCCTATTGGTTTCTGGAGTGAATCATGTTTGTGCTGTCTGCAGTGCACAGAGTATGGGAGATTCATTTTGAAACTCCCACTAAAAAAATTAGCAGGATTTACTGCAGTTTTTATGCAAATTTGACACTTAGATTTTTTTTTGTGATAATCACCCTCTAATTTTAAAAAAGCATCCATGAGATGTTCCCTTCCTAACCTCTACCTTTTCAGTTTATTCCTTATTTAAGACTTCCCCATTTTTCTAAATTTTCTAAATTAATTTTTAATTAACATCTGACTAACTTTTGTTTACTTTTGTTCGAGTTTTGATGTTTTGAGTCCAGATGACCCTTTGTCAAAGCTCAAAGGGTCATCTGGACTCAAAATATCAGCTCTTTTCTCTCCTTACAGATGCTGCTAGACCTGCTGAGATTTTCCTGGGTTTTTCCTTTTGGTTTCAGATTCCAGCATCTGCAGTAATTTGCTTTTATCCAGGGGTAGTTTGGTTACTTGTTTTCTCAGAGTCATAGAATCCCTGCAGTGCAGAAGGAGACACCTGGCTCAACATGTCTGCACCAATAACAATCCTACCCAGGCTCTATCCCTGTAACCTCGTGTATTTACTCTGCTAATCCTCCTGACACTATGGTCAATTTAGCATGGCCAATCCACCTAACCCACACATCTTTGGAGTGTGGGAGGAAACCCACATAGACACAGGGAGAATGTGCAAAATCCACACAGATAGTTACTCAAGGCTGGAATTGAACCTGGGTTCCTGGCACCATGAGAGAGCAGTGCTAACCACTGAACCACCATGATGCCCAACTCATTATATGGGCAGCACTTAGACTCTGGGAGATAAGTTGGATCTTGTAAGTTCTTGTTTTTATGTGCAATGTGATTACCTAATTCTCAAAAATGGGGTCCAAGATGTATTCATACACTTCCAATAGGTGGCACCTTGTGAGGCAATTGTGCAAACAAATAAGGACTGCCAGCAGCAAGTTGTGTAGGCAGGTTATGATGTAAATCAGTGTGCAATACTGATTTGACACCAGCGCTGCTATTTTTGAATGCATGCTCCAGCCGATGCTCACGGTGCTAAACATGATATTAAAAGGTATGAAGGACCCTTTATTAGTGCTACAGAAAGATTATGAACTACTTGAAAGTCGTTGGTGGATTATTCCTTCTGGCTGCTGGTACAATTATGCATGTTTTTGGAGCTTCCCTATAATTTCCTAAACTTTGAACATCTACAGTTAGTGGTCTGAGTAGTGGTGAAGTAGTTTTCAGGTCATTTAAAAGCTCATGCTGAATGAATTAAATTGTCTTCAGGCATGAGTGGCCTACTAGGGCTTTCTTAGCCTGATTGTGCTCTCAGCAGATGTTCAAATGACAAATGCCTGCACAATACATTAAAGGAGCAGGCTGCGTAATCTAATCGCATTTGCTGTATAGACAGCCTAGTCACTTTTATGCTTGCATTTTCTACTTACACAGTATGATTTTGATCTCTGGTTTTCCACTCTTACACCCACCCTACCCCAACTTGAAATTGTATTCTCTAATCCATTTTTTTATAATTGGGTTGAAAATTGCAGAATTTCTACTCGGACTGAATGGAATTTGCATTTTTTTTTGTATGGGTTTTGTAAACCATGATTATATTGCCCAAAAGAACAGCAGAAATGAGCAGAAATACCTGGCTAAGGCGATTGAGAGGAGTCATGATAGAGGTTTTTAAATTATGGAAAAATAGTCTTTCATCATGTACAGAACTTAAACACAGATCATAATTACAAATGAAAAATAACAAAAAGGAAATAAGAAATTAGACAGAACATTTTGAACGAAGAATTGTTTTATGGAACAAGCAAACTTAATGGGTGCTTTTCAACAAATGGAATTCAGGGTTATTAGAAATGTACCCTGGAATACTGAGGCTGGGTGGGCAAGATGAACCAAAGGCCTCCTTCTGCCTGAAACTGATTTTATGTAAATATGCTAGCATAAAGCATAAAGATCTGCAAACAGAAATCTCACTAACTAGACTCAATAGTCATCTAGCTCTTGAATTGAATTCAGTTGGAGCAGTAACACAAATCTAAAGCAAAGTATAACAGAGTGAAGGGAAAAAAAGAGAAAACCAGAGGAAATAAAGATTTTGAAAAAAATAATTTTATTGCACGGACAATAATATATTCAACTTGTATAGTTGGCAGTTGAAATGCATGCAGAGACCAAATCAAATTTCATTCCCGAGGAGATGGTGATTATAGTTCAACTGTCAATCGCCATCCCAACCTTTAACTAATTAGTGTTGTGATGCTTGTTAGCCAGTTAGATTTAAAAGGATAAAATAATTGTAAAGGGAACGCACTTCGAATGGGAAGAATGGAAGAATGTGTTTCTGTCTGGCTGTCTCCATAGTAACTGTCTGAACCTGTAAAGCATGTGTTACGATTGGGATGGGGAACTGCGCAGTTTATCTCACAGTCATTCTATACTCTGCAGGTCACACCATTAGTTTTTAAAAGTTTAATTCACTTACCAAAATGGCTAATTATTTATCTTCACTACTGTTAGACCCAGAATAAAGGAATTTAATCAGACCTTTTTCAATAAACTTAGGATGACTGTTTTATTGTAAAACAGCATTTCCTTTTTAAAACAAGTTGGAAGAACTGGTATACACGCACTTGTACTCTGGAAACCAGCCTCCCATCGATTGACTCTGTCTACACTTCTCATTGCCTTGGCAAAACAGCCAGTATAATTAAGAACCCCACACACCCTGGACACTGTCTGTACCACCTTCTTTCTTTGGGAAAAAGATACAAAAATTTGAGATCACGTACTATTCAATCAAGAACAGCTTCTTCCCTGCTGCTGTCAGATGTTTGAATGGACTTACCTTGCATTATGTTGCTCTTTCTCTATACCCAAGCTATGACTGTAACACTACATTCTGCACAGTCTTGTTTCCTTCTCTATGAATAGTATGCTTTATCTATACAACACACAAGGAACAGTACTTTTCACTGTATGTTAATACATGTGACAATAAATCAAATCAAAATATAACTATCTGTCCCTTTCTAAAAATACTCCAGCATACACACAAACACAAAGGATAAGGTCTTGCAGAGATGGGCTTTGGAGGATAGGCTTCATAAAACAAAGGAAAATGTTTACAGGGTTTTGATGCTATCAGTCTGGAACTCCCTTGTATGAAGATGGGATGCTGGTCCTAGGTGATGTCGGGGTTCTCATCAATGGAGCTTCGGTGTGGAGGAGAATATATGGGCCAAATCAATACTACTTGTCTAAGCTTTTCAGGTTTCCAAATGCAGACTAGTGATGCTCAGATGAGAATTCTCTGGCTGCAGTTTGATAACTACATATGGAATTTCAGGCAAGACAGGAAGAGAGTTAGTAAGGACTTATTCCCCAAAACAAATGCTGAGTTCAAAATTAAGGTACAAAGCTTAAAACTTGTCTCTATCATGTGATTTCCAGTAAATCAATAGTCTTTGGTAGATTTGTATCAATCAATTAAAGTAGTTGTAATGCAAACAAGTAGTAGCCCGTTCTCCCTCAAGAATCTTGCTGGTCAGATGATTTCTTAGAAAGAAACAGACCGGTTCCTAGTCTAAAAGGTAATCTTGTGATTATTCTTTAAAAAAAATCAAGTAATACTGTGCCCCTCCACATTTTTTAAAGAAAAATTGGTTAGTTTTCCCAACACCTGTACAGAAAGGATGGAATGTACGAGTGGTGATAAAGAATTAATTCTCTCTCAAATATAAAACAACCTTATAAGCACACCAAGAAAGGCAGCAAAAATAGCCAGGAAGTCCCATGTCTCTAATAAATTTTATAGACATAGAAATGCTTCAATATTATGTCAGTTTACATTTTTAATAAAGTTACTGGATTTATTAAAAGTGCTTTCTCATTTGTCTTTTTTTTACAAATTACTAATTTCCACAATGGCACTGCAATTATTTTCATGGAGTAAATGAAACCAAGATGGATAGATCGAGTTAATGAAACAGATCAGCCATAGTCCAATTAAGTAGTAGAACCAGCTTGAGGAGCTAAATGGAACACTCCTTTTCCTATATTTGTTTTTCAAGACAAATATCATTTACTAGTATTTTTGAGAAGTTTCGCAAATTTTTTATAGTTCAGTTGATTGGCTGATAAACACATGAACAAAATTAGAAAGTCAAAAAATATTGCATGTTTTTGGTTTAAATATAGGGGGAGGGTGCAGAAATGTTGCATTAGCAATAGTTCGACTTTCCTGCTATTTAGCCTAGGATAAAAAAGGGCCTTCATTAAAAAAAATGACTGCATACTATACCCAAGCACTTAAAATTTGCTCAATTCAAGGTTCAAAAGATCATATTTGAAAGAACATTGAGTGAACAAACTGTATAAAATAAGAAGAGTGAGGACTATGGTAAGTAAGCATTGTCAATGTTTCTGAGTGTGTCTTGACTGGATGCTGCAATAATGCCTTTAGAAAGTAACAACACTGGGCAGAGCTCGACTCTTATGAGCTTTCTCAGTGAAATAAGATTCAAATTCCTTGCACTCCTGGGAGCCATGGTGACAAATAGGTGTGTCCCTGGAACTCAGGAAATGTTAATGCATTGATTTAATGGAAAATTGCAAACAATGGATCTCTTGCTAATAGATTCTAGCATTGAGTGTATCTTCTCTTTGCTTGGGATGAATATGTTGCAAACTTGCTGGTCAATAGTCAGTTTGTAGTTGAATCAGCACGTTCGATTTTCTCTTGCCCGGGAGCAGTAATAACTGTTGAGATAAATCCCTGAGGAGGTTTTGAATCTGCTGTTTTATCTGCAAATAGAAACAACCTGGCCTCGGTCAGCAACTCCTGTGTTAAAACAGGGGAATCCAGTGGAATCTTTGCTCCCACCCACCACCAAATAGAAGAATTACTCCCTAAGTCACTACATGTTTTCCACAAGTATGCTCCCATCAACCTTCACTGAATAACAATGTGGAAACACAGACCAAATTCCCCCAACATTGAGGTGAAATACAGCATCCTTATCATTGTGCTGATTGAGATCAATATTGACCGGGGATCAAGACTGGGACTTTCTACGTCTGTAGACATGTGTCATGAATTGCAGGGCCTGAATGTGATACCCCGAAGCCTAAAGTAAATCCAGCTTTGATCATATTTTTCAATAAATAAATATGGAAACCATACGCACCTTTCATTTCTGTCAAGCACAGACTTTTCTTTTGAGGGCATGGGGTAAAATTAATAAAACTTCCATATTGTGATTGAGAAAAGTTTACCACCGTCTCAAGCAGAACCTTAGAGCTGGATTTTCAGAGCCAGGCTGACTCTGGAGACCTTTACAAATGGTAGGTAGGATCTCGATGCACAAGTCCCATCCCATTGAAAGTAGATCCTACTTTTGTCAGCATGGGGAAAAAGGGGGTGCATGAATCATACAGTTGGGAATACGAACCCCATAGAGTCATTTGAAATTAATGCTGAATCGAAACAGACCCTATTTTTGTTGTTCCAAGGGCTTAAACTGTGGTCACAGAAATATGGAAGGTATGTAAACAGTAGATAAGATCTGTTTAAATGTCATGATCTGAAGTTATTTAAATCCTGAGCCCTTTAAAAATGAAAACAAAACCAGGCTGCAGCTATTAGTTGGAATAAAAATGAAGACATCACAGGTGGAGTGCAGTTTCAATACACTTAATTGTTGATATTTTTGAAGGGCTGTTATTACATCTGAACCTATTACGAAGCCTTGACTGAGTTTCAAAAATACCAAAACCACTTATCTCAGCAAAAAGGCTAAGATCACAATTTAATTCTCAATTTTTAAAAGGCTATTTTTGATATGGTTAATAAATAGAGTCTGTTTGCTTTTACAACAGATTGACCATCTGAGAACGTTGACATTTTTAAAAGGTTTTCACGAATGAGAATTTTTTAAAAGTTTCAGGTGTATATAAACTCTCAGATTGTTAATTTTTTTTTCATTTTCAAATGGATCTTGAGGTCTCCTCTTAATGGATTATGGTGAATGGCTACAGAGGTAGCATGGGGGTACAGGGCCACAAGGACACAAGCACATAAGAACTAGAAGCAGGAATAGGCCATCTGGTCCCTCAAGCCTGCTCCGCCATTCAATAAAATCAGGCTGATCTTTTTGTGGACTCAGCTCCACTTGCCCGCCGTCTCACCATAACCCTTAACTCTGGTACTGTTCAAAAATGCATCTATCCTTGCCTTAAACATATTCAATGAGGAAGCCTCATCTTCTTCACTGGGTAGGGAATTCCACAGATTCACAATTCTTTGTGTGAAGAAGGTCCTCCTCAACTCAATCCTAAATCTGCTTCCCCTTATTTTGAGGCTATGCCCCATTTCCATTTTCATCTGCCAGTGGAAACAACTTCCCTGCTTCTATCTTATCTAGTCCCTTCATAATCTTATATGTTTCTATAAGTTCTCCCCTCATTCTTCAGAATTCCACCAAGTATAGCTCCAGTTTACTCAGTCCCTTCTCATAAGCCAACCCTCTCAACTCCAAAATCAACCTAGTGAATCTCCTCTGCACCCTGCCCTGTGTCAGTATATCCTTTCTCAAGTAAGGAGACAAAAACTGTACACAGTACTCCAGGTGTGGCCTCACCAGAAGTTTACACAACTGCAACACAACCTTGTTGTTTTTAAACTCCCTCCCTCTAGCAATGAAGGACAAAATTTCATTTGCATTCTTAATTATCTGCCGCATCTACAGACCAACTCCTTGAGATTCTGGCACAACAATACCCAGGTCCCTCTGCACAGCAGCATGCTGCAATTTTTTACCATTTAAATAATAGTTTATTTTGCTGTTATTCCTACCAAAATGGATGACCTCACATTTACCAGCATTATATTCCATCTGCCTTGCCCACTCACTTACACTATCTATATTCCTTTGCAGACTTTCAGCAAGCTCTGCACACTTTGCTCTTCCACCCATCTTAGTGTCATCTGTGAATTTTGACACACTACACTTGGTCCCCAACTCTGAATCATCCGTGTAAATCATAAGCAAACTCCAAATCATCCCTGGGAAGTGTGTAAATTATCAATGATATTGATGTATTTGTTTTATCCTACAGGTACTTCGGTCTGCCTTGTTGTCTAACAAGGGACATACACGCGATGGGTCGTGAGAGGGCTGCTCTTGGATTTTTCGAGAGTATTCTAGTGCTTCACGTCATTAGTGTACGCTTGATCTGGACCATTTGATGGGCAGCACGACAGCTCAGTGACTATCGCTGTGCTGTGCAGATACATGGATTTGGACCTGTGTCTGTGGGAGTTTGCGCATTCTCCCCATGCTTACGTGGGTTTTCTCTGGGGGCTCCGGTTTCCTCCCACATCCCAAAGATGTGCTCTTAGGCTGATTAGCAGAACAAATTCTCTCTAAATTGTCTCAAATTTGGTTCCAATGCATAGATCTATAAACATAGACAGGGATCATGGGTAGAAGTGGCAACATTGAGGTGGTGGCGTGGGCTCGTTGGCCGAAGGGCCTGTTTCCCATGCTGTTTTGTTCTTTGTTCCTTGATATGACAGTAAATAAACAGAGAAGGGCATTTAAAACTCAAAACATTAAACAAATAATACATTCCATTAAAAAACAACTCAGTAAGAAAAATTTCTCCATGCCTTTCTAGGGAAGTTAAGAATAGCATTAAACTAAAAGGAGAGGCTAATGTTATGTTGTAATGAATAGGAAGGAGTAAAGCTGTTTTGATGTATTTTGAAAGTCAACGAGATCAAAATATTAATAAATGGGAAAACAAAATAACTAACAGTAAAATATGAGGAATATTAAATATTAAGTGCTTTTATATATATATAAATAAATAAAGGCGAACAGTTATTTGGTTGAAGGCTTTGGCTCCTGACAATGTATCGGCAACAGTACTGGAGACATGAAGCAGCTTCGCTCCTAGCCAACCTGTTCCAGTGCAACGACAATACTGGCATCTACCTGGCAATGTGGAAAATTGCTCAAGTTAGTCCAGTCCACAAAAAAATAGAACAAATCCAACCTGGCTTGTTACTGCCCCTTAGTCACCTTTTGATCTGTCAAAGTGATAGAAGTGTCATCCAGTGTACTATCAAATGCTTACTCAGCAATAACTTGCTTACTGATGCTCAGTTTAGGTTCTTCGAGGGCTACTCAACTCCTGACCTCATTATGACCTTGGCCCCAAACACAGACAAAAGAGATGAATTCAAGTGGGGAGGTGAGAGTGGCTACCCCTTGAGATCAAGGCAGCATTTGATCTAGTATTGCATCAAAGACCTCTAGCAAAACTGGAATCAACAGAAATTGGGCAGAAGCTCTTTACTGGTTGTAATCATACTATTATGAAGGAAGATGGAGGTTAATTTTCCCAATCCCAGGACATCACTGCAGAGGTTGCTCAGGGTCATGTCCCAGGAAAAACCATCTTCAGCTACTTCACCAACAACTTCCCCTTCAACATAAGATTAGAAGTGGGGATGTTCACTGATTGCACAATGTTCAGCATCATTTGCTACTCCTCAGACACTGAAACAATCCATTTCTAAATGTGGCATGACCTGGTCAACATTCAGGCTTGATTTGAGCTGATAAGTGGCAAGTAACATTTGCGACACACACGGGATATTGTTAGTACTGCTGCCTCACAGCACCAGGTAAGGACAGGACGTGGGCCTGGGTAAGATGCTGAGTTGGTGCTAACTTGATGGGCTGAATGGCCTCCTACTGCACTACAGCAATTGTATGGATTCTATGGACAAGTGCCATAAGACCTTTAGATGTCAGAACAGAAGTAGGCCATATAACCCATCAAGTCTGTTTTGCCATTCAATGAGATCCTGCCTGATTTAATAACAATCCTCAACTCCATTTTTTCTGCCTTAACCCTCACTGATTAAAAATCTGTCTATCTCAGCCTTGAGCATGCTTAACATCCCTGTCTCTACAGTTCTGGGCAGTAAAGAATTCCATATGTTCACTACTTCTGAGAGAAGAAAATCCTATTCCTCTCTTAAATGGATAACCCATTACATCTATGGTCTTAGATTTTCCTACAAGGGGAAACAACCCCTCACATCTGCCCTATTAAGCCTCCTGAGAATCCTATTTACCTCAGAAAGTCACTTTTCATTCTTCTAAACTGAAATGAGTTTAGGTCCAATCTAATTAACCTCTCTTCATAAGTCCCTTCATTCCCAAGATCAACCCAGTGAACTTCTCTGGACTGCCTCCAATGCTAGTATATCTTTGCCTTATCTATCACCTGGTGAACTTCATGGTAGTGTCCTTGGCTTCTTGATCCTTCTGGCAACAGCAACAGTTTCTCTCTATCTACTCTGTCTGGACCTTTCATGATTTTGAGCACCATGACCAATTCCCCGCTTAATCTTTTCTTCTCCAAAATGAGGAGAAATTTCTTCATCAGTTTCTGAAATTTTGGAATCCTAGAGCCATGCATGCTTATTTTCCAAATCCATTCAAGGCTGAAATGGGTGGAAGTTTGGATGATTAGAGTATCAAGAGAGATGGGAATCAGGCAGGAAAGTTGAGTTGAGGTTGAAGATCAGTCATGGTCTTATTAAATAGTGGAACAATCTCAAGGGGCTATATGGCCAACTACTCCTCCTATTATGTTTTTCCTTTATATCCTATTATACCTCACATTATCCATCAGCAGACCATACCATTGAACCCACATGCCCTCCCAGTTGTTCTAATATCGAGGAGTGCTGCATTCACCAAATTTTGAAGCAAACCTTTCCCTTTCATTTGAGCTGGCTCAAGTTGGGGAGACCATCCACTCAGACATGGCTGATTAGCTTCATAATGGAGTTACCTACTATTGTTCTATTACAATTAAACATATACTAAAGATTATGCCATCAACTAATAAGTTATTAAATGTGTGTTGCAAATAAAAACAGCTCAAAAATGGGAATTGAACAAAGACTGGAGATAGGCTTTGTCCCTTGTTGGTTAAGAATCTGTTGATATAGTTATTGAGGTTGAGACTGAATGCATAGTAACACAACCTAGCAAGTATCCTTCAGCAATGAATATTTCTGTCCATTTTAAACTGAGAAGTGGAATGTAAAATGAGAACACAGTAGGCAATGTCCACAAGATGTAACAATCAATACATTTCCTCCATTGCACAAAAATTATATTAAATTTTTGATCTTTTTAATGTCATGAAAGATTAGGAAATTAGGTATGTTTAAGTGTTGCATTTTAAAATAAAATGAACTTGCACCAATTTACAAAGCCTGAGATATACAGGGTGTTCAACATGTTAATTATGGCAACTTCCACAATGGTGTCTGCTGTGAATCCCACCTTGGAAGAAGAATCAGATATTTGATTGAGAGGTCTTGATCAGGAGAAGAATTGGAGGAATCAAACATTCAACATCTTGCAAATGCATAGAAAAAAAGAGAAGAGATGCACACAGCTCTCCCAGTCTGCAGTTGCACCACTGTTGGCTTGGCTGCAGATGAACCAGGCACTGAACTCTGGCAACAGCCTCATTAACAAGTACAAAATCTGCTGGACCTGTAAATCACATCTCCACATGGGACTGTTGCCTGTTCCTGACAGCTTTCCACAGGGAGTTAAAAATTGGCCAATCCATCAGGTTTTAAATAGACTGTGAAGTGCAAGTCTGGAAGTTAAAAAGTTTTTTGCTGTCAGAAATGTATTAGAAATATGTAAGGCAAAAATCAAGTAAAAGTAAGCCCATGAAAAGACAAAGTACATTATTTATTATTCTTTTTCATTTTCCTATGAGAGGATTGAATTTTAGTAAAGGAAGTGACTTTTGATTATGACTATTACTCCATACATTTACTTGCTGTCTCTAAAATTAAACAGTTTAATGATACTTAACTGGCCTCATTTGGTTTTCTGTCTCCCACTAATAGATTGGAGAGGTGCATGTGAGTGTATGTAAAAAGGCACAAAATCCAGCTCAGATTTAAAAGGGATACTTCTGTTTCCATCCCCATGAGGGAGCAGCAAACCAAAATAGTCAAATCTACTGAATGACCTACAAATGAAGAAATTACCAAAAATACACTTCTTATTACTTATTTTACAATTACAAGGAACTAATGAAATTAAGTATTAATAAGTAAATGATAATTCAAATTAAAAAATGTAAATTTCACTTTAAATTGTTGATACAACAAAGATGCAGCCCACACAACCACAAGCATTTGCATCACTTTACATTGCCAAGACTGTAACACCACATTCTGCACTGTCTTGTTTCTTTCTCTATGAATGGTAAGCCTAGTCTGTATAACACACAAGAAGTAATATTTTTCACTATATACTAATACATATGACAATAATAAATCAAATCATGGCTGCACAGTTCCACAATATGCTATTCTTAATTCACAGGGTTGGTAAGGAGTCATATCCAACAATAGTTTTCACCGTTAAATTTCACTGGTACAATTATCATCAGAAGGTATCTTCTCTCCCTCAGGTCACCACTATCCTGATGATATAGCCTTTCTTTCAATTGATCAACCAATAACACCCCCTTTCATTGTTTGGCCACTTCTGAGAAAACAATATGCTCTTTAGTGTCAAAGAGCTATTCACACAACTTTGCAAGTTTTACAATTAAACATATACTAAACAGCATGCCATCAACTAATAAGTTATTAAATGTGTGTTGCACATAAAAACAGCTCAAACATTTCCTTCAAGAGTTCTGGTCTCCTTTTCTGCCAAATAGAAAAACTGATCATTTCCTAAGAGTCATTTGTTCCTTCTCCTCACAAGAATTTTCTGTGTTTCTCTTCCTGTTTCTATCTGCTTTTTGTTTCTGTCTGCATGTGTGTGCTGGTCACCTTCACCCTCTAGCTCCTTAGCTTGTAGCTCTCCTTTATGTCTGTCACATACATGTATTCTTTCATAACTTCATTCTTGATGATACCGCTTTCAGTCTGAGGGTTGCCAGGCCATGTGGAGTATTTCCTATTAAGAAAGAAAACTGCATTTGTTGCTTTTAGGTATGGATAGGGCTAGAAAAGAGAATCTGCTAGGGATTATGAGTGGCTGAAGGCCAGATTGAAAAGCAGAACATTGATTATTACTTAAATCATGAGCAAATTGGTATAGAATTATTAAGATTAGAGAGATTAATGTGTGACTCAAAGACTGATGTGGAAGAAATGAGTATCAAATGTTGGGGCATTGGTGCTGCTGTTGGGAAAAGTGGGAACTTTACCCTTGGAATGTACTTCTCCTAAATCAGAAATGTAATCAGAAAGTTAATATGCCTGTGTCTGTGTGCACTTCCTCCAGGTGTAGGAAACAATAGGTTAGTCAACTTAATGTTGGTCACAGGAGAATTGCTGGAATCCATCATTGAGGATGTAAAGCAGAATACTTAGTAAATCATAATTTAATCAGGCAGAGTCATGTTTAACTAATTGATTAACGTTTTTTGAGGAAGTAACACACCAAGGTGGATAAAAAGGAACCTGTAGATGTAATGTTATCGGATTTCCAGAAGGCATTTGACAATATAGCTACACAAACAAGATTACATGGTGTAGGGGGAATATATTAGCTTGGATACAGGCTTAGTTAGCTACCAGAAAGCAGAGATTAGGAATAATAGAGTATTTTTTGCATTGGCAAGATACAACAAGTAGAATGCCAAGGGATTTGTGATGGAGCCTCAACTATTTATAATTTCAATGTAGAGACCAAATGTATGGTAGCAAGATTTGCCAATGAGACCTCAATAGATTAATAATTTGTCAACAGGAGTAGAGAGTCTACAAAAGGATATAAGTTAAGTGAATGGACAAACAATTGGTAGATGGAGTATACTGTGAAAAAATGTGAATATCGCCACATTGGCAAGAAGAATAAAGCAGTATGCTATTTAAATAGCAAGAGTATGCAGAACTTGGTGGAACAGAGAGATCTGAATGTCCTGGTACAGAATGACAAAATAGTAGTATGCAGGTATAGCAGGTTATTAGGAAGGCAAATGGAATGATGGATTTCATTGCAAAGTGAAATTTAAAAATATGGACATTTTATTACATTTGTATATGGCTTTGATGAGACCACAGCTGTGATTCTCCCGAATTGGGACTATAAGACCATGCCAGTAGGAAAACCAGAGTATTTACTGCTGGTGCTGGCAGTGTCTGTCAGGAAGGAGTTTCCCACATAAGGGGCACAAATTAGTGCATCCCGCAATTCACGCCAGTCAGCCTTGCTGTTCAAAAATTGGGGCACCATTTTTAAGGCAGCTAAATGCTTTTCACTTCCTCCTTTGTGTAAACTTTATGGTTAGGAAAAATGCGGGTACTTGAGATTCATTCAAACATGAAGGGAAATGTCAATAAACATAGCTGACTGGAGGCTGGGTAAAAACTATTAAGCGTCAATCAAATGAGTATTCACATGACTGGAATTGAATGGAAACAAAGGTTTTGAGAGGGTTTAAAGATATTTAAAACACTTTGAGCTTTCTATTTCAGAGTCTTGAAATAAATGTTGTATTAAAATAATGAGGCTAAGCGAACAACTGTGGAGGTGGGAAATCCCCCCCTAGTGAAAGTAACTATAATTTGACAGTCAGAAGATTTGAAAGGGATCTTCTCACACCTGCAGCTTTCTATGCAGAAGCAGGAGAACCCCTTCTGCTGAATGGAGTGCTGCAGTGATTTGGAAGCCTTTCAATTGTACAGGGGGCATGGAGATTAAAGTGACCAAGGAATTTGAATGGTTCTAGAGGATAGAGACAATAATGAGTATTTTACCCCAGGATGGTCTCTGAATTCACCATCCTGAACTAAACAACACTTTCCTCAGGGCTCAAAGGGACAGACCAGTCACAAGACCCACATTAAGGGGGAAAATGCCTTTGCCCTGAGCATGAGCCCACTCAACCCCCAGGATCCTTAATGGACCCTTCCTCGGCAGCCAGGCAATGACAGAAGGCACATGGGCAGTAGACCTACCTCCTTGACCCCCTTCCCTGATGGGGTCCAACTCACAGTATTATGAGAACCTATACCAAAGTCCACCTAGTGCAGACCCTACTGGAGAGGCGGGTGAATAGTGAGGATCATTTGACTCAAGCTTCATACAGATATAACAAACTGTTATTAATCACATGCAAAATAGGGAATTTGAATATTTATCTGGCTTCCACCCACTCTGGCCAGGAACCTGATTGATGGGTCTGGAGCATTGCAACAGATGTGCCACCTGACACACAAACTTGTTTTCTGCTTGATGCCTGATTCCACAGTCAGGAGCTAGTGGGCTTTGAGAATCCCAGCCCACATTGTGTTCAGTTTTGGCCTCCTCATTTAAGAAAGGGTGTAATTGCAATAGAGATAGGACACAGAAGGTTCACTCAACTCATTCCTGGGATGAAGGCAATACTTTATGAAGAATGGTTGAGCAAGTTGGGCCTACATACAGTGGAGTTTAGAAGAATGAGAAGTGATCTTATTGAGACATACGGAGTTAAATTTTTCCATCCTGCCCGCCAGTCACAAAATCGTAGTGGATGGGGGGCAGACCATCTAAAGCTCTGTTGACCTCGGATGGGACTTTTCAGTTTTGGGGCAAGCGTGGCTGTAAGATCCTGAGAGGTTTTGATAGAGTAGAAACCGGGAAGATGTTTCCACTTGTGAGAGAAACTAGAACTAGGGAACACAACTTAAGGATAAGATGACTACTGTTCAAGACAGAGATGAGAAGACTTTTTTTTCTATCAAAGGGCCATTAATATGTAGAATTCTCTTCCTCAGAAAGTAGTGGATTTGTGGCCATTGAATTTATTCACAGCAGAATTAGACAGATTTTTGATAGATGAGGGAATCAAGGACAAATTGGAGTTGAAAGTAAGCCATGATCTTACTGAATGGTGGAGCAGGCTAAAAGGACTGAATGGTCCATTCCTGCTCCAAAGTCCAATGTTCCAACATTAACATTAATGCACTGTCTGCCATTATTTTTATAAAGGACTTATTCCATGTAGTCAAAAAACTCACTATTATATCAGTAAAGGAATTACTGTGAAAATCCCCTAGCTGCCACACTCCAGCGCCTGTTTGGGTACACTGAGGGAGAAAATTTAGCATGGCCAATGCACCTAACCAGCATCTCTTTTGGACTATGGGAGAAAACCAGAGCATCTGGAAGTAACCCACACAGATGGGGGTGTAGACTGCATACAGACAGTGACCGAAGCTGAGACTCAAACCTTGGTCTCTGGCGCTGTGAGGCAGCAATGCTAACTACTGTGCCACCGTAGGTTGCCTTTAAAATGTTTGTCAGAGTCCCAGGACCCTGAGCAATTATGGGCTGTCAGATAAGTGGAATTAACTTTTATACGAGCCACTGGTGAGAAACATTTGGAGGTGACCTTGTCATGAATGAAACTGTGTTTAAGGAAAAATAACAGGAGGCTCTGGAATGACAGTGTGCTCCTGAACAGTCTAATAATAACAATGTGACACTTGTTCACAGTGTAACTGATCACCAGCATATGTTGCAGGAGGGAAAAATACTCAAAACAACAGCAATCATTTTTATCTATAGTTGCACTTTGATTAACAGAAAAAAATTTAAAACATTGGCTTGAACTATGAAATACCTTGGAAGCAACATAGTGGAAGCTAAATTGGGTTGTGCAGTGCCCATTAGGCTGGCCTGAAATACACACAATACCAAAAAGAAATGTCGAAACATAAACATAGAAACTAGAAGCAGGAATAGGCCATTCAGCCCTTCGAGCCTGCTCTGCCAATCATTTTGATCATATCCTGATCTTGCCTTCCCCCCATACCCCTTGATATCTAAAGTGCAGAGAATACCTTCTTGGTAAAGGCGCTTGCGTCACCTAACAACCATCAGCAGCTAGCAGAGCGATGAGATGGAAATGCAAATTAATGTGCCGCACTGATATGATGCCAGTCCTGCCATTTTCCCAAATCCCCATTCCAACCAATCCTGTCTTAACCTCTCACAGCTGAATACAATGATAAATAGAACAAAAATGTCTTACCAGCAGCCCTATTTAAAGAGTTCATGAGCTATGTAATTGCGGGACTGTGTCTTCTGGCTACTCATGTCATTGTATGTGTTTTTGGACATGTCCTTTATTTTAACTATGGTTTGTACACCCTGAATGTTCTGACTTTTCCTTGGTTGTATAAAGTATTATGCTGATGGAAAATTGTTTCCATGTCCAGGTGGTCTGATAGGACTTTCTCAGGCTGATTAGGTGAATGAAAAGACATCACACAGAACAGTGCAAGCTGTTAAATGATGATGAAAAGGACTGAGAAATGGCACTCAGCAGGACACCATATCTCCTATAGGTCCAGAACATTTGATTCCCACATCATTAGGAAAATGATGGACACATAGGACAGAAGCCTGCATTTTAAGAGCTGCATGGATATTAAAGAGGATGTAGATATTTTTTAAATTTGTTCTGCTATCTTATTGAACTTTTCATTGAGCCAATAGTGAGAACAAAAGTAAAAGATAATTGTTTCATGATATGAAGATAAAACATTATTTCAACTGTTCAATGTAGGCCGGGCGGGAGCCTAGATAGATAGGTGATCTGTGATGCAAATTTCCATGCAGATTCCACATGGAATCTGGTAGTAATAAAGGCCTCACACACATTTCTGCGTCATCTGGCCTACTCTATGGTGTCTTCCTCAGCAGCCTAAGTTACCTCAAATTCATCACCATCATTTCCATCAAGATCCTCCTCATTGGAGGAGACATGCAGCTCCTCCATGTTGGCAGCTGGCAAGCCTCCCTCTTTGCAGGGGAATGGGGGGAAGGCAAGATAAGAATATGATCAAAATGATTGGCAGAGCAGGCTCGAAGGGCTGAATGGCCTATTCCTGCTTCTGGTGTCTATGTTTGTGTTTCAACATTTCTTTTTGGTATTGTGTGTATCTCAGACCAGTCATGTCATGCCTAATGGGCACTACTAATAGTAAGTCATGGTGATTCATGAGACCCTCTGAGGAGTGTTGGTAAAATGTTAGAATGAATGACAAAGAAAGTAATAGCAATACATTTGGAAAATTATAATGCCATTAAAGAGTCAGCATGGCTTGATGAAAGGGAAATTGTATGTCACTAATTATTTAGAGTTTTTCAAGGAAGTCTCAACTAGAATGGATAGAGGAGAACCAGTAGATGTGTTGTATTTGGATTTCCTCATAGTGTTCAAACAGGTCTTTACGAAAGATTGCCATAAGAACCTATTCTATTGGAGGTGATATATTGACATAGATACAGAATTGGCAAATGGGCAGGATGTAGAGATGCCGGCGTTGGACTGGGGTAAACACAGTAAGAGGTCTGACAACACCAATTTTAAATCCAACCGATTTATTTGATAGTAAACTTGCAAGCTTTTGGCTTTTGTAGCCTTCTTCAGCCTTCCTCATTCGCCTGAAGAAGGCTACAAAAGCCAAAAGCTTGCAAGTTTACTATCAAATAAATCAGTTGGATTTAAAAGTGGTGTTGTCAGACCTCTTAATGGGCAGGAAACAGTGAGTATGGATAAGGGTTTATTTTACAGGTTGGTGACCTGTAACCAGTGGGGTTCCACAGGGATCAGTAGTGGGACCATATAATATATATGCCTAGGAGGAAGGAAACAAATGTACTGCTATTTTTGTAGATTAACAAAAATAGATGGAAAGGCAAATTGTGAGAGGGATACAAATAGTTTACAAAGAGATATTGAAAGGTTAAATGAATGAGCAACATGTTGACAAATGGAGCGTAATGTGGGAAAATGTGAAGTTGTTCATTTTGGAAGGAAAATTTAAATGGAGTATCATTTAAATGGAGAAAAGCTGCAGAAAGAAGAGAGTGGTGATTACTTCTTCATGAAACACAGTAAGTTAGCATAAAGATGCAGGTAATCAGGAACGCTAATGGAACATTGGCCTTATATCAAAGAGGTTGGAGAATATGAGTAGGGAAATTTTGCTGCAACTTTACAAGATACAGATGAGGTCACATTTGGAGTACTATGAGCAGTTTTGGTCCCCTTATTTAAGGACAGATAATATTTCATTGGAGGTAGTTCAAAGAAGGTTTACCAGGATGATTCCCAGTATGCAAGGATTGTCTTATGAGGAAAAGTTAAGCAAGTTGGGACTTATTTGAATTTAGAAGAATGAGAGGTGATCTCATTGAAACCTATAAGATTCTTTTAGGTTTTGACAGAGTAAATGGTGAGAAGATGTTTCACCTCATGGGACAGTCTAGGACCAGAGGGCATAGTCTCAGAATAAAGGCGAGGTGAGGAAGAATTTCTTCTCTCAGTGTGTTGTGAGTCTTTGCAGTTCCTTGCCACAGAGAGCTTGGAGTGGGGAGGTAGAGGTCTCGTGGATTTCTAAGGCTGCCATTAATCAATTTTTGATCAGTAAGGGAATCAAGGATTATGGGGAAAGTGGAAATGGGGAATTTGGATCAGCTGTCTTCCTATTGAAAGGTGGAGAGACCTGAGGGGCTGATGCTCCATTAGCCATCCTGATTGCCTATATGTTCGTGTTAGCTTTCTGTGTTTCATGCAGAAGTAGCCACAACTCCCTTGCAGCTTTCTGCAGCTTTTCTCCATTTAAATGACACTCATTTAAGTTTTCCTTCCAAAATGAACAACTTCACATTTTCCTACAATACTCTCCATTTGAATGGCCGACTCCTGTTCCTTTTTCTTAGGATTTATGGAGGGTAGTGGAGCGCTCTGCCAGATCTGCCAGGCATCTGCATCACATCTTTAGCATATCTATGGTGTTCTCTACACTAAAGCTTGTTGGCAGCATGCACTTCACTCTGTCATCTCTCTGCTGGAGTCAGAGGTTGATGGCAGAGGCATCACCAGCCACTCTTTTTGCAAGCAACTTTGCCTATAGTGTTCTCTCATTCTGGGACCAAGTGACTTACATCAATCTGTAACATTCTCTCTTCCACCTTGGTGCGGAGGACACTAGCCCCTGCCGGTTCTTCCTACTCTCCCAGTCATGTGTCTGAATGCAACCTTCTTCACGTGTGCCCCCAGATCAGGCATAGGCCTGCAATCCATCTTCCTCTCTGAGACCAATTGTTTCTCCACCCTCCCAAACGCTTATAGAAGAAGCCTCTAGCCTATGAAAAGCCACCTCTGCCTGACCATTGGCCTGATAGATAGAGACTTACATGTGAGATTCCGCCCAGAAGAGCTGTGAGCTGCCTGTGATGCCTGGCACCGATTCCTGCAAGCTCTTTACGATGCAAGTTGGGAACTAGCCTTGAAGTCAGGAGCTAAGTGAAGGTATCCAGTTCCATGTCATTTGTGTCAAAGAACAAAGAACAAAACAGGCCCAACGAGCCTGCGCCGCCACCCCGATGTTCCCACCTCTACCCGTGATCCCTGTCTATGCTTATAGATCTATGTGTCCCATTGTGAAGTACGCCATTCTAGTTCCATATCAAAATAGCCAGAAGATTCTGTGTGTGGTGATCGTTCCAATGAGATGCAAATGTATTAAAATGACATTCCTGAAGTGGCGAGAAAGGTGGCCCACCACTGAGGCGTGGAGTGCAAGGTTGCAAACTAGTTTTACTGTGAAATAAAATTGCTGTTTGGCCTTCTCCCAACATTTTCCACTCCAGCCTCCAGAGTGCCCACTGCAAACAAGGCTGGAAAATTCTGACCTTTATCTTCACATCATAAATCAAAAATAATATATATTATATATAGACACTATTCCAGTTAGCGAAAATATCATTTTTGTCATAATTATCTGCTACTTTTGTTCCCACTATTGACCTGATGAAAAGTTCAATAAGCTGGCAGAATAAGATTAAAATATCTATTCACTACGTGCTCTTTAATATCTATGTAGTACTTAAAAGTGCAGGCTTCTATCCTGAGTGTTCATCCACTTGACCTTTTTTGGGTCACTGATGCTGGCAGACAGCTTGTTATACTGCATTACTAATTCCTTTCATCTAATGAGCTCCTGAGATGCATATAAAATGGGTGGGTGTTAATAAAAGGGGAACATTCATCCATCCTATATA
Source organism: Sphyrna mokarran (assembly GCA_024679065.1). Classification (NCBI taxonomy): domain Eukaryota; kingdom Metazoa; phylum Chordata; class Chondrichthyes; order Carcharhiniformes; family Carcharhinidae; genus Sphyrna; species Sphyrna mokarran. Next base: position 67,527,344 of record JAGIQG010000002.1, read on the forward strand.
TTCTGAGGGCCAGGGTCAATAATGAGGATTTCCATCATGTGCATCTGGCATTTAAAAAGGATGTTTTTCCTAAAGCTTTTAGCTTCAGTAGGTTTTATACACACTTGTAATAAGAAATAATCTGTTGCTTATGAACAATATGCTTTATGAAGGCACAGCTACTAAGAGCTATTAATCTCTGGAGGCTTGACTTTGTTGTCTGTTTTGATGAACTTCCTTCCTGTCCACTGCAGTAAAAGACCAAGACCCAAACTGAAATGGAATTTTCTGCTTGGCATTGTTGGTGGTAGAGACTTCATCTCGGAGGTCCTGCAATGTCAGTGGGCGTAATGAGAACCCTCTCCACCGCAATAATCAGTGAGTTCAGCAGCGTGGGTGAGCAAGATGTGCCTGCTGGGATTGTGTCCCATGGGCTTTCAGCTCCCTGTTCACTTTCGTCCAGTAAATGCGCACATTCTTCTGTGCAAATGTTTACACAGATCATCCCTGCTTACGAAACACAGATGAACCCACAGTGAACTCATTTTACACAGTAATGACAGCTTGCTTAAACCTCTAAATATATTAGCATATTCTGAATGGATTGCCATTTACCTTTTTGTTAAAATGTAAATAAGTGCAGTAGAAATTACTTACACAAGAATAAATATAGTTACCTCTACTTATCTGGCAAGAAACAACTTCTGTCTGAAGTATTTGTGTTGTTTCATACTTCAAGTTTGAAGCACTAAAAAAAAATGTGAAAGAAAATATTATACAGCTGAATCTATAGGCATGTTACTTTGACATATTGCCTTTGAACTAATTTACTGCAGAGATTAATTTTGTTTGTTAATATTTAGACTCATTGCTGTTCTTTTAAAAATAGCTTATTAAATAAGTAGTTTAAGTATCTGATTTTGTGCCAACACAGCAGGATATACAGCCTTATCCCTTAACCCCAAGTCTTGACACTAGATAGGAGCAGCTTCCAACAATAAATAGCAAGTGAAAAACCTTAGTGCTGGAGAATAGTCCCAAGCTCACATTCCCCTTGCCACATTGTGAGTCACTTCCTGTATCCCAAACTCTATTTTAAATGAACTCTAATTTTCATTAGAATTAATCAATATAAATTGCTTCCAACATCTCCCAAGGGACTTTGTACATAGATTGATCAGTTTTGATTAGTGATAATCTGTGCGTGGACCCAAAATACATTGGTGAGGTATTAAATGAGTGTTTTGCATCTGTGTTCACCATGGATGATCTGGATATAGAAAGCAGGAAGGGATTTAATTGAGTGGATTGACATTGAGAGGGAGGAGATGTTAGCTTCCTGAGGTGTACTCAGACAAAAGATATTCTACAGGCCACTTTTTGAGGCAAGGGAGGAGATTGCAGAGGCTTCAATGCTAATTTTCAATTTCTCTCCAGCACAGAAGATGTGACAGAGGACTAGAGAATAGCTAATGTAGTACCATTATTCAAGAATAGAAGTTGAGAAAACCCAGAAAATTACAGGCCAGAGAGTCTAACATCAGTGGTAGAGCAATGGAAATACTCCTGAGGGACAGAATTGATTTCTCCTTGGAGAGGCAAAGATAGTCAACATAGCTTTGTCAGGAGGAGATTATGCTTAACAAATTTGATTGAAATTTTTGAAGTAGTGACTAGGTGTGTAAATGAGAGCAGTGCAGTTGACGTAGTTTACATGGGCTTCAGTAAACCTTTGGCAAGGTCCAGCACGAACGATTGATCAAGAAGGTAAGATCCCATAGCTTAGAGGCAGGAGGCAAAGGGTGATAGTCAAGGGTTGATTTTATGATTGGAAGCCTCTGTCCAGAGATCAGTGACTGGTCTCTTGCTGTTTGTAGATTAATGATCTAGACATGAATGTGGAAGGTATGATCAGTAGGTTCACAAATCACATGAAAATTTGTGGGTTGGTAAATTGCGAGGAGGAAAGCCTTAGATTAAAGGATGATATAGATGGATTGGTCAGATGGACAGAACACTGACAAATGGAATTTAATCCTGAAAAGTGATGCATTTTATGAGGACTAACAAAGCAAGTGAATACACAACGAGCTGTAGGATGCCAGAGAGAACAGTGAAAAGGGGAACCTGGGATATGTATCCAAAGATCCCTGAAGTCAGCAAGACAGGTAGATAATATTGCCTTATTAAACAAAGCATACAGTACAAGAGCAGGGGGGTCATGATGGAGCTGTATAAAACACTTATTACACCCTAGCTTGAGTACAGTGTGCAGTTCTGGTCACCACACATTCAGAAGGATTTCATTTATTGTTGTCACAGGTATTGGGATACAGTGAAAATTGTTGATTCTTGTTGCTGTACATACAAAGCATATTGTCTGTGGGGAGTACGTGCAGAGAAGGATAGCATAGGATGCAGAATATAGTGTTACAGTCATAGCTAGGATGTAGAGAAAGATCAGCTTAATATATGGTATATCCATTCAAAAATCTGATGGTAACAGGGAAGATGCCATTCTTGAGTTGGTAAGTATGTGTTCTAAGACTTCAGTATCATTTTTCCCAAAGGAAGAAGGTGGAAGAGAGCATGTGCTGAGTGGGTAGAGAACTTGATTTTGCTGCCTGCTTTTTCAAGCCAGTGGGAGTCAATGGATGGGAGGCTAGTTTGTGTGATGAATTGGTCTATGTTCGCAATCCTTTGTAGTTTCTTGCAGTCTTTGTAAGAGCAGAAGCATACCAAGCTGTGATACATCCAGACAGGATGCTCTCGATGGTGCATTGTCAAAATTGGTGACAGTTGTAGTGGACATATCAAATTTCATTAGCCTCCTAGGAAAATAAAGGCTTTAGTGGTCTTTCTTAATTATAGTATCAGTGTGGAAGGACTAGCGCAGGTTGTTGGTGATTTGGATACACAGAAACTTGAAGCTCTCAACAATTTACACATCATTACTGTTGATGTATGCAGGAGCATGTCCTTCACTATGCTTCCTGAAGTTAGTGACTATCTACTTTGTTTTATTAACATTGAGGAAGAGATGAGGGATGTGATTGCACTAGAAAGGGTACAGAGAAGATTCACCAGGATGTTGCCTAGTCTGGTTCATTTCAGCTATGAAGAGGGAATGGTTAGGCTGGGGTTCTTTTCCTTAAAGCAGAGAAGGTTGAGGGGAGACAGGATTGAGGTGTACATAATTATGAGGCTCACAGATAAGGTAGATAAGAAGAAACTTTTCCTTTACTAGAGAAGGTCAATAACCAGGAGGCAAAGATTTAAGATAATTGGAAGGAAATTTAGAAAGGATTTGAGTAAAGGTTTTTTCACCTAGAGGTGGTGAGAATGTGGCACTCACTGCCTGAAAGAGTGGTACAGATGGGTACCCTCATATTTAAAAAGCATTTAGATAAGCACTTGGATAGTCTGTAGGCTGAACAGCCTCTTACTGTGTTGCAAAACTACGATGCTAAGGTATGGACTAAGATCTGGAAAATGGGATGAAAATAGATAGGTGCTTGATTGTTCACGCAGACACAATGAATCGAAGGGCCTCCTTCTGTTCCATAATGACACTATGAATATTAGTTATGCAATCCAATGGTTCAAGTATAATTACAGCAATAATACACAAGAAATAACTGTGATCTGTACTTCCTAGTAGAATGTGTAATATTTGACTCACCTTTACACCACCAGCATCATATTAGTGTGGTTTGAAAACGTAGCAAAGGTTCAATATCTAGTGGGGAGAGCCTCTTTAATAATATGGCAATATAATGTACGAAAATCAGGTTCACACCCATTGTGATCATGAATCTAATAGTGTCACTGATAAGATGTGAAAAATCGGAAGTTGATGTCTTGCCAGCGAAATTCATGATTTCTGGATTTCGCCAGATTTGAGTCCCTGCTGGCATTCCTGCTGATGGCAAATGTGGTCTCAAGATTCCGCCCATGATATCTGCAATTCTCAAAATGTACAATAATGAACAGTAAGGCACAATTTCCTATGGGTTTTGTTTTGAAGTCTCGGGTATTCCCAAGACCTTCTTAAAGGATTATGGTGATGTTTTCTTTATGTTTAGAACAGATTGTCAGGAAAAAGATATAAAAATCTGAGATCATGTAACAATTGCCTCAACAGCTTCTTCCCTGCTACCATCAGACATTTGAATGGGCCCATCTCATATTAAGCTGATGTTTCTGCACACCCTAGCTATGAAGGAGTGATTAAAAAGTTTACAAATGGATATTGACAGGCTGGGGGAATTGGCCAGATGGAGTTTAATATGGATAAATGCGATGTTATCCACGTTGGCCAGAAAAATAAAAGAGCAAATTACTATTTAAATGGGAAACAGATTCAAAAGGTGTCTGTGCAGAGGGATTTGGGTGTTCTTGTGCATAAGTCTCAAAGTGGGTATGCAGGTGCAGAATGTAATAAGGAAGGCAAATGAAATCTTGATGTTTATTGCAAAGTTTCTAAAGTATAAAAATAAAGAAGTGTCATTACAATTGTATAAGGCATTGGTGAAGCCACACTTGGAATAGCGTGTTCAGTTTTGGTCACCTTCTTTGAGGAAAGATGTGGTGGGACTGGAGGTGGTTCAGAAGAGACTCACCAGATTGATCCCAGGTTTGAAGGGGCTGTTGTATGAAGAGTGGCTGAATAGCTTGGGCTTGTACTTGCTGGAGTACAGAAAAATGAGGGAATTTAATTGAAGTATCAATCAATGGGATTGATAAAATAAATGTTAATCAAATGTTTCTCCTTCTGGAAAAATCTAGAACGAGAGGACATAGCTGTAGAGTAAGAGGGGAGAAGTTCAAGACAAAGATAAGGAGAAGCTATTTCTCATAGGGTTGTGAACCTATGGAATTCACTGCCCCAGAATGCAGTAGATGCTGAAACAATGGATTCAAGAAAGAAATCAATAAATATTTAATCAGAAATGGGATAAAGGGCTATGGGGAAAAGACAAGGAAGTGGAACTAAGAACAAAGAAAATTACAGCATCGACAATGCTGCCTGGTTGAACTAAAACGCCCGACCCTTCCAGGGACCATATCCCTCTACTCCCATCCTATTCATGTATTTGTCCAGATGCCCCTTAAAACTCACTATTATATTTGCTTCCACTACCTCCTCTGGCAGTGAGTTCCAAGAGTTAAAATGAAATGGAGATCACCTATGATCATATAGAATAGTGAAGTAGGCTCAAAGGCCTGAATTGCCTACTGTCGCTCCTAATTCTCATGTTCCTATGACTGTAACAATACATTCCTTTCCTATGAGCAATACACTTTGTCTGAATAGAGCGCAAGAAACAATATTTTTCACTGTATCCCAATAAATGTGACAATAAATCAAATAAAGATTGTCAGAACACATAATTATGGCCACAGTTTCAGTCCCTGAATTAGTGAGTGCAGAAAGGTGTAGGTTTGGTAAGGAAAGAGAATAAATAGGAAGATTGGAACTAGAAGTTATTTGGGGTGAATGAGCTAAGTTTCCACTACATTTCAATGAAATACATCAGAGATACTCATCTCATTGTGAACAAATGAAGAAAAACATTATGTATAAATTAACATCTAGTTCTCTCATTTGGAAAACCAATAGAAACCCAATTGCTCCATCAGCAGACACATCCTTCTATGTTTTCATTTTGGCCACTCGTTCTAAATCTAGTTGAACTGCCTTTGAATGAGTGGGCTGTGCTGCAATGTAGTTTAAATAAAGAGTATTGTAATGGGTGTAATTTTCTGCTTCAGAGACTTAAGGTGGGATTTTCCAATCTCATCTACCACAGGACTGGAAATTCCGGCCTGGAGTCAATGAATCTTTGACTGATCCATGAAATTTTCCATTCCATCCGCAATGATTTTAGTCATGGATGGGACTGGAAAATCCTCGTCTAAGTGTGGTGGCCAGTGGGTTGGGTTCTCACAACCAATCTCCTACTGGAAACCTTATTAATTATGCAAAGGCAAGCTGTCATGAATCACATGGCAGGACAGGCATTGATTCATCATGGAATCGAAGCTTCTGGTGCCATATTTAAATGCAACCCAAACTCCCACATTACTCTCTGTAGCCCAACTGTCTGGTTAGTCAATTTTGGAGATAGCTCCAAGGAACAAGGAAAGTGCACCAATATTTTGTCCCGTCTCCCTGGAGGTTTTAATTAGAGATATCCATCAGCACTGGGAGGCTCTTTTCCGAGTGACTGACTCAGGATGTCTAGCAGGCGGTTATGAAAGAGGTCAGTTCTGTGGGCAACTACAAGAGAAATGTCATCCAGTGCCAGAAGAAGATGAATGATCTCATCTGCATTGCCAAGGTAAGTCACCCTTTAGCTCACTGCTTACTCTCACGCACAATGGCTTTTTACATTCAGGGCATCACATAGCTCAGAAGTCTCTCACAATATTAGTGGGGAGATATCAGTATTGCTGTATTTGCAATCACACCTTCATTCCATGCTAAAGGCATTGGTGGCATTCATCAATGACTAGGCAAGAGGGGACTGGGCAGCCTGACCTTTCCCCAAACCTTCTCCCCAAGGAGTCAAACAGGGGTCCTTGGGCACCCATAGGTGAGTCTGTGAGTATTCAGCCAATCCCAATACCCTCTTCCTCTAAACCCATCACTTCCAGCTTCACAGGTGAGATGAGGAAGATGCACTGCCTCACAGCAGGTGATCCCTAGCAAACCATGGCCCTCAGCCTTCCTGAGAATACCAGGCAAAGTCATCAAAGACAACAGAATGTAGCAGAGAGCAGCTGTCTCCATCTCTCTTGCCTATTTTCAGGACTCACCAGGACATTGTGGTAGGGTTAAAAATATTAAGAACATGAAAATCCTTGACCCAAAAGTAATTTCAATTTGCCATACATTTCAGACAACTTCGTAAACATACTTGCTGCTCATGCCAATGGTCTCCTCATTTGAATGAGTCATGCATCTGCACCTATGTGGCCTTTTATTGTGAGGGTGACCCAAGCTCCCACGCCATGACCCTTTATGATGTCACATTCATATGATATCTCGCTGACTCATGTTAGTTACTCACCCTATGTCTAATGTCAGGGAGATGTGTCAACCTCTTTAATGAAAATAACTGCAAATTGCATCAGTAATTGATACTCATGAAAAGACACCATGGAGTTAGGCCTGCTTAATTGCATTGGAGGATTACTATCCATGCAGTCTCATCATCAAATAACTGTCTTCATTGTCAGTGCCAAAATATAAGACCTGCAACCATAAAAATCTTTCCAGCTATGTGCAATCTTTGTAACAGCAAAAATTGCCATGTCTCAGAGGCCACAATTACACAATTCCACTTGATGCAGGCTTTGCACTAGCATTCTGCAATTCACTTCCCATCGTGGCTACATACAACTTTGACTGCTGATATTCCAAGGATGAGAGCTGGTGAAATATGAGGGTTTGAGTCCAAGGCCAAGTACCGACATTGCTCTTGATGTTAGTGGTTGTAAAGAGATTTCAGATCACTGACATGCCACTAAAGGCAGGAGAAATGCACTTGGATACCATACTTGTATCTATTTCTACTGGAGCTTTGTGGCCATCAATGTGTCAAGGGCTTGTCTTCCACATCTCAGTGGCAACCTCATATGGAAGCTCCCTATCATCTCCCTCTTCAGGTTCCTGTCCTTCCAGTTCTTCATTGCCTGAGGAATTTTCAGGCTTCTCCATGTCTCCTTCTGACAAGTAATCTCCCCTTTGAGTCCTCAGGATGTGAAGGGCACAACAGATCATGTTGATGCAGGACACCCTCTCTGCAGAGCTCCATCTGATCCAAGCATCAGAAACATATCTTCAAGGTGCTAATGATAGGTCTGCTGAACTCAGGTATCATGAGCCATTGTTTCAGCAGGTACCCCTTCTCACCAAGTAGCTGCCCCTGTATCACTGAAGCCCTTTGAATATTTGAGACACCTGAAAGTGTCTCAGGGTGTATAAGACATGGGAACTCCCAGGGTACCTGGTACAAATGTGCATGATCTCATCTGATGATTGCACATCCACTGAATGTTTAGTGAGTGGAACTCTTTTCTGTTACTGAACATCTACCCTGGAGCACTCAAAGCCAGATATGTGCTATTGATCACACCTTGTACTCTAGGGAAGAAGAGATTGCTGTGAAACCCAAGGTTCTAGCAGTCTGGCTAGCTTCATCCAGCGTGGACTTTACATAACAATGAGCCTTACTGTAATGGGCATGCATCACCTCCCTTAAAACACTATATGTTGAGGATTGAGAAATGCCACACAAGTTCCTTGTGTACCCCTAGAATAGTCCACAGGCAATAAGATTCTCCTGGTCCATGGTCTTGACCCTCTGAGCCTTTCTGGGCTCTCCTGGAACATGGTCCTCAAGCTAAGTTTCCTCTCGAAGCTGTGTTTTGCAGCACAAAGCCCTTCTTCTCAATCAAATCATTGCCATCGAGAATGTGGCATTGACTTAGACTCCATTATTCAATCCTCTGCCCTGTAGGCAAATAGATCCCGAGATAAAAGAGTAATGGGCCTCTATAGTATGTCTCCCAATTGCTATTAGAAAGCTACTGTCATGCCCTAGATTTGCGTCTGTGCTACTTGCCTGACACTGATCCAGCTTTCCAGCTGAGGTACAATTTTTCAGACATTGGTAATTGAGATGCCATCCTAGATATCTGACATTGTACTCCCAGAAAGATTGGAACCGACTTGAGCACATCCAGAATACGTTCAACATGATTTAAAGCATTTCTACTATGATTTTGTATGTTGATTATGACTAATCTGCCGTTTAGGAATGACTGGATCCCTTTGCCCATTAGCAATGAAAACTGGAGAAAGCACCTTAGATGCTTTCATTCATCATCCTGCAGACAACCAGCAGCTGTGCTTCCTCTGTGATTGGCTGCATCTTCCACTCCCATATTTCTCACTGTTGATTGTGAACTCAGTGACTCCCACAATCTCAAGATGAAGCGTTCCAAACATCAGCAGCTCCAATTGCACCTTCTCAATAAACTCATTCTGAGTCCCAAGAATCCATTTTCATGTTGTTACTCTAAGCAGGGTGAAGTTGATCCCGTTAACGCCTCTGAGTCTAACTACTGTCTTTTCCAGTTTCAATTTTAAACTACATTACAGCTTTGGGTTCTCAAGGTGGTGGTGCTGCATTTTCACTTTGAGACCAGCACTGTTAGAATTTGGGTCTCTCCAATTGATGTGCAACTGGAATGCCACCTAATGATTCTCCAGCCTCCCCCAGTAATCCTGATCCCATTGTCATGGAAATCTCTGCCCTCCTTCCTGAACCCTTACCTGCCGATGTTCTCATGTTCCATATGGACCTCACCCCATTCTTCCTTGAACAATGGTCCTCCTTCCCCCTTCCTCTCCCCTCCCCCTCCTCTCCCAAGAATGTTTTGACTTTGGCCCCATCCTTTTATTATGTTTCCCCTATTTATAAGTTGTAGATGTTTCCCGTGACCATGACTATTCCATCTACAGCACAGTCCCCAGCCAAGCACCTCCATCATCACTGACAATGAGATCCTAACCACACCAAGCAAGCCTTATCACAACTGAGCAGGCCTTACCCCTCCCTGGAATGGGACTACAATATGTGTGTCATACATAACCCTGTAAAATGGCCCACAAAACCTCAGGTCTACCATTACTTTCTCACCTGACCTCTTGGCATCAGTCCAGAGACAATGATTGTCTTTCACCCAGATCTCCAGCTCTTCAATGAATGATCACAAACCTGTTTCCCTTCTCCCCCAAATTCAGGAATGGCTGTGCAACCACTCTTCTCTCCCTTCCCCTGCATAACTCTGGGTTCTTATGAAAGGCTAACTTCCTTCATCTTTCATAGTCACGAGTCTGCTTGCATCCCCTCACCTTGCTGCAAATCAAATCCCATCCATCCATTCTGTGACTGGTCTCCTGTTGGGCTCCAGCTTTCTCAACCCTAAATTCCTCTCTGCCTGCTGTCATTTCCTTTCCACCTTCCCCAACCCTCTTAAACCCCCTTCAACTTCATGTCTCTGTCATCTCCCCGATCCTGATCACCATATTGGTCTTTGTTTTAGAAAGTGGCCTTGTCCAAGACTCGTACCACTTAATGCTGTCCTGCTGTAGTACACGGTAACCAGGGCGAGGAACTCAGCTCAACACCTGAGGCAAGCAGGGTGAGGAGCCTCATTAGAGTGGGTCAATACTCTCACCACTGAGGAACAACAGCAGCGCTATTGCAGGCAGGCTTTGAACATCACACTGATCTCAAAATCATAAATCAAGTGAAGGTGGACAGCTACTTACCATCTAGTTATGATTTAGACTGGTTTAATTTTCTGCCAGCAGGACACACAATTGGGAGGAGGAAGTGATTCAGATAGGTTGTACTTTAATGAGTATTCATGACATAGTAATGCATGGAATTGGCATTCTGATAGGAAAGATGACCGGCCATTAGTCCGCTTAGAAATTTATGAGAAAATTCCAATGTATTTTTCCTCTGGGGTTATTCCGAATGTCGACCTTGCTCTGAAATTACCGCTCTGCCCACCATGAAACCTGCTACTGGCATGATTGGAAAATTTCATCTAGTGTCTTTTTATACAATCTAAAAATGTTTAATCTTCCAGAATAGAAGTTAATGGAAAACAAATGAATCTAGCAAGACATTCAAAGCTTTTTGTTCTTAAAGTTATATATGTTTATATCACCTTTTAATGTTCTCCATAATACCGCAACTCCCACAACCTAATACATATCATACATACGTGGCTGAGGGACTGGAGCAGGGGGCAGGGATTCCGGTTCCTGGATCATTGGGACCTCTTTAGGGGCAGGTGTGACCTGTACAGCAAAGACGGGTGGCACCTGAATCCCAGGGGGACTAATATCTTGGCGGGAAGACTGGCTAGGGCTACTGGGGGGACTTTAAACTAGAAAGGTTAGGGGGAGGGAATAGTGATGTGGAGACTGGGAGCAAGGAAGTTAGCTCCCAGGTAGGGAAGGACTCTAGGCAGGATGAGAGGCAGGTTAGACGAGTGGGGGAGAAGGGAAATGTCCAGTCTGAGGGACTGAGCTGTGTCTATTTTAATGCCAGGAGTGTAGTAAATAAGGTGGATGAACTTAGGGCGTGGATTGCTGCTTGGAATTGTGATGTGGTGGCCATTACAGAGACTTGGATGTCTCAGGGACAGGACTGGGTACTACAGGTCCCGGGATTCAGATCCTTCAGGAAGGACAGGGAGGGAGGCAAAAGAGGTGGTGGAGTGGCACTGTTGATCAGACAGTGTCATGGCTGCAGAGAAGGTGGATACCGAGGAGGGAATGTCTACGGAGTCTCTGTGGGTGGAAGTTAGGAATAGCAAAGGGTTGGTGACGTTTCTGGGTGTATTCTGTAGGCCGCCCAATAGTGACAGGGAAGTTGAGGTGCAGATAGGGAAACAGATACTGGAGAGATGTAGAAATAACAGAGTTGTTGTGATGGGAGACTTCAATTTCCCAAACATCGACTGGAATATCCCAAGGGTAAGGGGTTTGGATGGGGAGGAGTTTGTTAGGTGTGTTCAGGAGGGTTTCCTGACACAGCACGTGGACAAGCCTACGAGAGGAGAGGCTGTACTGGACCTGGTACTAGCTAATGAACCAGGACAGGTGATGGATCTCTCGGTAGGAGAGCATCTTGGGGATGGAGATCATAATTCTATCTCCTTCACCCTTGCATTGGAAAAGGATAGGATCAGGCAGGCTAGGAAGGTGTTTGTCTGGAATAAGGGGAAATATGAAGACATCAGGCAGATGTTGGGGCGAATAAACTGGAAGGAGGTGTTCTTGGGGAAAAGCACAGAAGGAAGGTGGCAGATATTCAAGGAATGCTTGTCTGGAGCTCTGCACGACAACGTTCCGGTGAGACAAGGAGGTTTTGGTAGGACGCGGGAACCGTGGTGCACGAAGGCTGTGGTGAACATAGTCAGGAAGAAAAGAAAGGTGTATAAAAGGTTCAAAGAGCTAGGAGATGTTGGGGATCTAGAGAAGTATAAGGCTTATAGAAGAGAGCTTAAAAAGGAAATTAGGAGAGCCAGAAGGGGTCATGAGAAGGCCTTGGCTGGTAGGATTAAGGAGAATCCCAAGGCCTTCTACAAATATGTGAAAAGTAAAAGGATGAGAAGAGAAGGGATAGGACCTATAAAAGGTGAAGGGGGAAAAGTCTGTATGGAACCGGAAGAAATGGCAGAGGTGCTTAATGAGTACTTTGCCTCAGTATTCACGGTGGAAAGTGATCTGGGAGGATGCACTACAAATTTGCGGCAGACTGAAAAGATTGAGTATGTAGATATTAAGGAAGCGGATGTGTTAGAACTTTTAAATGCTATCAAGATAGACAAGTCTCCGGGACCAGATGGGATGTACCCCAGGTTATTGTGGGAGGTGAGGGATGTCATTGCAGAGCCCCTGGCGATGATCTTTGCGTCGTCGATGGAGACGGGAGAGGTTCCGGAGGATTGGAGGATTGCGGATGTGGTCCCTATTTTCAAGAAAGGGAACAGGGATAGTCCTGGAAATTACCGACCGGTGAGTCTGACCTCAGTGGTTGGTAAGCTGATGGAGAGGCTTCTGAGGGACAAGATTTACGAGCATTTGGAGAAGTTTAGGTTGATTAGAAATAGTCAGCATGGTTTTGTAAAAGGCAGGTCGTGCCTTACGAGCTTAATTGAGTTCTTCGAAAATGTGACTGAACACATTGACGAAGGAAGAGCAGTGGACGTGGTGTACATGGACTTCAGCAAGGCATTTGACAAGGTCCCACATGCAAGACTTCTTGAGAAGGTGAGAGGCCATGGGATCCAAGGGGCTTTGGCCTTGTGGATCCAGAACTGGCTTGCCTGCAGAAGGCAGAGGGTGGTTGTGGATGGCTCTTTTTCTGCATGGAGGTCGGTCACCAGTGGAGTGCCCCAGGGATCTGTTCTAGGACCCTTGCTGTTTGTCATTTTCATAAATGACCTGGATGAGGAAGTGGAGGGATGGGTGAGTAAGTTCGCCGATGACACGAAGGTCGGTGGTGTTGTGGATGGTCTGGAGGGATGTCAGAAGTTGCAGCATGACATCGACAGGATGCAAGACTGGGCGGAGAAGTGGCAGATGGACTTCAACGCGGATAAATGTGTTGTGGTCCATTTTGGCAGATCCAACGGGATGAATGAGTACACTATCAAAGGTAGGAGTCTTAGCTGTGTGGAAGAGCAGAGGGATCTTGGGGTCCGGGTCCATAAGGCTCTCAAATCGGCCTCCCAGGTGGAGGATGTGGTTAAGAAAGCTTACGGTGTACTGGCCTTCATTCATCGAGGGATTGAGTTCAGGAGTCAGGAGGTAATGCTGCAGCTTTATAGGACCCTTGTCAGACCACACTTGGAGTACTGTGCGCAGTTCTGGTCGCCTCACTATAGGAAGGACGTGGAAGCTATTGAAAGGGTGCAGAGGAGATTTACAAGGATGTTGCCTGGATTGGGAGGCATGCCTTATGAAGACAGGTTGAGGGAGCTGGGACTGTTCTCCCTGGAGAGACGAAGGTTGAGAGGCGACCTGATAGAGGTTTACAAGATGTTGAGAGGAATAGATAGGGTGGACTCTCAGAGACTATTTCCCAGGGCTGAAATGGTCGTGACGAGAGGGCACAGATTTAAGGTGCAGGGAAGCAAGTACAGAGGGGATGCTAGGGGAAAGTTTTTCACTCAGAGGGTGGTGAGTGAATGGAATCGGCTGCCGTCGGTGGTAGTCAAGGCGAACTCGCCGGGGTCTTTTAAAAGACTTCTGGATGAGTATATGGGATCCAATGGGATTCGGGGTTAGAGATAGGTCTATGGCTGGGTAGGTTTTGATGTGTTCGGCACAACTTGTGGGCCGAAGGGCCTGTTTGTGCTGTAGTGTTCTATGTTCTATGTTCTATGTTCTATATTTCTATTGCTCAAGCTATTTCCATACCAACCATCTTTCAAATATGTTGGTAAAAGATTAAATTTTCTAATGCTCAAAGAGAAGTCTGCAAATAAAAATTTGATCAGAATAGAACAATAGTCACATTATTAGAACGAATGCTAAATAGACTTCAATCTTACAAATTACTATTGTGCATGTAAACTTCTTGCTTTTGGGGTTTCCAACCACTCACTCTTCACTGTGGCTGAGAGCTGATAGAAGCAGAGAAATCTAACCAAGATCCAACCGGTAATATCTCCACCCTCAGTTAATTGTCAAGAAATTATTCCAGTGATGTTAATGCACACTTAAAAGCCAATCTCCATTCCTGACACAGTCTGGATACATGAGCTAGAAATGTATTCATTCTGGCTCAAAGGCCTACCCAATATTGGTCTTATTCCTCATTAGCATCAACTATTAGACAGGTAAGCTGCAAACACCTGCTGGGAATGATTAGATAGCTCACTGGTTAGGACATGCAGACTTTCAGATTGTATTAGTCCTGTAGGTTGGAGGGAAGAAGGAATTCTAGGGAAAAGTCAATCAGGGCAGGTTTAATTTGGATATCAAGATGTGTTGGGGGATGGGGCTTGTGGGAATTCTGGCTTTGTGTTAATTGGTAGGGGTGAATTGTAGCCAATACCACTCTATAGTTTTAATGTGAACCCAGAAAAGCTAAATTGAGGAGTATGATGAAAAGTCACCCTTGAGAAGCTTGACACTGTCCAGAACATATCATTTTGCTTGGTTGACTTCCCCACCATGAGAATCAATATCAACACCTCCAGTATTTATTGGTCGGCGCAACATCGAAAGCTGAAGGGCCTGTTCTGTGCTGTAATGTTCTATGTTCTATGTTCTATTACCTTTCTGAAATAATGGTATAAAAAAAATCACTTGATAATACAGAACTTTAATATTGCTAAAAAAAAGACGTTGCCAAAGTCTTTCATCTTGCATTCAGCAGGATAAATGCAAGGATGTCAAATTCCAAACAATCACAACAATTTATATTACACAAAACATGTTGCTGATTGGTTGGCAAGTCAACACTGATTTAATCAGGCATTGCCAAGGAGAATAAAGGGAGGAAATATAGGCTCCTCAAGCTTCCAGATAATTCAAAAAAGGCAGAAGGCTTGAACATATTCCTCTTGTCTACAGAGAATGGCTCTCTGCATTTCAATACGTGTTATTTCTAGCAAGCATAAATAAGCAATATTAAGAGCTCAGCTAATTATCTCAAAAAGCTGGTTCTTTGATCTGAAAAATATACAGATGCTGTAAGATTTTCCATTGTTTACCCATTGCTTTAAAAAAAATCTTTGATTTTGGACCTACATGAATAATTTAAACTCCTTATGAAGATGACTGCAGATATCTCTGCTCTACCAAGAAACTCAGGAAAGGGTTACCCATTGTTTAGTGTTTTCAACTTCTATTTCTTTAAGTAAACATGGGTAATCCTTTGAATGGGGTGTCAAGGATCTTATCTGTTTCTCAAACTCAGGTTTTACCTATTTATCTTAAATTTAAAAATTCAATTTCCATTAACTGAATTATATTCCCAAAGCAAATGAATTTACATATTTACACCTACCAAAAACAGCCTTTAAAAACTGCAAACAATTCCCAAATTCTTAACTCTACATTCAAACAAGCAATTAGCTCCCTTCAAATCTGGACCATTCTACTTACTATTTTCCTTTCCCCTTACAGAGTTACTCAACAGTGTAACCTTTGAGTTAGAAAGATGTGGATTCTTATTTCCATTTCATAATTTGAGCACACAATCTAAGGAGACTTATAAGTGGTAGATGAGAGATGATCTTTTCCTGACATTGAGATGATGAAACTGTATGAGTGGATATAAAAGGTCTTGTTACATTTTCATAAAACAGAATAAGGAATTCTACTGCCCACTATTTTTCTCTTAACCAACAGCACCAAAACAGGTTAAATGATCATTTGCTGCTCTTTGCGGAATCTTGCTGTGTTAAAATAAGTTGGTGAATTTTCTGCAAAAGGAGCATAATTTACTAGCTGTAACATGTTTTGGGACATCCTGAAGATATGAAAGATATAGTATAAAGACAAATATTTTCCTTGACTTCTGTTAATCACATTTTTGTTTATTTGTAATTCTACCTCCATTGTGACCATTTCCAGTTTGGCAAGTGATTAGTGCAACAAAATATCGGCACAGAACAGCTTCATTTTATTACAGTAAACTTAAGTTGAAGAATTGAAGGATGTAGCTTTTTTTAACTGAGCCAAATTTGTGGTATTACTGTTATAGTGCATAATCAATAAGTCCGGTATCTTGGGTAAGTCACCTTAATGCACTTCAGAAACAACCTTTCCTACTTTGAAAATAACTCATTTCAAATCCTTAGCATTGTTGAGCAACAATGAATTTTCTACTTAAGTTGTCATAAATTACTCTAACAGTTTTTAAAATTGCAATTATTTACAGCCTTTCACAACATCAGAATTATCAGAAGCTACAGCTAATTAAATGAGAATATTGTTGAACTTCACTTACAGCTAATGGAGATATTTCTGACAAGTCAGTTGTGCAAATAGAGTGTCTTCAGGTGTAGTCATTACTGTAATATTGTGAAGCACGAATTTGAGCACAGTAATTAGTCATAAACAGCAATATGATAAAAGCCATAAAATCTGTTTTAGTGATGATGGGTGATAGACAAATATTGACCTGATCTTTCTGCTCTTCTTCAAAATAGTCCCATGAAATCTTTCATGTAATAGGTGTGACAATCCCAGTTGCTGTTAATATTGGACAAGTCAGATCTGAGAGTGAAACTTAGCTTGATCAATCCTAATTTTTTTTAGAAACCATGAGAGAAAGTTACTTTTGTATTCACTGGAGCACACTGATGAATTTTTAATTTTAATATTAAGAATAAAATATTTATTAAAACAAGAAAAGTGAACTATAATAAACCAGAAAAACATTGGGAAAAATCTCAATACAAATACCAGAAGATGATTCACATCTATACTATTCCTTCATCCCAGCAATATCTTTACAGAGACATAATCCAGTGAAGAGTTGCTATTAGCTTAACACAAAGGCTTCTTGCTTGAGTTTGGCACAGTTACATATGGTTTTCTTTCGATGAATTCCTGCGTATTCAATTCTCACTCAACTCGTATCTCTCCCTGACTTACCCAATTAGCATTCTTTAAACTTAACAGGGGAATTTTCCGGCCAAGACCAAAAAATTCTGGTCAAGACCTCAAGGGAAATCGATTGGGATGCAGCAAAATAGCTTCAGCACACTGCTGCAATGGTTCCTCAGCGTAGTGTACTAGGGCCAAATATCTTTAGTTGGCTTCCTCCATAATAAAATGAAAAGTGTGAGCCTTTGTTGATGATTGTACAGTGTTCAGTATAATTTACAACTCCTCAGATACTGAAGCAGTACATGTCTGTATGTAGGAAGACTTGGCCAACATTCAGGCTTGGACTGTTAAGTGGCAAGTAACATCACACCACACAAATATCAGGTAATGATCATCTCCAACAAGAGAAAGGATAACCATTTACCCTTGTTATTCATGATCGACCCTCACCCTCACATTTCCGCATTAATTTAATTGGCTCTGGTCAGCCTGATATGACTTGTTGGCCTCATCTGTAGTGTCTAGTCTAGTACTGGCTGCTGTTCAAGAATTGGTCACAGTTTCCAGTGGTGCTGTTGGTACTGAGGAACTGCTAGCCCTTCAATTGGCTCTTGGGGACAAAACATTGGAGGGGCGAAAGTCACAACTGTTGGAAATTAACTGCCTGATCAATGTAAAATTCAGTTGAGGTTTCCATTATTAGCAGAGGTGAGGTTTTTTCACTCAACTTTCTGGGCAGTGAACAGGGCCACTGCCAATATATAAAATCTCAGCCAATGTAAGCTACAATAACATTATTAACAAGAGCATATTATTGATATTATTCCATTTTTAATCTGTATTAACGCCATGTGAACTGTAAATAAATCTGTTGATATTTCAAATACCGATCTGGTGCAGTGATAATAGTTTTTTCATAATTTGTTCTATATAACAGAGTTTGATCCATATTAGAATTTGTAAGATAAACATGAAGTAAATCTTTCATTACACCTTTAAATTCTACAATTTCATAGATTTCAATTTAGAAGGTTTATCCACCTGTGATCAAACCTGGAAGGTTATCTTTGTACAGGAATGTCATTAACAATGTTTTATAAAATCATTCCTGAAATTTACCATGGGTTGGTAATATTCAATGCATTTTAGTCTGATTTTCTTTTTGATTTTTAGTTCCACATCTGTTTGCATTTTACTCTACTCAGATTGAAATACAAGAGCATGAGTTTTGTTTTTATTCGTTCAAGGGATTTGTGCTTTGCAGGCAAAGCTAGCATTCATTATCCATCCCTGTAAAGGATTGTGTAAGGATATTATTATATGGAGAAGATCCTTCTCTTTCTCTGGGCACTCTGGCATCACGACAGGTAAAGAAGGAGGTTGCCACACAAACTAAAAGGTTGGGACGTTCAAATTCTTATGAAGAGCGTCACGTGCAGACTTTTCATTTAAAACTGTTTGATTGAGGTAAGTTAAGTGACCGGTACTTGCTATCCGTGCAAAAAGCAATTACGTTGTGAAGGGAAAGAGTGTTAAGAGAAGACTAAAAGATTTGGTCCGAGCTGAGAACTGATTGCTTTTGTCAGATCTTTTTAAGTACCTGAGGCTATCAAGGTTTAAGTGTCGTTTCCTGCATCTGGCATTACATTACAAACTTTCCCATATTATCAAATATTCTATACCTCTATTAATCATCTAGAAGATATGAAACATACACATTTTCCATCATCATATCAGTCTTCTCATGACATTGTCTTTACAGTATTTTAAATAGATTGCCAAATGCTACTACAGAAATCAGGAACAATTTTATTGATGAGCCTGTGAAATTGCTTCGTCCCACTTAAACTGTTTTCTTAGAAATAGAAACCTGATTTTTCGTGTGATGAATTACATTGTTCCCAGGTATAATGAAGTATTGATTTATGTCAGTTTTGGATTACAGCAAAGTAGGCCAACAAAAAAGCCTGTCTCTTGGACTTAGTCCCAAGACCAAATAATAACAAAATACAACTTTCTTATTTGATTTCAGAGACTCTCATAAACACTGCAGCCTCTATTTTACTTGTAGCCCATGGGATTGTTAATGCTTTCTGATACTAGGAGTATAAGAATTCATAGGAACAAGAAGACCTGACACAACTAATTCCCATAACTACCATGCTACAAAACGGTGCAACAAATTATGAATCTGCATTTTAACAACAACTTCACTTTATATAGATAGTACATAGTTCAGGAATTTAAAAAAAACTCATTATTAACTTAGGATCAAATATGAAATAGTGTTAAAAAGACAATGTTAAGGACATTTTGTTTGAATGCATGCGGCATTTGAAACAAGGTAGATGATTTGAAGTCAAAAATAAACGTATATGATTTAATTACCACTACAGCGATGTGGCTTCATGGTGACCAAGGTTTAAACTGAATGTTTAAGGAGATTCAACATTTGACAAGGATAGGTGAAAAGGAAAAGTGAGCAGTGCTGTTAGTAAGGAACAAGGCTATTATATTAGTGAGAGAGATCTTAAATCGAAAGATCAAGATGTATAAACAATTTGGATGGAGCTAAGATTTAAAAAAAGAGACAGCAAACATTTGTGGGTATTGTTTATAGGCTGCCAAACAGTTGTGATAATGTTGAACGGGGTATTAATTATGAAATGAGAGGTGTAGATAACATGGGTATTATAGTAATCATAGGTTACATATAAACTGGGTAAACCTAATCAATACTAACTTTGTGAAGGATGCATTCCTAACGTGTGTATGTGAAGGAGAAGAGCAAAATACGGATCAGGGTTTAGTATTGCATAATGAGAAAATAAAAATATTTTTGTTTGTGGGACATAGTCGTCACTGGCTGGCCAGCATTTATTGTCCATCCCTAGTTTCCTGAGGGCAGTTCAGAGTCAATCATGTTGCTGAGACTCTGGAGTCACATGTAGGCCACAGCAGGTAAGGACAGCAGATTTCCTTCCCCAAAGGACGTTAGTGAACCAGATGGATTTTCCAATAATCGACAATGGCTTCATGGTCATCAGTAGATTCTTTCAGATTTAAAAAACAAATTCAAATTCACCATCTGCCGTGGCAAGATTCAAACTAGGTTCCCAAACATTAGTTGCGTTTCTGGATTTATAGTCTAGCAATAATAGCACTAAGCCATCACCCCCCCCTTTATCCTTACCATAAAGAAGCCTTTGGAAATAGTGAACATTATAGTTTGATAGTGAGATGGTTCATTCCCAAATTAGGGTTTTAAATCTGAACAAAGGAAACTAAAATGGGGTATAAGGAGCAAATAGGCTATGGTGGATTGTGAAAATACATTGAAAGATTTGACAGCAAGCAGGCAATAGCCAATATTTAAAGAAATATTACCTGATCTACAGTGAATATACATTAATCTAAAGCACAAAAATAAAGCAGGAAAGATGAATCAACCGTGGCTAACAAAAGTTATAAAGATTGTATTAGATCGAAAGGAGAGGTTGAGAAAGTTACCTGAAAAAGGGGTGAGTCTGAGAATGGGGAGCAATTCAGACGCCAGCAAAAAAGGATGAAGAAAAGGGAGATCTGAATGTGAATGCAATCTAGCAAGAAACATAAAAATGCTCTGTAACAGCTTCTTTCAGATGTAGAAAGGAAAAGATCAGCAAAGACAAATGTGGGTCCCATACAGGCAAAAACAGGAGAATGTACAACGGTGAATTGGATAATGGCAGTAAAGCTAAACAATTAATTTGTGTCTGCCTTCAGGATGGTGGATACAAAAATCTATCAGAAATTTTAGGGCACCAAAGGATTTGCAAAACTGAGAAACTGAAAGATATTAGTATTAATAAAAAGATGTTTTTTTGAAAAATTAATGAGCAAAGGATGATGAATCCTCTGAATCAGAGAGTTAAAGGAGGTGGATATGGAGATAACGGATGCATTGGTGGGTATTTTATAAAATTCTATATATTCTGGAAAGGTTCCTGTAGATTGGAAAGTAGCAAAAGTAATCAAACAATTTAAGAAGTGAGGGAGAGAGAAAAAGGGAGAATCTTTCAAAAAATGGCAGTGTGTTGTTTCTGGTGAGAAAACTGGTATGTTTCTCTTCAGAGAAACTGGATGGTTTTTCTCCAGATCATATGATGCTTTGCCTAAAAAAATCAAGGGGATGAGTTTCATGCTGTAATTCTGTGGGCCTCAACACACTGGCAAAGGCTGGCTGTACCAAGATTGGGATACCATCTTTAAAGGGCACTCCAATCATAACCTGTATAGTCCTGCCACCCAATCCATCACTGAGGTCTCAGAGGATTCCCTCCCACCCCCAATCAGAATTGGCACTTCTCAACTGGTCCCCCCCTCCATCTCCCCCACCTGATGATGGGCACTTTCCCCACTTCCCCAACTGCCACAGCTAGAGCTGGTCACTCACTTCCCTCACCTACCCTGACACCCTTCCTCCCCCCAGATCATCACCACCATCCACTGCTCCTCTATCCACTTCCAGCGAATCACCAATATGACCCTCCCCCCCCATTCCTCATGAACGTCTCACTGAGGTCAACCTTTGGCACAGGTTGGCACTGCCAGGATAGCATGGGTATAGTGCCAATCCATGTCCCTTTTCCCAGGGGCTATACTGATGTTAATGCCCTCAGGAGACTCCCATGACAGGTTTACATCTGAGTGAAGCTGTTGTAAACTGCACTGAAATTTTATCATGTTGGCATGGTGTTAATACATGGCAGAGATGGGAGGGTTAATATACATGTGAGGGAAGTAGGTTAATGATATTGAAAACTATTTAAGTTCATTTAAAATAAGTGCACACCTGTTATTGGCATGAACCTGGCAATGTTGCCAGCAAGGGGCAGGGAAAATCTGAAATCATGATTTGTGATTTCAAGGATCTTGAATCTCACTGGAATTTGCACAGACGGCGAATGTGGGCTCAAAATCCCGTTCAATAGGAAAAACTATAGTTCTTGTGCTCACTTGTGCTGACTGATCTACAGTGGCTGCCCCAGTATTGACTTCTTAATTCTCACAGTCAGTTTCAAATTCTTCCATGGCCACTGTCATCTTCTCTAGCTCCGCTATCCTCTGAAATATCTGCGCTTCTTTAATTCTAGATGCTTGGGCATTCCCAATTATAATTACCCCACTGCTGTGATCATGCCTCCAATTGCCTAGATTGAAAGCTCTGGAATTCCCTACTGATACCTTTCCATCTCTCCAACTTACTTTTCTCCTTTAAGACACTCCTTAAAATGATCAAGTTTGAGATCTTACACATCCTGATGTGACTTGTTTGTTTTATAATAGAAACATAGGAATTGGAAGCAGGAGTAGGTGATGTAAGTCTTCGAGCCTGCTTCGTCATTCATTATGGTCATCAAATTCAATATCCTGATCCCCTATTCCTCCCAAAGACTTTGATCCCTTTAGCCCCAAATAATGCACCTGTGAAGTGTCTTGAGATGTTTTATTGTATTAAAGATGCTATGTAAATCTAAGTTGTTGGTGTTAAATTGAAGCATTTTTTTGAATCCAAACTCCTTCTATTCTTGCATCCAACTCTTAATTCATCTAAATTTTATCATTGGACTGACTCTTTGAATACTGCCACTGAGATTGTGCCATGTAAGTCCTCTTCATACCTGCTATCATGCAACCAATATCAAACCCAGAAGTAAGATGACAATGAAGTAGCTACATTAAAATGCCTTGGACTGAAACTTCTTGGATGTGCTTCTATTTCCAATGCATTTCCAAGTTAATATTGGAACTAATGAGTCCACTGTAATTAGTTGTGGACAAATAATAAAACTTTTCCATTAATTCAGTGATATAACTGTTTTGTAATGTATTCTGCTTTGTCATCACTAATGCATTTGAAATATGAACTGGAATATATTGCAAAGACATAGTTTGAAATTAAACTAAACATAGCTCTTTTCCCAAAAGATATTCAACTTTTGATGAAAAAGCAAACAAGAAATAGAACGTTGATTATTTCCAGGGCATGTTTATTTAATGTGTAAAATATCTTCTTCAGCCACACACAGCTAATATTGTTGGGAATTGCAAGTCCAATTCTCTTTTGTCTTGCAAGATGTCACCATCTTGTAGGTCCCCAAGAATGTTGCAAAATCCAGATATAAAAACAAACAAAAATAAAAATAATTACAGTAACAAATTGACATATTAAACAATATACTAATGAAAGTTTGGAGCAAAACAATGTGAATCAGGAAATGGATGGCATATTTACTTCAGATGATTTCAGATCCCCTAGATCATCATTTTCACAAATAAATACAATATACAATATACTGCAACATAATTAAAATCTTTAATGTCAGTGTTACTGAAATGTTTCAATTTAAGCTCACTCTAAGAACAAAATATCAATTTAAATAGATTCTCACATACAGTAAGAATGACATAATTTTTAGAAAGTGGTTTCTCTATTCTAGACATATGAACAAACTGTGACTTCAATGATTTGAATTCAATGCACCCTTCCTATGTGAATCTAATGAGGAGATAAGGGAAACAACAGAATAATTATGGTTTGATAAACTGGTGTTTTATATACTCCTTCAAAGTTTGTAAATTTATCTATTATTTACAAGGCTAAAGAGCTGTAAATGATTGCAAGTATCCAAGGTAATATTTTATTAATGCTGCTTTGTATCTTCTGATTAAAGGATATAAGTGCTGTTTCTCATGCTGTTTGTTTTAATTGAAAACATACCTCTTAAAACCACATTGCTGGGAAATCACTCTCACTCTTTGTCCATAGAAGATGATGTCCGTTGTGTCAGAGATTTTCAGGGATGTTCCAAAATCCAGATACAAAAGCAAATGGAACAGGAATGAATAATGCTAACTAATTTCTAAGTTGACACATAAAAGTTTAGAGATGCCAAGAATGTGAATCAGGAAATGGATGACGTATTCACTTCAGATGATTTCAGATCCCCAGATCATCATTTTCACAGAAAAATACATCAACTTTACCATTGTCCTCTCTAATGTTTCAACTAAAGTTGCATTTTAGATCACCATTTTGAATTGGGTCAATACAAATAATCATTACTGCAATTTTGTTAAATCAATTTTTCTATTCAAGACATAGGAAGTTGAGTATGTACTTCAGCCCTTTGAGTCTGCTCCACCATTCAGTTTGGTAATGGCTGACTGGTACCTCAATTCCATTTTTCAACCATAGCATCATAACCCTCAATATAATTACATAATAAAAAAGTCTATCAACCACAATTTTTAAAGCTCTAATTGTGTTCACATCCACAGTCTTTCAAAGAAGAGAAATTTAGATTTCTCCTTCCCATTGTGTGAAATAGCACTTTATACTTTTCTTTCTAGATCTTATGATTCTAAATTTAGGATTAAGTCTGTCTATTCTTGATTTTCTCCTTTGGAGGAAATTGTTTCTCTATATCATTTGAATCCTTCTAACATGTTAAATACCTTGATCAGATCATATCTCAGTCCTCTATACTCAACAATGTACAAGCTAGGTTTTTACAATCTGTTCTCATAATTTCACCTTTTGAGTCCTCATTTCATTCTGTTTAATCTGCAATGTACATTCTCAAAGATCAATATGCCCTTTTGGATTAAACGGAAAATTGAACGTAGTTCTCTGGATGGGGTCTGACCACATTTCTATGCAACTAAAACATGACTCCCTTTTTTTTGTAACCAATCTCCTTTGAATTAAGGCCAACATTCTATCACCCTTTTTTTCATTTATTTTTACACCTGTCTACTAACTTTTAATGACTGGTGCACTTTGTGTTCCACTGCAGTTACTAGTTTAGAAAATACTTTGATTTATCTTTATTGGGCCTGGTGTGGGCGATCTCATATATTTCCATTGAACCTTCTGCACAGTTTTGCCCATTTGCTTAATCTGTCAATGTCTCTTTATAATGTCTGCTCCCATTTGCTCTATTTACTGTCCTATTTAATTTAATATTGTCTATAAACTTGGATATACAATCCTGTATTCCTTCATCAAAATCATTACTAAATACAGTGAAATATTGACGATCCAGAATAAATTCAGGACACTGACTTCTATCCTTGCTCCTCATCTCCTGCTTTGCAACCAATTTATAAACATACCTTTAGTTCAGTATACTTTCAGTGTGAAACTATGTTGAATGCGTTCAACCAAACACCAGTTTCCTGTCATCAAATACCCTTTATTGTGTACCAAGGAAGAGACTGCTTCTGCAACTCACAGTAAGATAGGCCAACACCTCAGCACCTATAACAATGATCCAGGTGAAGTAACATGTTTAAAGACCCCTGCTGAATACTTCCTATTGGATAAGCCTTTGCTTGCTTAATGTGAGCTCGTACTCCACAAAGCTCATGGGCCATTATAACAGAATGCTTTCTCGAAGTACTTATAGATAATTTCCTTAGATATTCCTTTGTTTATCTTAATAATGACTTCCTCAAAGAATTAAACACATATGGTCAAACATGACTTACCCTTAACAAAGCCATTCTGGTTCTCTCTAGTTAGTTATATTTATCTAAGCGCTTGGCTACTCTAACCTTAGTGACAAATGCCAACAGCTTGCTCACACGAACTTTAAACATCTATAAACTATGTTCAACTGTACTTATTTGAACATTAAATTAATACATACCTTCTAAAACCACAGTGAAAGGAATCAGTCTTTGTCTTTAAGACAATGTCCACTGTGCTTTAGATTTCCAGCGAAATGGTAAAATCCAGATATAAAACAAATACAAATAAGAATGATTGATATTAACTCATTTCCAAACTGATAAATAATGTTTGTTTAGAGAGAGGCAGAATTTGAATTCGAAAATCGATGATACCCAAACCTCAGATAAATTTAAGTTGGATCAGCATCTCACAAAGAAATAACATGTTCTCAATATAATTAACACAGTCCTCTTAAAGATAATTGTTACTGAATATTTCAATTCAAGTTCACAAAAGTTAACAAGCTAAGCATCAATTTTATTAGATTTTAAAATTCAGTAAGATAACTACAATTTCTTAAAAGTGTGGTTTCTCTATTTCAGACATATTAACAAACTTAATTGAATGACACTTGAATTGAATTCCTTCAACCTGTGAGAATTCAATGGAGACCACATAGACGACAGAACATCTTAACTTTCAAAGATTGCAAAAATATTAATTATTTTTAAATCTGAAAAATTACAAATGATTGAATGTGTCTAATGCAATACTTCATTCAAAACTTTGTGTTATCTGGATGAACAAAATAAAGAAATGTTCTTTCTTAGGCTGTCTGCATTACATGAAAACATACCTTCTAAAACCACAGAGTATTGGGAATCACAACTCAATCTCATTCTTAGCTTATAGGATGATGTCCTGCGTGGTAGACAACTCTCCCAGAATGTTGTAAAATCAGGACATATAAACAATGGATTAAAATAATTAATACTAACCACTTGCCAGATTGATAACAATTCCAATGGAAGTTTAGGAGAAGCAGTTTTGAATCAGGGAATAGGTGGCATACTTATTTTATAATGCTCCTGTGAAGCCCCTTGAGATGTTTCATTACATAAAATTCCTATATAAATAGTAAGATGTGCTTGTACTTACTGACCAAGTTTGATTCAGTGATACCTTCACTTTAAAATTGTCATCCTCACATTCAAATTCTTCTATAGCTTCACCTTCCATATTTCTGCAACTTCTGCCTACATCCCTCCAAGAACTCTGTCTCTTCAACTCTATCCTATTTTGCATCCCCTATTTCTGTTGTTCTACCATTACTGACTGTCCAAAGATGTGCAGGTTAGGTGGATTGGCCATGCTAAATTGTCCTTTAGTGTCCAAAGATGTGTAGTTAGTTGGATTAGCCATGGCAAATGCATGGCGTTATGGGGATAGGACAGAAGGGAAGGCCTGGGTGGGATGCTCTTTGAAAGAGTTCATGCAGACTCAATAGGCTTCTTTCTGCACTGTAGGAATTCCATGGTTTAGTTCTTCCTTTCCAAGCCCTAGGCTCTCAATTTCCCATCTTATGCCTTCTTACATCTTCTCTACGATCTCCTTAGAAGTTATTTGTTTGGCCAAGCTTTTTGGTAACTGTTCAAATATCATCTTAATGGCTTGGTGTCAAATTTAGTCTGAAAATATACTAGTAAAAGAACTGGGGTCATCTTATTATATTAATCATGTGATAGAAATATAAATTGCTGTTGCTATTTTGAAGCGTAAAAATTTCTTTAATAAATAATGTTTTCACAATTCTTGGCATATTAACAAAACGTGAGTTCAATTGTGGTGCATAATTGTTTGAATTTAAACTTCCCTTTTGATAGAAAAGCAATGCAGGAACATCACAAGCAAAAAAACAAAAAAAAAGCAAAAGTTTTAAAAGTAGTAAATAGTGTTAAAATATTGTAAAATTATGATAAATATGTTAATAAGAATTTTAAATCATTGAGAGAATGGGTTTAAAGAATATTTTAATTAGTTTCATTGTATCATTGGTGGCAGAGTAGTTACACAGAGTGTAAAACAAAGTGCATCCAAAACAGTGTGAAAGTTGAGAATTTGATGAGACTGGGAATTTGTTGTTAGATAGTGAGTGAGCAATTGCCCAATTGAAATGTGGTTTAACTTTTTGCAATTTAACTTAGAACTTTAAAAAGTTTAAAAAAATCTAGAAAATTAGTCAGCTCTTAACAGACAGTACTAGTCATTGATGCAGTTCAACATGGTGATTATGGACTTCCAACTATCCCCCAAAGGGAAAAACATGTGTGAAGATATGGAACAAAAAAATGCAGTATTGTATCACTTTGCTTTGTGTCATGCTAATGAAGAAAAGATAATGCTGTGCCACAGGCTATGAACATTAAACAGAGTCTAGCTTCTAAAACCACTCAGTATGAACACCACAAACAAACTTCTCGTCCATGCTATAGGGCCATCATTAGGATGCAATATATTGGAATCTGTTTCAAATTGTTCTTTTCCTTGCCTGTGTAATTTTAGATGGTTATGTTTTCATTTGACCATTTTATTTATCTTGGCCTCTCAGAGGTCCAGGCACTCATTGATAGTGCAGAGTTTGGGGCGCGTTGCACTCTGGGATTTGTAGTTTGGAGTGCCACGCTGCCCCTTGTTGCTGGTGCCATGTGACCATGTGGGAACTCCATTTCCCAGGAAGCTCTGCCACCTGCCACCTGTCCCGTCAAAAGCACATGGCCTTCTAGTGTGTGCCACCACAAAGCCCCAGCAGCGCCGCCCTAGATCCAGGGAGAGAACTCAACTCTACGACCTTTCATCCCCACTAACTCTAACTGGTCCTTAATATTATCAGCCTGACAATCATTGACAATGTGAATTAACCCTCACTAACTCCAACTGGTCCCTTACAATC
Organism: Sphyrna mokarran; assembly: GCA_024679065.1. Lineage (NCBI taxonomy): Eukaryota > Metazoa > Chordata > Chondrichthyes > Carcharhiniformes > Carcharhinidae > Sphyrna > Sphyrna mokarran. Next base: position 67,555,940 of record JAGIQG010000002.1, read on the forward strand.
ACCAGCAATGTGGAATTAACCGTCACTTTAACTCCAAATGGTCCTTGATAATCACCACTACTGTAAAATTAACCTTCACTTTAACTCCAATTGGGCCCTGACAATTACCAATGAACTTGCACATCCCGGCGGGAGACAGATTGCAGCCACATTGAGGATATTGGAAATTTGCAGCCTTTTGGGTAATTGTTGATAAGTATTTCTCTTTCTTCTTTTTAAATCCAGTCATCTAGTTTAAAGGGCAATAAGCAACTGACCCCAAGTAGCTAAGTGGCAGTTATATGTCAATCAACCGACGCCTGACTAGGACCTCAATAGGTGTGCGTATTTAGGAATTTTAAGTAGTGTGCGTATATCATCCCAACTCACTTCAACTGTGTATAAGGCAGTAGTTTTATCAAGTGTACAACCAGTGAGCTAGTGCATGCCAATGTGAGAGAGACTGCAGCCTGAGTGAGATTCAGCCAGAGGGTATCGGAAATTTGGCCCTGAATGGGCATTTGGTGCCACACGCTGCCTGCCGCCTTTCCTGCTGAAAGCACATGGCCTTTTAGCATGTGCCATCACAATACCCCAGTAGCGCTGCTTAGGTCATTGGCGCTCATCTTTGGGAGGACCTGCGAGGAAGACTCAAGAGCAAGAAATTGAACCATGATGTCACAGTCAGCAGATAAGTGATTGGCAGGGAACTGGTAAGTATTTTTTTTTCTTCTCTTGTTTCTCTTGTTGGCGTTGTAGTTGTAAGTTAACGTAGGGGCTAAGTCATTGCAGGAGATCCTAGACCTATATCGTGCTTCTCTTGTGCAATGTGGGAATTCAGGGATCCTTCCAGTCTCCTTCCTGGCTCCTTCACTTGCAAGAATTCAACTGCAGTTCATATTAGACTATTTGATGGCTCTGGAGCTGCAGATAGATTCACTTCAGAGCATCCATGATGCTGAGGAAGTTGTGGATTGTGCATTCAGTGAGTTGATCACACTGCAGATAAAAATTACTGAGGGAGATAGGGAATGGGTGACCACCAGGCAGAGGAAGAATAGGAAAACAGTGTATGGGGCCCCTACGGTCATCTCCCTCCAAAATACATATACTGTTTTGAATACTGTTGGGAGAGATGGTTCACCAGGGGAAAGTGGCAGTCACCAGGTTCATGCCATTCTGTCTGGCTCTGCTGTACAGGAGGGCAGAAAAAAAGAATGGCAGAACTATAATAATAATAGGGGATTCTACTGTAAGGGGAATAGATAAGCATTTCTGCAGATACACATGAGACTACAGGGTGGTATGTTGCCTCCCTGTTTCAAGGGTCAAGGATATCTCAGAGCGGCTGCCAGGCATTCTGGAGGAGTGGATGAGCATATAGGCACCACCAACATGGGTAAAAAATAGAATGAGGTCCTACAAGCTGAATTTAGAGTTAAACTAAAAGTAGGACCTCAAAGGTAGTATTCTCAAGATTGTTACCAGTGCCATATGCTCATCAGAGTTGGAATGTCAGGATAGCTAAGATGAATATGTGGCTTGAGGGATGGTGCAAGAGGGAGGGATTCAAATTCTTGGGACATTGGAATTAGTTATGGGAGACATGCAACCAGTACAAATAGAATGGTTTACTCCTGGGCAGGACTGGAACCAGTGTCCTGGGGGAATGTTTACTAGTGCTGTCGGGGAGGGATTAAACTAATGTAGCAGGGGGCTGGGAACTGATGCAGGAAGTCAGAGGGAAGTAAAGTGAGATCAGAAACAAAAAGCAGTAAGGGGAAAAGTGGGAGGCAGGCAATCAAAGACAAGAATCATAAAAGGCCACAGTGCTGAGTACAGAGACTGTGGAGAACTCAGTGAGTCCAGTGAGGCTAGGAGAAATAAAATACAGAGAGAGAGAGTGTACAAAACATGACTGGACAGATGGTCTGAGGTGTGTTTGCTTTAATGCAGGGAGTATGACAGGTAAGGTGAATGAACTTAAAGCTTGGATTATTACATGGAACTGTGATGTTGTGGCAATTACGGAGAATGAAATGAAAGAAGGGCAACGCTGGCAGCTTAACATTTCAGGATTGAGATGTTTCAAATAAAATAGAGAGGGTGACAAAAGAGGTGGGAGTGTTGCTTTACTGATTAGGAAGAATGTCACAGTTATACAGAGAAAGGACACCTTGGTGAGATCATGCAGTGATGCCATATGGGTAGAACTCAAAAACAGGAGTGGTACAATCACATTGTTGGGGTTGTACTACTGACCTCACAACAGCCGGTAGAGGAAATGATATGTCAGTAGATTATGGGAAGATGTAAAAACAACAGGGTGTTATGATGGATGATTTTAACTTTCCTTTAGTGCCAGAGGCTTGGATGAGGCAGAGTTTGTTCAATGTGTCCCAAGGGTGCTTTTTGAAGCAATATGTGGATTGTCTAACTCAGGAAGAAGCTATGTTAGACCTGGTTCTGGGATATAAGCCTGGACAGGTGATTGATGTCTCAATGGAGGAGTATTTTGAGAACAGTGATCACAATTCTATAAATTTCAAGATACTTATAGAAAAAGATAGAAGTATTCCCAGAGTGAATATATTAAACTGGGGGAAGGCTAACTATGATAATATTTGGCAGGAGTTAGGGCATGTACACTGGGCCGGCTGTTTGAGGGTAAATCCACATCTGATACCTGGAAGTCTTTTAAAATTCAGTTGTTAACAACTCATGAAAAGTATGTCCCTATAAAAATGAAGGATGAAGAAGGTAGGGTTTGGGAACTCTGGATGACAAGACAGATTATCAACTTAGTGAAAAAGAAAGAAGGCATACGTAAATTTCCGGAAATTGAAAATAAATAAAGCTCTTAAGGAATAAAAAGAGAGCAAGAAAAAGCTTAAATAGAGCCTTAGGAGGCAAAAAGGAGCCATGAAATGTCCTTGTCAGGTGGGATTAAGGAGAATGCTAAGGCTTTTTATTAATACATCAGGAGGAAAAGGATAGTTAAGGAAATGGGTAGGTCTACTCAAAGACAGTGAAGGGAATTTGTGTGTGGAGCCAGGCAAGGTGAGTAAGGTTCTTAATGAGTACTTTGTATCAATATTCACAAAGGAGAAGAATGTAATAGATAGTGAATATGGAAAGGAGGATGTTGACATTCACAGGCATGTTGAGATAAAAAGAGAAGAGGTATTGAAGACTTTGAAAAACATTAAGATGGACAAGTCTCCAGGGTCAGAAGGGGTGAATCCCAGAATACTGACAGAGGCAGGGGCAGAAATTGCCTAGGCCTTGACCAAAATCTTTGCATCCTCTTTAGCTACAGCGAGGTACCAGAGCATTGGAGAGTAGCTAACATTGTTCCTTTCTTTAAGAAGGGCAGAAGACCCAATCCAGGAAATTACAGGTCTGTGAACCTTACATCAATGGTGGGAAAATTATTGGAGAAGATTCTTAGGGGCAGCATGTACTCACAAACTCACATCTGGAAAAGGATCAGCTTGTAAACGATAGGCAGCATACTTTTGTGAAGGGGAGGTCATGTCTCATAAACTTGAGTTCTCAGAGGAAGTGAGAACAGAAGTTGACAAGGGCAAGGCAGTGGGTGTTGTATACATGAGCTTTAGTAAAGCCTTCGATAAGATTCCTTATGGCAGGCTGGTACAGAAAGTGAAGTGATAACGGGATCTTAGGTGAGTTGGTAACATGTATCAAAACTGGCTTGGGCATAGAAAACAGAGAGTAGCAATGGAAAGGTACTTTTCTAACTGGAGGTCTGTGACAAGTATGTTCTACAAGAATCAAGGGGTTTCTGTTTTTGTGATATATATAAATGATTTGGAGGAAATGTAGGCAGTCTGATTAGTAAATTCATAGATGATACAAAAATTGGGGGAGTAGCAGATAGTGAGGAGGATTGTCAGAGTACACAGCAGGGTATAAATCAGCTGGAGATCTGGGCCAAAAGATGGCAGATGGCATTTAACACAGATAAATATGAGATAGAAGGTCTACTGCAGAAGGAAAGTATACACGGTAAATGGTAGAACCCTTAGAAATATTAGCATACAGAGGGATCTAGACAGTTCCCTGAAGGTGGCAACTCAGATGGTCAAGAAGGCGTATGGCATGCTGCCTTCATTGGTCGGGATATTGAGTATAGGAACTGGAAAACCATATTGCAGCTGTACAAGACTTTGGTTTGACACATTTGGAGTATTGTATATAATTCTGGTCACCATATTACCACGAGGATGTTGATGCATTGGAAAGAGTGCAGAAGAGATTTACCAGGATGTTGTCTTGTTTGGAGGGTATGGACAATGAAGAAAGATTGAACAAATTTGGATTGTGTTCACTGGAGCATTAGGAGATGAGGGAGTGCATCTGGATAGATAAATGAATGGGCAGGGAATAGAAGGCAAAGGACCATATTGAGGCAAGGCAATATTAGATTAAAGAGACATCTGTACTGGCACAGACTTGGTGGACCAAAGAGCCTGTTCCTGTGCTGTATTGTTTTTTGTTCATTAATTCAGAATTAACCCTCACTAACTCCAACTGATCCCTGATAACCACCATACTGTATTATGCCAAATCATTAGGTTTCAAGGTTTCAACGAACTGTTAGTTTAACATTCTGAATTACCAGGACAATTTTGAAGTGGCAAAAAATGTAAATGAAAGTGTCGAATGTAAAATGTCAACAAAAGACACAACCACCATCGATGAACGTGTGACTCCCAGAGATTGAAGTCTTATTTTAGAAAATGGGTATTAACTTCTTTGAAGCTGGTTATTACATTAATACATTTTTACTTATACTTACTTTTCATTAAATTAACAAATACAAATGCAGGCAGTGTTTACCAATTGAGGAAAATACAGCCACACTTACTTATGAAGCTTGCTCTAATTTTATTTGCTAAGTTTTTAAAATTCGCTGGAAAACAACATCTGGTTTTAATTATTTCTTCACGAATATTTAATACAAACAAAATTATAGCCATTTAAAATATCCAATACAATAATAGAATATGGTATAATAATTCACAATAGTAAAACGTCCGAAAATAAAATGGAAAATAATCAGAAGTCAGCATCCCCTCAAAATTAGCATCCAGATGTTTAATTGCCATGGTTTGACAGTTGCTAAACTTACATTTGAATTTTAGCATCGTCACACAAATATAATAGCTACATTATTTTAAAATCCTTAAAAGTTACCTGAACTTTTATATACATACTTTCAAGTGTAGTTTGAGTAACTGTACCTGTGGAAATTGCTGAGTTAGTCTGGGACTAAGCAATGCCACGTCTCAGGAGCAGCAAACTGCTGGAATGTGCTAACCGAAGCTGCAGGGGAGAGATCCGAATCTCACAGGAGTGAGAGACGAGTATCGGACTACTTGTTAGCAAAAGGAAACAGTAGTGAAACTGTGATAGATTATGAGATTTGGCGAGGTGAAAGTCACACATCACCTCCTGGGTATAAGCGATGCAGGTGTTGTAAGTATTTTGTGATTTGATTTATGTGACTAAGACACCCCTTTTTTGGGACGGCACCATTTAATAGCGTGGGTCGTCCTCTTTACGAGAGGCAGCGAGACCAGAGGCAGGGCTGGGGTGAGAGAAGGGGAGTGAAGCACTGAGGTACAGAGAGCAGAGAAGCAGAGACACTGCGTGTAGTGATTGCAAGTACTCCGGAACTCCTCAGCAAGTTTTACCTCCCGGCGGATTTTGTTTGCCTTGTAGATACTAACTCGATGCGTTTGCAAAGTTGGAGCATTTTCTCAGTGAGTCGAGAGTGTGTTTATTATGTTTCAATAACCAGATGCATTATTTTGCAGAGCGTACTTTGAGTTGTTTGCATTATGCGGGGAAGTTCTGCAACAATAACACAGCGTAAAGTCTCCGCGTAAGCGTGTGCAATCTGATCACTGTCCCGAATAAACTACACTCGGCGGCTGATAGATTTGTTATTTATAGATAAAAGCAAACCAAAATATTTCCGATGTCGACCTGGACATCGTAATTGTATTATGAACTGGGTTAATTTAAGCAATACTGTTCTCAGATAAGAAACATCATATTACTATTGTGAACTATTTTGATTCCTACTAGAATTGCGCTTTTAATTTTAAAGTGGAAATTGAAACGAGTTGCTTGAGAATACAAAGGGAAGGTGCTGTATACTTCAAGATGCGGATTTATTAACTAGATTACTCAGATGCAGAATTTGAGTATGAGCTGTGCCAGCGCAGTTATAGTTATGGAGGAGCTTAAAGGTGATTTAAAATAAATAAATTACGCAAATTTCCACCTTTAAAGAAGATGCTTCCTTTTTGTTTTCAAACAGTTAGATCCCTGCACACTTAAGAGAATAGAAGATTAACCCCTTTTAACTTTTCTGTGTCGAATGTTTAAATCTGGATGCGAACTTGTGAAGTGAAAGATTCCCCCGGTGCTACTGTTTGATCATATCAGTTTACTGCCATCGCACTAGTGCGTTCAGTCTGATGTTCGAGTTCTGAGAGATTGTTGACACAACTATAACTGTCATTAATAATAATGTTAAATGCAACTTCACTGGATTATTTTTCCAGTTTAATAGTTAATGCTCGTTTTTTCTGAAATGCTCTGATGCAGAGTGGATATACTTTTAGACTGCTGTGCATATATTGCAATAGTTTGTTAATTACATATATAGAGATAATGTTCTGCTCGGATCCTTTTATTGAATAGTTCAGTAATTCACATCAGACTCCTTGTTGAGAAGAGATGATTGCAGTCAGAGATATTGACAGCTTGGCGGCGCTGTTGAACATTATGAAGAAGGACCAGATCACTTGTCGGGCTCGCTTTGACAAAAGCCAATAACTATCGGAGGCATTGACAGGGATAACATCAAATCTATCTCTACAATATAGTTAACTATCAGCTGATCAGCGATTTGAACTGCTTTGCTTAAAGTGTGTATAGGGTTCCTTTTGTACGGGTTTTGTTTGTTTAAAGATGTGCAAGTATTCTGTTTCATTGTTTAAAGGGACACTATAGAATCAGTAGCGGATGTGTGATTAATTATTAATGTTGGTTGGTAGTAATACTTTGATTTGTACTTTTGCTATTTTGTTGCGGAATTTCAACTTTATTTCAAAGAATTGAAATAGAGTTTTTCCCCATCAAACTAGAGACTAAGAAAATATGTAAGTACCGTTAGAATTCTGTAGTTTAAACCGAGGAATCACAATTGATTGTCAGTCTTTAGTCGTGCATTTCCTGTTGCATCCTGTAATTCCATCTTGCACAGTTATATTACTTATTCTGTTATTTTTGAAAATTTATTACTTACCTACATTAAATTGCACCGAGATTCATTCAAAGTATTAGAATTGCACGTCCAGTGCTTGTTTATGTAATATCAATGTTGTCTGAAATTGCATTTCAGAATATGAGCAGAAGAGGGTGTGACAGTTAATCTTTGATAGAAAGTATGTAGAATTCTCAAGATCTTTTCGTTAGGCACAAGAATATATGTAGTTTGACATGAATAGATTGGATCTTAACTCAAATAATGTAAGACTAGCTTTCAATAATTCTTTACTTTGGAACATTCCAATTTGCTGAGGTTTTCTATTTGATTACCCCAACAAAATTTATTTTCTGGAAGCAATCAGCTTAGCAATACAGTATTGGAAGAAGCCAATTGTTCAAAATGTTCTGGCAGCAAGGCTATATGGCTGAATGCGCTGTAGCATTAAGAATCAATTTTGTGCTGAAATTAGTTACAATTTGGATCAGCCAGTACACTTGGAGGTCCTGATCATTTCTTATATCTGTCTCACCACCTTACCTTTTGAAATATTTACCTTCAGTTGTTTGAAGATTGGTACATAACAACTTCATTAATAAGCAGTTTACCTGATCATCAATCAAATTTGAAATAAACATCTCAGAGTATGAAAATAACCAAACATCTTCCATGAGGTCTTTGAAGTTTTATTACTACTTCACTATGCTGATAAGATCTGCCATAAAGGCATTATTTTTTAATTGTTTTCTTAATTCTTGATGCTTATAAACAACGGGCGATCAAAACAAGTTTAACTGATTTTGTTTTCTTGATTAGTGTTTTTTGATTGTCAGTTTAATGAATAATAGCAGTGCTTTGACTCATAATGGTTTAAGATTTAATTAGATTAATTGGTTAAGTGTACATTAATTTTATTTGCATTGTTATCCATCATTGTCAACTAATTAAGGCAAGAAATATGATGTCAGTTTACAGATATTTCATTTTTGTAGTATTCATAACAGCATTTTCTTTAAACATTTGTTTACTTAATTTATAGTATGTGTTTTACACATGAAATAGGAATTTTAGAAATTAAGATAAAAGCAACAAATGCAGATGCTGAAAATCTGAAATAAAACCAGAAAATACTGGAAATACTCATAAGGTTAAGCAGCATTTGTGAGGAGAGAAGTAGAATTAATATTTCAATTATCCTTTGAAAGGTTATCAAGCAGATTGGAATTTTGTGGCCATTCATACAGACAGGATCTTCCTGCCCATGACATATCAATGCCATGCATTTCCAGCAGCAAGCATTTGACAGGAAACCCCATTGCCAACTATTGGCCAATGGTGGGAGGCCACTGCCACTGCCAGACACATGACAAATTGTATCTTGCCCATAATTTTGACTTCTCTTCCTACAGCTGCTGCCCAAACAGTTGAGCATTTTCCTTTACGCATTAATGTTTGTTATGCATCTATCAGATAGACTTATGTACAAATTTGTTGAGAATTCCTTGCATTTTATAATATTTGACAAATATTACATCAATGACTCTTTCTAAGAATGTTTGCAGTTGCATTACTTTGTGAAATTCAATTAAAATAAATGCATTTGTTTAAAAAATAACTTTCCTCATCTTTTTTATATTAGTTATCATTGAATCTCTCAAATATATAATTGTAAGTTACTAATGTAGTTTCACAACTAACTCCTAAAGCAGAGCTAAATACAGTTGACATTGCCTAGCAATTTGGTCATAAATGAGCAACGTTGCTATGCAGCAGTTGTATCTGAGTCAGATTGGTCTTTATAATCAGCTGCATCCACTTGAAACTGGGGAATAACCCTATCAGTGAAACTCCACCTCCCGTTTGTTATGTTTTCAATAATCTGCTGTAATATATTTCATAAAATAATGTAAAATGTTGAATTTTGTTTTGTCATTTAAGTTAATTACCTGGAACCATTGAATTCTCTTATCAGCAAGTTGCTCTCTGCTTTGCAGTATTTTGCTTTGGCTTAAATGTCAAATAATGCAGAACATATAGATTCAGTTAGTTTAAAGGTTGTTGCGGATGACTGATAGCCCTGTTACCTTTTGAAATATGCCCCACGATTTCAATGGATTTTCAATGAGGAAAGATGGAAAAGGTAAACTAATTCTCTAAAGACATGAGTCATTCCAGTCAGCTCATTCATCACTATCTTTCCCCTTTGTGATTCATAGCATGAGTCAATTGATATTTTCACAGATCAAAAAGCAAATACACGCACAAAGGTATGATTTAAAAATAATATCGTTCAGAGTTTCTTCACATGTTTGCGTAAAGTTATTTTGTGATGTAACAAAACTGCTGCTTTTCAACATCTGTATTTTAAAATAGTTTCTAAGAAAAATTGAAACGAAGTTCATTAACATAGCCTTCATTGTAAAGTATTATATTTTGGTACTCCTGCTCTTTAGGAAAAGCAAGCAATGTATTAAATTGCTAAGAGTTTTCAACTCTGTGATCATTGGAGAGGGAAAAAATTGGAAGAGTGTTATGTTATTATTGAAAGAAAGATCTTTATTGGTAAGAGAAATTTGTGCCTTCTATGTCTCTCATTATACCACATCAAATTTCAAACCAGCTCTACTCTTTTGTCATGTATTGCTTTAAACAATAATGGTAATTTGCCATGATGCACAAAGGACCACAGGCATTCCTCTCCATTAGATAGCTTGAGAGATGCCATTCCACATCAAGCAATGGGCAAGGCATGAAGACAGGCCTACATGAACTACCATGGCTGGCGTAGAAATTGAACCATTGCTATTGGTGTGATTCTGACTACAACTCCCAGTGTATCCATACCTGCTGCTTCGTCACTCGTCCATCGCCTTCAAGAATTTCAAGGGTTGAACAGGATACATGATGATGGTGATGGTGGTGTCGAGACCAGTGCTTAATTTGGAACAAAGTGAGGGAGAGTTGCGCAGCGTCAGCTTCACTCTCTCTTCCCAATTCCCATCCAGATCCAGCGGCAAGACAAGAGTCAAGATGGCTGGAGATGGGATTAGGCGCAGTGGATGACCAGGACGTCTTCTACGTCTTGTCCTGCTCTTTGCATTCCATGACGCAGAGATCACCTTCTTGATCTTTCATTGGTCTCCATGCTCAGTCTGCCGGACAGTCTGTCTTCACATGTTGGGATAGATATTTCCCTATCTCATTGAGGGTTGAGACCCGTCGGCTACCCTCACCTGGTTTAGCCAGCTTGTTGAGACTGTTGCCCAGGATGTAGCTGCTGTCACATGCAAACCACTAAGGGGAGCCACAGGTGAGAGCTGAGTGCCAGATTGGGATAAAAGGTGGACAAAGCGCCCAGCAAGGACGCAACATGTTCTCCCACCAGAGGTACTAACCCTCCCTGACACCTCATACACACATATACATACAGAGACATGCATTCTCTTTTACATACAGAGATGAAGGCCAAGTCATTGAATACATTTAAGACTGAGTTGGACAAGTTGTTGATCGACAAGGGTTATAGAGGACAGGCAAGGAAGTGGAGTTAAGGCCATAATCAGATCAACGATGATCTTATTGAATGGTAAAGCAGCCTAGATGGGTCAAATGGAAACGTGACCTGGGTCACAAAACATGACATGGGTCCTGCTCAATATCTTATGATCTTAGTTTCATGTTGGGTTGAAGTGTGAAGTTCCCCTCCCTTAACAGCTTATGTATACTGATATGGATCAGTATATATAAATTATATGTATAAATTATATATATCAATTAAGTGACCATTTAAATACATGTCCAATGCAACAAAGGCCAGACTTTTACATAGCCTATGTAGGTATCCATCACATGAAATAATGTATGATGACGTTAGAAAAGTTTCCTGTCATTATCTCACATTGTGATATTGCACTTGGTGAATGTGCTTGAATGTCAGAAGCCTATCCAATGCCAATTAAAGGGCCAATTGACTGCAATTTCAGATGGCCATTCATTTTTACGGTCAATGCATGGGAAAAATGAACAGTCAGGGGATGCACATTTTCCACCCACTTTCTGCATCCAAGGAGGATATATAGGTCAGGAAGAATCGAGAAGTGAGGAGGTAGGAGTTCAAATGTGAGTTGAAAGTCTGGGCAGTAGTGAATCATTAGTGTAGGTTCCTTATAATTTTCTTTGTAGGTCAGGAAGCTTTTATTCTTATACAGCCTCATCATAATAAAGGTTGAATCTTTGTAAAACAAAAGTGAAAAATGGGAATTGTTTATTCAGCTGGGGGCACTTTGGGAAGGAGGCCACCTGACCACCTGAAGGAGGCATTGCTGTAGAATCTGCCCACAAGACCAAGCAACTCAAACTAAAAGAACTGAAGACTAATAAGCCTTGCAAGAGAGAAGGAACATGTTCCCTGCTGTGAAAATCTATAAGGTTAGCTTCAGTTATGTTGAGATAATCGAGGTGCAGTGCTGAAGAAGGATGAGCCTCTCAATGAAACAGTAATCTCAATATATGAGATGGTAGGCCTTGAGATAGCTTCTAACCATGGAGCTGGGCATCCAATGTCAGTAGCGTTAAAAGTAACTAATGCCCTCAATGTTTCTGCCTCAAGATCCTTCTAAGTTGTGATCTGTGCTGAGCGTCACAATCCATAGCACACAGCTTGTGACGAAAACACTGTTCAGAAGGGTCATCACTGTTATAACATTTCAAGACAGATGAAGATAGCCTGATGGAGTGTTCCAGAGGATGTGCAGCTATTGCAGGTTTCCCAACAGTTCAGGGAGCTGTTGATTGCATCCATGGGCCCACCAAGCCAACTGCAGGAAAGCCTGGGGGCCTTTGTGAATTCTAAGGGCTTCCATTCTGTGAACATCCAGCTAATGTATGATCATCAGAAGCAAATCCTCCAGGTTTGTGTGTGATAAGGGGGAGTTTCCATGAGGGCAGCACGGTGACACTGTGGTTAGCACTGATGCCTCACAGCACCAGGGACCTGGGTTTGATTCCTGGCTTGGGTCACTGTCTGTGGAGCTTGCATGTTCTTCCCATGTCTGTATGGCTTTCCTCTACGTGCTCTGTTTCCTCCCATAGACCAAAAATGTGTGGGTTAGGTGAATTGGCCATGTTAAATTGCCCCTTAGTATCCGGGGGACTAGCTAGGGTAAATGCATGGAATTATGGGGATTGGACCTGGGTAGGATTGTGGTCGGCGTAGACTGAATAGGCCAAATGGCCTTCTTCTGCACTGTAGGACTCTAAAAGTCGTATATTTTCCATCTTTTCCAATTTCCAGGACTGTTCATAGCCCCCTGTGAATAGGTGGTTGATGACACTGATCAGATATAAAAGAACACCCACATAAGAGAGGTACGACAGAAGTCATGCCTCCATGAGAGCTATAACTGAGAGGACAATAGGCCTCCTGAAAATGAGATTTTGTCATCTAGACCAGTCTGGCAAATCTTTCAGTATCCTCCAGAATGCATGTTACATATCGTGGTTGTGTGCTGTGCCCTGCACCATCTGGCTTTCACTCAGGGAGATCATATAGAGGGTAAAGACTAGGATGATGAGCAAGATTCCAGCAAGACTTTGAGGAAGAATCTGCACAGCCACAGGGTCTTAATGATAACACAGCAATGAAGCAGCTTTTAGGAGCCAGGAAGACCAAGGACGCCTTGATTCAAAGGAGCTTCCAGTAGGCTTTCAAAGTCTATGTCGGTGTTGAATTTGTGATGTAGTGAAGTGTATATTTTTAAAGTGATAATTAAGCACAGCAATTCCAAAGGAAGGTTTGGGGCACCATTGTAAGAATTTATAAATTCAAAGTATCTGGGATGAACTGGGAGAGTTTGTGACTTAGCCATAGTTCCAAGACATCAAAGCAAAGATACAGGCTAGTGTCAGACTCATTCTTCCTCAATGTACAATTATTGTAATTGACAGTTAACACGTCAGATGTTGGAAAGAAGCAGTCACTTAGATTGCTTGGAGCTCATGAGGTATTCCAGGCACTCCATCATTAGGGCTGGCTCTCGAGAGAGTGGGTTTCACGCTAGCTGGTTGTTAATTGGTCAGAGACCATGAGATTGCCCTCAGCTGTCAGTCTTGGGCAGGAGTAGAGTTCAAATCCTCTTCCAGGACTGCCAGTCACACCCGCACACCAAACTAAAAGTTCAATCCAAAGTATACATTACTACAACTGGCAACAAACGTCCACACCACGTAAGTACACAAGTGATAGGCATGAGAGAATGTAACCACAGCTCCTCGACATTCAATGGCAAAACCAAAGCTGAATCCTGCACTGTCAATATCCTGGAGGTTACAATGGCAAGACATTTAACTGGACTAGACAATTAAATACTGTGGCTACAAGAACAGGCCAGAGTTAGGAATTTTGCAGTGCATAGTTTGCTTCCTAACTTCCAAAATGTATCCACATTTACAAGACACAAGTCAGGACGGTCATGGAATAATGTCCACTTGTCCTGGATAAGTGGACGTCCAAAACACTCAAGAAGCTTGACATCATCTAGGACAAAGCAGCCCAGTTGATTGGCACCCCATCCACAAACATTCAACCCATCTACCACCGACACACAGTAGTAACAGTGTATACCATCTGTAAGTTGCACTACAGGAATTCACTAAGGTTCCTTAGGCAGCATCTTCCAAAATTGTGACCACTACAATCTAAAAGGACACGAGCAGCAGACACACAGAAGTACCACCACCTGAAAGTTCCTCTCCAAGCCAATCACCATTGTGACTTGGAAATGTAGTGCTGTTCTTTCACTGAACCACAACCAGGATTGGCTGTGACTCTGTCTAGAGAGGAACCACTAGGAAAAATGGGTGGGAAAAACGAATGCAAATAGTATCCCTTGCTGATGAAGCATCCTTGGCTTGCCTCACTATAGTAAACATCCTTATCTGCTGAAGAACAATTTCAGAATGCTGGAGACATATTCTGGAGCAGATGATTAGCATCTCCTGCGTCCTGTCATTCTGCGAGTCAAAGATTTAAGTGATGTTTGTGTCACTTGATCCAGGTCAGGGACTGATGACTCCTGACAAGTCATCTACTTATTCAATTGGTAGCGAATATCCACCTAGCACCAGGACATTGCAAGACCAAAAATTCCTTTGGCAACCCCATTGAAGAGAAGAATTCCAAGTACAGCTCATGTCCAATCTCAAAAATCTTAACACATTGAGCTCAATTTTTAAACAATGGGGTCAAATAAAGTCAGCTCTACAATACTCCTGTGTTCAAACCATTGGGTTTGTGCATCATCATCTCCAGGATTGAGTGCAACAAAAACAGTGCTGAAATATGTGACCTCCTAGAACAAAAATGAGCAGTTTCATTCCCTGACAGAAGAACCCAAGGTCAAAGTGAAGAAAGCAGCATTCCAATAGTTCAGGGCTGACATCCAAAGACAAATCTGGAAAAGATATGTAGTGAAGAAAGAAATACCTGAGAGATCCAACAATAAACTGGTCATAATCTATGAAGTTTTCCTGAAGCCACCAGGACTGACTTCATATCAAGGTCAACTGGACAAAGTCCCTTTCACTCACAGCGCGGTGTTTCTCTTCATCAGGATGATAATGCTGTCTGTCAATGATGAAAAATGCATTTTGAACAGTCTTAACTGTGAATCCACAGTGGCTGCTGATACTCTCTGTACTCTATGGTAGAATCCATGGCTGAATCAACACAGAGTTGCAACAAGCAATTAAGTGGATGGAAAACAGCAAAGCTTCTGGCTCTGATGATATTCCAGCTGAAGTCCTCAAAGCTGATGGATCCTTGCTCATGTAAAGACCCCATGCACATTTCCTCCTAAATTTGAAGGATAAAGAATTTCCTCCTCTGCTGACTTCAGGAATATGATATAGTAATAACTATGTTTAAGAAGGATTTAGTGAGGTTCAACTTTGGCATTGCCACAAGTTGGATATTATCTAATTTATTGTCTTCTGTATTACTTTCCATTAATTGATTTGATAATTTCTCCAACTTTGACCTTTGATGTTCAATCCAGCTTTAATGCAAACTTCAGGAACATTACCTCCTTTTTCTTAGGCACCTTGCAATCTTATGGTCTGAATGTTGATTTGGATAACTTTATAATGTTTTCTTCTTAGCAGGGAGCCCAGGAGATATGGAACAGATTTGTCATTACCTAGAGACATTTGATGCTGTGTATAGACCATCACAAGATTACACCTCTGATAATGCATTCTGTGCTGGGGAAGTTGGTCTTTTACTCTTCACATGCCCCACTGTACATTTTCAAACTTGCTTGTTTTTACTTTAGACTTTTAAAGCTCATTTTCTGCCCCCTCTTGCCATTTTTCCTACATGGTGATTTTCTTTGCTTTCTATGTTTTTTACAAACTTAGATGCACATTCTTTTCATTCTATCTCTTTAATGACCTCATTAAGGTGATTTCTACACAATCCAACAGTTCTTTGATCTTCTATTAAGCTGCTATAAATCTTCACCTGTTAAGCTCCCCCTGTGATTGGTATACCTGTTACATTTTCTTCCCTGACTTTTCTGTTTTATTCCTTTTCAACAAAGGAACTCGATTATCTTTCCATTTTCATTATGAACATGATTTTTATGTTTGAGGTGATAACCTATCTTTTTACCCACACTGGCTGATCTGCTTTTGTATCTTGCACAGCTTTCAGATTTTGTTGTTTCAGATTTTCAGCATTTCCATTTCATCTTTTTATCTGTAATAATGTACCAAAATAGAAGTCTCCAGTTCCCTTGGTTGTTCAGAATATTGAGTGTTAGGTAGCCATTTGGTATACTGATAAATATGCAGATTTTTTTACTTAAGGTACATAAAAATGGCATCAGGAAATAAAGGAAAAGTTACCGGAGCATTACAGGATTCAAGGGATATGGGCAAATTTTGGTTTGGTTGACAGGCAGTTCTTCAATTCTTTCCTCATTCACATTAATTTTGAAATTAATCATTATAATTTACATTTTAGTATCTGATTCAAGCTCCATTATACCTTTCACAGTTTATAATTAGGACATTTTTAACTCTTTTAACCATCTATAATATGTTCTTGATTAGCTGAGACAACATTATAAAAATAATTGCTGTAAATGTCTAACTGAAAGGATATATCTCTGTCTCAGGATTTAGTTGACCTCTATAAACCACACAGGCTTTGCTGCTGTGGGTTGTGTCCTTAAATAAATCACAGTTTACTACTGATCTCCCAAATGCAATTGTGATATAATTATTACTTAATGAGTGATATATATACATGTTGTAAAACAAAAGTTCATTAGCTAATTGAACATTGCCACTTTTTGTGGGTAGGTGGTGAGTAGGAAAGGATGAACATTTATATACATCTTTGGTAATCAATTACGTGATAAAGACTAGAGCGTTATTTTACCTTTTGTATCCAGTGTTAACATCAGATGTTCTCAGATTAGATATGAAGCTGACCAAATGAAGAGTTGAGTTTTTTTTAATTCTGCCTGAATCGAATGCTTTATTCATTGAACTGAAAAGAATTCCCTCAATTCCCTGGATTACAGAATATAACATTGACAATGTGCAGCTTGATGCACGGTGACTAGTTACACTCAAACAGTAGAAAATACAAATTGTACTGTTTAGAAATGGGGCTAGGGAGCATCAGTCTGTACTGATGCATGTAGATCAGGGAGCCAGAAAGGCATTCCAAAAAATAGAATTTTATTTTTATTTTGTACTTCTAAATTGATAGTGGCTTTCCTAAGGTCAGTTGATGAATAACATTTTTCATATGCAAGATGGATGGCAGGATTGGGAAAGAGAATTCAGAAACTTGTAACACAGAACTATCAAGTGGTCAATGCACGCATTTCCAGTATTAATGTTGGTGTGGAAGATCTAAATGGGAAATGTAAAATATTAATCAGACATAATGACAAATGTCAAATAAGGTTTGTGATCAGGAAATGCAAGTTCTACGCAATATTTGGGATCCTGTTGTCATTATTTTTCCAAAATGAACTCTGAAATGAGCTGTTTTAAAACATGGTTTGAACAGAAGTTTACCTGAAGTGGTTTGTTGCCTCATGCTAAGTTGCCAAGTCATTGGCAGTTGAGTGTACATTAAAAATATGATTAGCTTTTTTTTAAGGAGGTTTTCTTGCAGTGCAATATGAACTATTCAAAAGCAACATCATGTTATTAAGGAGACACCCAGCCCTCTAGTGTTGACTGATTTCTTTAATCTTTGAAGAGTAACTTAACAATCAGTGTAGAAACCAGTTTCATCTTTTGGATCATCAACATCCTGTCTTGTCCCTCCATGCGGACACTATAGTTAAGAAAACCCATCAATGCCTCTATTTTCTCAGGAGACAAAGAAAATTTGGCATGCCCACTACAACTCTCTCCAACTTCTACAAATGCACCATAGAAAGTATTCATTCCAGTTGTATCACAGTTTGGTATGTCTCCTGCTCTGTCCAAGACCACAGTAAACTACAGGGGGTCATGATGGAAACCTAGTCCATCACTCAAACCAGCCTCCCATCCACTGACACTATCTACAATTTCTGCTGCCTTGGAAAAGCAGTCAGCGCAATCAAAGACCCCATGCACTCTGGACATATTCTCTTCCACTTGTTCCATTGGGAAAAGGATTCAAAAGCCAGAGGACATCTATCGAATGACTCAAAAACAGCTCCTTTCCTGTTCTCATCAGTTTTTCGAATGGACCTACTTTGCATTAAGTTGATGTTTCCCTACGCCCTAGCTATGACTGTAACACTTCATGGTGCACCCTCCTCTTCCACAAGTACAGAATGTTTTCATGTTTAGCATGTAAGAAACAATATTTTCACTGTATACTAATACATGTGACAATAATAAATCGTATCAGGGATAGGTAGGTGGTTGGTTATTATTATTGTCAGTATTAATATTGTCACTATTATTGTTTTACAGATTTAAGCTAGAATATTGGTTTTATTTAAAGTAAGAGCTTGGAAATATAACACTTACTTTATCAAAATACTAACTTATGCTAGATAAACTAATTACAGAGTGTTGGCAGTGCAGGTGGCGTGTTGGAACTGCAACTAATGTAAATTGGTTTGGCTAGTGTGATTCTGATCAACCATACCTATAGTTAAGGCCTACAATTTATGGAACATTGAGAGATTATTGAGCTGGATTCTGAGCAGCAGACATTGCGGGGCTAAAGAGTCATCCTCTGATTTTAAGATCATGCCACTTTGTCTTGATTTCCAAGATATGAATGTTTTAGAGGTTGCATTACATCATAATCAGTCTTCTGTATGTTTAGTCTACAACAGAATAAATGCAGCCTACAAGTTAAACTAGATGACATCTTATCTACTATTAACTCAATCTCTCTTTGGAGAGATTGAAGGATTACAAGTGCTTAAGACACATATCAAATCAGATCTCAATAAGAGTTTAATTTTACATAGCAAAGATAGTGGGGAATGAACTTTTAAGGCTGCGAATATCCGTACTGATCACATGTTTATGTCACAGTACCTGTAAGCCCCACGACTTGCCTGAGCTTGCAAAATCTTACTAACTGTCCTGGCTAGACTTTTTAACCTGTGATTATCCTCTTTCCACTCGCATTGTCTGTACCTGTTACGAACTGATTACCCGTTAAGACTCACATTCCAACCATTAACCTGCAATTGAGTCTGTCCACATATGCCCTATGACCGGTGTAAATATGACAGACCTGAATGTGAATCTGTGATTGTAATATGGAATATATTAGAATACCCGTTTAAATATTACAATAAGAAGTCTCACAACACCAGGTTAAAGTTCAATCGGTTTATTTGGTAGCACGAGCTTTCAGAGAGCTGCTGCTTCATCAGGTGAGTGGAGAGTTGGATTCACAAACAGGGCATATACAGATACAGACTCAATTGCAGGATAATGGCTGGAATACAAGTTCGAAAGGGTAATCAAGTCTTTACAGGTACAGACAATATGAGTGGAGAGAGGGATAATCAAGATCAAAGACATATGAATTGTCTCTAGCCAGGATAGTTAGTGAGAACTTGGAAGCCCAGGCAAGGTGTGGAGGTTACAGGTAGTATGACATGAACCCAAGATCCCAGTTGAGGCCGTCCTCGTGTACAATCTTGGCTATCAGATTCTGCATTGTCATGTGTCTTGAAGGCCGCCTTGGAAAATGTTTATCTAAAATCAGAGACTGAATGCCCTTGATTGCTGAGGTTTTCCCTGACAGGAAAGAAATGCTCCTGCCTGGTGATTGTCAAATGTTGTCCATTCATCCGTTGTCGTAGCATCTGCATGGTCTCGCTGATGTACCATGCCTCAGGACATTCTTTCCTGCAGCGTTTCAGATAGACAGTGTTTGCTGAGTCACATGAGAATGTACCGTGTACCTGGTGGATATTTTTCTCACATGAGATGATGGCATCCATGTCAATGATCCGGCATGTCTTGCAGAGGTTGCTGGGGCAGGGTTATATGGTATGTCGTGGTAGCTATTCTCCTGAAAGCTGATTAGTTTGCTGTGAAAAATGGTCTGCTTGAGGTTGTGTAATTGTGTGAAGGCAAGTAGTGGGGTGTAGGGATGGCCTTGGTGAAATGTTTCTCTTCATTGATGACATGTTGAAGGCTCCAGAGAAGATGTCGTAGCTTCTCTATTCCGGGGAAGTACTGGATGACGAAGAGTACTCTGGCCATGCCCTGTGCTTGTCTTCTTACGAGGTTGCTGTGGTTTTTCACTGTGATGTGTCAGATCTATCAATTGAGGAGTCAAGCACCATAACCTGTTCTTATAAGAGCGTCTTTCAGCATCTGGAGGTGTCTGTGGTATTCCTCTTCATCTGAACAGATCCCGTGAACATGGACGGTTTGTCCACAAGGGATGGCTTCTTTAACATGTTTTCGGTGGAAGCTTTAAAAATGGAGTATCAAGAGATTATCCGTGGGCTTGCTGTGCAGTGAATTGCTGTGGTGATCGTCCTTGTTCGATATGCATATGTCCATGAATGCAGCCGATTCTGGAGAGTAGTCCATGGTGAGTCTGATGGTGGGATGAAACTTGTTGATGTCATGATGTAGTTGTTTCAGTGATTCTTGGCCATGAGTCGAAAGGATGAAAATGTCATTGATGTATCCAGTGTATAGCATCTGTTGTTGGTCCTGTGCAGTGAAGAGGTCTTGTTTGAACCTGTGCGGAAAGATGTTGGCATACTGAGGTGCGAATTTGGTCTCCTTGGGTGTTCTGTGTGAATGGATGAAGAACTGGTTGTTGAAGGAGAAGATATTGTGGTCCAGGATGAAACGGATGAGTTGTAGAATTGCATCTGGAGAGTGGCAGTTGTTGGTATTAAGTACTGAGGCAATTGCAGCAATGCTGTCATTGTGTGGGATGCTGGTGTAGAGTATCGAGACATCCATTATGATGAGGAGTGTTCCTGGTTCAACTGCTTCATGGGTGTGAGTTTCTGTAAGAAGTCTGTAATGTTGCGACAGAAGCTGGAGATTCATTGTATGATGGGTTTCAGAATGCCCTCGACGTAGCCACAGAGGTTCTCATACAGGGCCTCATTGCTTGATGTGATGGGACGGCTGCATTGCCTACTCGCAATGTCTACACTTGTAAATTTGATTACCTATTAACATTCACATTCCAACCATTACCTTACAATTGAGTCTGTGTCTACATATGCGCTGTTGTGAACCCAACTCTTCATTCAGCTGAGGAAGGAGCAGTGCTCTGAACGCTTCTGCTACCAAAGGAAAACTGTTGGACTTAACCTGGAGACTCCTTACTGTGCCAACTCCAATTCAACGCCAGCATCTTCACATCATTTAAATGCTACTATCTTGATCTGGTTAAAAAAAACTCTAATACTGACTAGTGCATGTCATGGTGTGAAAAAGTGTAGTGAAACTGGGCAAACTGTGGCAGCCAGAGTTTCTAGATCAAATTATCTAGATAATTACTGTTTTGATGATAATGACCTAATGCTGGTTTATTTGGTAAATCTGATTAACTGCATCTTAAATGGGAGATACATAACAGAGTATATTATTTTCTAGCTTTCATTCCTTTATGCTAAAATGTTGACCACAGGAGGGATTCACACTCTACAATGTAATTAATTGATTGTGGTGGTGAGCATCTGTCTCTTGATTTTAATCCTGCGATTAGGCTGAGTTGATAATGGCACATTACTGCGAAGAGAAACTGTGTTTACCACTTTATTAAATGTGTTGATGGTTTCTTTGCCCAATGCACATGAGTATGCAGTACTGCTTTTTTGTAAAAGTAGTGTGCATTTAGATGGAACTTTTCCTTCTGGCATTGCCTTTTTATTGGTTTCTGTGTCCTATCAACATGACCTGAGTTTTCTCTCCTCTCCCTGTAATGTCAACCTGCAAAATTAGAAATCACTGGAGGGTTAGAGTATGTCAGAGCAGTGGGACATGAAGAAAAAAATCTACAACATAGAAGTTCGGCTGTTTTCTCCTGCCTTTCATTGGCATAAATTATGCAGGCTTAGAAGCTGCCATGGCAACGCAAGCGGTGTGTAAAATGCTGGTTTTGTGTGGCTGAGTCCATTGTTTCATAAATAATCACAAAGGCAGCCAACTTCAGACTCAGTGGAAGTTTGCATTTGATTCAAGTAGGCTGTTTCAGTTGAAGATAGTTTTTTTTAAAACTAAGCTTTCCATTGGGTGGGGGGGGTGGTGGGTGTGAAGAGAAAGAAAAAAAGCTTGAACAAATTGGAGCACAGTGAAATTTACTACAGTGAGCCATTAATCATTTATTCACTTGTCCACACTAGTTTGGAAAAGTGACAACAGCTAATCTCATTTATGCTGTTGCCCAATCTGAACAGCGTGGTTGTTGAGATGTATAAACATTGACAACTGAGTTTAATCTTACAAGAACTATCCTCTAAATTTCATCAGTGATTGCTGTTTACAACTTATGCTTGAAGTGAAAGAGGGACATGTACAATATGTCTTTAAGTAAAGATCACTATTTTGATGAAGGATGGACTTTATTTTATATTCATTACTATTTAAATAAAGGAGTCTGCATGGACTGGGGCTATTTAGTACTTGAGGCAAAGGTCAGCCCCGGACCATTCAGCTCACAAACCTTTTAGGTCGTAGGTCATATGTTATGAACTCCTTCACTCTATCAGTGCTAATAAGCCTTCAGGTAATGAATCTGGCTGAGGCAGTGGATTCCAATGGAAATTGTATTGAGGAGCCTCTGGGGAAATTCATTTTCAGTAGCTGCTCCAAAGATTCAAAGAACAGATATATATATATATATATATATATATAATATCTGAGCAATGATCTAGAACTGAAAATCTAATTTCATTTCAAAGCACAGTCTGAATCATGGAGCGGAACTGTGGAATTAAAGAAAAATGTAAAAGTATATGAAAAGAAGAAGAAAAGGATTAGAGGAACATGACCCCAAAGACTGAATTTGAACATCTGTATATTAATAAAATATTTAAAATTTTATATCTATGTATCCTTTCTTGTGAATTTTTTCTACTAGAAACTCAGTTTTCAAAGACATTTCAGTAACATTTATTTGTGCATTATCTTACAGACTATAGTTGGGAAAACACAGATTAAAGAATTGCTTTGAATCTTAAAGTTTTGTAGTAAGGATAGATTTTAAAGTACTTGAATAGAGAATCCCAGAATAGTTCTGACCGTCCAGCATGTTCAATGTATTCGTGTATGACATCTGTAACTTATTCTGGCTTGTTGTATTTGGTACATGAAGCCTACCCTCACCATTGTGTACTATCCTTTTGTCTCATTTGGTAGCTGGATTCTCCCTTTTGAGTACAAAGGGGATATTGATGCCCTACTCCAGGACTTTGTTTCAGTGGAGTACATAAGTAATACAATCCTCTGGCCTCTCCACAGCGGTTTCCCAGTAGTGAGAGTGACACAGCATTGGCTGGAGACAGGATTGCCTGGTCCCACTGCTGTCAATGGAATTTCTCATTGATTTCATCTCACGCCACCGGGAAACCTGCAGTGGGGGCATGTTATTGGTAGGACCAGAAGATCCTGCTGGTGAAAAGATGAAGATGTGGAGATGCCAGCATTGGACTGGGATAAACATAGTAAGAGGTCTCACAACACCAGATTAAAGTCCAATCAGTTTAGTTGACAGTAATCCCACAAGCTTTCGGAAATGCTATTCCTTTGTCACAGTTTCTGTAAACTGTGTGTGCCTTTATATGCTATTTTCTGATCAGAATCTTCCATACAACTGACGAAGATACACCGTTTCCGAAAGCTTATGGGTTTACTATCAAATAAACTGGTTGGACTTTAACCTGGTGTTGTGAGACTTCTTACTGCGAACATCAAGCCTGTCGAGTGTTGCAGTGCTAATCTTCATATGGGACTTTAAAGTCAAGCCTTCATCATTTTATTTGGTGGTTCAGGTGGCTGTTAGATGTCTCATGACATTCTTTAAAGAAACTGAGGGAGTTCATTTGGTGCCCTGGTCAGCACTGTTACTTCAACAAATACCAACAGAAAATACTGGATCTAATTGTTCCATATGGTTATTCATATGTAGACTGGCTGCTGTGTTTTGATGTAAACCAGCAGTCACTGCATCTCAAAATAATTCATTCCTTGTAAAGCACTATAGTATTTTCTATGAGACAGGATAAAACACCACAAAGGCAAGTCCATTCTTTTGTCTGCCTGCTTTGTCCCACTTGATTTACCTAGACACTGTACAGGCAACAAACACATGATTTAAACATGCTGTCTTTTTGTAAGTGCTCAAGACACATTTTTGCAAAGGCTCATACATTTTAGTTATTTTGGTCCTCTATACAATGTGTTGGAAATTGTTACATCAAAAGAATAACCCACAAAATAGATATCATGGGGGAGAAATTTGCACAGAGTTCATCCGTTTGACTTTGCTGGAAGAAACTCAGAAACTCTGGAAAAATAGCACAGGCGAATTCATGCGGTTCCTCATCACATCTTTCAGTAGGAACCCAAAGAGCTTAATGTAAAATTAATAGCTTAAAATGTTGTCACCATTACTACGTAGGCAAGTCTGGCAGCAAAATCATGCAGAGCTGTTGGCATTTTATTTTAGAAAAATAGAAAGGGACTGCAATATTGTAATGGCATTGCTGCAATCCAGCTAAAGACAGTTGTGGGTTTAGATTCCTCCATGTGCTTCCCACCAGTTAATATATTTGTGTAAGTTCCTGAATTGCTTGCCTGTTTATTTTGATTTATAGAAGGAATTAAGCACCTAGATGTAATGTGAAGAAACAAATATCAATCAGAAATGTTCAAAGAGATATTCAGTTATTTTATTATAACATATTTATGTCTTTTTTGAAGAAAGGTAGCTCTCTCTCTGAACTGGAAGACGTCTTAACTGATCATATTTAACAGCGCTTGGCTCATGCAGAATTCCTGGTTTGATTAGGTGCCCATTCATGTTCTGTTTGCATTTACGTTAGATTTTCCTGAAAGAAAATTGCAGGAGATGTTGTAATAATCTTGGACTTCAGATCATGGGCAGAATCTTCTGGAAGCATGTGGTTGACTCTTAAATGCCCTCTGAAATGGACGAACGAGCCACTCAGTTCAACAGCAATTAGGGATAGGTAATAAATGCTAGCCCAGCCGGCAACATCCGTGAACGAATTAAAAAATTAGAAAGCCAGCGGCATCACTCTGTCTGATACAGTGCATGCTAAGACTGCAGTTAAACCTTTAGATATTGCCCCTCAAGATATGCCGCAGAGAAAAGAAAAAATGGCTTCATGGTTGATGGATGCCTCATTACAGATTCTCTTCCAAGTGTTCCAGGAAAGGTGGAGAGTCCTGTTTTCCAGAGGTGGCAGCATGAGGGTGGTGACCAGCATAGCCTAATCCAGGAGAGTACTTTGTGGCTCCTGGATATCTTTTTGGATCTGCACTCCATTGCACTGGGCATGAGTGCAGTGTATCAATGGCAAGAACACGTGGGTGTTGAGGCACCTTAGTCTCTCACCATGTGCCCCTTCTCAAGGGGTTAGGAAGGTGCCATTGTGTACCTATAAGGAGAAAGGGTGCCAAGAAAACATCTTGGGGGACATTGTCCTAGCACACTTCTTGGGTGCTCTAGCTCTCCACCTTCTCCAACAGTTGACTACCTGCCTGCTGCATGCAGTCATAAATCAGAAAGGTACACATCGATTGCTTGTGGATAACTTAATTCAGGTAAGATTTCCTTTTAATGAGCATGCATAACATGCAAATACATGCAGAAAGGCTTTCCAATACATGCTGTCTTGCTCAATCCATCTTCAAATTTCTCTTAACTTAATAGCTTATTCTCCTCTTGCTATCGGGAAGCTGATTTTTGGCCTCCTGCTCAATTAAGCTCCCCTGCCTGCCTTGCTTCCTCCAGCACAGGCTTCCGCCCCATGTTCCCAAAAAATGTGTAAAGAGGACTTTAGGAAGCGGGTGTATAAAATTACAATTGTCATAGTAAAAAGCCTGTAGCAGTTTCCTTGCTAAAACTTTAATTGCATAGCTGCACCTTTTAATTTTTCTTCAAAGGAAACCAAGGTAGGAGAAAAGAAATGAACAAATGGTAAGGTTGAATGCATCCAGAGACTGTAAATATAGAAACTTCAGAAAGTGTGCGAGTTGCAAGTGATTGCTGGATTTAATATTTGTGAGAAAAGGAATATACTTTCACCTTTGGTTATACGTGTTATTTCAGAGATGAAGAACTCTGACTGAGAGTGGGCATTAAATATCAGCAATATTGTTCTATCTGGTGCTTGTTGTTACGTGTAGAATAATGTTAATAGATTACTATTTCTTGTTTAAGTTAGTGTCATTTAGAATATTTCTCAGTTTGCTAATGTTGACAAAATATTTGAATGAATTTCAGTTTTTCCTCCTTTATACTCTTACTGACCTCTATTGACTGAAGGAGATAGATCACTTAGTCATTTTTTTGAGTGATACCATAAATGCACATCATAAGCATTCTTGGTGCAAATAAATGTCTGATGTGATCTGAAACATTTTACAAGATTTCTTTTGGAATGAAATGCCTAATTTTGTGCAGTAAATATTGGAAGATTTTATTAATGTTTGGATATAAATATTGTGAGTTAATTTGAAGCATATAGGAAAAGTTATTTCCACACAATGTTTTTGATTCCTTTTTTTTATCAGCTGTGATTATTAACAGTTTATTTAATGTTGTACATGAGAGTTAAATTAGAATGATGGAACCCCTGGAGTATTGGGTTTGGAACATCAGCCATGTTCTATGAATTTCATATTAGTGACACTAATATAGATGCAGCACAAACAAAACCCTTGAGTGACAACTGGGGTCAATCTTATGTATTATTTCACAGTTTATACTACCCCACCTCCTTCACTCCTTAAGTCACTGAGTCAAAAAGTCTCACTTGACAAGAAGGAAGGCAGAAATTTTGAAGTGACACCTGCAGTGATCTTTAGGGAGGGTGTATTGGGATGAGGAGAAGCTTAAAGAATCATAGTATGTTGCACAGTATTGAACAGGACGGATTACTGCAAAGACAACTGAACAACGAGAAACACTACAGACGGTTAGCCGCAGTATATCAGCACAGAAACAAGCCATGTCATCACCAAAATGTCTGAAGTAAACAAAGCAAGCTGATTGACTCAAACTGAGTTTCAGGAGATATGAAATTTATCCTTCACCAAAGCACTTGCCTAACTATAAGCTCAGTTTTAAGCTAACATGTCCAATATAAGTAGATAGGTAATAGCATGAAAATGACATTGGATCACTTAAACGTTCCATTTGTTCTGGAGCTCTGACTGCAGCTATCATGGATTCTAACAGATTCTGACTGTAGAATCAGGAGTCAGCTATAGTCAGTTAACGCGGTCCATCGCTTCTGCAAAGGAAAGCAACACAGAATAGTTGGCAATAGCAGGACACTGAGGGAGGAAGTGCAGATATCCGCACATTAACCTATCATGTAAAGGAATTATGGCTAATCATAGGAATCAATTGTGGCTTGGCAGTTGGGGATGGAGGAATTGGAAGCAATAGGCCTTCAGTGGGTTTGTAATAATGCACATCTTTTCCTTAGGTCCATTAAATAGTTGTTTCGGTTCGCATGCTGGTCATATGTTTCCAAATTAAAGTGTTTTTCCAGAAGAAGTAAACAGTGATGGGCAAGAAATTGCACATCTTTCTGTCAACAGCAATACTGTTGTCTCCTTACCCATCCCATCATTAATTCTTTCTTTTTAATTCAGCAACCTAGAGACAAACACTTAAGTGGGAGCATATATACTGTGAATAAAACATTATTGTGGGTCAGAGAACAAGGAATTTGGAGAGGATGTATGTGTAGATTGAAACTAAACAGCGGCATAACAAATGTTAGCTTTTTGGCTACAAAGCTTGTGAATGATGATTTCTGGGTTCTATCATGAAATGGAGATTGTAAATAGTTTGTGGCATATGGAGATTCTTTGCAACTTCCCTAAGCTATGCATGTGTGGTCATTGGGAGAGTGATGAAGTTCACTGACTTCCTATGGGGCAATATCTGAAAGAGTGTCACATTATCCCAGTGGATCCTGGAGAAAGTGGCATTTCCAGGTACATCTGCATGTTTTCCATTGTTCCATGAAAGATTCAAGGAAGTTAGCCAATTCAAAGTAAAGCCACTGAATGAAAATTCATAGAACGGTTACTGTCATAGGGTCTAATGAAATCTTTGTCTTAAGTCCTTAATTATATGTATTAACTACAAGAAATACATACATATACACAGTAGGGTTCAAGGTTATATGATTCAAACTAGGAGTTGAATCCATGCTTGTGCACATGACTCTGTCCACCATGAGACTGACCCCTGGGTGCAGACCATGTGTTTTCTCACATCACATGCAGGAGTACCTTTATAATTTCATATTAATCTTATATGTACCAGCCTCTGATACTACATTTGCAATATGGAAAGAGGCCATATAGTCCACCATGCTGTGTCAACTTTGCAAGAGCACTGAGGCAGTCACCCACCTTCTTCCATACTCTTGCAATGTTTTTCTAATTAATTATTCAAGTCCCTTTTGAAAGACCATGATTGCATTGTCTTCACTACACTCTCAGGTCGTGCATTCCACATCATGATCACTCATGTGTTAAAAGGCTTTTATCCATGTCTGGATTCTTTAGCCAATCACCCTAAATTAATGTCCTCTGCTTCTCAAACTTTGTGCCAGTGGAGACAATTATTCCTTTCCACCCTATCTGGATCCATCATGATTCCAAATACCTTTATCAAATCTCTCAGACTTTATCTTTAAAGAGAACAGCTGCAGATTCTCCAACCATCTTCTGTAACTGAAGTCCATCACCCCTTTTTCTGCACTCTCTCAAATGCTTTCACATCCTTATTATAGTGTGGTGCCCCAGAATTCGACACAATATTTCAGCTGAAGCCAAAACAGTGCTTTACAAATGTTTGCTTTAACTTCCTTAACTTCTGTCCTTTTATTTGCACAGCCCAGGATTCCATTTCCCTTATCTGCTTTCTCAAACTGATGTGCCATTTTTAATGATTTGTGCACATCTCTCAGTCCTGGACCCCCTTTAGAATTTTATCCTTTATTTGAAATTGACTCTCCTCGTTCCTCCTATGACAAAATATCTTCTTCATAAGTAGTTCCTCAGAGTCAAGGATGACTTGTTTCCACAGTAAAAGCTTGTTCTCATATGATTGAGGATTCCATTGTTGGACTTACAGTCTCTGACACAGGTGGACAAATGGTTGTTGGAAGAGATGGTGGGTGGGAGGGTGGGATACCCAGGTTGCCACATGCCCCTTCCACTGTTGACACTTGGCTTCAGTTTGCTCTCGGTGATGAAATTTGAGATGGTTTTGTTCCTTCCCAGATGTTTTTTCTTCATTTTGGACCGTATTGGGCCAGGGATTCCCAAGTGTCAGTGAAGAAAAGTATCACGTACAAAAATTATCATATCACGCTTCTCTGCATTGAATTTCATCTGCCACAAAACCACCCAATTCCATTTACTTCTCTGTGTCCTCCTGATGTCTATCACTATCCTTCTTATCATTCACAATACTTTGTCTTGTATTATCTGCATATTTTGAAATTGTGCTCTGCACACCCAAATCAAGGTCAGGAAAAGCAGTGGTCCTCATACTGATTACTGTGGAATCCCACTATATATCTTCCCAGTTTGAAAAAGAGCCATTCATCACTACTCCCTATTTCCCATTATTCAGCCACCTTCAAATCCATGCTGTACTGTTCCTTTTATTTCATGGGGATTAATCTGATAACCATCTTCAATGGCATTTTATTAAATGTCTTTTGGAAGTCCATATATACCACATTTGAACTGCAACCTTCCGAATGATTTTTATAGGTTTAGTATTACTTCTGGTACTGTACTTAATTTTCCTATTTATGAAACCTTGGATCCCTCTTTCCAAGTATTTTTTAGATTTTGCAAATCATACTCACCATTCTTTCTGTTTTTCTACTTTTTAAAATTTTATGTATATCCTCCTTATCCTTTTTCACAAAGACAGCTTACATTTCTCCACATCAAATTTTATCTGAAATATAATATATGAAAATGATGGACAGGAAGAGAAAACCAATCCATCTATTTACATAAATCTGCCGGCATCTGTACATCCATATACCTGAAGTTTCTTATGCTCCTCTTCATAGTTTATCACACTACTGTCTGCATATTTTAATTTTGTGTCCCTTGGATATAGATTCAAATACAGATTTACACAGGTGCAGCGAGAATAATAATCCTATCACTAACCCCAAGGATATCACACTGTACATTATTCCACCAAGTACAATATCCACTAACCACAGCTGTCAGTTTTCTGTTTTTGGTTACAATGTATATCCGTGCTGTCCCATCTTCTTTGACACTGCATTACTTACTATTAGTGAGTAATTCCTTTCAATTGCTCTTTAAACACTTTTTGAAAGTCCAAGAAGTTAAGATGCATTGCTTGTATCAATATACAACTGTTATTTGTTAGACATGACTTGCAGTTTGTAAGTTCTTGTTGGCTGTGTTTAATTAACCTAAATTTAACTGTGCATTAATACTAATTCATGTTATGGTTTTTAGAAGCAGACCTACTACTTAGAATGGTCTACCTGACCTACACCTTTCTCTCTTTGAAAACACAGTTGTTATATTTGGAAGATCTGTGGTCAGAGCCTCTGCTGTTTCTTCGCTGATTTCCTTCAGCATTGTAAGATGATACTTTAATTATTCTTTTACTTATTGGTCCAGACGTTAAATTTCTAACAATAGCCAAAACTGAGATGCTTGTCACTATTTTGAGGGCTACAGAGAATTGCAACTTTCAGTGAGTTGACTTATGTAGAAACTCTGAAGTTGCAATTTGTCGGAAAGAGTTTTGAGGGAACTCCCTCTGATGATCCCACTGGGACCTGTCAGCACATAAACTTGTGCTGATTTCTCACAGCCCTTTCACTCACACTCCTGTTAACAAGTCTCTCTACCCCATCCATCCACCACAAGGCAATCCTGCCTCTGATCAGAACCCTACCCCATCCAACACTACCAAGGCTGCTCACAGAAGTCCCCTCTGTATCCCTGACTCTATAGTTCTGCTGATGCTAGAGAAGAGCTGGAGATGGGGAGTGGAGGCAGGGGCGATTGGAGGGGCAGGGTGGATTTTGGGGCAGTGGGAGGGGGAGAGGCTGGTGAGCTGAGCCAGGAGAGGAGCGGGGGAAACCAGCAGTACTGTGGGGGAACTAAAATTAAAAGTTGAATAAAGAAAATGTTTTAAATGATTAAAGATGCATTAAAAATACTTGTCTTTCTTGAGCTGAAGGCAAACCTCAGGGGGCATGTCTTCAGCTCTTGCCCTCAAAGGACATGATTTTGCCATAATCATGCCTCAGTATTTAGATTCCGTACTCAGTTTGTCAGTGGATCCATGCTGTAGCTGGAAGAGCAAGTTCCTGCTTCAAAACATTGGAAAGTTAGCAATATAATTTAAGATACCTCACTGCTTTGCTGCTGACTACAAAATCCAGGCCATTATCTTTTTGTTCAATGCTTTGTTAATTTTCTTTCTGTTCCCTGCCTGTCTTTTTTCTTTTGCTCACTTATTCTTCTAATCTCCTTTTGCTGCCCTCGTTGTTATCAAAATATTTGAGGATGTCCATTGTATGATTTAGTATTAGTTTATATGCTGTCATTATTTATTATCTGTTTAAGTAGTTTTTATGGAAATGGTATTAAAATCTTCAAAAACCATGAGTCACTGGGAAGTACAGGTGTGCCTGCTGATAATTACTTCATCAATGGAAATCTATTGGTAAGAATAAAATCCAGGGGGAAGGCATTTTAATATCCACAATAATAATTCAGTTTTTGTTTGTATGGATTTTCTGATTAGTTGATGGTTTTATAAGGGGGGAGGTGGTGCTGTGGGAGATTGAGCCTAGTGCACATATCTTGGTTACTGGAGCCTGAACACTGCTCTTCGACCAATGCCTTGTACATTTGTACCAAGAATTTCCTACTTTCATACTCAATCCATCTTGCAATAAAGGTCAAAATTTCATTTGCCTTCCTAATTACTTGCTATACCTGCATGCTAACTGCATACTAAAATATTTTTCAAATAATGGGAAGGAAGGAGGCGGGGTTCTATCTTGGGGCTTCCCTTTATGGATCAGGAGGAATGTGAATTCTCTAATACAGTATCTTCCTTCCTTCTATCTGACCATCAACACCACCGCACCCCCATCCTATCCAAACACCCCAGATTCACTTGTTCCTAGAGATCTGTGGACCACCTTCTGCTTTCTCATTGCAGCCCTGGTCGTGCCCGCTAATGCGCTCTTTGAACTGCTGGCCAGTTGGTTTGACTTGCAGTTCCTGTGAGGGAAATCCCACACTAGCCATTTGCTCTATCTAGCTTGCCCGCATGGCTTGTTGTCTGCGGGGTGGCTTGATGTGAAGTGGATCAGCTACACACTGACTTTGCTGCCAATAGTGGGAGTTGTCGGGTGAGCTGTTCCTCTCTACTGTAATATTCATCCATTTGTATCCTCCTCACAAATTACTTTCATACCTATTGTTGTATCAGCTGCTAATTGGATATGTTTGGTCCCTTCAGCCAAGTCATTGATAAACATGGCAAATAACTGAGGTCCCCTGCACTGATCTCTAGTTAGTTTGTAGCTTAAAAGTGACCCATTTATTGTGACTCTCTGTTTCCTGTTAGTTAGCCAGTCCTCTACCCATGCTAATATATTAACACGAGCACCTTGTGCCTCTAGAACCAGAGGGCACAACCTCAGACTAAAGGGACGATTCATTAAAACAGAGATGAGGAGGAATTTCTTCAGCCAGAGAGTGGTGAAGTCGGTGGAACTCTTTGCCACGACCAGGCCATTGCGTGTCTTTAAAACAGAGATAGATAGAACCTTGATTAATAAGGGAATCAGGGATTATGAAGAAAAGGCAGGAGAATGGGGATGAGAAGAATGTTAGCCATGATTGAACGTGGAGAAGACTCGATGGGCCGAGTGGCCTAATTCTGCTCCTATGTCTTATGGTCTTATTTTGTGCAGTGAACTTTTATGTAGTACCTCATCAAATGTCTTTAAAATCCAAATTCACTACTTCCAATGATTTCCTTTTATCTGTCCTGTTGCTGATTCCTCAAGGAACTTTAATAAATTTGTCAATAATTAGGCCAACATTTATTGCCCATTTCTGCTTGCCCGAGGGCAGTTGAGAGTCAACTACATTGCTGTGGGTCTGGCCAGACGAGATAAGAATGGCAGATTATCCTCCCTGAAGGATGTTAGTGAACTAGATGGGTTTTTCCAATCATCGGCAATGGTTTCACGGACATCACCTGCCCTGCTATTTTTATTTTATTTCAATTTAACTATCTAGCTTTCAAGTTTAGATATTCAGTTGATGATAATCAGTTAAATTTAATATACTCAAATCTACCAATATTTGGCTAAACAATTGTCCTGATTTGGAAGAAAAAGAAACTTAAAGTTTACCAATAACTTACCAGCACGTCTGCTTAAAGTCTCATGGTTTCCGCTGTCTGGTCTTGCTGTCTCCAACTCTCTCTCTCTTGGATTGGTCCATTTTTGTAAAAGGTAAAAACAATGTTTTCTTCCTCACTGCACCAAATTCCCTTATTTACCTAGTTCCGGATCTCAGCCCTTTGTCTCACTACACTGTGTTTCGAGCTGCCACTTTCATGTAACTCCTGGCTTCAATAACTGGGTCGTGGCCCTCGCAGCTCCCTGGTCTTGGATACTTGCTCAGTCCTTGCTGCTGTTTGGCCTCACTTATGATGTGCAGTCCCCAGTCCGTGTTGGAGGATGGTGAAGTGGCATGGAAGGGCTGGTGACTGCATAGGATGGAAGGGGAGACAGTATGGAAAAGGAAGAATGAGGATGATGTGAGAGAGGAAGGAATGCCAATATTGAGGATGTTGGATAGTCTGGGATGTGTGGAATAGGTGATGGGAATATAATGGAATGAATGAGGGGAAGGCATATGAAGAAGGGGTGGAATGGGGGATAGGATAAGGATAATTTAAGTTCGAGGAAAAGAATAGGATGAGTATACCATAGGAGGATGGCATCAGAAGGATGGAAATGCATGGGATGAAAATTTAAAGAATTACTGTTGCAATAAAAACACTAATTTCACTGCAAATGCTTTATTCGTCGCTGCTACTTTGTAAAATGGATTGATCTGTAAACAACCCTCCCTCCGTCCCTTTCCAAGTGCAGACAGAATTCCTGCCTGCTGCCAATCATTAATCATTTGAGCGTGAAAAGGCAGTGTGCTTATTGAAGTTGGCCAATTAAGAGCTCACCATCCTGAATATTCAGGCCATTATGCATTTTCAACATAGATTTCTGAACCATTTTAAATGTAAAGCAAGTTTGGCCTAGATAGTTTTGTTATTATTACCAATTTGACCATGGATAGAAGCCAAAATTAATTCTAAAAGGAAAGAGAAACCACCCTGTGAGGCAGTTATTGATTGCCCAGATACGTTACTGGGCAGATATTGTTCTGGCAGTAAGTGATGTCAGTCTTGTTATTGTCATTATTTAGAATGTTCTTGTGGTTTGCTTCATTTCAACCCAGATGACTTTTTATTGATTGATTGATTGTCCTGGTTGCAACATTGTATTTTTGGAATTACTCAGTTCTTATGTGCTTGAGTCCCTTTCCAGGTAGTCCTCAGTTTGTTAACTGTAGAGATGATGTGGAGTTGTCGGCATTAGACTGGGGTAGACGCAGTAAGTAGTTTTACAACACCAAGTTAAAGTTCAACAGGTTTATTTGGCAGCATTCAGTTCAGTTCACAACAGGGCACATGTAGACACAAACTCAATTACAAGATAATGGTTGGAATGCGAGTCTTAATAGGTAATCAAGTCATTACAGCTGCAGACAATGTGAGTGGAGAGAGGGTTAAGCACAGGTTGAAGAGGTGTGAATTTCTCCGGCCGGGACAGTTAGTGAGCTTTTGCAGGCCCAGGCAAATCATGGCGGTGACAGATAGTGTGACATGAACCCAAGATCCCGGTTGTGGCTGTCCTCATGTGTGTGGAACTTGGCTATTGGTTTCTGATCAGCGATTCTGCATTCTGTGTCATGAAGGCTGCCTTGGAGCACTCTTTCTCAAAGATCAGAGGCTGAATGCCTTTGACTGGAGTGGAAAACTCCTGTTTCGTGATTGTCAAGTGGTGTCCATTCAACCGTTGTCATAACGTTTGCATTGTGTCCCTAATGTACCATGCCTCGGGACACCATTTCCTACAGAGTATCATGTAGACAATGTTGGCTGAGTCACAAGATCGTGTATCTGGTGGATGGTATTCTCATGTGAGATGATGGTGTCCGTTTTGATAATCTAGCACATCTTGCAGAGGTTGCTGTGGCAGGGTTGTGTGGTGTCATGGTTGCTGTTCTCCTGAAGGCTGGATATTCTGCTGCATACAATGGTCTGTTTGAAATTGCAAGATTGTTTGAAGGCAAGATGTTGAGATGGCCTTGGTGAGAGGTTGTCTTCATTGATGACATGTTAAAGGCTCCGGAGAAGATATTGTAGCAGGATGGGAAGTACAGGATGACGAAAGGTACTCTGTCCACTGTGTCCCATATTTGTCTTCTGAGGAGTTTGTGTGGTTTTTCATTGTGGCATGTTGGAACTGTCGATCGATGAGTGAGTGCCATATCCTGTTCTAACATGGGCATCTTTCAATGTTTGTAGGTGTCTGTTGCGATCCTCCTCGTCTGAGTAGATCCTGTGTGTACAGAAGACTTGTCCCTAGAGGATGGCTTCTTTAACACATTTAGGATGGAAGCTAGAGACGTGGAGCGTTGTGAGATTGTCCATGGGCTTGCAGTACAGTGAAGTGCTGAGTGAATGTTCTTGATGGGGATGTGTGTGTCCGAGAATGCAACCGATTCTGAAGAATAGTCCATGGTGAATCTGCTGGTGGGATGGAACTTCTTGATGTCATCATGTAGTTGTTTCAGTGATT
The DNA here is from genome assembly GCA_024679065.1 of Sphyrna mokarran. Classification (NCBI taxonomy): domain Eukaryota; kingdom Metazoa; phylum Chordata; class Chondrichthyes; order Carcharhiniformes; family Carcharhinidae; genus Sphyrna; species Sphyrna mokarran. Next base: position 67,591,931 of record JAGIQG010000002.1, read on the forward strand.
GTTTGCCATGAGTTCCAAAGGAAGTAAATGTCATCAATATATTTAGTGTTTAGCATCAGCTGAAGATCCTGTGTGATGAAGAAGTCCTGTTCAAACTTGTGCATGAAGATGTTGGAAGATTGAGGTGTGAATTTGGCTGTTCCATGTGTCTTAATGAAGAACTGGTTGTTGAAGGTGAAGACATTGTGGTCCAGGATGAACATAGAACATAGAACATCTCAGCACAGTACAGGCCCTTCGGCCCTCGATGTTGCACTGACCAGTGGAACCAATCTAATGACCCTTTAACCTAAACTATTCCAATGTTATCCATATGCCTATCCAGTGACCATTTGAACGCCCTAAAAGTTGGCGAGTCCATAACTGCTGCCCTTACTACCCTCGCCATCCAGTGGATATCGCAATGAGTCTTCCAGCCAATAAAGGGTTATTAGTTCAAAGTAGGAAGCAGCAGCCAATCGGCAAAGGAGTACACGGATTTGAACCATAGACCTATAGGTCTGTAATCAAATGTTCCACTGCTCATTATACCCCTTCACTTTTATTTATTGAATTTAAATTCCACCAGCTGCCACAGTGAGATTTGAACTCCATCATTTCTGACTTTTCAACCATGAGCCCTTACTGCCCTCTGAGTAAAGAACCCACCTCTGACATCCATCCTATAACTACTACCCCTTAATTTAAAGTTATGACTCCTCGTGTTAGCCATCATCATCTGAAGATAAAGGCTCTCACTGTCCACCCAATCTAACCCTCTGATGATCTTGTATGCCTCAATTATGTCACCTCTTAGCCTTCTTCTTTCTAATGAAAATAACCTCAAGTTCCTCAGTTTTTCCTCATAAGACCTTCACATCATACCAGGCAACATCCTGGTAAACCTCCTCTGCACCCTTTCGAATGCCTCCACATCTTTCTTATAATGCAGCGACCACAACTGTACGCAATACTACAAGTGCGGTCGCACCAGAGTTTTGTACAGTTACAATATGACCTCATGGCTCCGAAATTCAATCCCTCTACCAAAAAAAACTAACTCACCCTACGCCTTCTTAACAACCTTATCAACCTGGGTGGATGAAGCCTGTTACCTGTAGAGAGGGAGAGATAACAATTAGAAGAATCAAGACTAGATTCAAATGAAACACAGCAGCATTTTTGGAACAGAGTATAACAGTTTTCTGATAAACTACGCTTACCCATGGGAGTGTTGGTTAAGTGAGTGGTAGTTGTGAGACATAATCTAAATCAGTTCTACTTGACACTGGAGAGTGAGTCAAATCGCCTAATGATCACTTAATCACTGATTCATCCTGTGTTAAATACCTATTATAGCTTTTATAATGGGTCCTTGTTTTCTGTCAAACGCTTCTAGAAATGTCTCTGTGAATTGTTAATGCTTCATATTATAGTTTTAATGTGTTGAACTCTTATTATCAGTTTCAAGTGCAGAATTATGCATGATCACAGAAATTAGTTTAACTCAGTAGAAGCAGTCTTCAATATTTTCAGGCACACACTTTTTATTCAAATAATAACTAGGCATTGAATTGTTTAATGCATTCATTTAATATTCCTTTCTGTGCTATTTTAGTGGAGGTGTTAATGCATTTGTTTTAAACTGGATAATATCTCTGCTAACTTAGCACAGAGAGGGATTTCAGTTAAATATGTTAGCTCATGATGTAATTTCAAGGCCTTGGATTTTAAGCTATTTTTCAATTTTGTGAAATAAAACTCTCATATTTTGGATTCAAATAAATGAAAACATGGGCTGTGGATTTCATGGAAGCAGTGGCCCGGGCTTATGGTTGAAAAGTCAGGAATGATGGAGTTCAAATCTCACTGTGGCAGCTGGTGGAATTTAAATTCAGTAAATAAAAGTGAAGGGGTATAATGAGCAGTGGAACATTTGATTACAGGTCTATGGTTCAAATCCGTGTACTCCTTTGCCGATTGGCCGCTGCTTCCTACTTTGAACTAATAACCCTTTATCGGCTGGAAGGCTCATTGCGATATCCACTGGATGGCGAAGGCACTATATAAATGCAAATCTGGCTCAGACATAGTGATGCTAGTTTATTCATTCCCTACCATCTTTGGCTGAGTTAGGGGTTTAATTTATTGTTCTTGTGCTCTATACAACAACTTGGCAGTGCAGTTAATTCAATCTCAAATCTTATTTTATGGAGATGCTAAATTCCAATTTAAAATGTTGTTGTATTTCTCTGATTTATTTTATACTTACATAGTTTTAACCCTTTTAATTGTGTAAGTTATTTTCTCTTTTGTTTCTGTCCATTGGTTATTTTCCTTCTGGAGTTGGCTTGAGTGTGCATGAAGTTTCTTGACTTGTGTTGTGAGTTTACCTTCCTCTCAAAATGCCTTGCCTTTACGTGGATCCACATTTAATAGATGGTTGAAAATGGGTGCTGCAAAAGTGAACCTTTGAATGGCTCCACATTGTTGCGGTAATGTCATCATTTAAAATTTCACATCAAGTGGAAAATTTCCAAATTTATTTGTGTGTTTGAATAATCCAAATGGAAGATAAGTATCATAAACTGAACACGTGAAAAATGAGAACAACCCTGATAGAGTCTATCATTAGATGGGGTAATAAGTACACTGAGCAGAATGGTTTAGTTTGATTTGAAAGCTTTATTGCCTTTTTCCAAAATATTAAACTGGTTAGTAAGCGTTTTTTTTTACTGTCTTCTAGATACTGGATTAGAATAACGAGGTTACTACCTTATTGCAAATAACTGGCTGCTTTGCAAGTTTTGATATATTGTTCTAGATGCTAAACTAGTTTGTGGGTAATTTTGCATTGATCTAGTTATAGCATTGGTATGTCCTATTTTGCTCAGGTCAATAAATGGTACAATTAAGCACAGCCCAGTCCATTAAAAGAACCCTCCTAAATATATCTCCAGCAACTTTGCCCCCCTGCTCAAGTCACCAGTTAAAATTGCAGATGAGTTCTAATTAAATAATTGGAATCCAGTATGTAAATGAAAAGAAGGATTCCACCTGTTTTGAAGTCTTTAGTATCCCATATCCAGGCGCACTGACAGTTCATCAGTTACATGTAACAAACCAAATGGGTAGTCAATTAAAGTTACCCTGGTTACTTAAGTGCTGAAAGCCGCCAGGAAATAGTACACTAATTTGCTGTACTGAACAGGTGGTAAGAAATCTGTCCGTAGCTTGTGGATTCTTTTCTACTAATGCATGTAGCATCCTAATGATCAATTCTAAGTATGAGGTTTCCCTTGTAAAAGCCAAAACTTTTCTTGTAGAACTGTTTTTTACTGTACTGAGGGGAATAAAAAGCTATTTGATAGGCAACTATCATAATTTCTTTTGATATAATTCACAGTTTCCCAAACTGTGAGTTGCAACCCTCAAAATGGATATTTTGGGTTGTGGGCTCGAGGTAGTAATGGCTGTCTTAGAGCTTGGACTGAGAATTGAGAACTGCGGTTCCTTTAAATCCTCACCTTTCTTTCTCTTGTAGCCCAATTCACAGATCTTTGAGGTCTGATCTCTGCTGTAGAAAGAGGCTGTGAAAGATGTGTTTTAGTCAACTAGGTACGGAAGTACGGTTAATGAGATTTACTCAGAGCTGCAGTGTGTGGGTAGGCTGGATTTCAAATAAACACTTTCAGGCAGACTGGGTTAACATAAATTCTTGATCCATTAAAATGGGGTCACACCAAAAAAAAAGTTTTGGAAGCACCTGGATAATTCGTTACTGCCTTGAAATGGCATATAGATTTTTCAGCCACATTGTAGGAAGTGTTACTCTAACACTTAGGCACTGTTACTGTAGGCACTAAAAATGCCACCAAGTGAATTCTAGTGACCACTTTTTAACTTGCTGAATCTTTCAAAGATTCCCACCAAGCTCAAAGGGGATAATTTGGTTTAGACCTATTTTGGGTTGAGAGTGCTAATGTTCCAAATTGGGCTTCTCATTTGAATGGATGGTATCCAGCGAAAGTTCATCCTATTTGCTGGAGATGATTGTAGCAATTCTCTGGTACGTTCTGGGATGCTAGTAAAGTGGACAGGGTGGATTTGAGTGCAGGAAGACACCAGCATCTGGTAGTGCTGTGGAATACTATCAAACTCACTGTTTAGGTCCAGCAGCCCCTTTGAGGACTTATACTTAGGCCTCAGAGAACAAGTTGAGCAGAGCATGCCTACTACATGCTCTAGTTAGTTATTTCTGCTGAAGTTTGGAGCAGGGTCATTAAAAAGGCATTAGGCCCATCATAAGGGCATGCCAAGAGCAAAAACACTAGCTTCAGATGACAAATATCACCCGATCCATTTACAGCTTTGAAATACTTGGTGCCATTTGAGTGTGGGATGCAGCTGTCCCTCAACATTGGGATTTCTGGCATCTGCATCTAAATAAAATGGGCATGATAGGCTTCAGTTTCATCCCAGTTGGTTATAATTGTATTTGGAAGAAAAATATTATCTCTTTCACACCGCCTAGTTTCAGTAGTTGAGATTACAAACTCAAATCTTGGAGTCGAGTTTAACTCAGGGTAATTATCATGCTACCACTGAATCAAAAGTGATGCTTTAATGCCAGCTGATGCAGTCCAAACCATGGAGAAAAAGTTGGAGATTGACGTGTTAAACCTGTACAGGCTCATATCAATAACAGACTGTGGATTGTTTTCCCATTTGATTTACTGGAACAGTGAGAAGAAGAAAGCTAATTTTTAGAATCAGAGGACTGAGATGTTTTGGCTAGAAAACATGATTGTTTTCAGCATTATAACCACATTTTTTGTAGAGTTATTTTTGATAGTAAATTATATTTTAGGTAAAGTACTATACCAATAAACTACTTCAGGCAAAATATTATGTTAAGACAAGACTATATGAGAGAGAAATTTAGGATCATCAGGAATTCATTAATCATGCAAAGGGTGATCAATTTTTAGGAATGCAGTTTTGGGTAAGGTTTTTGTGATAACCCCCATGAGGTCCATGAGGAATCACTGATTGATCTCCCTGTAAGGTTTGTTAAGTATAAGTTCCCCTGGTAACAGGCAGTGGCTAATTCAGCTGGAACTTGTTACCTAAGCATTTTATTATGGGCAGGCCAGGACTGGTTCTGCTGAATGGTAGTCCTAGACAGGAATTAATGTGTGTATGGCATGGTAATGGTTTTACTTTACATCTGTAATAAACTATGTGCCTTTCCAGTCAGACTTTCTGAGATATTACAGTTGTGCAGGCAATAACTCTGGGATTAAGAAACAGTTAGGTGTAGGCATTGGACAGGGGAGGGGTGGGGAAGGGGAAGGGGTGGGGAGGAAGGATGGGGTGGCTGCTATAGATCATTTTATTGGGGAATAAGATGAGTTGGACGAAATGGCCTTCTTTATCTGCATCAATCTTGCAATCTCCCAAAAGTAATAAAGCAAAACCCTAGGATATTGATCCATCATCTCATCTAAACTATTCAGCTATCATTTGTGGCTGAGCTGTGATCTGTCTTCTTTGACAAGTTGTGAAATGTTGCAGCTGATGTGTCAGCAACAATTCTAAAAGTTAATGACACTGGCTTTGGTTTGTGAGGGGTGAGATTGTGTTGGGAGCTGTATTATTCTCCTAAGCCAATAATTCATAGTTTTTTTTCACCAGCTTACTATGATTACTGTCACTCTGTTCTCTTGAGCTCTTGAGTGAGGGAAAACATTGTAGAATTGATTTTCAATAACACTTCATATCCAGTAGTTCTAGTGGAGAAGAGTGGGGAGGGATGAACTTCAAAGGTAGAAGCATATTGTAATGGCACTGTAACCTTTTGTTGCTAAGACTGGAATGAAAGACTGGGAGAAAATCTCCCTGCTGTGCTTATTATACAATAAGCATATATGATGAGATCTTACCCACTTATTGCACCTGTCAATCAGCGTAGCAGGCCTGGAAAATCACAAAGGAGGATAAAAAAGCAACTTGCGCCTCTTTGCTATTCTCCCAGACTTGTTTTGCTACCAAGATCAAAAACCAATAAACGAGAGTTAAAAGGGTTTACCTTCTTCCTGGACAGCATCTTGCAACCTCATGGAATCCTCCTCCTCATGCCAGTGAGAATCAGTACCAGTCTCCACTGGTGGAGACCAGCATGGCCATGCTGGGGGGAAATTATTGGTCATTGAAGTCTTTGTGTGGTCAGGGGCATAGCCAGGCAGTTTCCCGGCAGCCCAGTTGAGCACCATAAAATGACGGAGCAAGAGGGTGGGGCCTGAGTGGGGGTGGGGCTATGACACGGGGAGGTCTGCAAAAGGGGGTCTTGAGCAAGGGAGATGGTGTGACAGGGTTGGGGGGAGCATGTTGTACGTCTGCCAGGGATTTCATTAGTAGGTTCCTTATGCCCCGATTCCAGTGGCTTGTGTTGCTGTGAGGCGTAGCCATCGATAATGGAATGTTGGGAGGGAGTTTCGATGTCGGGGTGGGTGGGAGGAGGTCTCCCAATTCACTGAAAGATTGGATGCTCTGCACTAAACTTCCTCAGCGTACTTAGGCTCCATCCCTGAAATCATGAGGTTCTTCATCCATTTATTTTCTTAAGTCAATTTCCATAAGAAATTGCAGTCATGTTTAGTAAAAGCACACACTGAATACTGTATTAATTCTTCTTTAAATGAAGCCTCATGATCTCACTCTCTCAAATATTTAATTTCCTTGTATTACAACAACAAAGACAGATGAGTACATGATGAAAGTGTATTGGGGTCTACATCAAAGGAACAAAGTAAATGCATCCTTGATCTTCAGAATAAATTAGTGAGCTGAAGATGTTAATGAGATGCCCTGACACAGCTTTCTTGCTGGATCATTGTGAATTTTAGCCTGCAGCGAGGTTTAGACACAAGTTGATAGTGAGGGAGTGGTGGTGTTTATCGGGAAGGGAGAATAAAGAAACGGCAATAGCAATTTGCAATGTAGTGTAGATTTAGGAGGAATGCTCTTGCTCCTCCTGATATCAGAAAATAGTAATATTTTGCAAGTATTCATGCCTTTTTAAAATAATATTCTGCACTCACTTTACAGGCTATTAGTTGGCATGTTCAAGGCCTGGAATTGCCATTGGAGTTCATACATTGCAAACTCAAGCAGAGGAGACAAACTTAGGAATCCTAAAGCACTGCTCAATTGATTCTTATGGTACTCAATTTTACTCTGTTAAATGGGCTCTGTGTGTTAAATTTTGATTCCACAGGCTATTTGTGGTCCTGTCTAATAAATCTGGGCCCACAGATATTAGTTGTGCACTTTTGTTGTCACACTCATGATGTAGTATTAAGTTTTTAATGTTTCAAGCATTCAACCTGAACTTCTTGATTAAGGATGTTGAAATTTGACCCTGTTGTCTTTCATGTTTTTCTCTTATAATTTATGCAACTGAACGTGGATAGGAAAATCTGTGTCAAAATTGGTATGGCCCCTTTTCAGGCAAATCATCAACTGCGTGCAGGAAGCACCTGCCCCGATTTGAAGGGTTACACAAAACTGTGCTTTGGACCTGGGGGTCGGTAATTTGGGTGAGCTGCTGGCACCTGTTGTGTTTCCAGAGGCAATTGAAAGCGGCCACTTGAAAATGAATTTTGAGCCCCTGTCTGACTGCCACCTGCCAATGCAAGGGGGAACCAGTCACATGTTGTTGGTAGTGACATTTAGGAGCAACCTGCAATCAGGGGAAGCATCTCCTAATCCATCCAAGCTGACAGTTAAACTGAAAAGAAATGTTGACAAGTGGTAGTGAACTGCATTGAGCACCATAAATCCCTACATGTAGTGAGCTGGCTAAGCACTGGCCAATTTACCAGAGGGACTGTAAAACAGATATCATGGACTCAACCACACATATATGAGGTCCAATGTCTGCTTTAGGCGACCGCATGGGATCCTTAAAACTCATCCCACCCAATTGGAGCTTAGGTGTCAGGTATTTTTTGCAGAAGTTGGTGATTTTCTGTGCTTGGTAAAGATCATAGTAAAGACCAATTTCTCTTCCCCTCCTACCTAGATGTGTTGTAAATTCCATTGAAAAGTTATCTTTTTAACTAAAAAACTGCTTGTATTTAATTCCTGATGTTTGCTGGATAACCTTCCTGAAATGTAATAGATCTATAGCTGGCCTGATACAACCTACAGTTAGAGCACACTGCTGTGAGGTGTAGTTGGTAAAGAAGACTATCACATTTGCTATCTCAGCTGGAACAGCTGTTCCTGGGAGATATTGCAGTCTGCTCATCAGGGAGAAGAATGCTGACTGTGTTTTTACATGTGCATTTTGTTATCCCTGCATGCCACAGGTGTCATTTTCTACAGTGCTTTTCTATGGTTACTAAGTTTGCAGATGACACCACAATTGGCATAGTAGACAGTGAAAAAAGTTATCTCCAATTGCAATGGGATCTTGATGGAATTTAGTTTAGACAAATGCAAGGTAATACATTTTGATAGATTGAACCAGGGCAGGACTTACTCAGTTAATGGTAGGGCGTTGGGGAGAGTTACAGAACAACAAGATTTAGGGGTGCATGTTCATAGCTCCCTGAAAGTGGAGTCACAGGTGGACAGAATGGTGAAGAAGGCTTTCGTATGCTTGGTTTCATCGGTCAGAACATTGAATACACGGGTTAGGATGTCTTGTTGAAGTTGTGCAAGTCATTAGTAAGGCCAACATTTGGAATACTGTGTCCAGCTCTGGTCATCCTATTATAGAAAGGATATTATTAAACTAGAAAGAGTGCAGAAAAGATTTACTAAGATGCTACCAGGATTTGATGGTATAAGGAGAGGCTGAATAGACTGGGATTTTTTTCTCTGGAGCGTAGGAGACTGAGGGGTGACATTAGAGGTTTATAAAATAATGAGGGGAATAGACAAAGTAGATAGTCAATATCTTTTCCCAAAGGTAGGGGAGTCTAAAACTAGAGAGTATATATTTAAGATGAGAGGGGAGAGATACAAAAGTATCCAGAGGGGCAATATTTTCATATAGAGGGTGGTGATTGTCTGGAGGTAGTAGTAGAGGTGGGTACAATTTTATTTTTTAAAAAGCATTTAGTTAGTTCTATAAGTACAATGGGTACAGAGGGATATGAGCCAAATGCAGGCAATTGAGATTAGATTAGAGGTTTAAAAAAAAGGGCAGCACGGGTAAGTTGGGGCGAAGGGCCTATTTCCATGCTGTAAACCTCTATGACTCTTCCTTTAAAGCATACAGGGAAAAAAGGAATGCTTGGGAGTTGAGACAGAATTTAAGAAAGAGGAGGCTAAAGATTCATTTCAGATTATGCACATTGCAGCCTCAGTGTATTTATGGTGCAGAGGATGGATAATGAGTTAAGTGTCAAGGACTCAAATTAAGTTGACTGCTTTGTCCCGGCAGGGTAAGCTTCTTGAACATGGTGTTGCTGTAGCTGTTCAGCCAAGTGTTGTGTGTGCCATCACAATCCTGATTTGAGTTTTGTAGTTGGAAGAGAAGCTCTGAGGGATTAGGAGTTTGTCCATTCATTGCAACTTCCTATATACGACTTTATATTGGAAGGGTGCTCATTGATGAGATGAGCTTAGGGTGCCTACAAAAGGCAATTCAGGTACGTGATCTCAGGATGGCAGTGATTGAATGGCCACAGTCATTTTCCGGAGTGACAGATATGGCTCTCGCGACTGGAGGGCATGATTTTTGATTCCTGTTGACATCTGGTTTGTTACTATTGCTTTTGCCATATTTGGTCACATGTTGCCTTGATGTTGGGGTAGCTATGCTTCCCTCTCTTGTGGCAGTCATTTCTTGCATTCATGTGGGAATCAAACAGGGACAAGCTCAGCCATATGGAGCACCAACAGAGAATCTTAGTGAATTTTAAAAGAAGTAGCAGTGAGGGAGAATCTCCGGGCAACAGGACACCATGGGAGGAGCAAATGTCAGAAGATTCTCAGGATTCTGATACAGGAATTCGGAGGGTGAGTTATCAACAACTTTTTTTTTAACATGGAGAGCCTGTGCAAAGTGAACTGAGGAGATTGGTAAGTAAATGGTGAGACTTTTTTTAATGGAAAAGAGCAGGAACTGAGAACCAGAGCATAGATTTGGCAATAATTTTCTTTGCCTCCAAAGTAAGAAACTATAATTTGCAATTACTTTGCAACATTAATAATATAAGCTATGTAAACCATTTCAGCAGAACTAATATAATCAATTCAAACAAATTAACTAATATTAATTAGTCTATTTGATTAGATATGGTAAGATTGTATGTGTGGTTGGGAGTTTTTGGGGAGCATTTCAATCGTCAACAGCTTTCTCTGTGATAAATGTAGCTTGAGCAACCTCAGTTCAGAGTAATTCAGCTGGTGTCCAAGCTGCAGACATTGGAGCATCGGGAAGGTTGAGCTGATAGAATCTTAGCCAGCAGTCACAGAACCAGTAGAGAACCCCCCTTCTCTGAGTAGGACCGATGGTATCAAGAGCCCATTGGGCACTTAAGTGACCATCTTTGGGTCTTTTCCATGATTAAAACCCCATGTGGTAGAAATCCCACTCACGGAGAGTTGCCAGTTGCTCATAGATTGACAACTCTTCATGCTTCTAGCATCAGCAGCAGAGGCAGGAATACACCCACCAGGGATCCATAATCATTGGGGAATCTCAGACTAAGAGTGAATGAAGGCAAGATAGAGATCATGGTGTGGGATCATGGGAGGGAAAGGGGCAGGGGACTTAGAGGCAAAGGCAGGAGGTGAAGTTCAGTGGACGTTCCCTTGCCTGATACTGGGTTCCTCAATTGTGATGTAGAGATGCCGGCGATGGGCTGGAGTAAACAGAGTAAGAAGTCTCACAACACCAGGTTAGAGTCCAACCAGTTTATTTGATAGTAATCTCACAAGTTTTTGAAATGGTATTCCTTTGCCAGGTGTGTGTGGACTTCAGCCTGGTGTTGTGAGATTTCTTACTGTGTTCCCCAATTCTGCACAGAATGTCTGAAAAGTAGGAATCTCCCCACTGCCTCCAAATGAAGGATTCCCCCCCCCGCTCAAGACTACCACCACCACCCATCAGTGGAGATACTGGAAAGCCCAACATGGTTTGCTGAGCGGCTTTCCGAAGTGCAGGAAAGATGCATGGCTTCCATTTAAACCCTGAGCCTGCAGTAAATTGCAGTGGTTCAGGGATAACGGATGTTAATTTGCTCATTCGGCCAAATAGACAAGCTGCTGGGGGGAAGCTGGGAATGCTCTGTCAGCTGCTGCTAAAACACTGATGTGAAATCTGCCCTAAGAAGAATTGGGCCTGGTTGTCACATTTCTCCATCACTCCAGGCAACCTGAAATCCAGCCCATTGTTGCAGGAGATAAACATACTTATTAAGTTATAGAGTCATTGCAGTTTATATGGAAACAGGCCCTTTGGCGCAATTTTCCCATGCTGCTCAGTTTTTACCATTAAGCTAGTTCTAATTGCTCGCATTTCGCTCATATCCTCTATAATCATTTTACCTATCTAACTGTCTAAATGCTTTTAAAAAGACGCATTTGTACCTGCCTCTATTACTATCTCTGGCAGATCGTTCCACACACTCACCACCATCTGTGAGAAAAAATTGCCCCCCTGGACTCTTTTGTATTTCTCCCCTCTCACCTTAAATCTCTAGTGTTAGACTCCCCTACCTTTGGGAAAATATGTTGACTATCTATCTTATTGCCTGTCATTATTTTATAGACCTCTATAAGGTCAACCCTAAGCCTCCAAGCTCCAGGGCAAAACGTCTTTGTCTATCCAGCCTCTCTTTATAACTTAAATCATCAAGTCCCAGTAGCATCCTAGAAGATCATTTTCGCACTCTTTCCTGTTAAAAACAGTTAAAATTCTGATTGCTGATGCTCAGGGAACAGAAGGGTGTGATTAAAGTCAGATAAGTGTAATGAGGCATGTAGTAACTCCTTCCAACTACTATAAGAGGAACAGATACATGGGAACACCACCATGGGAACCTGGAAACCAGTCCAAATCAGTCGCTATCCTGACTTTGATTTGATTTATTATTGTCACATATATTAGTATACAATGAAAAGTATTGTTTCTTGCGTGCTACATAGACAAAGCATAAAGTTCATAGAGTGTGGAATGTAACATTACAATCGTAGCTAAGATATAGAGAAAGATCAACTTAATGCAAGGTCCATTCAAAAGTCTGGCAGCAGTGAAGATGATGTTCCTGAGTTGGTTGTACATGTCCTCAGACTTCTATATCTTTTTCCTCACAAAAGAAGATGGAAAAGAGAATGTCCTGGGTGCGAGGGGTCTTTAATTAGGCACTGGGAAATGTAGACCGAGTCATTGGATGGGAGGCTGGCTTGTGTGATGATTGGGCTACATTCATGACCTTTTGTAGTTTCTTACGGCCTTGGGCAGAGCAGGAGTCATACCAAGCTGTGACACAATCAGAAATGATGCTTTCTATGGTACATCTGTAGAAGTTGCTGAGAGTCATAGCTGACATGCCAAATTTCCTTAGTCTTCTGAAGAAGTAGAGATGTTGTTGGATTTTCTTATCTATAATATTGGCATGGGGGTGTGGGGAAACCAAGCCAGGTTGTTGGTGATCTGGGCACCTAAAAACTTAAAACTTTTACCATTTCTATTTCATTCCCATTGATGTAGACAAGAGCATGTTCTCCAGAATGCCTCCTGAAGTTGATGACAAACTCCTTCATTTTGTTGACATTGAGGGAGAGATTATTGTTGCCGCACCAGTTCACCAAATTCTCTATCTCATTCCTTGGAAATATAATGGTGCTCCTTCACTGTCACTAGGTCAAAATCCTGGAATTCCCTCCTAATAGCACTATGGGTGTACCTACATAGACTGCAGTAGCTGAAGAAAGCAGCTCATCATCACCTTCTCAAGGGCCATTAGGGATGGATGATGAATGCTGGCCTAATGAGCGAAGCCCACTTCCGTTGATTAAAATTTTAAAGGCCGATTGAATGGTCCAACATTAGGAAAGGGTGACTGGTTGAGAAACAACCCCTATCTTTACTTTAGACTCCATCCCCAACTCCTGCCCATCAGTGATCTCGCCATTGATGCTGCAATTCAATAGAGCTGTTGCCCTTTGATTGACTGGCAGCTCTCAACGGGAGTGAGTTTCACTCCTGAGGTCCTTAATCCCAGGGAAGGCCCACTGCTGTCTAGTTAAGTACCTGAGTGGCATTTAATTTGGTGGGCCTTCTCTAAAGACACAACATCAGGCTCTTGTAGCCTTTACAAATTGTCCACAGGATCTTGTCACCCATATAAAATAACACTGGTCATGACACAAAATTAGGACGTGTGGGATTTGGAGTGGATCTGTGGAAACAAAAATAACTTCTAACAATCAAATACAACTCGCACATGGAAATGCTTGACAAATATTCTCATTCATAAACCCATTCAAAGCTTTTAAATCTCAAGTGACTGATTAGTTATGAAAACAAACGAATTTCTATTCAGACCTCATATCAAAGATAGCTAATCCCTTAATAGTCTCTTTAAGCTGTCAATCAAACTTTGAACTCAGAACCTTCTGCTGAGATAATTTCGGTTTTTGAAACTCAGTCAAGCATTCATTATGAATGCTGACACAAGAATAGCCCCCAGGAGATTAAAAAAACTTCAGACTATGACATAGGAACAGACTTTATCCACCCTTCAAGAATGTTTACATCTACTCCATTAATTTGTGACTCCCACACATCGAATGAAAGCTCCGGCTAGATCTGTCAAAATGAGGTCTGTTTGAACAGAGTGCTAAGTGGGCTTTGGGTTTTCCATCTGTGTGAACGATGCCCTACCCCCTTCCTCTTTTTGTAAAGATTGAGGTTCAAATTCTCCTGTCTTGCCCACCATAGGAACTGTAGTGGATGAGACAGAATATTTGGTGGACCATTCAAAGGTTCAGCTCAAGCGAGAATTTCATGTCTTGTGCGTACATGGCTGGAGAATCCCACCTTGAATCTTTTGGAGATGCAGGTGGAATTTCTTCAGTCTGATCCAGTCCACCATTTTTAAAGGTTCTATCTCCATGAAGAGACATGAAAGCAGTGCAGGAAAGTGGAGTTGAGGTGGAAGATCAGTCAGCGATGATGTATTGAAATGGACTTCATCAGGGTCTATTTATTTTGTATTTTATGGGCAAGAGTTTTCAGATGCTGACATTTTCTGACCTGCCACCTGGAGAGTCAGCAGTATGCATTTCTGGTCACAGCAACTCCATAGCCATTTTATTCTTGGAAAACCATTAATTGTCTGGTGATGGAACTTTCTTCCCTCACTCATTGGGAATCCTGTCTCAGAGGCTACTGACCAGTCAGATTGGTTGCTCTATAGTCTCAGCAGCACCAGTGGGAGCAGTAACCAGAACTGGAATTACAAGCTATCTCCAGATTCTAAATCCTGCAGTTCAGGACCAAGCAAGTGTGGGGATGGGTGGTCTAATCGTGGGGAAGGGAGGTGAGGGTCTGGAGATGAGATGAGACTGGAGAGAGAGTTGTGGAACATGATGGAGAGGCTGGGGGGTTGTTGGGGGGTGGGGGGGGTGGGGGGTGACTTGTGTATTCCTGGGATCCCATATTGTTCTGTTTGATGACAGAGACAGAAGTGTGTTTTTATCTATCTACATTTTAAAAGCATCATATTCAGACCTCAGGGTTATGAGTTATTTTAGGAACCTTTTGTAGAAGGTAAAATAATGGCTCAAACCAATAGTTTGAGCTGCGTTGAAAATGTATTTGATTCTGGAGGTTGCGGTTTGTTGAGGGTTAGGATGTTTCAGCTTAAGACTGTGGCTGGGATTTTGTACTCCTATTCGCATTAGATGATGTCACTGGGAATTCCTGCTGTTATTGTCCAGTGACGTCCAGTGGTCGCTACATGGATAATTCCTAACCCTCCCAGCCCCACTATAACTTCATCCGTACATATCAGCCAGGGGGTCAGCACCTGTGGTGCGCGGGGTGGGGGGAAGTGGCCTCAATAAGAGCCCGCTACAACAGCAGGAAACTGTGGGACCCACCCACAACTTTTCCAAAGTTCCTCACAATACTTTGGAGAAAGATACATTTGGGGCGATGGTACTAATGCTGCTTTTACCATCACTGTGCCACACAAAACAAAAGAAGGAAAAATTCTGCCCTGTATTTTTCACTACTGTCATATCCAGTATTGAGGAGTTATTTAGTGCATCTACTATGGTGTATTGCATTATAAACAGAATTCCACAAGCATCTGGATGTCGAATTTGCTAATCTCCTTTTAAAAATCTGTCCAGTTCTGTCTTGCAAGCAACTGAGCTGTTGTTTGTTCCTTCTGGCAGTGTGGAAGATTTTGCAACACCAGCACATAAATGAAAACCACCCCCAGACCACAGCCGTTGGTCTGTAATTTCTTGGTTATGCTTATCCTGTTTACTTGAACAAACGGTGTAATCCTTTTGTTTTGGAAGAGTTATTTAATATTAAAGCAATCAAGTGATATTTAATTGTACAGAATAGCAATGGGTCACAACTGACGTGTTGCGATTTTTGGCATCACATTATTGGAAGAATGCAAGATAACATACCGAAATGGGAATAATTGTAAGCAACCAGGGTGAAGCCGATCAAAATAGACCGTCTTGTAACTTGGAATCTCCCATGCCCCTGCCAATAAATTCAATGGACGGGGTGGGGGAGGGGGGTGAATTTGATAGAAGGTGGAAAAATTGGTTTCATGTTCGCATCACATCCTTGCTGGTGAGTTTCTACAAATATTACCGGCAGATCCCTGGAATAAACCAGAGGCAAAGAAATTTAGCACAAAAATAGTGACTTTGACAACCATTGACAATTTATACCCACCTGTGGTCATCTTCCAGAAGTTTACAAATGGCTGCAACCAGGAAAATGTCTGTACTCCTATCTTTGGGGTACTGTGTCCTTCAAGTTGGTGATCTGTTTTCATCTCATCTTTCTTTTGGCTCTTTTCAAGGATAGTTAGGAATGGGCAATGAATGCTGGCCTGGCCTGATTGTTACAATCCACAAATGAATTACAAAGCCAGATGGTTGAGAAGAAGGTTACTTCTGCTTGTTTTGCTCCTGCTGGCATTGCTGATCCTGCTGGTGTTGCTCCTGCTATTTCTCACCTTTAGTTCTCATGTGGAATTGGCATTCGGCAGATTTTTAAAAGGAGATTAGCAGAATCGACATCCAGATGCTTGTGGAATTCTGTTTATAATGCGATACACCATAGTAGATGGAAATGTAGATTAAATGACAACTTCAAAGTAATAGAAATGATTTCCAAAATAGTGAAAATCACCACCAGAACAATGAAAGCACATTGTCTGGAAGAGGTCCTGTGAGCAAAAGTCTTTCATTCCAAGTGTGGAGCAGGTGTGAAATCTCAATATTGAAAGCATTTCTTTTCTGTCATATGTTCAGTCCCCTCAAATTCCACTGTGGTGAAAGAATTCCACAAATCATGGGGAATAAGTGTACACACTGTTCACAAGAAGCTGATAAGGAGCATTTTACAAATTTAAAATTGCCAACCAGTGTATTCCGTGGAGTTTTGTGTTCACTGAGGTCAGAGTCTGATGTACGTGGGCTACTGTTGGCTCTCTGATGGACCAGCAATTTCAGCCCCTTCCAACGTGCCATCCACTCACAAACCTAATCTCATTGTCAGATGAAAGAGATGAAATCTGATAATGCAGATAAAGAAAAGCAATAACTTAAAATAATCTTTGTAATCTGTTCTGAAAATGGTGCTGCAATAAGAGAGTCAACATTTAATATTAAATATTTAATTGTAAATAAAATCTAAGTCAGATTTATAATTTGTGAAATCGTTTGCACACTAGTTAGTTTTGAGACATTCATTTCTATAATTTATAATATAGACTGTGACTGATAACTCTACATATTTATGTTTCACATACCTGTATTTATTGGCGTTAAGTACCAACTTGCCACTGGACTGTTTTTTCATGCAAGTAAAGGCAAGATTCTATGCTTGCATTCCATTGAGTTGCTGAAGTACGTAAAAACACTGCTTTAAATCTACTGTATTCAAACTATATCTTCAGATACTTTAATTCAAGGGATCAAAATTTGCACAAATTTTGTAGCCTGTCCAAAATATGCTTAGGTGAATGTTTGAAAAAGTTCCCTTGCATCAATAGCTGTGGGACAAGTGAATCCAAGTGCATATTTTGATTCTCAAAACTGATACTTTTGTAAAAGGGGTATCCAGACAGAACCATAAATGGTCCACATTGGACCAATTGATGGATATGAGTAATTTTCCAAATCATCATCCTTAAATGGCCTAATTTGTTACTTTGATATCCTTTATTCAAAATGTCCCACTCAGAGTTTTTCAGCACCTTCTCTGAACTGCCAGCAACAGCATGATGCCACGAGACCCAGCCACGCTGTTCTGTCTCTGTAGGGGTTGTGCTTAACTCTCTGCATATCCCACTGCAGTTCCTCCTTCTGGAAGTTGCTGGAGAAAGGTTGGCAGGTGGTCTAACATTGACATCTTCCCTCAGATGAGCTGCTGGTGGAGTCACTGTCCGTTCAAGAGGAAAACATTATTGAGTTTGTGGGGCAGGGGGTAGAGGGGGCAGAAGGTACAGCAGGTTGTGGGCCAGGGAGTGGAGGGGCAAGAGGCACAGCAGTTGGGAGGTAGGGGATAGAGGGGACAGGAGATACAGCAGATTGTGGGTAGGGGAGAGAGGGGGCATTGCATCACACCTGGCTGAGGGGTAGTGGGGGCAGTTGATGAGAGTCTGCTGCAGGGCAGGAGGTAGGAGGTAGAGGGGGCAAGGGGCACAGCAGGAGGTAGAGGAGGCAAGGGGTACAACAGACTGCATCTAACAATGGGGGCACTTCACTGTCACATCCAGTGAGTATGTAGCCAGTTAGCTGCCCATTTATTACGAAAGGCATCAATGTCCACCACTTCTTTCTAACTCCTGCAAGAGCAGCAAAACAAATGGGCTTTGGGAAGCCTTTGTAATTGCATTGTTGGGTTTCCATGAGTTCCTGGCATTTGTTTCGACTTGTGGGATTTCCATTCCCTCACTGTTACTCCCATTTCTTTCAGTGAATGGGAAGAAATTTCCCTCCCGTATTGAGCCATTAGTGTTTAACATCGGATTCACTGAAGTTGAATGATTGAAAGGCCTAATTTTACCAGCACTCTGGTTAGACACAACCACCTGTCCCGCAGGAACAGCAAGTAATTAGGAAGGCAAATATTTAATTAATTTTTACAGGCTGTGGGTGTTATTGGCTGGGCCAGCATTTATAGCCCATCCCTAACTGCCCTGTATTTCAGAGGGCGGTTGCCAGTCAACTACTTTGCTGTGGCTCTGGAGTTGGCCAGACCAGGTAAGGACAGCAGATTTCCTTTCCTGAGAACATGAGTGGACATTAATGGAATGTTGCTGTTTATTGCAAGAAGAATAGAATAAGGTGAGAGGGGAGAGATACAAAATGTCGAGAGGGGCAATTTTTTCTCAGAGGGTGCTGAATGTCTGGAACAAGATATAGAAGTGGTAGTAGTCAAGGCAGTTATGACTTTGTCTTTTGAAAAGCATTTAGATAGTTACGTGGATAAAATGGATATAGAGGGATTTGGACTAAATGAGGGCAATTGGGATTAGCTTAGGGGCTTAAAAAAAGAATGGCATGGACAAGTTGGGCTGAAGGGTCTGTTTCCATGCTGTAAACCTCTATGACTCTAAGGACCTATTTCCATCAACCTGTGGGCCTCTTGGTTCAGATAAGCACCCAAAAACTTCCCAGACTAATCTCTGGGCTGGAGTCATGGAAAATATGGGAAATCCGTCGTAACGTTAGGGTGTTAAAGTGAATAAAAGAACATAAGACATTCACAACTCAATATATTAGATAAGGGTATTCGTAAAATGTATTGACTATTCAAGACTGCAGATTCTTATGTAATAATTCACATCTGATCACATGTTTGATATATTTAGCAAGACAATAAATAGGTTTTCCTTGTCTGCAATGGTCTCTTCGAGTACGATGATCTTTGCAATTTTTTTTTGTAACAGAGTGTAGATGCTCTAAGGGTCACTCTAATTAGTGATTAATCTTGGTACTTTTCCAGTGAGTCAACCATAGGGCTTAGCACCAATGAGCCATACTCATAGAATTCACTGCAGCTGTTTTCTGGGCCTTGCAGTAATGAATGTAGCTGTTTCATTTTGAGTTACTTAAAGTTGCTTCTGGGCTCCGAACTAATATTGTCAGCAGGTATTTGAGAAAGCACCAACTAACAAGCAGTTGAATTTAGAGTGTAAATAAATTGTACATCCGCTGTATTACACCCCTATAATGAGTGGTGAGTTAAACTTGCCTGTAGCAGAGAGAAAGAAAATCTTATGCTTTATACTTTAGAGCAAATAATAATGGACATGAACAAAGACCTCAGAAATCCATAAATGATGTAACCACATTAAAAGCTTTAATCATACATATTCACGTTACTTTTTTTGTCACTTGTTATTTCTGATCCAGTTGATTATAATTGCCATATATATATAGTAGAATCATAAAATCTCTACAGTGCAGAAGGAGGCCATTTGGCCCATCGAGTCTGCACTGACCACAATCCCACCCATAATCCCATGTATTTACCTTAACTAGACCCCTTGCAATAATTGGCAATTTAGCATGACCAAACCACTTAAGCACATAATAGGAGTGTGGGAGAAAACCAGAGCAGTAGATAGAAACCCATGCAGAGAACACACAAATTCCACAGAGACAGAGACCCAAGCCGGGAATCATATGTCATTAAAGGAGCAGTGCTCCAAAAGCTTGTGCTACCAAATAAACCTGTTGGACTTTAATTTGGTTTTGTGAAACTTCTTACTGTGTTGACCCAGTCCAACGTCAGCATCTCCACGTCATGTATAATATAATTTGTATAGAATATAAATAATTCCCCCATAAACTTTTAGCCTTGCAGTTGCTGCTTGGTGGTCCACATTCCTGAACTGCTGTTCTCAAGGCCTGTCTCAGGGACTTGAGACTCACTTTTTCTCCTGGTCTGCAATTTCGTAGTTTTTCCTGGCCTACTCTTATCCTTTTATAGTTAGGATCAACCGTAGTTTTTAAAAAGAATATTTGTTCATGGGACATGGGCGTTGCTGGTTAGGCTAGCTCTTGAGAAGATATTGGTGAGCCGCCGCTTTGAATCGCTGCAGTCCCTGTATACCTACAGAGCTGTTAGGGGGAGTATTCCAAGAAACTGACCTAGCGACAATCTCAGATGCAGCCTAGGATTCCTTCAGCATTGTTCCCAATGTACTAATTTAATTTTTGCTTTCTCATTATTTATTGTGCTCTCACTCGTGTTTTGATACAAGTTGATTAATGTTTTTTGCCCACACCTTTCCTGTTCACCCCTCCCACTTTCCATTTGATCCTTTGTACCTTCCATCAATTGTTTGCAGGTGACGACAGAGATGGAAGTGATAAAGGAACAGAAGATGTCTAAAAATTAAACATTGCAACAATATGTTACAAGAATGTAATTGGAGATGATGACAGGGAAAATGAAAATTAAACTTTGAAAATAAGAAGTAACAACTGTGGAGAAGTATAACTGAGAGCATTTTTAATCCAGGTGTGATTATTAACAAGTAACTGGACCATGGTGCTATAAGACAAACTAGTTCCCTTTGTTTTCAAACTGGAAAGTTTGGAATGGGCTCCCTAGAATAAATATTCCGCTCACATTTGGTGGCAATCATTCCCTATTCAGCTGCGCTAATATAATTGTCAAATAACCAGGTCATGGAACGAATAATCATCAGCTACTGGTGATGTTACCAGAAATTTTCAATGTGCGGGAAACATGATTTTTGAGTTTATTGTATTTGTAAACGAGTACACTTTAAATGCTATTTGGTGTAAACGTCAGACAACTTTCTGGTGTCATTAACAGGAAGTAGGAAATGCTTATAAGCTATCAGTTTAGACATTTTAATCCTTTTCATACTCCAGTGCTTTCCACTGACTGATCTGTATATTGTTATTAACAAAACAAAAATTGTCATTCTTGCAGGTCAGATATCTAATTGATTCACTGAAACATCCTGCACATTTTATAGGAAGCATGAGCTAGAAAAAATAATTCCTATTTCCTGTGTGGTGAATCAATATGCAGCTGGACACGGTATACATGATTCTGTAGCAACTATCTGTGCATCAGAGAAAGCAGAGTAAAACGTTTGATTCTGCATCTGTTTAGATAGCTCTTTATAAAATACAGAAACAGACCATTCGGTCCATCGGGTCTATTATGCTTTATTTGATCTCTTTCCACTAAACGAACATATGTAATAGGAGCAGTAATAGGCCATTTAGCCCTTTTGAATTTACTTTGCCACTCAATAAGATACTGGCTGGTTTTATTGTCAGGTTAACTCAATTTCCTGCTTGCCTCTCTTGAGTCCATTGTCATCAAAAATCTGTCTAGTTCTGCCTTGCATATATTCAATGACCCAACCTCCCCTGCTGTCTGGGATAGGGAATTCCAAAGAATAATATCCTTCCAAAAGAAGAAATTTTTCCTCATCTCCATCATAAATGGGACATCCCTTATTTTGAAATGGTTCCTCCTAGTCCAAAATTTCTTCATAAAAGTGAAACATTGGCTGGGGTTTTTGTGAAGTTAGGCTGAATAGAAAAGCCATTTTAACTGGTTGCTGGTTTTTTGCCTCTGTTCATGTTACTGACAATTTCCTCTGCGTAGGGTAAGAGTGTGAATAGCAAGCTTGCATGCAGCACTCCTGTCCTTACTGGCTCCATTTGCAGGAGTGAGTATTTCAGTTACCCCACAGTTTGTGTGAAGTCATGCCTATTCTGTTAGCAGACTTGGTTTGTGGCACCTCAGAAGTTACGAATCATGGTGGAACAGCAAGTCCTGAGTCAGGAACAAGTGAAAACAGCCATTCAACATTCTCTTTGACCTTGCATTGGCCAATTTACCACTGAACTG
Organism: Sphyrna mokarran; assembly: GCA_024679065.1. Classification (NCBI taxonomy): domain Eukaryota; kingdom Metazoa; phylum Chordata; class Chondrichthyes; order Carcharhiniformes; family Carcharhinidae; genus Sphyrna; species Sphyrna mokarran. Next base: position 67,614,048 of record JAGIQG010000002.1, read on the forward strand.
AACTGATTCCAATGCAAGTACACCCTCCTTAAGTAAGGAGACCAAAACTAGAATAGTATTATATGTACAGTTTCACAATACCTTGCAGTTATTCCTAAATTTCCCTACTTTTATACTCCAATGTCCTTGCAATAAAGACTAACGTTCTACTTTCTTTGCTAATTACTTGCTCTACTCTATATGTTAACATTTTGTAGTTCATGATGAGGAAACACAGATCCCTCTGTACTAGAGCATTTTGTGGCCCCTCTGTATTTAAATAATCCACATTTCTATTTTTGCTGCTAAAGTGGAAAATCTCAATTTTCCCACATACCAAATTTTTGCCCACTCACCTTATCTACATCCCATTGCAGACTCTTTGGATGGGATTTTCCGGCTGTGCTCACCCCAAGACCAGAAAATGTTCGCTGAGGTCAGCAGATCTCGAATTTTCCTCGGATGGTGATGACCAACACGAGGGGACATAATTGTAAATTAAGAGGTGGTAGTTATAGGACGGATGTCAGAGGCAGGTTCTTTATACAGAGGGTGGTGAGAGTGTGGAATGCCCTGCCTGCAGCAGTTGTGGACTCGCCTACTTTGGGGGCATTCAAATGGTTGGTGGATAGGCATATGGGTGATATTGGAATAGTTTAGGTTAGAGGGTCCACTGACCGGCGCAACATCGAGGGCCGAAGGGCCTGTACTGCACTGTAATGTTCTGTGTTCTAATGTTCTATATTCTATGATCTTTGCATGATCCATGTCCCACCTGCTATGATTCCCATGGCAGGCAGGAAGAGAAAATTCTGCTCTTTGTATCCTTCACACAGCTTGCTTTCCAATCTATCTTTGCACCATTAGCAAATTTGGTGACTAACACCTGTTCCCTTTATCCAAATTATTAATGTATATGGTAAATAATTGAAGCTCCCAGCACTGATCCCTGCTGCACTCCACTGATAATAAGTAGGGACACTACCCACAGCATCATGACCTTCCCATTGATGTATTGTCACTACAGAAGCAAATTTGGAATTCATAAGAAACTTCTTCACTTGAAATGGTGAGATTGTGAAACTTATTACCACATGGAATGGTTGAACTGAATAGTTTAGATGCATTTAAGTGATTGCTCCAGAAATACACAAGGGAGAAGAGTGAGTCTTATGCTGATGGAGTTTAGTGAAGAAGGATGGGAGAAGGATCAAATGGAGCAGATATATTGCCGTGAGCTAGTTGTGCAGAATGCTTGGATTCTGTGCTATATTTTTGATGTAGTTCTATCAACTAGATACTTATAGACGGTTCCCACCAGAGTGACTTAGGGAAGTTTGAGTGAATCAGGACAGATCTTTGACCTGTGGAGAGTAAGTCAGCACTGTTCTGGCCTGAAAAGTGACTCATTTATATTCAGGATGGATTTCAGAGCAAATAATGCTAGCCAACATATTTTTCGAAATAATCATTGCATCTAATTTCTTGACTGAGGATCTTTCCCAGTATCATGAAAAGATGATAACAGAATTAAAAAAATGAGCCAGCTGTTTGTGACTAGTGTCACTAGTGGCAGTCATTGCCTCATCTTAATCAAGTCTCCATACCATTGGAGATTCCAGAGTTCTTGCATATATCTATTACTGGATTGTGTTTAAAGTTAAGGTTGCCAATGGTAAACAATGATCTAACATAAATAGCGTTCAGCATTGCTAAAACATTTGGGGTCTATTTTCTTTCCGCACGTTCCTTCCCTGCAAGACATATTCCTAAATATGGATGTAAAGTGGAATTCAAGTAGTTTGCAGTTTACATTTGAATGTAATATTCTGAACTGACAATTGGAGACAAAAAAATAAAAGTTCAAATCCAGCAGAAATGCTGAAAGGAAATCATTTGAACTCATTTTCATCTCACAAAAGTGCAAAGTTATTGTCTGCCAGGAAGGATATATATCAATATAATTTTAATTTCCTGTTATCTTGTCACTCGTTTCTGAAATCTGGAAGGGGAATATAATGAATATGTTTTTATCAGCATTGATACTTTACAATCATTCTGAAGCACACAGAATGACACAAATGAACATAGAAACAATATGACAGTTATATGCAGTATGTGGAATAGATGTCTTTGTTATAGAAGTAACATTTTCTTTGTTGAAATGCTGTCTCATTCTTTCTCAAAGATTTGTTTAATTTTCAAAAACGATCACTGCACAGGGAATGATGGCAGCGTATCAGCTAACATTTTTTGCATTAAAGTTGGATGTCAGTTAAAAAAAAATAGGGTGGAAAATAGATTGTCAGGTGACGCAAAAAGTAATCTTCCTCATACTTGACAACAACTACACAAAATGATGAGATATAGAGAGATAAGATGCAGCAGTAAGCACAGACTAACTCCACATTGGAACTGAGATGCATCGTATTTGCATCCAGCAACACAGAAATGTGAGTGACGGTTTGAATGTAAACAGAAAGCAGAATATTTAATGCTTGTCAGGTGAATATTAAAGAGAATTGGAAACATTCCATATCAGTCAGCATCTGCAGAGAAAGAAGAGAAGTTAATGTTTCAAATTTATATCCTTCATCAGGACTGGAAGTTATCACAGACTAACAGTATTTAGAAGAAATAGAATAAAGGAAACGTAGGGACAATGCATGCATATACATAAGAAACATAATAAAATTCTTAGGTGGAAAGTGGGAGATAATTAAATGTCTGAAAAGATATTGGGATAGATTTTGACTTTGATCGTAACGTTACTGGGCTAACAATCCACTTTTCTCTCTTGATCAGAATGTAGCCTAACCTTGGGTAAGGCCTACAGCTGATGGAATAGTGTGTTGGTTATTAGATGTGTTTTTAGTAATGAGTAGGCAAAAGAAACAACTTAGTGTACAATGCAATGCATAAATGTTCATAAACATGAACAATGCAATCTTAAATTTCACAATTATCATTTCAGAGTGAAAAGAATCCCCAATAAATGATGCTAGTTAATTTTAAGAGCATGAAAAAATTACACAAGGTTCTCCTTGTACAGTAGATCCATGGTAGCTGAAGGTAAATGCAGTTGATTTCTCTGGTACCTGTGAACACAACAGTACAATAGTCTTGAATTTGGCAGTATTCTTGTGATTGCTGCACAATATTGACATTGATCATTTGTTCCAAGATTTTGATTTGTGGGTTTCCAAAATTGTGTTCACCAGGAAGAGGCTGAACTTAAACACACCTGTTGAGATCCAGTTATTTTTCATGACAAATTATGAAGGTGCAACATTAACATTGAGCCAGGGGAAATGTCTCAAGCTGATGAAATGGTGGATTGGTTATTCAGGAACTTGACAGTAGTGAGTAGTCAATAAATACAACATAATGGTACATTTCCAAGACCTTGTTTATGCCAGTGACAGAAGCTGATAAATATATCACACTGGGAAAGTCGAGAGGAAGTATGTGGCATGTCAAATAAAACACTTACTTTGAAACCAAATCTGACTACAGGTAGGTGGGAAGATGCAGCTGCCAAATTGAAAAGGCCAGCTCGAGTGAATCAGTAGGAGTGTTAGCCTGTTTTTTTTTACCTTTTTTTTTATTTCTAAAGCTTTCAAACTGTTATTTTTTTTTAAAAAAGGATAAATTAGCAAACACATCAGGGCAAGTTAGTCTTGTACAAAAACTTCAGAGGTACCTACTGAATCGTGTCTAAGGATGGATTATAAATGCTAAATTTTAAAAAAACAGGTGAAGGATATGTTAATTTCCATGTGATAGAGAGATTTGGAACAGTAAAACTGCCATCTTAATCTGTCGGTTAACAGTGTATCATTTTAGTTCTTATATCAAGTGTCACCATTGTTTCAAAATAGTATCTCTGAAGTCACATCATACTATTAATACATGCATAGAGTTATATTCAATATTTGAAACTAGAATTTATGCAACAAAGCATTTTGTGTGTGAAAAGATTATTTTTCTTATTGCTTATTTTTCATTACAGGTCTTTTCAGATGCTCACAGTAAAAGCGTAAAGCCAGGAGGGAAGTAATTGCTAAACATCCCATGGCTCCAAGGAAAGCCAATCGATTTTGGACATTTTTAGTTGGTGTTCAAGGATTTTTTGTGGTGGTCGGAGGAGATGGAAGCAGTGGGTCATCTGTTTCACTGGAGCACCTGCAGTGTCAGCGAGCAGAGCATCCTATTGTAACTCATAGAGGTGAGTACACTGTGCCCTGTAATGGGAAGCTGAATGGTGCAAGTTTACAAAATTGCTGTTTTTGTATGAAAAATCACCTTTTTGAAAACCTGCCAAATAGAATATGGGTTTCTACTCAGCAGAGCTAGTAAAGTAAAATACAATATCCAGCTGAATTTATACAGGGGAGAACCCAGTTTCTGCTGACACATCAAATAAAAAGTATCGGTGATTTATTTTAATTTGCCTGTCAGAGCATCGTTAGAAGCAAAATTCTTCCTCTTTTTAGGCACGTAAGTGTCAATTTTTAATGTATATTCCCAGTGGGACTCTAAGGGTTATGGGGAAAAGGCAGGGGATTGGGATTAGCTAAACTGCACTTAAGGAAACCAGACATGGGCTGGATAGCTTACTTCTCTGTCGTAACCATTCTATGATTCTATTCATGTGAATTTCTTGTATGATAAAATTGCCCTTCCCACAATCTGAAAAGTTAGTGGGAAACATACCCTGTTGACTGCAAGTGCCCCACAGACATTTCACTCAGAGGGTGGTGATGAGTGGAATCGGCTGCTATTGGTGGTGGTGGAGGCAAATTCGATAGGGCCTTTTAAGAGACTTATGGATGAATACATGGAACTTAATAGGGTTGAGGGGTATAGATAAGACTAGTAGGTAGCGATGTCATTGGTGCAACTTGTGGGCTGAAGGGCCTGTTTGTGCTGACGTTTTTCTATGTTCTATGCGTAGGTGAGTGTAAGGTAGCTGCAGACAAGACTTCCATCCCTCATTTTGGAGGAAGTCCCACCTTGGAGGGCTACTGGCAATCTGATTGGCTAGCAGCTCTCCAGTCTCTGTAGTATCAAGAGCTTCAGAAAGATGCCTGACACTGCATCCCGAGATCAGGGAGTAAGTAAGTTCAAGAAGTGTCAGGAAGGGGAAAGAAGGGAAGGCTTGGTGGGACAAAGTAGGTGATCTGAAGAAGCCACCCTGCCTGAGTTCTAAGTCTTTTGATTTTTGAGCTATCCCATGCCAGGTAAATACTTCATCAGCCTAAAAATTGAGGCTGGGTAAGAAGTGGCCCTTAAGTAGCTAATAATTTGTCACATAAGGGCCTCAGTTGGGTAAAGGTTGTGTTCTGTCCCAGGCCTTGCCCGTATCAGTCCAAAATCATTGTAAGGTTGGGTGGAAATCCAAAGGGAATCCCATTCTTTCAATTTCATTTCTCCTCCCAAATCTAAAAGCCTGCTCTGGTGGGGAAGTGTAAAATACAGGCCAATTAATAAATATAGGGAAAATGTAGATTTTTGTTAGACAGGGATTTGGGGGAAGATGGTTGAACAGTTGTTTGGTGATTGCAGAGTGATGCCAATGGCACAAGCTCAGTTTCAGTATTGGCTGACGTTATTCATGAAGTCCATGTCTTCCCAATCTTGCCCGTTGCCTGAGGTATGGTGATCTTCGGGTGAAATCACCACTAGTCATCTCTGCCCCTCAAAGTGGAGTCAGTAAAGTTTTGCAACACCAATTTTAAATCCAACCAATTTATTTGGTAGTAAATCCGCGAGCTTTCGACACTATGTTGTGCCTTCGTCAGGCAAATGCAGTGTTCTGATCTGCAGAGGCATTCATATCCACACAGACAGTTACAGATTGCTGATTAGAATGCGAATCCTTACATCTAACCTGCTATTCAAGTGTTAAAGTGGCTAACAATGTGTGTGAAGGAAATCCTGAGCATTGGTTAGAGAATTGTGTATTTTCTCCAGACAGCACAGTAAGTGAGGTTTTTTTGCTAATCCAGGCAAGTTACGGGGGTTACAGATAGTGTGACATGAAGCCAAGATCCCTGTTAAGACCGTCCTCATGTGTGCGGAACTTGGCTATCAGTCTCTGCTCAGCAACTCTGCACTGTCGTGTGTCACAAAGGCCCCCTTGAAGAACATTTACCCGCAGGTCGGAGGCCGAATGCCCATGACTGCTGAAGTGTTCGCCCACAGGAAGGGAACTGTTTTGCCTGGTGATTGTTGAGCGATGCTCATTCATCCGCTGTCGTAGTGTCTGCATGGTATCCCCAATGTACCATGCTTCGGGACATCCTTTCTTGCAACGACACACGACAGTGCAGAGTCGCTGAGCAGAGACTGATAGCCAAGTTCCGCACACATGAGGACGGTCTTAATAGGGATCTTGGCTTCATGGCACACTATCTGTAACCCCCATAACTTGCCTGGGTTAGCAAAAAACCTCACTTACTGTGCTGTCTGAAGAAAATACACAATTCTCTAACCAATGCTCAGGATTTCCTTCACACACATTGTTAGCCACTTTAACACTTGAATAGCAGGTTAGATGTAAGGATTCGCATTCTAATCAGCAATCAGTAACTGTCTGTGTGGATATGAATGCCTCTGCAGATCAGAACACTGCATTTGCCTGACGAAGGCACAACATAGTGTCGAAAGCTCGCGGATTTACTATCAAATAAATTGGTTGGATTTAAAATTGGTGTTGCAAAACTTTACTGAGTTTACCCCAGTCCAACGCCGGCATCTCTACCTCAAAGTGGAGACTAGCTTATAGTCAACCATGCAAATTTAACTTTTAGGGGTTATGGAACCAAGATAGACTCAAGATACTGCTCAAGCATGATTTAATTGAATGGTGGAACAGGCTTGAAAGGTTAAGTAGCATACAGCTTTTCTTATCATCTTATTCTTCTCTGCCTGTACAACTTCCTCTAGCACTATACCCACCACACCACCAAATATTCCGTTCCACTATTTCTGGTTTCTTCTGCAGCCCTTCCTCATTTGTTTTACTATTAGTGGCCATCCAAATCTCTACAATTGCCTGCCTGTGCAAATTCCCACCAACTCCCTATCTCCTTTTACACCATAAAACCCAATTGAAAGTCCATCACTTTGACCTAACTTTTAGTTAGCCTTCCTAATATGTCTTTTGGCATGGAATTTATATATTCCCTTATGCCTCCATGAAATGGCATACACCAATTTTCGATGTTAGAGGTGCTGTTTGAAAGCAAGTTGTTATTTCCTTCTATTATCTTATCTCATTATTTCCCTTCTGATCCTGTGTCTTTTCCTGCAACATCTGTTTTTCACCCTTCATTGATCATTGGCCTGAGATGTTGGGTTGAATTTAATATCCTTGTCCACACGTGAGAAAACCTGGGCAAGTCCACTGAAAGCATTTTAGGAAGATTTGACTGGATTCAATGGCAATCAAGCAGTTAACCCCCTTCCATTGGGGGAGGGACGTTCTGCCTCTTAGAGCTGCCGGCCAAATAGGGGCTTGCAACTCTTCAGCTGCCCCAGCGCCATTGTTTTCTGATTCAGTGCTGAGCGTACAACCAAATAAACCAAGATGATATTTAGCTACTTAATGTGGCTACAAGAGTGAAAGTGATGGGCCTGTGATTGATTGGAATGTGTTAAATTTTAGGCAAGACAAAGCTGAATCCACTCAGACAAAGGAAGTTGAAATGATAGCTTACAGAGTGGCAGTGAGAGATGTTAGGAGACAAATTAGCTTCTCTTCATCCAGGAACGTAACTGGGAAAAGATAAGGGAAGGAAAAATACAAATAAACGAATGATAATTTATTAATGAGACAAACCAGTCTTGCATCGATTGGTGTTGCTTCGGTTTGGTATAGAGATAATGTACTTTGCTGAAATGTAACTTCCTTCCAAAAGAGATGCATCATCCAGTTAAGTGATGGGGACAGTTTTGAGAGAGAAGCAAAACTGCTTAGTTTAAGTTCAGTTTGCAGTCTGGAAATTGTATTGTGTGAGTTTCTGTTCCGTTTATTTAGGCACAAAAACCTGTTTAGATTGATTTTCCCGTTTCCTTGCCTTTATGATGGATTATATCACATGACATGTTATTGATTTTAAATCCATGGCACATTGGAACCACTCATTATTTCTCAAAGGTCAATATTTCAGTAACTGAATTGGAAGTTAGTTTGGTGTCAATGGTTGAATGTATTCACCCCCACCCCCCGGCCCCCCGTTAACCTCCATCCCCCCACTCATTTCTCCCTCCACCCCAAGACTTGGAGAATAATGAGCTTTGAAAGTTCATATGGAGAAGGAAAGCAGATGGAACCTGGAAGATCGGAACAGCAAAAGCAACTGAACAGAGAATGTGAAAAATATGGATGAGAAGGTGCTGCAGGCCTCCTCCTTTAACAGTTGCTTTGCTTCTGCAATGGCGTAAGATGACCTGATTCTGGAGAAGGCCGCTATTACCCAGTTGCGCCAGAAGGGCATTTAATTCAGTGAACTTTCTCCAAAAGAGATGGTGTGGAACTTGTGCCACATGACCCCCTTCACTCCATTAAATGCCACCCATGGAACATATGAACCAGGAGCAGAAGTAGGCTACTCAATCCCTCGAGCTTGCTCCACTATTGAGGTCATGGCTGATCTGATTATAGCTTCTAGGTTTCTGTCTATCTCTTTATACCCTTTTTATTAGTCAAGAATCTATCCAACTCAGCCTTAAATATTCAATGGCCCTATCTCTGCTGCTTTGTGGGGAAGAGATTGCCTTGCTTTGACCAATCACAGTCAAGTTGCCGACCAACTTGCACCCTTTTGTCATGCAGTATAAATCATTGTTCTCTTTGAAATTTGGTATTCTTGTATCTGCTCTGAGTGCAAGATGAAAAGCTTCAGTAGTTTGCTTCCTTCTTAGCAATATTCAAGGTGTGTACTCAAAACTCGGTATTCCCACATTTTGTATTATTTTTCTTTAAAAAAAACTCTCTCCAGCTGCTTATTTGACATATTGTTAATTTCAGGCCAAATCCAGGTCTGCAAATCAGTTAGTTGATGGACAAATACTTAAAATAATTGAAAATTATTTACAGTATCAGTGAAAGGGACAATTATAAAATGAATTTATGAAAATTATATTTAATTTATAATCTGTTATGAAAAATTAAAGATTAATCTTTATGTCTAGCTGAGAACATTGTAAATTCCAAGTCTGTTAATAAAATTCACAGCTCATTTATTAGCAAATATAAGTTAATTTGTCACACTGACCTGCGGTCTTTAAGCCAGTGCCATTGGCCTGAGTTGGGGCTATTTATGTAAATACAGCAAGCTGCTAATGTGATCCCCACTTGCTCCTACCAATGAAGCAAGTTCTGATGTTGTGCCAAAGAACTGGAAGCCACAGAAAAAGGCCACGGAACCATGAAGATCTGAACAATCTTTTAGTGTAAGACTGGCTTAGCCTGAGGCCTAATGTAGGTACAGGTAATTGGCTTAATGAACGGATGAAGTGACCATCTTGAGCAACACTGGGGAACAATTGATCTTTCCAAACGGGACTGCGACCACCACAGTGATGAGGGGCAGCTTGGCATGGGCGCAAAGCTGGAAAATAGGGCTTTCAACTATTAGTGTGATTAGCCTATTGTTGTCAGTGAGGGAAGGTATGTCTGCAAGCCAATCCTGAGGGGTTACAGGAGAAATATAAAGGTTGGGGGTGGAAGTGACCATTTCCCAATTTTCTTGTTTCATTGATATCCTGTTATTATTTGAGATAGGAAAGCAGATTGAAAATCGAAGCACTAACTTAAAACTATATTCTCAATTCTAAAACCAGGATCAATTGAATCTTAATATTCTTAAACCCTGCCAGAATATTGGCGTGAATCTTCTGATCAGTAGCAATGCTGTACACATTCGCACTACCTGTGAAGGTTTCCCCAGCCTAATGCTGGAACACCTTTATTCCAATCCTGGCTGTCAGAGAAATGTGCAGCACAGCATTTTCTACCAAACTCTATTGGAGCAAAGTAGTGTAAAGGGAAGAGAGGCCACACCCCCTTTTTATGGTATTAACTACTGCATTCAGGTTCAAAGATGCCGAGTGAGTGGGTTGATGGAGAGTTGGGTCAAGATGGGTTAGTTGGGTAGTCAAGGGATAGTAGGAGGTGGTTGGCTTGAGCTGAATGGGGAGTTGGGTTGAGCGGGGTGGGTTGTTGGATCAGAATAGTGGGGGTAAGCTCTGGATGGTCATGTCAGAGGGGTATTTGGGCTGGCTGAGGAGGTAATTGGTGGTTGTGGGAGGATAGTTGGTTTCAAGAGGATGAGGGATAGTCGGGGATGGGGGTTCGGTAGTTGAATAGTCAGGAAGTATGCTTGAGAGGCTGTTTGTGGAGTTACCCAGCTGTTGGAATGATTATAACCTGTCTAACATTTTCTGAGTAGTTATAAAAGTAAGTCGCACACAGAATCAAAAATTTTCACACAGCCTCCCTGATAGCAGGGGATTTACCCGAGAAAGTTTAAACTTCCCAAGCAATTCCCACATAAATTTGTGCATCATAACTTTGACAGAGTCCTGAAGTGCATCTTCTGTCGTATGACTGATCTTTGGTGTTTGAAGACCAGAGAATTTGGGCCATTGTGTTGTTTTTCCCTTGATGTCATTTTCGTGCTGTGTAAAATGAGCTGATTGAATGGCTGCTTATCTCCATGGAGAGAATGCACTGAATTAGAGTTGGGGTTGGCATGTGTTTCTTCACTTGCTGTCCTCAGTTCTGCCCCTGGGATCCCTGGAGTAAGCAGAGTTAGAAGTTTTCTTTTCCCTGGATCACTTCTTTCTTGAACTGCGAAGTTTCTGTTCAGAATGGTAAAGTATTGCAAAAGAAAACTATAATCTGATCTTCTGTTAACAATTGCACAGTAATGCAGTGATTAGCACCTCTGCCTCACAACATCAGGGACTCGGGTCCAATTCTGACCTTGGATGACTGTGTGGAGTTTGCATGTTCTCTCCATGCTTATGTGGGTTTCCTCCGGCTACTCAGGTTTCCTCCCACACTCCAGAAGTGTGTAGTTAGGGTGGGGTAGCCATGATAAAAATGTACAGGGTTATGGCGATAGGATTGGGGGTGGACCTGGGTAAAATGCTCTTTTGAAGAGTCAGTGCAGACTCAATGGGCACTGTAGGCATTCTATGCTTTTGCAAATTTCAATAGCATTGTTTTTGCTGTTTTTTTTTAACAGAATGCAAGTGTGAAAGTTTGTTCTGGGTTAATGAAGGAAGTCAAAGGCAAGATGTAGGCATTGCTCAGAAAGTTAAATATAAACTGAGCACTAAATAATCAGTGTCAGCTACTAAAAAAAAGTGATGGGCCCCTTGAGATGAGCGTGAGGTGTTTCTTTTCAAGCAAGAATAATAATGAACCCTGATGAAACAGAATCAGCAGGGAAACTTGAAAGCTGACAGATTCACTTGGAACCTCAGATTAATTACAAAATACGTCTTGCAATAAACAACAACTTTGACCACAGCAATTCGGTTGCAAGGAGTCCTGTGTTCAAAGTTATGCTCCGCAGGAAGCATTTAGAAAGTAACCGACAGAACTTTACCGTTTACAGGCAGTCTTACTGTCTACATATTTACTGTTAAATTGCATGTTTATTACCAGGTTAGGCAAACAGAAATACTAGAAATCAGACTCATGGTGGGTTGACTAAACAAAAGCAATTTGTCATTCAAAGCCATACTGTTATTTTCTCAAATGGGTTTGGCTGGTGATTGGAGAAGACTTGAGAATCAATCAACTTGTGACTTTCTGACAGGAATTGCAGGAGCATTTTGCAGGAACAGAGAGATTTTGAGATTGATTCTGATACTGGTAAGATTAAAAAAATTACACATTTAATCTTGTCAGTTGAATTTTGGAGAAACTGTAGTGCATCTGGAAGGTTTCTTTTATCTGTCCCACTAAGCTTGAATTTAGTCCCTAGGGGTTCCGTGGAGCTGGCGCCTGGGTGATAATGTTGATGTAATTCTGTCAGGACTGACACTTCAGTAACAGATTGATACAAACCCAGAGCCCAGTTCTTGCACATTTAATGACAAGTCTTGATTCCAAAGGCCTTCTTGTCAGCTTTAATTAATCTAGTTCACTGCATTTCAATTACAAGTATTGACATAAGTCTATTGATCGCCTCCTATGTAATCTGTTGCCAGCTAGGTTACGGATATTTTTGCTTTCTTCTCAGATATTGCATCCTGGCTGCACACATTTAAGGCTACAGATGTAACGGACTATTCTCAACTGACCTTTGACCCCAATCATAAAGAACTCATCATTGGAGCAAAGTAAGTCTTTTGTCTTATGTGTAAAACTGCTCTTGACAATTTTGGAAAGACAAATTTACTGAGGTTTGTGAAATTCCATATTGAATGCCACTTCTTTCAATTTCTAGAACAATCAGCTTTACTTGACTGCTCTTGTCAACTTTGTTCAGTCTTGATGATCTATCAGATGCTGCTAAAAAAAGAACTATTGTGTTGTCAAGAGTTTTGCTAGTGATTTTTTTTGATAATTTATTGGTACTTAGTAGTAATTTCCCATTAATGGCATTTACCTTAGATATGAAATGAAAATTATTAATATAATAGACTAGATAAGGTCTTTTGCTGTCCCCTCATTTGTTTGAAAGTAAAGCTGATAGTCTTGGGATAATGGGTGGAATTTAATGCTCCCAATGGTGGGCTGAAGAGCAGTTGGCAAACCAGCTTCCCCAGAGCCAATTTGGTGCTCCTTATCTCATTGGAATTGGGGTCTTTGTCATGTTCAGGTCTGATATCCCTCAGCTGGCAGTTCTCCAGTATCAGCTGTGCCACTGAAAGTGGTGAACGCTGCCAGTATTGCAATAGGCCTTAGCTGCAGAGTTGTTGCTAGAGTGCTGGTGTGAAAGTAAGTGAGGCTGGATAGCCTGATCCTGTTGGAAAGGCTCCAGCAACAAAGTGGGCATGTGGGGGGAGGGGAGGAGTGTGCTTAGTATTTAGGGAAGCAGGAATCATCACTCGAGGGCAGCCCTTACTTTCGGCAGATATCTCCATTAAGTATGGAATGCCCAAAGAGAATGTCCCACCCTCAACTAGGCCACAGGCAAACTGGCCAGCATTCACCAAGTGGGTAACCCATATGCTCTGGCCCCTATCTGATAGAATTTCAGTGGCTGCAGAATGAGTCCTAAGTGGCCATTAATGGTTGCCAGTTGGCTTCCAGCTGTGAATCTTCCTGTCTTGCACCTGACTGAGGCTGTGTGGGGAGGGTATGATGGTGTTGGAGGATGAAGGGAGTGTTGGAAATGGGTCATGAACTCGTACCTTTCTGTTGCCTGATTAAACAGGTTTCTTCTCCCTCCCAGTTCTCCACTACACCTCTGAGATAGGATAAATAAAATTCCAACCAAAGGTTAGCTTGTATCTAACCTGCAGGATTTATACGTTGGGTGGAGGAGCTCAAGGAAAGATTCCAAGCCACACAAGATTGTTGCTGACATTTCGTGTTGCCAGCTTCTGCTCCAAGTAATTGAAGAGCAAGTCATTTCACAAAATATGTTTTGCTGATGAAGTCAGTGTGTCTGTTAATCAGCAGAGTTGCCCAAACCTGTTCAAAATGTTGAGTTTCTAATCAAAAAGTGGGAGCGGCAGACTTCTACATATAATCAAAAACCATAAAACCCAGGAATGTGGGCGCCTTACATTTAATTTAAACAGACAAGAAACCACAGTCTTCACATGCTCAAGTGTATTGTGTTGTTTATATTATTTTAAAATAGCAATATATTCACATTGATATATGTAAATATTAAACAGATAGATAAGCCCAAATCTGGATTTAACCAAAACTTGTCTGCATTATTATATATAATTTAAGATTAATGAACAAATTACATATGAGAGGACAACACCAAGAATATGTCTATTGAGATAACATCAAGGTGAAGTAGCCATGACTTATTCTTAAAGTCCCGTTTCAGGTAGACTATAATTGAACATATCTGTGAAGAGGATACGAATGATGCTAAAAATAGCCAAAGAGCTGGATAAGCAGAGGTTCTACTATTCTTACTAGCACAACCTCTAACGTGATATAAGGACGACATGGTGGCACATTGGTTAGCACTGCTGCCTTATAACTTCAGGGACCTGGGTTCAATTCCTGGCTTGGGTCAAAATGTGTGTGGAATTTGCATGTTCTCCTTGTGTTTGCATGGGTTTCCTCTGGGTCCTCCAGTTTCCTCTCTCAGTCCAAGAATGTGTGGATTAGGTGCATTGGTCATGCAAAATCCCCTCTTACTATTCTGGGATGTGTAGGTTAGAGGGATTAGAGTGGTAAATATGTGGAATTACAGGTAAAGGGCCTGGGTGGGATTGTTATCAGTGCAGCCCCGATGGCCCAAATGGTCTCTTTCTGCATTGTAGGGATTCTATGATTTTTGCATCTATCTCCAACTGGAAATCCAAAGGAACAGCTTGACCAGTGGCAGAAGAGTGGGATGGAACAGTAGTAACAGGGCACGGCAACCAGGGAACCTTTGGGAACAATCTTGGACAATTGGGAGGAAAAGAGAAAGCTCCAGATGACAATCAAAGGAAGGATGGTGAAGAAGAAGTTGGAAGTTGGGAAGGTTGGGGGGTGGTCAAGAGAGGGAACCTGAATTAAATCCTGTAATAATGTGTCCTGCTTCTTTCCAGGGGAACCCTGGACTAACAGCAGGGGCCCCTGCTGTTTGTAATTTTTATAAATGATCTGGATGAGGGTATTGAGGGATGGATCAGTAAATTTGCAGATGATACTAAAGTTGGTGGTGTGGTAGATAGTGAAGAGGGGTGTTTTAGTTTACAGAGTGACTTGGACAAGTTGCAGAGCTGGGCCGAGAGGTGGCAAATGGAGTTTAATGTGGAAAAGTGTGAGGTAATGCACTTTGGCAGGAACAATAAATGTGTAGAGTATAGGGCTAATGGTAGGGCTCTTAATAGTGTTGAGGAACAGAAGGATCTTGGTGTATGTGTCAATAGATCCCTGAAAGTAGGCAGTCAAGTGGATAAAGTTGTTAAGAAGGCATATGGAGTCTTAGCTTTTATTGGTAGGGGGATTGAATTTAGGAGCCGCAGCATCATGTTGCAACTGTACAAAACTCTAGTGCGGCCGCACTTGGAGTATTGTGTGCAGTTCTGGTCCCCACATTATAAGAAAGATGTGGAGGCATTGGAGAGGGTACAGAGGAGGTTTACCAGGATGTTGCCTGGTATGGAGGGCAGGTCTTATGAAGAGAGGCTGAGGGATTTGAGGTTGTTTTCGTTAGAAAGGAGGCGGCTAAGAGGAGACCTTATTGAAACATATAAGATGATTAGAGGTTTAGATAGGGTGGACAGTGATAGCCTTTTTCCTAGGATGGAGAAAGCTAGCACGAGGGGACACAGCTTTAAATTAAGGGGTATGAGTTATAGGACGGATATCAGAGGTAGGTTCTTTACTCAAAGAGTGATTAGGGAGTGGAATGCCCTGCCTGCAGCTGTTGTAGATGCGCCAAGTTTGGTGGCGTTTAAGAGGTTAGTTGATAAGTATATGGAAGAGAAGGGAATGGTTTAGTTAGGAGGGGCATTGCTTTTTATTTTGGTCGGCACAACATCGAAGGCCGAAGGGCCTGTTCTGTGCTGTATTGTTCTATGTTCTATGTTCTAATTGAAATCTGCCACTTCTTAAACCAGCTG
Organism: Sphyrna mokarran; assembly: GCA_024679065.1. NCBI lineage: Eukaryota > Metazoa > Chordata > Chondrichthyes > Carcharhiniformes > Carcharhinidae > Sphyrna > Sphyrna mokarran. The sequence continues at coordinate 67,629,804 of JAGIQG010000002.1, forward strand.
GTTGGGGTCACTCTTATAAGCCTTCTCCCCACAACATTCCCCACCTGATATGGGGGAGTTAATATTGAAGTTATACAATTTACAACACAGCATTCATATTTCTGCCATTATTAGCTCTTCAAATTGAACTGTCTTCTCTAATCATTGCCTATTTCCTATATCCTTTTGAATTCCTCTCCTTCAAATACTTCCCAATTCCCTTTTAAATGATGTTCTAAACTCTGCGTTAAAGATCATTTGCAATATAGAATTGCATGGTTTAATAAGCTGTTATGTGCAAAAATTCTTCTAATTTGTATCTTGTTCTTCTGGTAATAATCCTGAGTGCATACTTCCTTGTTTATCAATCAGTGGAAACAATCTTACATTATTTACTTTCTCGAAACTTTTCCATCATTTTGAAAGCTCTATAAATACTTTTTAATCTGTGCTGGTGAGGAAGCCCTAATTTTGAGCCTTTTATCAAGACTATTTCCCTAGCTAATCTTCACTGTAAATTTTCTAGTGTGCCACTATCTTTTTAGTAATGAACTTAAGTGCAAGTGATAAAGTATAGTGGCCCAACCACTGTCTTGTAGAAGTCACAACAACAGTCTGGCTTTTCAATAGTCATTTTAAAATGAACATTGTCCTATGGGATATTGACGTTCAACTCATTGGGACTTTGTGATGACTCTTCTTTGTTGAGAAGTTCAGTTAATTGCAATTGAGATGATTAGTGAGTGGAACGACTTTGAATCAGTCTTTGTGTTGCAAAAAATGTTCCGTTACATGGCGGATCCCTTGCCCTTAAATATATATATAAAAAATTATAGGATGTGGGTGTCACTGGCAAGGACAGCATTTATTGCCCAAGCCTATTTGCTCTTGAGATAGATCAATGAACATATAATTTCTATCTTTTACAGGAACTATCTCTTCAGGCTAAAACTAGAGGATCTGACGTTAATCCAGGTGCGTGAAACCTGTTTGTTTTACCTTAGCAGAAGAACATAGAACATAGAACATAGGACGTTACAGCACAGGAGTTGATGTCTTAGCCCACAACGATGTCCTGAACAGGACGCCAAATGAATTGAGTCCTTTCTGCCTTTCCATGGTCCATATCGATCTATGCCATGCGATTCATGTGCTTATCTAAAATCCCTTTAAACATCCCAGCATATCTGCCTACCAGCCCTAGCAACACATTCTAGACATCCACTACTGTATGTAAAAATACAAATGTAAAATCCATGTATACAACATTCACTATTTTATCCTTATTAACCACCTTCATCACCCCCTCAAAAAAAATCAAATCAAGTTAGTAAAACATGACCTGCCTCATTTAAAGCCACATTAATTTTCCCTAATTAGGCCATGCTTTTCCAAATGCACATAAATCTGTCCCTAAGAATCCTCTCCAATAGCTTCCCAACTACCAACGTGAGACTCACTTGTCTATAATTTCCTGGATTATCCCTTTTTATTCCTTGAACAGAGGAACAACATTAGCTACTCACCAGTCCTCCAGGACCTCTCCAGTACCTAGCCCCACCAATCTCCTCTGTTGCTTCTCAGTAACCTGGGGTAGATCCCATCAACCCCTGGGGACTTATCCACCTTAATGCTCTTCGAGAGACCCAACATCACTTCCATAATGTTTGATGCAAAGCTAACATTTTTGACAAATGATCTGGTCAGCTTGAGAGTATTTCAAAGAAAAACAAGTGTTGAATCTCCTGCTTCTGATCTGCAGATAGGTTTCCTTTCCAAAAACATATCTAATAATTTCCCACAGCAGGATGAAAGATTTTTAATGATGTTAAGATACCAGTGAGAATGTTTCAACTTGGTCACTCTGAGGAGATCAACAGCTGGATTTCAATCCCAGGGTCTTGATCCTGGTGCTGGGCTTAAATGTAGTTTGGGAGCATGGAAATGGCCAAGCTTGGTCCCTGCATTATCAACCAAGTGAACTCTCTGGCGACACTGTGTAATTCTGTTTGGGCTCTGCTGATAGGAGGGCCAATGTGAGTGCCCAAGGCTGTGGGTTGCTGGTAACTGCTATTAAAATAGGTAGGAAGTGCCCTTTAAAGACTTAAAAATAAGATGTGGCCACAACTGCCAGGCAATCATGGGGAAGGGGGTATGAAAGGAGGCTTCACTGGCTCCTCACCATGTCACTGGAAGGCTTCTACAATCTGTATTCCAGTGGGAGACCAATGATGTAGTGTGATGAGTATCCTTAATAGGCCCTTTAATTAGCCTTAATATTTCCATATCACTGGGAGACAAACACCATTTACCTCCCAGGAATAATCTTAGTAAAGATCGGCTGGAGACAAGGACAGATCAACAGACTGACGCACTGTCTGGTAGCAGGAAATTAATGGCATGCCCGTCCCTGAAATTACTGTCTTTGCAGAATAAAAATCCAATCACAGATGTCTGTTCTTTTTGATAGTTTCCTGAGTGATCATGATTGTGTTTAGTTTTGTGAAAAATCTACATGTGTGGATGCTGGACGAAGTAGCATTGAAAATCTTTAAATGAACTGGCATTGTTCCCAAGGCTTCCATTTGCTCCCTTTCCATCGATATTTCATTACATCTACACTTTGGTTTATTGCCATTAATGGCAATGCTATGAATTCAGTTGTCCATTAGATGGCAGTGATTTTTCCACATTAATTCCTTATATGTAGATCAGTACGAGCTAAATTAAAATCCAACAAAAATTACAATGCACCAATGAATACTTTAGTACAGATTTCTAATAATATCAGTTGTTATATCAACACAAGGATTGAAAAAAATGAACAAAAATAGATAAATTTCAATCCTCTATCTGAACACTGAACCAGATTGACACACACAATGGAAAATACTTTTTAGGATTAGTGGTCAGAGACCAAGGATTAAACCTGGACCTTCCTGGTCTCTTTGACTGAGTAGCACAATATGCATATTCATTGAAGCAGCAGCGAAGCCAGATTGCTATTTCCTAATGATCAAGAGACGTAAGCAATTCGAATAATCACATAGAGTTTGTTTGCTAAGAGTTTGTGTGTCTTAGTCCTATTTTGTTTCTTACTGTTCACATAAATCAGTATTTGACACGTTGCAGCAGATTATTCACAGGTAAAGCGTTGTATTTTGCGTGCAAACTCATTTACTTTCAGCATTGGAAATCTTCAAAGCTGATCCTGAATCAAGTTTGGAGCAAGAAAATTAAAACTGATAATTCTGAGGAATTCATTTGCTCTGCTACTGAGAAGATTTTCTGTCCACCTCTGTATCTCAGTCCTGATATTGCTTTGTATCAGATCTATGAATGAATCTGGAATTTGAATTTGCTGCTCGTATATTCCCTAAGGGTAGACGGAAGGTGTTTTTACATCCACTTTTGTTGTTCAGGTTTGTAATTACAGCTTTAAATACTCAGAGTTAGTGGTCCCTGGAAGGGTAGGGGCTTTTAGTTCAGTCGGACAGCATGGTTGGTGCAAGAGTTGACGTACTTAATACAATTACTATTACTAAAGAGGTACTGCTTGGTAGACTAATGGGACTGAAGGTAGACAAATTCCCCGGGCCCGGATGGAATGCATCCCAGGGTACTGAAAGAAATGGCAGAAGTAATGGCAGATGCGTTAGTAGTTACTTATCAAAATTCGCTAGACTCTCGGGAAGTGCCGGTGGATTGGAAAACAGCTATTGTTATACCGCTGTTTAAAAAAGGTAGCAGACAAAAGGCTGGTATTACAGGCCGGTTAACTGAATGTCCATAGTTGGGAAAATGCTAGAATCTGTCACTAAAGAAGAAATAGCAGAACACCTGGAAAAGAATGGTTCGATCAAGCAGACGCAGCATGGATTCATGAAGGGAAAGTCGTGTTTGACGAATTTACTGGATTTTTGTGAAGATGGGACTAGTGCGGTAGACAGAGGGGAACTGGTGAATGTGTTTTTAGATTTCAAGAAGGTGTTCAATAAGGTGCTTCACGAAAGGTTGCTGTAGAAGGTTAAGGTACACGGAGTTGGAAGTAAAGTATTATTGTGGATTGAGGATTGGCTATCTAACAGGAAGCAAAGAATTGGAATAAATGGGTGCTTTTCTGGTTGGCAGTCGGTGATTAGTGGTGTGCCGCAGGGATTGGTGCTGGGCCTCAGCTTTTATCATACACATAGATGATCTGGAGGAGGGAACTGAATGTAGGGTAAAAAAGTTTGCTGATGACTTGCAGATGAGCGGAAAAGCAAATTGTGTGGAGGACATGGAAAGTCTGCAGAGAAATTTGGATAGGCTGAGTGAGTGGGTGAGGACCTGGCAGATGGAGTATAACATTGGTAAATGTAAGGTTATCTACTTTGGAAGAAATAGTAGGATGGAATATTATTTAAAGGGTGAAAAGCTGCAGCATGCTACTGTGCAGAGAGACCTGGGGATCCTTGTGCACACATCGTAAAAACTCAGTTTGCAGGTGCAGCAGATGATCGAGAAGGCGAATAGAATGTTGGCCTTTATTGCAAGGGGGTAGAATATAAAAGCAGGGAGGTCTTGCTGCAACTGTACAAGACACTGTGAGGCTGCAATTGGAGTACTGTGTGCAATTTTGGTCCCCTTATTTGCAAAAGGATATATTGGACTTGGAAGGACATAGAACATAGAACATTACAGCGCAGAACAGGCCCTTCGGCTTTCGATGTTGCGCCGACCAATTAAGAAAAAGCAATGACCCTCTAACCTAAACCATTCCCTTTTCGTCCATAAACTTATCTACTAACCTCTTAAACACCACCAAACTTGGCGCATCTACAACTACAGCAGGCAGGGCATTCTGTACCGTTACCACCCTCTGGGTAAAGAACCTACAGAGTAGGTTCATTAGGCTGAAACCAGAGATGAGTGGGTTAGCTTATGAGGAGAGATTGAGTAGATTGAGCCTGTACTTGTTGGAGTTTAGAAGGTTGAGGGGGCATCTTATAGAGACATATAAGATAATGAAGGGGCTAGATAGAGTAGAGGTAGAGAGATTCTTTTCACTTAGAAAGGAAACCAGAACTAGAGGGCACAGCCTGAAAATAAGGGGGTGAACAGAGTTGAGGAGAAACTTTGTCTCTCAGAGGGTGGTGAATCTCTGGAATTCTCTGCCCATTGAAGTGGTGGAGGCTACCTCGTTGAATATGTTTAAGTCACAGATAGATAGATTTCTGATCATTAAGAGAATTAAGGGTTATGGGGAGCAGACAGGTAAGTGGAACTGATCCATTTCAGATCAGCCATGATCTTATTGAATGGCGGGGCAGGCTCAAAGGGCTAGATGGCCTACTCCTGCTCCTATTTCTTATGTTCTTACGTTAACCCCCATATCAGTGTAATTAACCTTCTCTATTATATATTTAAGGAGCATCTCAATGGATGAGAGTGAGGCAAAGAAACTGAAAGTTGTAGGGAAGGAATTTCAGAGCTTAAGGTTAAAGGTAGCTGAAAGAGTTGCCACTAATAGAACATAGAACATTACAGCACAGAACAGGCCCTTTGGCCCTCGATGTTGCGCCGACCAATATAAAAAGCAATGCCCCTCCAAACTAAACCATTCCCTTCTCTTCCATATACTTATCAACTAACCTCTTAAACGCCACCAAACTTGGCGCATCTACAACTGCTGCAGGCAGGGCATTCCACTCCCGAACCACCCTTTGGGTAAAGAACCTACCTCTGATATCCGTCCTATAACTATCACCCCTTAATTTAAAGCTGTGTCCCCTCGTGCTAGCTTTCTCCATCCTAGGAAAAAGGCTATCACTGTCCACCCTATCTAAACCTCTAATCATCTTATATGTTTCGATTAGGTCCCCTCTTAGCCGCCTCCTTTCTAACGAAAACAACCTCAAATCCCTCAGCCTCTCTTCATAAGACCTGCCCTCCATACCAGGCAACATCCTGGTAAACCTCCTCTGTACCCTCTCCAATGCCTCCACATCTTTCTTATAATGTGGGGACCAGAACTGCACACAATACTCCAAGTGCGGCCGCACTAGAGTTTTGTACAGTTGCAACATGATGTTGCGGCTCCGAAATTCAATCCCCCTACCAATAAAAGCTGAGACTCCATATGCCTTCTTAACAACCTTATCGACTTGACTGCCTACTTTCAGGGATCTATGCACACATACACCAAGATCCCTCTGTTCATCAACACTATTAAGAATCCTACCATTAGCCCTATACTCTACACATTTATTATTCCTGCCAAAGTGCATTACCTCACACTTTTCCACATTAAACTCCATTTGCCACCTCTCGGCCCAGCTCTGCAACTTGTCCAAGTCACTCTGCAAACTATAACACCCCTCTTCACTATCTACCACTCCACCGACTTTAGTGTCATCTGCAAATTTACTAATCCATCCTTCAATACCCTCATCCAGATCATTTATAAAAATTACAAACAGCAGGGGCCCCAAAACAGACCCCTGAGGTACACCACTTGTCACCGAACTCCAAGATGAATATCTCCCATCAACCACCACCCTCTGTCTTCTATCTGCTAGCCAATTCCTAACCCAATTAGCTAAATCACCCTCTATCCCATACATCTGCATTTTCTGCAGAAGTCTTCCATGGGCCACCTTATCAAACGCCTTACTAAAGTCCATATATACCACATCAACCGCCTTACCCCCATCCACCTCTTTGGTCACTTTTTCAAAAAACTCAATGAGGTTAGTAAGGCACGACCTACCCTTCACAAAACCATGCTGACTATCCCCAATCAATTCATTTCTCTCTAAATAACTATAAATCCTATCCCTAATAATTCTCTCCAATACTTTGCCCACAACAGAAGTAAGACTCACTGGCCTATAATTCCCTGGAAGGTCTCTCTTCCCCTTCTTGAACAATGGGACCACATTCGCTATCCTCCAGTCCTCCGAACCACACCCGTAACCAACGAGGACCTGAAGATCAGAGCCAGAGGCTCTGCAATCTCCTCTCTTGCCTCCCAGAGAATCCTAGGGTAAATCCCGTCCGGCCCAGGGGACTTATCCAACTTCAAACCCTCGAGAATATCTAGCACATCCTCTCTATCTACTTCAATACTTTCCAGTTTGCTACCCTGTACCTCAGTGTTCTCCATAACTACATTTACATCACCCTGCGTGAATACCGAAGAGAAATATTTATTCAGTGCCTCTCCAATCTCTTCAGGCTCCACGCACAACTTCCCACTGCTGTCTATGACTGGCCCTAATCTTGTCCTAACCAATCTTCTATTCTTAACATATCTAAAGAAAGCTTTAGGATTCTCCTTAATCCTATCAGCCAAAGTCTTCTCGTGTCCTCTCTTAGCTCTCCTCAATTCACTCTTTAGCTCCCTCCTGGCTAATCTATAGCTATCCATTGCACTAACCGAGCCTTCAAGCCTCATCCTGACATAAGCCTCCTTTTTCCTTTTAACCAGCAAATCAACTTTTTTCGTACACCAAGGTTCTCTTACTCGACCATTTCCTCCTTGCCTGACAGGGACATACTTATCAAGGACTCGCAGCAGCTGCTCCTTGAATAAGCTCCACATTCCAGATGTTCCCAGTCCCTGTAGTTTCCTAGTCCAATCTATGCACTCTAATTCTCTCCTGATGGATAATAGTGGAACAATTAAAATTTGAGGGGGGTGGGGCTGGGGGACCAGGGATGAGACGGGGGGCTCAAATGGCCAGGTTTGAATGAGCACAGATACTCGGGAGAATTGTATGGCTGAAGGAGATTACAGAAATAGGAAAATGATATGATTTTGTCATTTGTGGTCATACTTTTTTTAAACTTCCACCATTTCTCCACAAAATTATAAACTGCACTAAGTCAGGCACATTAAATCATTATTTTACATTTATATACAGCCCAGTCATCTAATGAAGTGTAATGCTTTTACACAGTATCTGTGCCCCAATCAGCCTTCAGAAACAAACTCTCCTCATGGCTCAGGTTTTATTCTGGAATGATTCAGCAATGGAATGATTTGAGAATTGCAAGACATTGCTGGAATACATCAGCATATCCAGAGGTGTAGGAAGAGAATGGGATTAGGTGCGATCTAAGACACAAATAGCAGAATTTTGGATGACCTCTAGTTTCCAGCGTACAAAATGTGGAGATCAGTTAGGAGTATGTTGTAATAAGGAGTAAGGCCAGAGACAACAAAAGCATGAGCTAAGATGGAGCTGGGGAGGGTGGGCAAGCAGTGTGATGGAGGTGGAAATAGCTGGTTTTAGTTTCAGTGCAAATGTGTGGTCGGAAGCTCATCTCAGTGTCAAGTATGGCACCAAAGTGATAAACAGACTGGTATGGACTCACTGTTGCCAGGAGTGGAGTTGGCAGCAAGGGAACAGAGTTTGGAGCAGGAACTGAAAACAATGACTTCAGGCTTAATTGGAAAGAATTTCTGCTGATCCAGCACTGGAATTCAGATAAGCAATCTGGTAATGTTACAAAGTGGAGGAGTTGTAAGAAGTGATGGTGATGTAAAACTGGGTGTCAACGGTGAACATGTGAAAACTAATGCTGTGCTTGCAGATGCTGCTGCTGAATGCAGTGTGTGTGGATGAGAAATAGGATGTGACAATGGATCCCTGGGGGACATCAAAGATAATCATGTGGGAACTTTGAAAGCGATTCTTGGGTTTATCTGAAAAAATAGTAATCTATTGCTAAAGATCACAAAACTCAATTAAAAGAAAATCTACAGAAGCACAGTTAGTGAGGTACAAGGAATAGATGAGATGTATCCAAGGATAGTGACAGAAGTAACAATGGAAATTGCAGAAACAGTGGCCTTAATTTTTCAGTCTTCTTTAGACCCAGCAATGGTGCCAGAGAAAAAGAGAATTGCAACTTTTGCACATTTTGTTCAAAAAAAAGGCTGTAAAGGTAAGCCCAAAAAAATAGAGGCCAGTCAGTTTAACCTTAGTGGTGGGGAAGCTTTTAGAAACAACAATTCAGGAGAAGATTAATAATCACTTGGGAAAATTTTGCTTATTTTAGGAATGACGGTATAAATTTGTTAAAGGCGCATCATCTTTAATTAACTTACTTAAGGAGCGGGTGAGAGCTGATCCCCAAAACAGGCAGGCAGCAGCTCTTAGAGGAGTGGGCAAGAGGAGGGCGCTGAGACAGGCAGTGATCTGCCTAAAGATGGGGTGAAAGGAAGACCCTGATATAAGTAGTCAGTTCAATGGACCAAATGTGTTCTGAGGAAACGCTAGTATGAAGTCACAGAAAAACAGATAGTTGATTAGCTCCAGGTTTTTGCAGCTTGTACAAACTGAAGTGGGGACCAGCTTGAAAATGGGAGAGGTGACAGATCTGTGTGGAACCAGAGTGAAACAGGAGGGTATACATCTGGGCTGAAGCTGGAGACACATACTTAGCTGGAAATCAGAGAAGCACAGCAGTCAGCTGCTTGGAACAGTGTGTGCTGGGTTTGAAGGAAGAAGGAAAAAGAAATAAACTGTGGCATTAGGTTTATGTTGGTTGATTAATGAATATCTACTGTAAAGATCTGTTGCAACAAGCTAGAATAATTCACTACTTTAAGAAGAGAGTTGTAAACTTAGAGGTTTTACATAATGCTTAGGTACCTATCAGTAGGTACCTACCAGGAGAGTCTTCAGTTTATTGTAGATAGTAAGCTTAAAGCTTGGCAGGGCAGCTCAGCTGTGTGGAATGTGCATCGTGAGGCATGTGGAGCGTCATGAACACTTCACATGACCTATATGAACGCACTTCACAAACTACAGAAACCTGAACTGCATGTTTCAGAATTCAGTATCTTGACTTACTGTCTCCTGAAGTTGAGAACAATGTGGATAGCATGTTTGGGGAGGGGGTCACACTGCAGGTTCGGAGTATGCAGGTAGAGAAAGCATGAGTGGCCACTTGACTGTATTCCACTCACTAACAAGATGTCCATTTTGGATGCCAACGAGGGCAATGGTTCCAGAGGAGTTGTAGCAAGAGCCAAGATCATGGCACCACAGATGGCTCGGCTGCACAGGTGGGGAGGAAGAAGATTAGAAGAGTAATAATGGTAGGAGATTTGATAGTTAGGGGAACAGGTCATGGTGCAAGGTCAAGGATGTCATGGAGTAACTGCAAACTTCTTTTTGGGATGGTAAACAGCCAGAGATTGTGTCCACATTGATATTAAAAAGTAGGTTAGAAAGCAGATGTTAGGAAGCTAGCCCAGAGATTGAAAAGTAAGACCTCTACGTGGTAATCATTGATTACTCTCAGTAGCACATTCTAGTGAATATAGAAATAAGAGAATTGAATAAATTAAAATGTATCTGAAAAAATGGTGTGGGAGAAAAGGCTTTAGATTTCTGGGGCATTGGGGCCAGTAGTGGTTCCTCTGTATAAGGAGGATGGATTACATTTTAGCAGGTCCGGGACTAATACCCTCATGGGGAGTTAATTGTTGTGGGGTGTTTAAAGTAAGAGAAAAACTACTTTTTCTCAAAAATGAGAAATAGCAGAAACAAATACCATCACCAAATGTGGAATAATGTTAAAAAGGCAGAGTTAAAGGCACTTCATCTGAAGCATGCATATTTGCAACAAGGTGTTAGGAAAAATAGGAATAAATGGCTATGACCTAATTACCATTATGGAGATGTAGCTGCAGGATGACCAAAACTGGGAACTGAAGATTCAGCATTTAGGAAGGACAGCGAAAAAAAAGTAGATGGAGTAGCTGTATTAATTAAGGATGAGATGTGTACCTGACTGAAGGAGGATATTAAATCAATAGAGCAAGATGTGGAATATGTTTGGGTGGAACTGAGAAACAGTAAGGGTTAGACAGCATTGGTAAGAGTTATTTATAGTCCACCAAACAGCAGTGGCAATGTTGTGCATTATGAAAATCAGGAAGTTACAGATGCATGTAGCGTGGGTATTGTGATAATCATGGGTGACTACATTCTGGCTATAGACTGGGTAAATCTAATGAGTACTAATATTTTGGAGGACGAATTCCTGGAATATGCCTGAGGCTGTTTTTAGAGCATGTGTTGAAGAACCAACTAGAGAACAGGCTATTTCAGAGATCTTATTAATAACCTTGTTAAAAAAAAACATTTTGGGAAACAGTAACCAGAATGTGATGGAATTTTTCATTATATATGAAAGCAATGTAGTTTCACCCTAGAGTCTTGAATCAAAACTAAAGAAGCTGTGAAAGTAAGAAGGGCAAGTAGACAGCTAGGGATTGGGAAAACACATTAGAAGATATAATAGTATAGAGGCAATGCATAGTAATTAAAGAGTTAATATGTAGTTTACAGCAAAAATGCATTCTTTTAAGGCACAAGAATCCAACAGGAAAAGTGAGTCAATCATGGTTAATAATAAAAATTAAAGATTGTATTAATCAATAGAAGAGGTGCCAAAAATGGAGTGGGAGCATGTTAGAATTGGCAAAGGAGGACTAAGAAATTGATGAGAAAATAGAACATGAATGTAAACTAGCGAGAAACATAAATGGTCTATAAAAAGGAAAAGATTAGCAAAGATAAATGTTAGTCCATAATGGACAGAGACAGGAGAATTTATAATGAGGAATAGGGAAATGGCAGCGAAGCTAAATAATTACTTTCTGTCTGTCTTCATGAAGAAAGATATGCTAAACCTCTCAGAAATAATGGACTACCAAGTGATCAGCAGGAATGAAAAACTGAAATAAAGTAAGAGCTACCTGTTAACCTGACACCAATAGTAGGAACATGCTAGAATCTGTAATAAAGGATGTGATATCTGGACACTGAAAAAAATAATGATCTGTTTAGACAGAGTCAATGTGGATTTATAAATGGGAAATCATGTTTGACAAAACTGTTGAAGTTTTTGATGAAGCAGCAAAGATTAGGAAAACCAGTATTTCGATTCTCACAAGACTTTCAATAAAGTCCCACATAGGAGGTTACTGTCTGAGCAGAGTCTACACGTTCTCCCCGTGTCTGTGTGGATTTCCTCCACAAATTCTACTTTTCTCCTACAGTTCGAAAGACATGCTTGCTGGATGCATTAGCCTTGCTAAATTCTCCCTCAGTGTATCTGAACAGACACCGGAGTGTAGCAATCAGGGGATTTTCACAGTATTTTCCTCGCAGTGTTAATATGAGCCTACTTGTGACATTAATAAATAAACTTAAACTTAACTTCTTCAGTCATGTCATTTAATCACTATTTTCTGATTGCTCTTGGCTTGTATCTATCTGCTATCTTTATGGTGCTCTGCTGTGTGATCTAATTCTCTTCACCTAGGTTTCTTAATATGAAGGTAATTATAAGAAAACACACATCTTATTATAGCCAACTTAAGGCAATAATGAATGCATGGCTAAAGGGAAAGGGAACAAAATCAATTGATAAAACTTGAGTTGAAAGAAAACCTGTATTAGCACTGTGGATCCTCATTTTACATGTTAGGAATGATATCTGGGTTTTTGAGGCACATGAATCTCAATGTTTATATCTTTCACACCCTTAAACCTGTCCAGTACTAAATGATTGAACGTGGTTTGATTGTAACAGTTTTCAAGAATATTTATTAAATGGGAATCAAAGCAGTTGCAGTGGCTATGTGGTACAAGTATATATCAGGAACAAATGTAATATATATTTTCTCCAGTTTCTTGGCAAGCTCATGCAATCAGTGTAGTTTTCAGTGGTTGATGCTCCTGTAGAAGTCCGAGGTCAGTACAAATCTTATAGCTCAAAGAACTTCTGAGACTAAGGGACATGGCAACCGTTAGAATCATTAAAGATATTGGTGCATTTGGTCTCAAGTGAGCTGTATAGTGCCAGGCATGCCCACAGCCAGTATTGGGTTTGTAAGCAGATTTATTGGTGTTTTGTAGTGTAATCTGATCCAAATCATCATTCCTGAAGTCAGTGCCATTGCTGGTGCACAAAAAAAAGGTATTCTGAGTCAATTCATTCAGTTTGTACCATTTTAAGCAGGGGATTACAGGAAAAACAGCTTTGATGAGGTTCCTTTATCGATAAATGTATTTTGGTAACTGTCAGCACAGCTGCTGGCTGCAACAATTATGGGAGAGAAGCTTTCCATCTCAAAGGACAAGAAAGAAAATAGGACCAGAACTTTCCTATCAAGCAGTACCTCATGCTACTGCATCACAGATTCTGCGAAACTCAAAGGTATGGAAATATCAATGGGGATTTAGATTTTGACCAGAAGGAATCTATTAAAAATGGGATAAATCAGTATTGCTGTTTCATGTTTGTCCAGCTTCCTTAGTTTCTTAAAATAAGTCTGCCAAACTGTTGGATCATATAATTTCCTTGTTACCTAATTTAAAGTGGGTTGTGGGGAATGGAGCTCCAGGGAATATGATGTTGTGTTCCAGTTCACTTATAGTCTGAGTTAGTGTGGCACTATGCACTAGTTGTAGTTATGAATAGTGAGGTAGAGACTCCAACTTTCTTTCTGTCGCATGGCTGATGTTCTTCTGATTCTTACCGCCTGCCATTGGCATATGTTGGAAGGATTTGCAACTTGTCAACATGTTTGGCTCCATTTAAACCAAGTGGGGACGGCGTGGGGGAGGAAAGGTTTGTTTTGGAGAGGGAATACATAGGCTTATGAAGCAAAAGAATATGGCAACATTGCAAAGCAGCTGTTTGGGTAATGACACCCAGAGTGTGACAGGGAGGGACAGTGTGTACAAGCATAAAAAAGCAGCTGATAGGATCAGAGGGAGAAAATGGTGAATAGCAAAATTAATGGCTCATTACTTAAATGCATATGTAGTAGTTGGCACAAAATAAATGAATTAATGGCACAAATTAAGGTTAATGAGTATAATAACCATTACAGAGACATAGTTACAAGGAGATCAAAGCTGGGAGCTAAATACTCAGGGCTATGTGATTTTTCATAAGGACAAGCAGGAAGGTGGTGTTATAACAATGTTAATATGAGATGGAATAAGTTTGGTAACAAGTAGTGTTCTTGGAATTGAAAATGTAGAATCCATGCACATCGAAATATATATAGAAAACAGAAGCAGCAGAGGACCATTCACCCTTTGGAGCCTGCTCTGTTATTCATTATCATCATGGCTGATCATCAAATTTAATATCCTGACCACACCTCCTCCCCCTTATATCCCTTGATCGCTTTAGCCTCGAGCTATATCTAATTCCTTCTTGAAATCACACAATATTTTGGCCTCAACTACTTTCTGTGGTAGTGAATTCCACAGATTCATGGCTCTGGATGAAGAAATTTTTCCTTCCCTCAGTCCTACAGAGCTTAACCCTTATCCTCAAACTATGACCCCTAGTTCTGGATTCTCCAACAATCGGGAACATTCTTTCTGAATCTACTCTATGTAAGCCTGTTAGAATTTTATAAGTTTCTGAGATTCCCTCTTACTTTTCTGGACTCCAATGAATCTAATCATAACCGACTCAGTCTCTCCTGCCATCGCAGGAATCAGCCTGATAAACTTGTGCTGCACTCCCTTTTTAGCAAGAATATCCTTCCTCAAATAAGGACACCAAAATTGCACATCAAGTATGACCTCACCAACTCCCTGTGCAGTTGCAGTAAAACATCCTTGTTCCTGTACTCAGATCTTCTTGCTATGAAGGCCAAAAAACTATTTGCCTTCTTTACTGCCTGTTGTACCTGTGTTCTTACTTTTAATAACTGATGCATGAGGGTACCAAGGTCTCACTGAGTATTCACCTCTCTCAGTTACACTCATTCTAATAATAATCTGCTTCCTATTTTTGCTATATGGATGGAGGTCAGAAATAACAAGGGGAAGAAAACATTGATGTGCGTAGTCTATATGGGCAGCTATACTGTAAGATATATATGGAGGATATATCAGGGGATGCTGAGGGCATGTAAAAAGGATCTTTGATCCTCATTTAAATTTAGAAAATCAAATTGACAGAAATTGCCATGAGAAAGAATTCTTGTGAGTGTATTTGGGAAAGTTTCTCACAACAATATCTTGCAGACCCAATTAGGGATCAGGCTATTTTGAATCTAATAATGTGTAATGAGAGAGGTTTAATAAACAATCTAAATAAAAGATTCCATAGGAAACAGTGACCATAACATGGTAGAATTTAGCATTCAGTTTGAGAGTGAGAAACTTGGGGTCAGAAGCAACTGTACTAAACTTAAGTCAGGGTAACTACAAAGGAATAATGGCAGAATTGGCTGCAGTGGACTTGGAAAGGTGTTTACCAGAAAAGATGGTTGATCAGCAATGGCAGACATATATGAAAATAGTTCATGACTCACAATAAAAATATATTCCAGTAAGGAAGAAGGATTCTTGGAAGGGGATAAGTCAACTATGATTAACCAAGGAAGTTAAGGATAGTAGTAAACCGAAAGAAAAAACATAAAATGTGCAAAGATTAGTGGTAAACCAGAGGTTTGGGAAAGTATAAAAATCATTAGAAAAAGATAAGCTGAGGGTAAACTAGCAAGTAATATAAAACAGACAGTAATAGCTTCTTTAAATATATAGAAAGAGAGATGGTAAAATTAATGTAAGCCCCTTAGAGAATGACACTGTGAAAATAATTATCAGAAATCAGGAATTGGTAGAGGAGCTAAACAAATACTTTGGCTGGATTGTTACAGATCTTCACACTGGCAGAATTTTCCCATTCCACTCGAGTGAACAGAGATTTGGCTGGGCACCAAATTGTCCAGCTTTGTCTGGAGTGGGAGCTGGTAAGATCACGCCCTTTGTGTCAGTCTTCGTGGTAGAATACACAAAAAGCATTCCAAAAGTACTAAATAATCAAGGGGCAAAAATGGGCTAGAGGTAAATACCATAATTATCCCTGGAGAAAATGTGCTTAAAAGACCAATGGAACCAAAAGCTGATAAATCCTCTGGATTTAATTATTGCACCCCTGCATATTAAATCAAGTAGTCACAGAAATAATGAATGAACTGGTTGTAATCTTGCAAGAATCCTTAAGTTCTGGAAAAGTCTCTAAGGGTTGGAAAATTGCCAGCGTAACACTTTATTCAAAAAAGAGAGACAAATAACAGTTAACTATAGACCAGATAGCTTAACATCTGATTTTGGGAGAATGTTAAAGTTCATTATAAAGGATGTAATAGTTAAGCATTTAGAAATAGAAAATATCATCAAGCATGGCGTCACAAAGAGAAAATCGTGCCTTAGAATTCATTGAGGTGGTAAACGATAGATAAAGAGGAACCAGTAAACTTAGACTGGATTTCCAAAAAGCATTGCTAAGGTACTACACAAAAAGCTACCTAATAAGGTAAGAGCCCATGGTGTTGCAAGTAGTTTATTAGCATGGATAGAGGATTGGCTAACTGATATAAATTAGGGTGAAAAGAGGGGCATTTTCAGGATCAACCTGTAACTAATAAGGTGCCACAGGAAACAGAGCTGGGGCCACAATGATTTACAATATATAATTAATGACCTAGACGTAGGAAGTGAATGTACTATTGCCCACTTTGCGGATGACACAAAAGTAAGTGGGAAGGCAAGTGGTGAGGATGACATAGGACAGAATTTTCCCATCCTGTCGCCTCAGGAATCGTAGCAGGCGGGAATGGACCATACAAAAGTCTGTTGACATCCGGCGGGATTTTCTAGTTTTCGCCAGAAATTCATGCCCAAGGTCAACAGACCTTTGCATAGTCCACCCCCACCTGCTATGATTCTTGTGGAGGGCAGGACAGGAAAAATCTGCACATTGGGCCCAATTTTACTATCATGTTGTACCCGTTTTGGGGCGTAAAAACTTGATAAAGTCAGGCATGAGGTGAATATTACGATCCACGATCACCTCCACAACCGCTCCTCCTTCATTAATGGCTGCAAATGGCTTGTGATCAGGAATGCATGCATTTAAATTTAATTAATGGGCTGGACACCCAGCTTTACCAGCACTTCTCCCTTTACTACCACATTTGTCTGTCCAGCCATGATCTACAAAGGTCTGACTTGAGCGCACCAGCTTCTGAGAGGTAAGTTCAAAGTTTCCAGTGGCTCTCTGACTCAGATCGGTGAAGAGGAGGGGAACAGGAGGTGGTGGAGGGGTTGAGAAGAGAGGCAGGATAGCTGGCTGTCTGATGGGGGGAGGGAGGCGGGTCAGATGGCTGTCTGGTGGGGGGGAGGTCTGCTGCCACTCTGCGTGCAATCCGTGGGGGGGGGGGGGGGGGAAGGATCTGTGATAGGTGGGGGAGAGAGGGGATTCGCTGCCACTTTGCATGCGATCAGTTGGGGGAAGGGAGGCAGAGAGCCATGGTCAGTCTGGGTAGCGGAATGTGGGGGGATAAAGGATATAGTTATGTTGTAGGGGTTAGACAATATCTGTGGGGATCAGAGGGGAAGCATTATCCAGCCTGGGAGTAATGTGGCAAAGGAGTGTTTTTGTTTATTTTTGCATGTGCGCAGTTGAAGGCTACGATCAGAATTGCAGTGTTTTGGCATGATGAACCCCGCCCACAAGCTTCTGCAGCATGATTTGGAATCACTGATTTTTTTCAGGCAGAATGCATATGGAAGCACCTGAGAACGGGTCTAAAAGTCGGATCTGAAACACTCCCAGGTTCAAGTTTGCCCATTACTTAGAATCAAAATGGTAAAATTGGAGTCTACAGGGGGATGTAGACAGGTTAAGGGATACGCAAAAACTTGGCAGGAAAATGTGAAGTTATGCAATTTGATAGGAAGAGTAAGGGAGTTGCATATTATTTAAATAGAGAAAAACTGCAAAAAGCTGCAGCATAAGAGGATTTGAGGATCTTCATATATAAATCACATAAAGTTAACATGCAATTTCAGCAAGTAATTGGGAAGGTAAATGGAATGATTTCAAAGGAAATGGGGTATAAAAATAGGGAAGACTCGCTAGAACTATACAAGACACTAGTTAACCATACCTGGAATATTGTGAACAGTTTTGGTCCCCTTATCCAAGGTAAGATATATTGGAGGAAGTTCAGAGAAAATTCGTTCGATTGATCCGGGTTGTAGAGGGATTTTCTGCTGAGGAGAGGTTGAGTAAGTTGGGCTTGTACTCATTGGAGTTTAGAAGCATGAAGGGCAACCTTATGGAGACAAATAGGATTCTTGGAGAGGAGGGAGTGGGATTGGGGTGGAGGGGTGGTAATGGATGGGGAGAAGGGATTGGTGTTGATAGGGTAGATGCTGAGTGGTTTTTTTCCATTGTGGAAGACTCTAGGACCTGAGGGTCAATCCTAGGGCCTGTGAGTCAATCCTCATTGTCTTTTTTTTTAAGATTAGAGCAACACAGCATGGGAAACAGGCCCTTCGGCCTAACGAGCCTGCGCCGTCGTCATAACTATATAGTAACAATTCCATTATCCTATTCTAATTTTAGATTATTCCTAATATGGAAGAGTCTCAATGTAGGGACAATTTGTTTCCCAATCAACCTAAGAGCGAATTTTTTGGGATGTGGGAGGAAACCGGAGCGCCCGGAGAAAACCCACGCAACCACGGGGAGAACGCGCAAAACTCCCGCAGACACCGGCCCAATTCCAAGTGTCTGCACAGCTACAGCGATAGTCACTGAGCTGTCATGGTGCCCTTCAGATGGTCCAGATAAAGCACTCAGTTACGATATGAAGCACCAGGCAACCCATGAATCAACATCCAAGAGCTGTCCTCGCACCACCTGCTGAATGCATGCTCCTTGTTGGTCAAGTATGGACCGAAATACCTGTGGAAAAAAAGCCATGGTTTAACAGTCCTACTATATCCCTCTATCTGCATACCGCTCACGTGGCTGTCCAAGAGACCCTTAAACAGCCCTAGCGTGCCTGCTCCCACCACCTTACTCGGCAGTGCATTCCACACCCCCACTACCCTTTGTGTGAAAAACTGCCCTCTAATAATCGTCTTATACATAGCCCCCCTCACCCTAAGGCCATGACCCCTCGTCCTATCCATTTCTGAAGGTGGAAAAATTTTACCACCATTTACTCTATCTATACCCCTTATAATCTTATACACCTCTATTAGATCCCCTCTAAGCCGACGTCTTTCAAGGGAAAACAACCCCAGTCTATTTAATCGTTCCTCATAAGACAGTCCTTCCATACCAGGCAGCATCCTGGTAAACCTCGTCTGCACTCTCTCCAAGGACTCCACATCCTTCCAATAGTATGGTGACCAGAACTGGACGCAGTATTCCAAGTGAGGCCTAACCAACGTTCTATACAATTGCATCATCAAATTCCTACTTTTGTATTCTATACCCTTTTCTAAGAAAGCTAACATACTATAGGCTTTCTTTATCACCTTCTCCACCTGTGAAGACACCTTCAGAGACTTGTGAACCTGCACCCCCAAGTCTCTCTGCGTCTCTATACTCTGAATAGTTTTACCTTTTATCCTATAACTCTCTTCTACATTTTTCTGGCCAAAATGCATCACCTTGCATTTATCCGGATTAAATTCCATTTGCCATCTATCTGCCCAGTCTACCAACCTATCTATGTCCTGTTGTATTGCCTGGCACTGCTCCTCTGTACCCGCCAATCCAAGCATCTTGGTGTCATCAGCAAATTTGCTGATCTCGCCACCTACCCCAACTTCCAAGTCGTTTATGTAGACCACAAATAGAAGAGGACCTAGTACTGAGCCTTGTGGCACTCCACTAGTGACAGGCTTCCAGTCGGAAAAAGAGCCTTCCACTACTACCCTCTGTCTCCTCCTCCCGAGCCAGTTCTCGACCCATCTACATACCCGGCCCTGTATCCCATGCGCCTTCACCTTCTCTATCAGTCTACCATGAGGAACCTTGTCAAACGCCTTACTGAAATCCATGTAGACGACATCAACAGCATGTCCTTCATCAACTGTTTTTGTCACTTCTTCAAAAAATTCCACTAGATTTGTAAGACAAGACTTCCCCTTGACGAAGCCATGCTGCGTATCCTTGATCAGATCGCAGCGCTCCAGATGCTCATGCATCCTGTCCCTGAGGATCCTTTCCATTAGCTTACCTATAACTGAAGTCAAGCTCACCGGCCTATAGTTCCCTGGGTGATCCCTCTGACCTTTTTTAAACAACGGTACTACGTTTGCTATCCTCCAGTCCTCTGGGACCTCACCTGTGTCCAAGGAAGAGACAAAGATTTGCGTCAGAGGCCCAGCTAGGTCTTCCCTCAACTCCCTTAGCAGCCTGGGGTAAATGCCATCAGGCCCTGGAGCTTTATATGTCTTTAAGCTGCCTAACAGCTCCAACACCTCTTTCCTCGTAATCTTTATTTCCCTCAACCGATCCTCAACTTTGTCAACATCAGCAACAGACATCTTGCCAGTCTCCTGCGTGAATACCGACGCAAAGTATTCATTCAGGATCTCCCCCATTCCCTCAGGCTCTAAGCATAGATCCCCTCCTCTGTCCCTGAGAGGTCCAATCTTGCCTCTAACCATCCTTTTGCTCCTTACATAGGTGTAAAATGCCTTAGGATTTTCCTTAATCCTACCTGCCAGAGCCCCTTTTTGCCTTTCTAACACCCCTTTTAAGATCCCGTCTACACTCTCTATAAGCTTCCAGCGCTGTCTCAGTCCCCAGTTGCCTAGATCTAATGTAAGCCTCTCGCTTCTTCCTGATCAAGTCCTCAATATCCCTGGTAAGCCATGGTTCTCTAATCCTACCTTTCCCATCCTTCCTCCTTGCCGGCACGTATCTTTCCTGCAGAGAGTTTAGTTTTCCCTTGAAAGACTCCCACATGTACCTCGTCGACCTGCCCTCGAAAAGCTTATCCCAGTCGGTATCTTTAAGATCTTGCCTAATCTGGCTGTATCTAGCCCTCCCCCAGTTAAATACCTTCCCTTTTGGGCAGGTCTCGTCCTTTTCCATTAATATCCTAAAGCAGATAGAGTTGTGATCACTATTTGACACATGCTCTCCTACCTCGACGTCAACCACCTGCCCTGGTTCATTCCCCAGAACCAAATCCAGTATAGCCGCTTCTCTAGTCGGGACATCCACATACTGCTCCAAGGACCCTTCCAAAACACACTTGTCTTGTCCAGGGAACGTACACCACAAGCAAATTACTACTCACACTCAGTCGGTGGCCTGGTTTTTAGGGACATGTTTATTCAGTTCAGTTAGCGATGAAGAGCAATATGTGAAATTTATTTCAATTCTTGGTGAGGATTTTGCATTCTGATAGGTGTGAGGCCTGTGCTTCATAAATTTACTGTTGGTGAATACAAATATTTGTAATGGAGTGAGCCTATAAGATACTGCTAGAAAAGTGGAAATTGAAACTAATTATCACCTGTGTAGTGCTGGTGCTTACGCTGCATTTAAGAGATGATATTTGACCCTTCTCCAAAGTAATAGATCACAAATAAATAATTTTATAAACATTATGTGCTATGTTTTCTATGCTTCCGTAGGTATAGTTTGTTACAAAAAGACTTGCGTTGAGTGCAGACTGGCTGATGAAAACCATTGCAGTCCTCATCAGCTGTCCCTCCATTCAAGGATGGGGTCAATTCAGGGTCATAGGTTTCTGTCATGAGTCTTCATATTGACTGAACAGGATGATTCTCAACTCTCAAATGTTTGGACATATGGGACAGGATGTCCGACAAGGTAGTAAGATCTGGAGCCAGAATTTGCTCCTTTTTCTATTGCTACTCTGTCTTGTCACAGAGGCTTTTAGACTTGTGACTTGATGGACAAGTTGTCACTATTTTGAATGATTGGTAGCAAGTTCCTCCCAGTCATTAATTTCAATGCTGCTGCACTTCAAAGAGATCTTCAGTGTCTCTTTGTAAGTTTTTCTTAGTTTTCCTTTGGAATGCAGGTCATTTAAGAGTTAAGGGCTTGGCAGGGGAGATGCTTTTTAGACATCTGGACACACTGTTTTGCCTAAATGTTTGTGGTGCCGGATTCGAGAAGGACACTAGTGTTCGATCGATGGTCGCCCCATTGAATTCAGAGGATACAGTTGAGGCATTAATGGTGGAATTTCACTAACACTCTTGTGTTTCATACAGATACACAGTCCAGGTCCAATGTGATGATGCTCACTGTACTCAATCCACAACTTTTGTTGACTTCCCAGGTTCTTTGTTGTCAATTACTCACTGTCATAGTTTGTAGAAAGCTAAGCTGGTGGAGCTGATGTGATGTTGGATTTCTTGGCCTTTTGAGAGAGTGACAGTCGAAGTATGGGATGTGCTCAACATATTCCAGAGACAAAAACTAAACTGACCATCACATAGCTAATTTATAGTTCGGGGATGTGTGCGGTATTGTTGCCCACTGCAGTACCAATGATCAAGAAAGTAAATTACATCAGGCAAGAAACAGAAACAGGAGTTTAAAAATAGTTTGCACTTTTCTGAAAATTAATTCAGGTATGATGCTTTGGATCAAGTTGACTGGGTTGGGGGTGGGGTGGGAAGGAGGAAAGGAGGTTAATAGAACTGAGTATCTCCATAGACAAATTTCACTGTTTCACAAAATAACATTTCAGGTTCAGTAAATTCAAACATGGGAGTGATTTATGGGGCAATTTCTGACACTTGCAAATAATTGTATCTTATCGAAAATAATTATTATGTGGTTATAATTAAATACTGCATGATTAAATATTGCAGTCTATGAAATAGTTAATTATACTCCTGTTCACGATTAATTTGTTCTTTGTCATTATTGCAAGCCTTGTGTAGGGCTGAGCTGAAATGCAAACTACGTGCAGTTCAGTGAGGCCACTTGGTTTAGAGAGATGAACAATAAAATCCAAACCATCTAAGTATCACAGCAGATGGTGCATTAATTAGCTTTCATTTATTTATTTCTTACCAGTAACTTTTAACATTGAGAAGATATGAAAATAACACATAGTTCTTTGCTTTTTTATAATGATGTAAAGATGCCTGTCACTCAAAGGATTGTGTAAACACAATGGTTCACTTATTTAAATTAGGTATACGTGAACATGCATGCATGAATGGAAAATTTGACAATATCAGCAGTAGTGCTGTGTGTGCTGTGTTCTGTTCACAGGCAAAAGCGAAACAGTGGCTGGATCACAGTACATCCCCAAGTAATGTCATGTTCCTACCCCTTAAAGGCATAGGAGTAGGCCATTTGACCCTTCAAGCCTTCTCCGCCATTCATTTTGATCATGGCTGATCATCGCATTCAATATCCTGATCCCCCTTTCCTCCCATATTCCTTGATCCCGTTAGCTCCAAGAGCTATATTTGATTTCTTCTTGAAATCAGACAGTGTTTTGGCCTCAATTGCATTCTGTGGTAGTGAATTCCATGCATTCACCATCCTTTGGGTGAAGAAATTTCTCCTCAACTCAGTTCTAAAAGGCTTACAATATATCCCTTTCTTTATATAGATCACCCCCCCTTTCAAAGAAGTGTTAACTAGTTACAATTCATGTCATGTTTAATCGCCATTAGTTAAATGTATAGAATGAATCTACAGGTCTCAAAAGTATATAGAGGTAATCTGCTGGTGCAGCCAGATCTTGTGTTGGTAACCTTGTGTGGAAGTTTTTTTAATTGCTCACAGTGATCTGTGGGCAATCAACAGCAATGTAATTGACTCTTAAATACTCTCTGAAATTACCACTGAGTTCAAGTGCAATTAAGGAATGGCAATAAATGCTGAACCAGCAGTGATACCCACATCCCATCTTTAAAAAGCCATTGCATCTTTGTGGACTTTGGTTCTGAAGAAATCTTTGTCACTTTGGCTGGTTGCCATGTACCTTCTTTGGGATTTTGAATGTGACAATTCTTTACCTGCATTTTTATCATGCACACTGGTCATGTGCTGTTGCAGTTTTAAAATTTGTTCTTTAGTTTCTGGGAGAGTAGAATGGATAAAAGTAGGTAGATTGGTCTGCCAAATATGAGCTCAGTAAGAAGTCTGACAACACCAGTTTTAAATCCAACCGATTTATTTGATAGTAAACTCGTAAGCTTTCAGCTGTATGGCCTTCGTCAGGCGAATGAGGTGTTCTGGTCTCCAATAGCACACATTTCAGCACAGACAGTTTACAGATTGCTGATTAGAATGTGAATCTTTACACCTAACCTGCTATTCAAGTCTTAAAGGTTATGTGTAAAGATTCACATTCTAATCAGTAATCTGTAAACTGTCTGTGCTGATATGTGTGCTATTGGAGACCAGAACACCTCATTCGCCTGACGAAGGCCATAGAGCTGAAAGCTTACGAGTTTACTATCAAATAAATTGGTTGAATTTAAAATGGTGCTGTCAGACTTCTTGTTGTGTTTACCCCAGTCTAACGCCGGCATCTCCACATCATGACAAATATGAGCTCTCAGTAAGAATTTAGCAACACCAATTTATAATCCAACCGATTTATTTGATAGTAAAAAAGCGAGCTTTCGACTCTTGTGTCTTCCTCAGGCAAATGCAGTGCAATACAAATATGAGCTCTGCCAGTGATGGCATAGTTGCTGTTAAAGATGTCACTCTTAGATGCCTCCCTCGTGTATTTATCTGAGGAAACATTGCTTGGATTCTCCTTACTTGAGAATGGGAGATTTCAATGTGGATCTAATCATTTAGCTAGGCTATTAGATCAAGGGTAGTGAGGAGATAAAATAGTGTGATTGATATTCCACTTCTCACATATATCCTAAAATGGCATACCAATAAATTGTGGACCATTATCTGTGGTGATTAAGGGCAACTAGGGATGGGCAATAAATGCTAGCCAGCCAGCAATGCTCATGTCCCATGAATGAAAAAGAGGAATTAAAAAAATGATCTCTCTAGGCACACCACATAAACTGAAAATAGTGCATAGAGTGTGCGCACCCATTGCACTTGATGTATTGTGTAATTGTTGAATAATGGGGTACTGATTGAATAATGGAGGAGTGGACAATGACAATGAAGTTAGTAGCATGACATGAAAGAGATTTTGGACCAAAGATGTGCAGGAGTTTCATGTGAATTCAATGGTTCTTTGCCTGACTGGAGTAAGCTCTTGACATACCTCACACCTCTTGATGACAACTTCAATTGCATTATTTGTATGTGGCCAATAAACTGTCTCACTTTTGAGCCTTCTAATTCAACCTATGCCTATGTGCAAGAAATGAGGTTATTGAAGAGTATCAGGTCACAAAAGTTCCAGTATGAAAATCTGTCTGTCATAAGAATAATTTCCCAGGGGATGCCTAATTCATCTTGATAGTACTGAAATGTCTTGTGTTCCTGGACATACTAAACTGAATCAGGCCATCCTTCTATGATGGTTTTCCACAGTTTCTATAGTGTGGAACCTTTTGCCATTTCTTCTTTTAGCTACTGGCTTTTGAATAGACTAGATCAATTAACAGACTTGCATTTTCCTGCAGCTCTAATGCTGAAGCTCCCTTGGAACTGCCAATTATGTTGAAACGTTCTGGATACTTTGAAATGAGGCAGCCAAGGTAGTTTTTGTGGCTGCTGTTTCCATATGACGTTTGGCTGATCCCATAGATTGCCACAAATGTGAGGATGCAGCATGCAAGTAAACTTACAATTATTGGACTCCTTAGTCTCCAAAATGTCAAGCACATGTGACACTCAGGAGGATTGATTGTACTGGCATTGCAGAAATCCAGACCCTGCACATGAAATAAGTGAACAACTGTTGTACACTGCATGTTTCGTACTAGTAGGTTTTGTCATGGAATTCCATGTCTGTGGATGTGTCTTTTAGAATTTGCAGGTGTACTTTGTTGGCATTTTCTCCGCGTCAATCTTGGCCAATAACAAATAATTGCCAACTTTCTTAGGATAGATAATTTGAATCTTGGCAAACACTTTGGATGGTGTGATGGCATTTATGTTTTTCACAAGCTGTGTTCACTGTTCTTGATCTTGTCAGGCACATCATTGTTATGTCTTGCTTTGTCAATCATCTTATGTATATGTTCCTGATGAGATATTGGATGGTTATTTTTAGTGCTTGAAGGTACCTATTGTGTGCAATCTGTTTGCATCAGTGTAAAGTTCTTTGTAGCTGCATCTACCTATGCTCTGATGCACTGATGCTGCAAACAGCCCTTTAGAATCATAGAATCCCAACAGTGTTGGAGAAGGCCATTCAGCCCATTGGGTCTGCATCAGCTCTCTACCCGATACCCATAACCCCATGCATTTATTCCACTAATCCCTCTAACCTATATATCTTGGGATTCTAAGGGGCAATTTAGTATGGCCAATCCACCTAACTTGCATATCGTTGGACTGTGGGAAGAAACTAGAGCACCCGGAAGAAATCCACACAGGCAGGGGAAGAATGTTCAGACACCACAGTCACCCAAGGCGATCTTGAGTCCCTGGTGCAGTGAGGCAATCTCTGTGCCACCGTGCCAGATTCTTCACAGAATTGATGGAAAGGTAGACATTCCGTTGGTGCACATAAAAGACCAGGTCTTTCATGTGCTTTGCTAATTTTAAGTGCTCTAGTAAGACAGTCAACAGCACTATATGTGTATCTACACCTCAGGGGTTACAGTAATTCGAAAAGGCAGCTCACCACCATCTTCTCAATTTCAATAAATGCTGGCCTGGCCAGCAATGCCCACATCCCATAAAATGATTTTTCAAAAAAATGGAGTGGTGTTTAGGATCTCTTAACTTTGTTGATCTTCGAAAATCATTTTGTACTTGTGTCATCCTTGACTAGCTCTTCAATGCTGTATGTTTTGGACTTGCCTAGCAGATCTTTCTAGAATACCTCCATAAGGGTGGATTCAATTATTACACAACAATTGCTGGTCTGTGTTTGAAAAATCTTTCTCTACACCCTAACAATGATGTAAAACTACACTCTGCATTTTCTTGTTTCCTTCTCTATGACTAGTATGCTCTGTCTGGTCTCTGACGCGCAAGAAACAATACTTTTCACTGTATGTTAATACTTGTGACAGTAATAAATCAAAAAATCACAGTACACACACTTTATCTGCAACTGCTGACAAAGTAGTCTTTAGCTTCTGGATTTCTGTTGTTGTAACAACGTGCACACAAGTCAATGAATACGAAAGTTTAGCCTGAGTTTGAACTAGTCTTTCAATGTAGTCCAAATCATTCCTTTAGCTCTTCTGCTGTTGATCCTGCTGTGCTCAACTTTTCTAGAGCTTCATTTCCAATTGTTAGGTGAATTTTTATGGCTTGCTTCCTTGGATGGGACACACCTGAGTCAAAAAACCATCGCTTTGTACGCTGTTTAAACATTTTGAATTCATTCAGTAGGTCACCCCAATTTAAATTGAGAAATTTTGTGGATCTTTTGACAATTTCCCTTCGATCTTTCCTCTTGTTTTATTTAGTTTATTGTTTAACAACTCCTGAAGTGACTTGTTATAATTGTAATCTTCTCTGATCTGAATTTATGAAAACTTACTTTGTTTCTTTTTATTTGACTCCCACTTGCCCAACATCGATTTGGCTCATATCCCAGTCATTTGGCTTTCTGAATTAATCTAACATGGTGCTGGTCCTCTCGAGGTGCTGTCCCATTCATCATGAGGGATTTGTCTGCTCACCAGCTCTTCACTTAAGCACTGTCTACATTATGTCTTCTTCAGAGTTTTCTGTGCAGCTACCACGCTGCAATTACAACTTTCTCTGATGCTGCAAACTCGTTGTGGCCTGATCAAAACATCAATGCCATATATCATGGTCTAAAGCTGTTCCCCATGTTGTACCTGTACTTGAACTCGTGGCCTTGTTGCTGGACCTGAATACTATTATTATGATACAAAGGCACCAATCACACATAAGGAATTCTGTAAACATATTGGTTGATTTACCGAAAGGAGGCACCTTAAGAACAACTATACATGGATGGAAAGTGTAAAGACATCAGTGGCAGAGCTATATATGCTGTGTTCTGCTGTAAGGTAAAGTGAAACTGAGATTGGATCACATGATACACATTTCCCCTCTTTGCTGTTATCCCTTAAAAACATATTATCACAGTTTATAAAATCTTGTCCAAAAGAGCAACTTGACTCAGAAAAGTGTAAGGATTTTGAAGTTATATTATCATTTTCAATGTCCACAATACTGCTGTATTTTTGTGGTACTGCATATTTGGAAGTGAATTGTCAGCATGTTATTGAAAGCCAGTTTTTGATGCCAATTACTTTTTATGTATTCAGTAATTCAAACAGCTGCTGAGTCCACAGGGTAGCCACTTCCAGCAGTCACTGGAGTGCTGCCATTTCCATTTGTACAGCATGCACTCCTCATTCAGTAGAACCCAGTTGCCAGTTTTTAAGACCCTGTGTACAGTAGCTGCAGTAAATCAATCTTGTCAAGATTGGGTCCAAAAGCCAGTCCAGCGAGACGATGATTCATGATGTTTCTGTTAAAGAAAAGCTTTAAAGTTAACATATACATTATCACCTCAGTAAATATATTCATAAAAATAAGTTTGTGGTTGGGATTTTTTTGTAAAGCTTCCCGTGTCGTTTCAAATAAGTATTTTGATACTTATGTGCAGTATCTGGCTTTACTCTACTGTGATTGTTTTAATGATAACCAACAAGTGAGTGGTGAACTGTCTGGACTGATATCTTTCTTATTTCTACTCAAAGCCATAATCGTGAAAAAAGTATATAAAAAATACAATTATCCATCTTTGAACTTCTCCAAGTTGAATTTTCCCCTCCTGTCCTGAAGAATACTGACTTGCTGGGATTCAGTTCATTGGGGCAACAGGCCACCTCCACCACTGTGGACAGATTGGCTGTCCACCATCTGGCACAAGTCAGGAATGTAATGAAATGCTTTTACACTTGGGTGCAGCTCCAAAAACACACAAGAAGATCAGCACCATCCAGGACAAAACAGCCAGCTTGATCGCTAAGTCTTCCACAAATATTTAATTCTTCTGCTACCGACAAACAGCAGCAACCACGTGTACCATCTACAAAATGCAGTGCAGGAACTCTAGACAGCATGTTCAAATTCACAACCATTTCGAAGGACAAGAGTAGCAGATACCTGGGAGCACTATCATCTGGAAGTTCCCTCCGAACCACACCATCTTGATTTGGTAATAAATTGCCATTCCTTCACTCTTGCTGAGTCAAAATCCCTCCCTAACAGCATTGTAGGTGTACCTACACCTCAGCAGTTGAAGAAGGCAGTTTACTTTCTGAAGGGCAACAAGGGATAGGCAATAAATGCTGACCTAGCCAGTGAAACGCACATCACATAAATGAATTTTAAAAAAGATGGCCACTTGCTTGTTGACCTAGAGAATAAATACTTGCTGTTTTATATCAGAGGAGATGACCTTCTATAACTGCACTTTCCAAAAAGCTCTGGGCCTTGAATGCTTGACTTCATATTGTATCACCTCGGCATGGCTGGCTGGGTGAGAGGCAACAGCAAGGACATGCAGAGTGGCAATGGTGGGAACTCAAATCCTGTCCTCCAAGGACAGGAAAGTGGGTTGGTACTTCGCAGAGGCATTGCCAGCCTTCTGGGGTGGCACCTCCATATTCCTATCCTAGTAATCTGTTAGAGTACATATTGCTGCCCTGCTGGGAAATTCTGAATCCCTTTTGTGCATTGGTATCTGCAGCCAAGGTGGCAGCAGTCTGAGCTTGCATGGCAATCCGTAGAAATTCCAGAACTTTCGTCAGAGTTTCCACTGCAGCATTCAGATGTTGTGTGACTTCTACTTGTGTTGCAGTGGAAGTTGAGTCATCAGCCACATTGAATCATGGTTAGGTCTGTGAATGGCCTTATGATATTGCTCATCATCTCTGCAGTGGAAAGGATGGACCCCAAGCTCTGTGCCAAGTTGCTGTTGGACTATTCCATGTTCCTTGACAGTGACAACAGCGTCTGTAGCTGTTCTGCCAATGCACCAACACTCCTGCATGCATTGTACCAATTTTTTTTCTATTTGTCTCCCCTTCGAGGCCTTCATCTGATTCCTCTGTAATGTACCTTCGTTGTGGCCTTGTCCTCTGGGCAGCTAACACAGGAGCTGTGCTTTCCTTGCTGACCTGGTAGCAGCCCAATTGTGCCCATTAACTCACCATGTGTAAATCTCACCTCAAAGCTACCCTTTAAAGCACATACATTGCCACTGTTTGAAATGGTAGCTCAAGTTTTATAATGAATATCTCCCCTCTAGGCCTAACATCCTCGGACACCACTGGCTGGCCAGGTGGCGGTGCTTGGGGATCTGGAAGTAGTAGGATTGGGGTTGAGGAAGAAGGGGGAAAATAAAAGTTGAATGGTTACACTGTCAGCAGTTTGTACAGATTGTGGGATGAGGGCAATATAAGATTTGATTTAGGTAGGAAATTCTATCATGCTCGATGGTTTCAGCAGCGCCATTGCCCTCAGTGATGGCTATTGCAATTATTCTAAGCACCATCTCCTTTTTGGAGGTTTGTGCAGACAGCTGTATCTACCTCCTCCCCCTTCAAACTGGTTTGCTGCTACTGTCTACATTGGGCCACCTTGTCCTTCAAAGAAAGGAAAGTGTGTCAATGACTGTGAAGCCATGTATGTGCCTGTCATTGTTGAATAGTTAGCTATGGGATGTGAGTGTGTGGTTTGTAGCAGTGCTAAATGATGATAAGGTGAAACATGAATGGGAGATTTGAGTTGGAGTTAACATCAGTTAGTAAAGAGAGTGATAATGTTGCAGTGTATGAGTTGGTAGGCAATGGTATTGTGAGAATGCATTCACCAATTGCAATCATTTGTGTTACGTTTGTATTACTGTATTTGGATCCTCGGTGCTAGTAGCATGGACTGCTACAGCCACCTGCTGCTACTGTCTTCTCAGTGCTAATATGGAGGGTTTACTAGTTTTCTGATGGAAGAGAACCCCTCTCCCACTGTCAGCTGCACCAGCAACCCAAATGCTAGCATCTGAAAATCTGGTGGCAACTCTCTGAACTGTTGGGCCATTATTTCCCTTCTTTTAGGTCTAATTAAAATGATTAGGCAGTGCAATGTTGTACACTGCCTTCTTTAGTTTAATTAAGTGTGGCATAACCACACATTACTATCCCTGTGCCTGAATTTGAAAGTATTTAAGCCTCTTAAATGTTTAAATTTAATTTCTGCAGCAATTGTTACAATCTTCTGCTATAACCTCTGAAGAAGATATAAATATGTGTTTGACTCTATATCTCATTTCACTGATTTCCTGCTGAAGTTTTAGTGGGAAACTGGGAAATAGCCACAGAAATTTAAGGCCAAAGGCACTGTATTGACATCTTTTTGGTGTAATCCTGGGTAATCTCAGTAAAAAGCTAATGT
The DNA here is from genome assembly GCA_024679065.1 of Sphyrna mokarran. Classification (NCBI taxonomy): domain Eukaryota; kingdom Metazoa; phylum Chordata; class Chondrichthyes; order Carcharhiniformes; family Carcharhinidae; genus Sphyrna; species Sphyrna mokarran. Next base: position 67,661,184 of record JAGIQG010000002.1, read on the forward strand.
TTTTAATACTGTAGATATTATTCTTGATTTAAGTTATTAAATGACTCAAAACACAGAAAAATGGTGATATTAGAATCTTTCCAGTTAATGCTTTCCAGAGCTGATCCGAACAGACTGTGCGGGGTCAGCAGGAGGATATCTTGTTACCAAAGGAAAGATGGGCGCAAGGTTGGCACATCTCTAGAAAGCATGTTAGCCCAACTTTGTCTGTATACTCTTTGGTCTCTTACGGGGGTCAATCTTTTAAATATTTTAAATGCTTATCTTTTGGGATTTAGACTGTTGGCCAGATTCCCTCAACGTTATCCTTTTTAGAGCAATAGTTTTCAAACTGAGGAGCATACAGACCTTCTGGGGTCTATGAAATAATCTCCCTTGTGGGCAAGAGAAGGAAGAACAGACAAGGGGAAAAGAAATTTGTATAAGCGACTGGTCGTTAATGGACCCACACAAATAATGACAAGCTGTCCATCCTGAAGCTCCTGAATGGCTTTCCACGATGTGTCTTGCTTCTACCTTTGGTGAAAGGGAAGGGGCGAGGCCAGTTGCTTCTGTGATATTCTGATATTCAAGTACATTCAGTTTGGAGTGTCATTGTAATGCTGTCCATCCTGCTGAGTGTTTCCATCATTTTCCATGTATATTGACCTGTTGTTTGTTTGATTATTGTAATTGTGTGGAGAAGCTGTCAGGTTGAGTTACTTAAATTTTCCACCAGGTTGCAATAATGCTAATCCATTAGATGATTAAGTAACATGAGAGTCTGAATTGGGTTTGTACTGGTCGGTAAAATATTCCCAGCAGTGTTGCATTCATTGAGGGAGGGAACTTTCTATGCTTATGGGAAGTTCTTTTAAAAATTAAAACAATAAACTGTTTTGAGCCTGTGAAACAATAAATGGGATGATACTGCTGTTGCTAGTAATGTAGCTAATGGCTGTTTGTATTGATTATGATTGGGTTTATCTGCCATTAGTAGGCAATCTTTAACCACATGAAAAACCGTTCAGTTGACATGCACTAGAATGTATTGGAGTTACACTTATCCTTTATCTGATTTGTCTGGGCTGTTTTATCTCTGTCTACATCAATGAATTAGTCCTCAAATTGCTTGAAGTGAATGCCAGCTTTCTTAAAAACATTAAACTAACATTCTTGCATTATGGATATATAGTAATAGTCACTATTTCAGTGAATAGTGGAGCAGACTTGATAAACCAAATAGCCGACTTCTGCTCGTATGTCTTATGGTCTACAATTTGACATAATAGGTGGTTCATGATTACTAATCTACTTGAAAAGAAATTCTTCAAACAAAAAGTTTGAGATCCGCTGTCCCCACCCCATCTCACTTGATGCAAGTGGTTCTGCTGATACAGTACGATACTGACTGACTCAAAGGAACTGCATCTTTGATGTGTGAGGGGGAGTTCCTTGTCCCAGGTTCCTTGCTAACATTTGCCTTGTAAGAGGTGGACAGAGATTTCATGCCTTACAAAAACATATAGGAAACTTCTGGAACTTGGCAGAGGCCTGATGCAACTGACCCAGGGCTACTTGCTGTGCGTCCTCCTCTTCCCAGAGCTACTTCACTGGAGCTAACCCTCAACAATTGAATGATTGTAATGTTGCTTGTATTTGATCATTACCGTCTTAAGACAAATTAGAGTTTATTGTCATTGAACTCTTCAGCCTATCAGACTTCCACTATCAACTTTTTGTGAGAATACTGAACAATCCCAAAGGCCTAAAAGAAAGAGTAAAAGAATTTTTTATAAAAATAACATTTTTGTCATCTTTTAGCACATGTTAATAGATAGTGTTTCATAATAGAAAAGCTATGGAGTTATATGTGTGGACAGAAATTTGTTTACGTGTATTGGCAGTGAATATATTTCAGCTCTTCATGTTTGACATCCTGTGCAATACTTAGCTACACCATCTGTGTAGGAATTAAAGAACATCTGTTGGAAATGCATGTTTATTGATATTAATAAATGAAGGCTGCCCCACCACACCATTGAAACAATTAATTTGAAGTATTTTTCTATGTAAATGTGTGAAAACCTGAACCTTCAATCTGTGGAATTATTTTCACAAAGACAATGTGTTATTTCATAATTGGAATTGCTCATCATGGTTTGGATGCATTCAGCATAGGCTCTGAGAATCGTGTTATGGCATTGGATGTAGCCTTCACTCTAACCTTGTGATATTTTCCTCCTCTCTTCAGGGAGTGGAATGGCGCTCAGATGAAATGGCAAAAAAAAGCTGTTTCAGCAAAGGCAAAACTGAGGTAGGTGGTGATTGTTCTGCAGGGAATAATGCAAGATACTGTGCTGTGAGGTGAGTGGGAGCTCTAGCTGCTCCCTCACACGTTGGTATCTTGCCAGCAGTGAAATGTTTTCAGCAATACAATTTTTAATCCAAATCAAAGACTCATTTAGAAAGACCCGCACCATATTTAATTACCATAAATACCAACCATTTATAACATGTTTAGAATTTGAGAATTTTAAAAAAATAGTCAGTACCCATTACTAGGTATGCATACTGCATTGTTTTTTACTTTGCTGAGTTGAGAACTGGGTTAAAATCTGGGTAAGTGGTTTCAGATATCAGTTGAAGTATCACTTGAGTGTTCAACACTTGTTGGCTAAATATCTCAGCCTATTTAGTTAGATATACATAGAAAGTAAGGTACTTGTTGTTGTTACTGCCTTCACCCTATTCCCAACTATTAATTTTTTAATAATTGTGAATATAAATATGTCATTTATTCAGAAAAAAAAACTGTAATGAGAGAATGGTGGGAGGAACGTTTTAGATTTAATAACTGAAAGGCTGGGACTATCAAAGGGAACCTAGGTTTATGATCCTGCATGCAGGATTGAGCTGCATATTTATAAGTTAATTATTTAAATTTAGTATTGCCTAGATTCTTCTTTTAACTGGAACGCATGGGCATCACCACCATTTGACTGGGCTTCATGGGCTGCTCTTATTCCGGGAAAAGGATGTGAGAGAAAACCTGATCAGTTGTATCTTTGATCAACATTGAGTCAGCTTTATTATGGCATCAAATTACCTTTCAGGGATTAGGAGTGCATGCTGATGATTGTCGATCCACCTCAGTTACATAAAACACCCACAGAACATTCAATAGGATCTGATGTGTTCATTGAATGACATCAAAATTACAGTGAATGTGCCACCTACACTAAGATTCTTAACGATTCAGTCAGTGCCAATAACTGAGACGCAATTCTCACAGTTGATTAAATGGTACAACAATGACAATTGGGGCCTGTTATTATACAACAATGAAAGAATGCAATGCAAGCTAAACCTCATGATCTGGTGATTTATCTTGTATTAAAACTGCCATGTACCATTGCAGGAAGAATGTCAGAATTATATCCGGGTTCTTCTTATCAACAACAACAGGATCTTCACCTGTGGAACAAATGCATTTACCCCCATATGCACTAATCGGACGGTAATTACAATCATTACACCATGTAACTTCCTTTGCAATCTCTGTGCAATTTCCTTAAAATGTACCTGATGTTAAAAGACTTTGACTCAGTTTTAATTGTTTATCCATTTTTAACAGGCTGAAAAGATACATTTACAAAAATAGGTGAGAGTAATTCAATCAACGGTACCTGATAATATGGTAATCCAAGAGCAAGTGGCTGAAGTATTTGATGCTTATTGCTCCAGTGTGATTCTGTTTTACATATATATTTATAAAATACACAAAATACAAAGTAGAAAAATGAAAACAAAATTACCCCAAAATTCTTAGAGTTGAAAAGGATAGATTGCAAAGTGTCTATTGGATGAGACTAGGAATTTGAGGCAGAAGTCAGTTATGCTGGGAATGTACCCCTTTCATACTGCCCCTTTGATTTCCATTTGTGGGGATCCAGGTTTGGATCTTCTTCTGCCGCTTTCACATCGAGAGGGTGTGCCTGAGAAATTTCCAGCTTCTGTAGCTTGATATGCTTGACTCTTTACAAGTTTGAAGCATTTACAACCATCTCCAATCAGAAGTGCCAGTTGGATAATCCATCTCGGCTTCCTCTTGAGGTCCTCTACACCACTGAGGCCACTCTTCAGCCAATTCAATTCACACCATGTGTTTTCAAGAAACAGCTGATAGCACTGGATGCTGCAAAGACTATTATGGGTCCTGACAACATTCTGGCAATAGTACCAAAAGCTTGTGCTGCAGAGCTGACCTTGTCCCTTAGCCAAAGAGTTTCAGTACAGTAACAACCCAGGCAGCTATCCGGCATGTGGACGATTGCCTAGTTATGTCCTGTTCACAAAAAGTAGACAAATCCAACCCAACCAATTACTACCCTATTAGTCTGCTCTCGATCATGAGTAACGTGATGGAAGTTGTCGAGCTATCAAGTGGCATTTACTGAGCAATAATCTGCTCACTGATGCACTTTCTGGGTTCTGCCAGAGTCACTCAGCTCCTGACTTCATTACAGTCTCTGTTGATACACGGTCAAAATTGCTGCAGTCGTAGTGATGTGGGAGTGACTGCTCTTGACATCAAGGCAGTCTTTGCCTGAGTATGGCCTCAAGGCATGCTAGCATAGCAGAGGGCAAACTTCTCCAGTGCTGTCTATGGATGCAAGTTTTATCTGTAATTTTGTCCAAAAGCAGGTGCAATTGTGACAGAGAATGAGGGAAATTTGAGCGATGGGGTTTACTACCAGTTCATCATCAGGTTATTCATTCCACAGTTGTTGCTGGTCATTTCTTCCCTGAGGGGAGACAAGTCACAGATCCTCAAAGGACCCACCTTCTTTCTGACCCACATGCTGCTCTTCCTGGGCATGCTACCATTGGGCGAGCTTCTGTTCCTTTAGAATCTAGTTTTCTGCTGCTCCAATGGAATCTCTACTGCAACAACACCAGAACTATCTGCTGTCATGCAGGCAGATTCCCTCTTGGCATCAGGAATCCTGTTGGTAGTTTGTCATGCATACAGGATGACCTAGGAAACCAGCTGGAGTTAGGCCAGAAGAAGGGGACTAAGCGAAACTCTTGTCCTACTGAAACTTTGTCCAGAGGAGCAGAATTGCAGTTATGGTACTCCAAAGCATTGTTCCTCAGGAGATTTTACTACATACATGGTTGTTTGAGCCACATATCTTTCTTTGTATTGCTGACACACCTGGACATTATGACAAGAGAAATGCATTTAAACCTGTAAAAAAGGTGGGCATTGTTGTAAGTGGGGCTTCAACATATCTCAGGTTTGCTGTAATGTACACCTAGTTGTACATAATCAACATAATCTGTCCTTGAAGGCTAGAAGTCTGCTGGTGGGAGCCACTCTAAGTCACTGGACATTTGGCTGTGCCGAATCCCACAAAGTGGGACTGGAAAATCCCGACCTGTATAGTACATATAAAGCTACTGCCTGAAGTGCTAAAAGTATCTGCCTGCAGACATTCTGGAATACATCCATCCCTGGGTGGTTTTGCTGTGATTAAGAATATTAAATTGTGTACTTTGATTGTATTGGATGTGGTAATTCTTAAATTGTTATTGGATTGTTTACTTTTTGCAGCTAACCAACTTGGCAGAAATCCATGATCGCATCAGTGGCATGGCTCGCTGTCCATACAATCCACAACACAATTCCACTGCTCTAATTACATCTGCTGGAGAGCTCTATGCTGCCACAGCCATGGACTTCCCAGGAAGAGACCCTGCCATCTACCGCAGCCTGGGAGGGCTTCCTCCTCTGCGCACTGCTCAATACAACTCAAAATGGCTAAATGGTGAGCATCAAAAGGCATAGACACTCTTATAGATGTTAGTGCATAACAAAGAGATCATGTACCTAGAGATCCTTAAAAACTTGTGAATCATACTGTAGCAGGGCTGGATGAGTAATTATAAGAAGATTATATGAAGATGAGTTTTCTGAGGCCCTCCCACTGGGGCGAATTAATGCAGTCGACTAGCAGGGTGCCCAATTTCCCAAGGAATGATTTGAGAACTCAACATGTGCCCATACTAGCATGCATGAGCTTCAATTCAAATGAAAAACTTGAAAATTTTTCACACTGGACAATGCAGCTTTGGGTGGAGTACCTTGTTCATATAAACTGGAATTATCGCCTTCGGAGAAATGGGTTCCAACAATTTGTTCGTTGTTGCTCCAAGTGGATCAGATTTAGGAGTAAAATGTTACAATTTATTTGCAATTTTGATTCTATTTTGATCAACTCAATGGTTGATTTTACCTTTTTGTAACTTTTCTTTGTCAATGTTTGCATCCAGCAATCTTGGTTACTGATTATTTAAATCATCTGTCCAGACTGGGAGATTGGGTGTTCCTTTGGGAATTCAAAATGCCAAGAATTAAAAGTTCTTGAGCCTTTAGTGAGCACATGTACATTGCTAGGACTTGCATTGATGGAGATTTCGACACTTAACATGCACACTTCACAGGAGACCTGTTTTCAACACCTCCACATTTGAAGAATGACCATTCTAGAATTGTACCATTGACTGAAGAATAATCTGCATACAGAGTCTAGAATGGGAGCTGTCTTTGCATATAAAGGAAGATTACTGCAAAATGAAGCTTTTCATGTCACTGCACCTTTACGATCTATTTAAAGGGATATCTGCACATCAAGCAGTGTACAGAATACACCTGAAATAAGCAATCAATGCACCACATTTGCACCCCATTACTTTTCCCATGAGGGAAGGAGGCATCAGTTCAATAGGACTTGGAGTGGCAGTGTTCCCTAGGGCAAAATTTTCTACAAGTTCCTGCTGTGTGTTTCATGCCAGTGAAGGCAGCCTGCAAATGGTCAGTGGAGGGATCTTCTGGTCCTACTGTAGTCAATGGGGTTTCCCACCAACTCGCGAGAGAGTTCCAAGATTTTGACCTAGTGAAGTGAAGGAATAACAATATATTTCCAAGTCAGAATGGTTTATTACTTGAAGGGGAACATCCAGGTGCCATGCATCTGCTGCCCTTGTCCTTCTAGATGGCAATGATCTTGTGTTTGGAAGTTGCTGTCTACGGAGCCTTGGTAAGTTCCTAGAGTGCATCTTGTACATTGTACAAACTGCTGCCACTAGTTGTGGTCATGGAGGAAGTGGATGTTTGTGGAATAAGCGCCAGTTAAATGGGCTACTTTGTCTTGGTTTTGACCTTCTTGAGTGTTTTTGTATTGCACTCGTCAAAGCAAATCATTACATTCCTGATTTGTGCCCTGCAAATTGTGAACAAGGCTTGGACAGAGTCAGGTGGTGAGTCATTCACTGCAGGATTTGTAGCTTCTGCTTTGGAACTGTGATATTATTGCTATCGGCTAAAGAAAGGATAGGATTGGCAGCTTGATGTCCCAGAATACAGATGTTTCAGGCAGGATAGAGGGGGATGTAAAAGGAGTAGGGCAGTTGCAGTACTGGTTAAAGAGAATATCATAGTTCTACTGCAGGAAGACACTTCTGACAGCTCATACAGTGAGGCAATATGGATAGAGTTCAAGATAGGAAGAGTGAAGGCTGCCCAACTGCCAGTGGAAGATAGAGGAATAGATATGTAGGCAGATTTTGGAAAGGTATAAAAGCAACAGGGTTGTTGTGGGAGATTTTAACTTCCTTGATATTGACTGTGACTCACTTAGGGGCAGAGTTTGTAAGGAGAATCCAGGAGGGCTTCTTGAAATAGTATGTAGATAATCCAAATAGCAAAGGGGCCATACTGGACCTGGTGGTCAATTTTTCAGTAGGGGAGCAGTTTGGGAAAAGTGTAATTTAGCAAGTTTTAAGGTACTGATGGATAAAGATAAGTGTAGTCCTCAAGTTAACATGCTAAATTGGGGGAAGGTTAATTACACAATATTAGGCAGGAACTGAAGAATGTAGATTGGGGCAGACGTTTGAGAGCAAACCAACGTCTGGCATGTCATGACTGACATATTCCTGTAAGGATGAAGGATAAGCATGGCAAGTTTTGAGAACCTTGGATAACAAGAGATGTATGAGGCAAGTTTTTTACATAGAGGGTGGTGGGTGCCTGGAACTTGCTGCCAGGGGAAGTAGTGGAAGCAGATACGATGGTGATTTTTAAGGGGAGTCTTGACAAATACATGAATAGAATGGAAATCGAGGAAGGGTAGTGGATTTTAGTTCAGACAGACAGCATGGTTGGTGCAGGCTTGGAGGGCCGAAGGGTTCTTGTACTGTAATTTTCTGTTCTTTGCCCTGCTCATGTGGCCACAATATTTATATCCATAGAATTCCTACAGCGTAGTTAAGGCCATTTGGTCCATTGTGTCTGCACTGATTCTCTGGAACAGCATCTTACCCAGGCCCTATCCCCATAACCCTGTACATTTGCCATGGCCAACCCACGTAGCCTTTACTTTAAGCATTTGTGGGACATGGGCATTATTTGCTGGCCAGCATTTATTCTCCACCTCTAGGTGCCCGAGGGCAGTGAGAGTCAACTATGCTATGGCTCTGGGGTCACATATAGGACAGCCCAGGCAAGGACAGCAGATTTCTTTCCCTAAGGACATTAGTGAACCAGATGGGTTTTTTCAACAATCAACAATGATCATCAGTTGATATTTAATTCAGATTTCTTTTATTGATTTCAAATTCCACCATCCCCAGTAGCAAAATTTGAATTCAGGTCCCCAGAACATTAGTTGAGTTTCTCGATTTAATAGTCTAGCGATAATAGCATTAGCCATCGCCTTCCCTACACATCTTTGAACACTAAGAGGCAATTTAGCATGACCTTTAGTCTCTGGCAATGGTAACCTCAGGATATTGATATTGGGAGATTCAGCGATGGTTAATGCCTTTGAATCTCAAATTCATAAGTTCATAAAATATAGGAGCAGAATTAGACCATTCAGCCCAACGAGACTCCGCCATTCAATCATGGCTAATATACTCCTCATCTCCATTCTCCTGCTTTCTCCCCATAACCTTTCAATCCATTACCAATTAAAAATCAGTCTAACTTCTCTTTAAATTTACTCACTATCCCAGCATCACTGCACTTTGGGGTAGCGAATTCTACAGAAGTAGTTTCTCCTCAACTTTGTTTTAAATTTGCCTTCCCTTGTCATAAGACTATGATCTTTTGTTATAGAATGCCCCACCAGCAGAAGCATCCGCTCCATGTCTATTTTATCCATATTTTTTATCACCTTCAATATCTCAATATAATCTCCCTTAATTTTTCTAAATTCCAGAGAGTAAACTGTTTAGTCTGTCTTCATACAACAAGCCCCTCATCTTTGGATTCAATCTAGTGAACTTCCACTGAACTGCCTCCAATCCACTACATCTTTCCTCAAATATGGGGACCAAAACTGTGCTCAAGAATCAAGGGGACATGGTTAGATTCTCTCTTCATGATGGTTATTGCTTGGCACTAGTGTGGCCTGAATGTTACTTGCCATTTGTCAGCCTAAGTCTGGACATTGCCCAGGTCTCGCTGCATTTGGATCGAGACTGTATACAAGGAGTAATGAATAATGCTGAACATTGTGCAATCATCAGCAAACATCCTCACTTCTGAACTTACAATGGAAGGGAAGTTGTTGGTGAAGCAGCTGAAGATGGTTGAACCTAGGACACCAGCCTGAGGAAACTCTGCTTTGATGTCCTGGGACTGAGATGATTGACCTTGAACAACGCGTAACCATTTTTGTCAGATATGAGTCCAACCAGCGGAGAGGTTTCCCGTAATTCCCATTGACTCCAGTTTTGCTAATAACCTTATGCCCAGTGCATTCTTGCTGACATTGAACTATTCTTTTACCTTGATTATATGCATTTCCCAATTTAAAGGAGATATGCAGGTTCATTCAATTTTTATCCAAAAGATTCTTACAATAGTCCCCAAGTTTTATATCCTGTACCAGATTTCAACCTCTCTTTTTGCTATTTAGGCAGCCCTTAATGGTTTATGTGGGTTTAGAGCACTATGGAAGTCTTGTTCCACTTTTGTTTGTTGAGCTTTTGAGGCCTATTTGTTTCAGTCATTTGTTAATTATTTCATGTGTTTTTTATCCCCCAGTTATTGTAGCAGGTTTCTGAAGCACCTGGTACTGTTGTTCTGGATCATTTGCACCACATGTCAGGATGAGATGGCATGTGAGTAACAATGGCCAATCACAGTCAGCTCACCTTTCCTAGTTTTAACGTGCTGCCATGGCAGATTAACAGAAGTGCAGTGCCCCACCAAATTTAATATTTAAAATAAACATTGGGGTTAATGTCTCTATGGGGTTCTCCCACATGTTCACCATAATTTCAGCATAATAGCCACTGAAAACCTGGAAACATTATTTTGAATCATAAATTTCACAATACACTGTGCTGTTTTCTATCATTTCTGTAAGTTTCATAGCTGTCTCATAAAGGGTCAGAATCTTAGATTACATGCAGGGGCCAATCATATAGCCTGAATCTGTGAAAAGAGGAGCATTTCTTTTAATTGACATTTTTCTTGTTGGTCCCTCTTGCTCAGGGGTAATGTGGCCTAGACAACTCCCAGCTTTTGGATGGCACAGGTAGGAACTGAAAGTGTACCCAGAGCAATAATTGGACACCTCCTGTCCCATAGTAGTTAGGTGTCCTCTTACCAACACTGCAAAACTTAAATGGGCCAACACTGAAGGACACTAGTGGCATAACGACTGTAATTTCGGGAATTTCATAAGTGCATTTTGTGGTTCTGTCAAATGTGGGTACTGGAATTATTACTTGGGAGAGAAACCAATTCAGTTCCAAGAGCCACAGTAAAAGTACAATATCCAAAAAGCATCAAAACTGTGATTTTGGTTACATTTTTACAATTTTGTTTTTAGAGCCAAATTTTGTGTCATCCTATGACATTGGAAATTTCACCTATTTCTTCTTTCGGGAGAATGCAGTGGAACATGACTGTGGAAAAACTATTTTCTCCAGAGTGGCCAGAGTGTGCAAAAATGACATTGGAGGGAGATTTCTCTTGGAAGATACATGGACAACCTTCATGAAAGCCCGATTAAACTGTTCTCGCCCTGGTGAAATTCCTTTTTATTACAACGAGCTGCTAAGCACATTCTTCTTACCTGAACAAGACATGCTGTATGGAATCTTCACCACAAACGTGTACGTACCCACTGAATCTTGCCGATTTTTGTGTAGGAAAGAGAACACTTAGCCTAACATTTGTCACCAAGAAAATGCTAGGATCAATTATTAAAAATTAGAAAATCATAACATTATCAGGCAGAATCAACATGGTTTTGTGAAATGAAAATCATGTTTGACAAATTCATTAGTGATCTTTAAGGATGTAGCAAGCAGGGTGGATAAAGGGGAGCCAGTAGATGTTGTGCATTCCAGAAGGTATTGGATAAGGTATCACACCAGAGGTTATTGCACAAGATAAAAGCTTATGGTGTTTGAGGTGATGTTTTAGCATGGATGTAGAACTGGCTAACAGAAAGAGAGAGTTTGGATAAATAGTTATTTTCAAATTGGCAAACTGTAATTGATGGAGTCCCTTAGGGATCAGTGCTAGGCCCTCAAATATTTACCATCTATCTTTGGTGACTGTATTGCAGCCAAATTTGCTAATGATACAAAAATAGGTAGGAAAGTAAATGGTGAGGAAGATATAAGGAGAGCAATCTTACCATCGTGCTCTATCTCCTGGCCATGAGCTGGTAAGATCATGAAAGAGTTGAGAATTCAGGCTTGTTCCTGATTTCTTGCCTCTCACAATCTTACTGGCTCCGGATATCCAGCACAATCAGCCTTGTCCCCTTTCCGCTGTGAAGCTGCATAAATTCTTTAAAATATTTAAAACTGAATTTTAATGCAATTAGCATACCCAGGACTCAATCTCTGTCCTTCTGTGGCCGCGCTAGGAGAGATGCTCTCCATCAAGAATCACTGCAAGTCCCGAGCAACTGGGAACAGATGTTATAGTCTCACCTGTAGACCCAAAGGCAAAGAAGCTTCCCCCCTCCCCCACAAATGGGGGCAAGGGATGGTACCAGCTGGCACCTTAACAGTGCTCACTGGACACTAGGCATCATAGAATCATAGACACCCTACAGTGGAGAAAGAGGCCATCCGGCCCATCAAATCTTCACTGACCACAATCCCACCCAGGCCCTACACCCACATGCCTACATATTTACCTTCTAATCCCTCTAACCTACATATGTCAGGACACTAAGATCAATTTTTAGCATGGCCAATCAACCTAACCCACACATCTTTGGACTGTGGGAGAAAACTGTAGCACCTGGAGGAAAGCATGCAGACACAAGGAGAATGCACAAACTCCATACAGACAGTGACCCAAGCCGGGAATCAAACCCAGGTCCCTGGAGCTGTGAAGCAGCAGTGCTAACCACTGTGCTACCGTGCCGCTTGGTACTTGGCAGTACTAAGAGGACAGGGCCTAAAGGGGCAGAGTCTACTTGGGAGGGCAGGATCAGACTGGGGTGGGATGATTGGTGTTGGGGGGGGAAGAAACCCTACTGGGCATTCTGCATTGCGATCTGTGAGAGGAGGGTTGAGAGTTCACTACCACTATACATTGCCATTTAAGGAGGGATTGGGGGGGGGCCTGCTGCCACTCTGCATTGCAATGGGTGGGAGGGAGGGAGGGGAGATAGATTAACTCCCAGGCCCCCTACCGAATCAGTCTGAGAGGGATAGTGTTGCAGGGACTGATTTGTCCGGGGAAATGGTAACGGTGGTCGAACTGGATGGGAGGCTGTTAACAGGCTATGGGCCCCATGGTAGCTGGGTCCAGGGAGGCCATGTTTAGGCAATGGATGTCTGGTGAGAGCAGCAGAAGCTGTGTGTCAGGTCTTGGAGCAGAGAGATCTGCACATGCGCAGTGGCACCTTCTACTGTTCTCAGCCAGTTTTCTGGCAATATAACCCCACCTCTTCCCCAAAGCGAGAAATAGTTTTTCTAAGTTTTTTTTCCCTGCCCTAAGTGCATAAGATTGCTGATTTGGACTTGCCCAAAAAACGGGTCAGAAACTTTTCCATTTTTACGCTCATTCTGATTTTTTTTTCATAAAATTGCCCCCAGTGAATCTGCAAGGTTAAATGAATGGGCAAAAAGTTGACCAATGGCATATAATGTAAGAAAATGTGAGGTTGTTTACTTTGGCAGGAAGAATTGAAAATCTGAAAATTATTTAAGCGACAAAAGACTACAGGATGATGAAGTGCAGAGGAACCAGGGTGTCTTTATACATGAATCCTAAAATGTCAGCATTCAGGACAACAAGGCAAACAGAATGTTGCCCTTTATTCCAAGTGGAATTAGATATAAAAGTAATGAAGTCTTACTAAACTATACAGGGTGCAGGTGAGACTACAGCCAGAGTATTGAGTACAGTTTTGGTCATCTTGCTTAAGGAGGGACATATTTGCATTGGGAACAGTTCGTAGAAGGTTCTTATGCTGATTCCCGGGATGAGGGTTTTATCATCCGAGGAATGCACTTGGGCCTATATTCATTAGTGATTTGAAGAATGAAAGATGATCATTATTGAAACATATAAAATTCTGAAGGAGCTTGACTGTATAGATGCTAAGAGGATTCTTCCTCACCTCAGGAAATCTTTAAACTAGGAGGCATAAAAAGGGTCTCCTAATTAAGATGGCGATGAGGATAAATTTCTTCCCTCAGATAGTTGTTTATCTTTTGGAACTCTGTTCCCCAGTGAGTAGTGGAGGCTGCGACAATATATTCAGAATTGTTGGATAGAATTTTGATTGAGAAAGAAGTCAGTGTTTATTGGGGACAGGCAAGAAAGTGGAAATAAGTCCAGAATTGGATCAGCCAGGATCTTATTGAATGGTGACAGGCTTGAGAGGCTGAATGGTAGACTGTTGCTTCTATTTACATTCTTGTCACTGCAGGTACTCATTGTTGTGTTCCCTCACAATGCCTTTTGGGCCAAATAGCTTCCTTCTGCACTTTAGGATTCTATGATTTCAGATGTTGTACCTTTATTTGTTATTTGCAGACTGAAATGAATCCATAATTGTCAAGGTTATTTTATTATACATGGATGTGTTTCCTACAGGAATAGTATCGCGGCTTCGGCTGTTTGCATGTTTAATCTGAGTGCCATTACACAAGTTTTTGCTGGACCATTCAAATTCCAGGAAAATTCCCGGTCAGCATGGCTGCCTTTTTCCAATCCTAGTCCTAATTTTCAGGTATTTATGATTTAACAAACGTTCGTGGTTTTTTTTGAAGTAGTTCTTAATTGTAGGATTTTGTTGCAAGTTTCACTGATAATTGCCTTTGATTTTGATGTACTTCAATGATTGTTCAATATTCTTTCATTTTTGTTTCTTTGTAATTTCCATCAGAAACTTACTTCTTGAATTTATACTTCATTAGTGTGGTACTATCGATTATGGCCCTTACATGAATCTCACAGAGAGGAATCTCCAGGATGCTCAGAAGTTTATTCTCATGCATGAAGTGGTGCAGCCCATTTTTCCAGTCCCTTTCTTCATGGAAGACAACAGCCGGTTTTCTCATATTGTAGTGGATGTTGTGCAGGGAAAGGACATGCTCTTCCACGTTATGTATTTGGCTACAGGTACCTTAAACTAATTCGTAGTCCAAGAATGAAATGCATGACCTGCATGCACATTCCTGTGTTAATGATCAGCATTAATATTATTCAATAAGCATTTATAAAACATCCCAACAATAGATTTCACATTTGCTGTTGACACCCAGCCCTACTTCACCAAGACCACTCTTAACTCCTTCAGTGTTGCTAAATTATCAAATAATATTCAGTACTGAATGAGCAGAAGCTTCTTCTGTTAAACTTTGGGAGCCACTATCTCCAATCCCTACTATAAACTACACTGTGGTTACTGATTCCATTCTTCTCTTTAAGTTGTCAGAGGCTGAACAAGATTGTTTGGAACCTCGTCATATTTGACCCTAAGATATGTTTCCAACCACATACCTATGCCTTCATGAAGACTGCCTCCGTAATGTTGCCCAATCCGGCTCCTGTCTCAGCTCATCTGCTGCTGAAAACCTCATCCGTGTCAATATTACATTAGACTTGGTCTGACAGCATCACTGGAGAGAGAATAGAGCCAACATTTTGAGTCAGGATGACCCTTCATCTCTTCTAATTTTCTTTGTCCTTAGATGTGACAAAAGGTCATCCAGACTCAAAACATTGGCTCTTATTCTCTCTACATGGAGGCTGTCAGACCTGCTGAGATTTTCCAACATTTTGTGTTTTTGTTTCAGATTCCAGCATCTGCAGTATTTTACTTTTACTTCTAGATTGACTATTGCACCAACTCAGGGGAGATTTTGACCCTGGACTCTGTGCACGTGGGATTGGTGGAGTGGGTCAGAATTCCATGAGATTCGAAAAGTACAGTTCACTCTGGCATAACCACACTTTCCGAGTTTCATTGAACATCACCGATGATGTAATCAGTTTCATGCCCATTACCATGAACCTGATTTTAATTCATTTTAATATGCCTGGACGTAACTAACTCATCCCCTGAATATGCACTGACGTCAGTGAGGTTCACAGCAGGTTTTTAAAACGTCCAGGGGATATCTCTGGAGCTCAAAGGTAATTTTAGCCCTTGGAGAAGAGGGATATGACCAGGCAGTGCCCCAGCAATGCTCCCTGGCACTGCTCCCTGGCACTCTTCCCAAACCTGAAACTTCTGCTTAGAAAAGTCAGAGGAGCAGGCACCTGGGAAAACCTCCTGGTCATATATCATCCCAACTTGGAAATATATCCCCATTCTTCATCACTGGGTCAAAAATCTGGAACTCTCTAAGTAACAGCAGTGTATGAGTACCTTTATTTACCAGGTGAACTGTAGCAGTTCAAAGAGGCAGCTTATTATCTCCTCTCTAAAGCTTTTAGAAATGGGATGTAATGCTGGCCTGCGACAATACATTTCATGAATTAATAAAAAAATTATCACAATGTCGAGTGAATATCTGCATTAGGGAGTACCCTGCAGCTCTATACATTCTGAGCAATGACTATATATCATTCCCTATTTCCAGGGAAAATATTTTAGGATTTGACAGAATTTCAAGTTTCCTTATGGTCCAGGGAGCCACTGAATGCATACATGTGGGCAAGTGAACCCTTCCTTTAAATTTGGTGGTGCTCAGGAATGGGAGTTGTTCTGTTTGCTTAATACGCAGTGTGCCTGTGACTGCTGACAATGTATCATTCAGTTAAATGCCTGTTATCCAGGGAGCTGCCATAATTAATATAAAATAGTGCAATTATCTATCTGACAGATCTTTGAACTCCAGCACAATGTGCATGGCAAGTTCTTGGTGACCTGGAATGCCCACTGATGCTATTTTTATAATCTCCTAAGAATCCCCCCAGAATGCAATCTAGCACTCATACTTTGAAATCCACCCACAACCAGGAATGTTGTTGAGTGGACCATTGGCATCTTGAAGCGTAGGCTTGAATATTTTGGACCATTCTGACTGCCAGACAACTGCAATAGCAATAATTGAGCGATGGTGAAGGGAGCAGGAATGCTGTCATGTCGAGAGAGGCTAGTAGTGTCTTTATCCATGATTTCTGTGCCACTGTCTCAGTGCATCTGTGAAGCCTACCCAGCGGCCTGTTGGGACAAAGCTTTGATCATTGATGACAATAGACAAGTCACTTACAACTGCGGAGCTCAGAGCCAATATGACAAGCTACCTTAGCTTTCACTGCAGCACTTTTTATGGAAGCTGCAATGACTGTAGTGGGATTTGTGACCTCCGTCATTAGATGTTGCATGATGCTGGGCTCCACAGGCCACTGGATGGAATTGGCCAATCACTTCACGTTGAAGAGGAGATCGTTCGAGGTTCTGTCCATTACACAAAACCTTTGATTTGACTGCTCCACAGCAGCAGAAGTGTCGGACCTTGCTCCCAACAAGATGGCACCTCTGTGACCCTTTCACCCAGTCTGCTTGCTACTCACTGATGCCCAATGCAAAACCTTCTTCTACTCTAGCTTTAAAATTATGCCAGTTCCAGATTCTAAGCTGTTGTTTACAACAGTGACAATCATGGATGTAGTGCCGCCTTCAGTACTCTCCTCTGTGTGCTTAACCTCTGGGGAATGAGCTGGCTGTTTTTTACATGAACGTGTATCAGGGGTTGAAGTGGATTTTGTTCATGACAGTCTGCAGTGATAATGCTGCAACGGTTAGTGTGCATTTTGTGTTGAGCCACTACAGGAAAATGGTGAATGTGACCATGTGGAGGATGGGAGTGAGGATGCATTGTAGATTTATAAGGAAGCTGGAATACT
This sequence comes from Sphyrna mokarran, assembly GCA_024679065.1. Taxonomy (NCBI): domain Eukaryota; kingdom Metazoa; phylum Chordata; class Chondrichthyes; order Carcharhiniformes; family Carcharhinidae; genus Sphyrna; species Sphyrna mokarran. The sequence continues at coordinate 67,678,582 of JAGIQG010000002.1, forward strand.
CTCACGCCTCCCATTTGATATGTCCCTTGTGCCTCTGGTCACTGTCACACTCATCTCGCTGACAGTCAGCACTGTTTGCGCAAGGAGAATGGTGTTTTGAAGGTCGGATATTGTTGATAACTGTTTTCTGTTATTTGTTTCTCGAAGAGAAAATGAATGAGCATATTGACAGGTATATTTCTGTTTGTGTGACCTTTCACAAGAGCTGTAAAATGTCCAAGGACTGATTAGTGCTTGTGAAGAAAGAGGTTGGGCTGTGCGAATGCCATTTCGTTGTTAGGTGATGGGTGAAGTGTGAAAAGATTGTGGTGGTGTATATTAGAGGAGACCTCACCTTAGCTACTTGTGTCAAGTCATTAAATTCCTTGTGGTGCTGGGGCCATTCTAGGTCAATCTCCTCCTACATGTTTCACATTAGTTGCTGCACCATGACACGGTGACACAGCCGTTAGCACCGCTGCCTCACAGCACCAGAGACCGCAGTTCGATTCCAGCCTTGGGTCACTGTCTGTGCAGAGTTTGCATGTTCTCCCCGTGTTTATGTGGGTTTCCTTCAGGTGCTCCAGTTTCCTCCCACATTCCAAAGGTGTGTGAGTTAGGTTGGTTGATCATGGCAAAATTGCCTCTCAGTGTCAGGGAGATTAACAGGATAGTTATGTGGGGTTATGGGGATAGGGCCTGCATGGGAATGTTGTTTGTGCATGCTTGATGAACCAAATGGCCTCCTTCTGCACTGTAGGGATTTTGTGATTGCCAATGCCATAATCAGAGAGCCTGGCTACCTCTCTCTGTTTCCTGAGGTTTTACGATGGTCTCTGAACCCTCTCTTCATTTTTCCTTCTAGACCTCTGTGCCTTCCTCTGCTTTTCCTTTATCATCTTCACCCCCTCTGGTTCCTTTCTTGGGTCTCCCTCCCTCAGCCACCTTCTTTCCACCTCACTAAACTTTCCTATGTTACACACCTCCCTAACCTTCCCATCTCCTCCTCCTCTGCCATCCCTCGACATTCTGTCTGCCTGCACTTTACTAATCTCACTGGCAGTACTAGTGTGACCATGTCTGTTTGGCCCCAGTTCCTCTCCAACATTATCCAGCATTCATACATTCTCTTTCCACATTTCTTTTCCTTGGTCTCTAACTCTTCTGTATCTTTTTACTGTGCTCTATTTCCCTCTTCCCTTGTCTTCTAAAGCTGCTTGACCTGCAGAATTCAGTTAATCTTAACTGTCTCCGTGCAATGGTATGGGAGATCAATAATAAATAAAATGTCACAACCAGCAACACAATGTGACTGATATTTCTATTCGTGACACTGGCCATAATCTACTTATGGATTATGTCACCTGTGAATTATCTGATCAGTTTGAATTGTCACCATAAATATTTTATCATGTCATTTTGCAATCCATGACCTATATATTATCCATTTGTTCCTTCCATGCCTGTACTCATTGTGTAAAACATGGCACTGGATGCAATGGAATAGTTACTTCATTCCAGTGAGTTAATTTGAAGATGGTAACATCCCATAGATTTGTATGCATATGCAAAAGAAAATTACAATTCATATAAGGCTGTGTCAGATTAAACAAATCAGCCATCACATGCAATGTTTTGGGAAAACTCAATCTATCTTCATTGTCAGGATGTCACCCAACACATTTCTATGCTGCTGGCTTCATAATATTAGGAGAACCATTTTGAGGAGTTTCACTAAACACAGGACTTAAACCTATAGAGACAGAGATCAAATCCTTACTTCCAGCTATTTAAATTAAAATAACCTGAGCGTTGCAAATCTCTTGACATCTTTTGCCGTGTTCTGAATGTGGATTGTGGGGCAACTTTATTCATCTGTGCTCTAATAGATAAATCGGACATGTGGGTGTTTACGGCCAACAAGTAATGATATGACAGCTCTTTTATAGCGTCCCATCTGTATGTTGTCTTTAAAAGTGAGGTTGATGCCAAATCTAACAAAATCATGTGTGAAATATTTTCAGCTTCTCTCGGCCATTGATCTAACTACAGCACATTAATCACGTTAGAAAATGTTAAATACTTTTTTCAGAGACATGAAAATCAATTCCAAGATAGTAGCATCAAGTCATACTGGAGAAATAGATATTCTGCATTAATATAGTAATTGAAGTAGTGAAAATGCTAATTCTTGTACCACTAAGCTCTGACGATAGATTTTTCTCCACTATCCTGCCCAAAAGCAATGGAACATTCAAGGAAATAGATAATGCAGGCTGCTGATCTGATCTCTATTTCCCACTTCCTGAACTCACCAGGAATCTGTCTAGAACAAAAAACATAGAACTTTACAGCACAGTATAGGCCCTTCAGCCCTCGATGTTGTGCCGACCAATCTAATGACCCTCTAATCTAAACTATTCCAATATTATCCATATGCCTATCGAATGACCATTTGAATGCCCTTAAAGTTGACGAGTCCACGACAGCTGCAGAAAGAGCATTCCATGTTTTTACTACCTTCTGAGAAAGGAACCTACCTCTGACATCCATCCTTTATTTATCACCCCTCAATTTAAAGCTATGTCCCTTCGTGTTAGCCATCACCATCTGAGGAAAAAGGCTCTCACTGTCTACCTTATCTAATCCTCTGATCATCTTGTATGCCTCAATTAGGTCACCTCTTAATCTTCTTCTAACAAAAACAACCTCAAGTCCCTCAGCCTTTCCTCATAAGACCATCCCACCATACCAGGTAACAGCCTGGTAAATTTCTTCTGCACTCTTTCCAATACTTCCGCATCTTTCTTATAATGCGGCGACCAGAACTGTATGCAATACCCCAACTGCAGCCGCACCAGAATTTTGTACAGCTGCAACATGATCTCACGGCTCCGAAATTCAATCCCTTTACCAATAAAAGCTAACACACTGTATACCTTCTTAAGAACCTATCAACTTGGGTGCCAACTTTCAGAGATCTATGCACATGTACACTGAGATCTCTCTGCTCATCCACACTACCAAGAGTCTTTCCATTAGTCCAATACTCTGTAAAGCTGTTACTCCTCCCAAAGTGAATCACCTCACACTTTTCCACATTAAATTCCATTTGCCACCTTTCAGCCCAGCTCTGCAGCTTATCTATGTCCCTCTGCAAACTGTAATGTCCATCATCATTGTTTACAACTCCTCCGACTTTAGTGTCAACCACAAATTTACTAACCCATCCTTCGACGTCCTCTTCTAGGTCATTTATAAAAATGACAAACAGTAGTGGCCCCAAAACAGATCCCTGTGGTACACGAATAGTAACTGAACTCCAGGTTGAATATTTTCTATCAACCACCACCTTCTGTCTTTTATCAGCTAGCCAATTCTTGATCCAAACTGCCAAATTACCCTCAATCCCATGCATCATGGGGAAACTTATCAAACACTTTGCTGAAATCCATATACACCACGTCAACTGTTTTACCCTTATCCACCTCTTTGGTCACTTTCTTAAAGAACTCAATAAAGTTTGTGAGGCATGACCTACCCTTCACAAAACTGTGTTGACTATCCCTAATCAAATTATTTCTCTCTACATGACTATAAATCCTATCTCTACATGATTATAAATCCTATCCAAAATTTTGCCCGCAACAGATGTAAGGCTCACCGTTCTATAATTTCCAGGATGGCCTCTACTCTCCTTGAACAAGGGACAACATTGGCTATTCTCCAGTCTTCTGGCACTATACCTGTAGGCAATGATGACATAAAGATCAAAGTCAAAGGCTCTGTAATTTCCTCCCTAGCCTCCCAGAGAGTCCTAGGATAAATCCCATCCAGCCCAGGGGACTTAACTATTTTCATACTTTCAAGAATTGTTAACACCAGTGCGGAGTCTGCGTGTTCTCCTCGTGTCTGCATGGGTTTCCTTCAGGTACCCTAGTTTCCTCCCACAGTCCGAAAGATGTGCTGATTAGGAATGTTGGCCATGTTAAATTCTCCCTCAGTGTATCCGAACAGGCGCCAGAATGACTCAGGGATTTTCACAGTAACTTCATTGCAAAGTTAACGTAAACCTACTTGTGACTAATAAATAAACTTTAAAGATTTGCTGGTAAGGGGCTGCAAGAGCAGGGCAGGCCTCTGAATTTTCGTAGTTATCACTAACTTCTCTCTCTCTCTCTCTCCTCCCTCACTGTGTACCCTCTCTCTCAACTCTCTCTTTCTCTCTCTCTCTTTCCTCATTCTGTCCATCCATCGCCTGACCCTCCCAGGAACAGTCAGGAAAATGATGGAACAGCCTCTGGAATAATGCTGCTTCCCTCCAACATCCAGTGCTCTTACATACCTTTCCCATCCCCTTCCATGTCCCTTAACTCTCCTGTAGCTCTCACTCTCCTGTAGTCTAACAGATTTTTAATCTTCATCCTCAGGGCCTTTCCACCCACAATAAGCTCAGATGCTGCCACTAGAATTCTTAGGAATTCTGCAGGGAGCTCCCCTTTGTTGCTGGCTGTCCTCCTGGAAGCTTATGCTGCATGGCTGGTCAGCCCTGACCCAACAAGATGGACCACAATTATGGCAGGGTCAAAGAAATGAGCAGAAATTATGCCTCCCTGTTATTAAGCCAACCAGGAGAAAATAATAGAAGATACTATGAGAAAACAACCCATTCGAATCAGCCAATCCATGTTGGTGCTTATCTTCCACATGAACAAATGGTTCCAATAACCTTTACCAATTTTATATCTCATTATCTGCCTTTCCCTTATCCTGTTTTTAATCTAATTTTGAACATTGACATCTTCCTGTTTCAGTCAACAACCACTGTAAACTCACAACCCTCTGTTAAGAAATTCCTTCTCTCCTGTTCTAAATCTCTTAAGGTTGATCTGATATTTATTGCCGCTCCCAGCGATCTCTCAGCGGCTGGAAACAATCTGCTTTTATCTGTCTTGTCACACCCTTTAATAATTTTAAACACTATTATATTGCCCTCTAATCTGAATTGTTCTACTGAACAAAGCCTCAATTTTTCAGGTCATTCCTCGCATTTGTATTTCCTCATACCAGAGAGTATCTGATTGAATTTCAACTGTAACCACATTAATGGCTTTCGCATAGTACCAAATCAAAGCCAAAACCACAGTGTAATTACAGCCTTCAAAGTAGAAAAATTGATTTAAATTCAGTCTCGTAAACTTTTTTATTTTAATATCTTGGAAGGTAAATGGATTTATTTTTTGCTGGAGCTTACTCTTCTGAGCTGTATTGATTTTAATGAATATCATTATGGAGCATTGCAACTTCAAGAACGTAAAAGAGTAGGAGAGTTCAGTATTGACTGTACACACTGCACAATATGAACACACTAATCTTTATAAGAGTAGACTGCAACTTGAAATGTTCGATACTTAGCTTCCTGACTTGTGAGATGTTCAGGGGCACAGTGTGCAATTTGTTGAGCTGTGCAACAAAAGGATGTTTTTTTTTTTATCTTGACCTTCCACTTTAATAATTCACATTGTCTGAGGAATAGCAATGATAGAGCTTTAACGCACCACCTCATCTACTTATGTTTATGTTCGGTTTATTCAGTCACATTTTAAAAGCTTTGTCTGATGAGCATGCCAGTCCCTGTTAGTTGTTGGTAGAATGTTGAATTTGGCTTGTAAAAACACTGCAATACTTTTGAGGCCATTGGGTTTATGCAATAAAAAATTAATATGTTCTGACCAGCTATTATTTTCACTGTACGTACCACTCAGCTTCTTCTATTTTAATTTTTCCCTTCCAGACTATGGAACTATTAAGAAAGTTCTTGCCCCTGTGAATCGAAGTGGGAGTGGCTGTTTGTTGGAGGAAATAGAACTTTTTCCATTTGATCAGCGAGAGCCTATAAGGAGCCTTCAGATCCTACACAGTCGCAGTGTTCTGTTTGTTGGCCTCAGGGAACATGTGATAAGACTGCCCCTGAAACGTTGCACCTTCTACAGAAGTCGGGGGTAAGTTTTTGAGGATCGGAATGTATGAAGAAGTTTTTAAGCTGCATTGTCAGAAGATTGTGATATTTTTCTTATCCGAACAGCCTCAAATTACACATAGGAGAATGGAAGAATCATGTTTGGTGGTCTCTACATTGAAACAACAACAATTCTGATACAAAGGGTCTAACTGTGTTTTTGAATGAACAGTACCAAATTGACATTTTCCTAGTCAGCTTTAAATGGGGAGGAATTTCCAGGTACATTCTGTGTTTTTAAATTGAGACATCAGGTTAAAGAGCCAACATCTATTGTGTGAAAAACCAAGAGGGTTGAAAAATTTTAAGAGATGTAATCAATCAGAAAGAGATGCTGATTTTGAGATTTAAAAGTTCAATGATTCTGGGAGAACAGAAAGCGAGAGGTAAGGTCTTCTGAAAGATATGAAAAAGACTGAGTTGGTGAAGTAAAAAGGCCATTGAAGCTTTGATTTCAACATCAACTTGCAATCTTATCAACCACATCCACTCTGCGCAATCTTCAGACTCTAAGGGTAGGATATTCTGGCTACACTCACCCCAAGGTTGGAAAATCTCGCCTGTAATTAACAGACCTTTTCATGGTTTGAGTCCTGCCCGCCATGATTCCTGTGGCAGGTGGGACCCGAAAATTCGGCTCTAAGTCTTCTATCTCTTAGTCCCTGCTCATATAATCCCACTCTGTATCTCTCCACAAATGCCCTGCCATTAGTGGTCATTCCTGAGTGGAAAAGTTGGACTCATGCACCAGTGAGAGAAGTGCTGATATCATGGAGTGGGGGAAGAATGCCACTGCAAAGATTTAGCAGTGCAAATCTCCCAGGTGGCAAGACGCCTCAGGGATTTTTTCCCAAAACATTTCTAAGTGTCATAACAGCGTGAAAATAGAAATCCTTTCCTCTGGTCTTTTGGCCAAGCTTGGCACTGCAGTCCGGCGCTCTGTCACTTTCTTTGACAGCTGAAAACTCTGTGCCAGCTCAGAGTATGGGGGGAGGGAAGCCTAAGTATGCTGGTGAAGCTGGCTACAGAGCGCATGGATGCACCAATCTCCTAATGAACTGGGAGTGCCCCCCCCTGTCATTGTGCACAGTCGTCCCATTGTAGCCCCACCCCAACTCAGGCCCCATCTGCCTTGGAATTGCCTCTGGCACATTTAAGTGATAAACCAGGCACTGCCAGGATGCTAGGTGGGCAGTGCTAAGGTACTACTGCCCAATGGGCACTTCTGTTTCTACCAGTTTCAATATTCTCCGATCCCCATAGCATGGCCATGGTACCTGGTTCCTGCTACTGTAGAGCAGTAATGATTCTCACTGGTTTGAAGTCTTTTCAGTGAGTGGGGAAGCATCCTGGAGAGTAGAATCAGCAGTGCCAAACTCAGTAAGTACATGTTAATGTAGCCAATCCTCTGCCAATAGACTGTGTCTCCTCTCTGGATGTGAAGCCATTCTTGCCAGTAAAAAGAAGCTAAAAAAATGGCACAAATTGGATTTTTGGCCCTTCATGCTATCTTCTCAATTCACCATGGCAATTGATGGACGTGATGCTTCAGTAAGATAGTGCCCAAGGTGTAGCCCTAGGTAAAGGCGGGATTAATCTGACCTTGGGCCATATGCAGCCCTGGGTTTACAATGTTAAAGTTCTCCTCAGTTGCTGATGTTTATCTTGATCACTCAAAAAAAGAAAGTGCAGTAAATTGTGTATTCCAGTGATGGAAAAATAAATCACTCGCAGAAAACCTATACCACTCTATTGCAACAACATCAGGGGAAAGGAAGGTCTTTGTATGCGTTCCATTAATCATGGTCAGAGGTACTGGCAGTTTGCAATTTGTGTAGTGTTAAGTAGTGCAGCTGCAGTTGTTACACAGTGGTATATTGAAGGAACTAGAGTTCGAGTAATAGGTGAGTTTATCTTATTTTTGTTGTCTGGAATGGATCAATGCTGCCTGCCACTGTTCACTTTAGTTTGCTCAGGGGATTGTGGGTATTGAGTGGTGAGCACTAAAACCATGGGTTGATGATTCCAATTTCTCTCTTTTCAATTTTCTCAGCTGTTTGGAAGCCGAAGGCAGGAACCACTCAACAGCACATTATAGCTGAGCCAGCACACAGAGGTGCTTAATGATCTATTGACAAGTCATAGGCTTATCATCTCATATCATCCATCAGGCCAGCTTCTCATCAAATCAGCTTTGCAGGCTTTTATTGCAGTTCAAATTTTGTCTTTTCTATCTCAGACAGTCTGTGGCAGTTAAACCTCGTTTGGATTAGAGTTTTCAAAGCAGAGATTACAAAGGCTACGTCTGGGCTGCTCTGACATAGTTTATCAGCAGAAATGCTAGGCCATAGATTAATGGAAAGAATTATGAAAAGTAAACTTTACAGAGGTTAGGATGGCAATGTTTCACAAGTTGACATAAGCAGCCACAGTACTGCACAGTATGATCTGAACTCTGAATTATTTGGTGAATTTTGAATAAAAGTTTTAGTGAAATCGGGATAATTCTGTGTAATTTCATTTGAGTGTATAATCTTTGATAGATGAGCCTTAACGTTTCATAGGTGTTAATGCATTGTGCCTTTATCTCTTTTATTATAGTACACATTCTGGCTTTGTACTGATGCAGGCTTTTATTAAATCAATAAGAAAACAAGCTGTTTTTTAGCAGTGAGAATTGAACTACAGTGGTTGCTGAGCTGACAATGATTTGTTAGCTGGTTTTGTGTGCCAAGTGGATGTTGCTGTGATTATGCTGTGCTGATCATTAATTCATTCTGTCATGTTAATATTAATATTTATGTCCACAGTATCAAAAGGCCAGAAATTGCACAATTGATGCTTAGCCCAGTTCTGGTCTAACTCTGGCAGTAAGGGGATCCAGATTTGCTAGGTTTCTACCCTATTTTCACTCACAACTGCAAACCCCAATCGGAGGAAGGGGAATACAGGAGAAACACATTTGCGGTTATTGTCTTGTATTTCAACATGGGCATGGACATTGATGGCTTGGCTAGTATTTATTGTCCATTGCTAATTGCCCCTGAGAAATGGCGGGGAGAGTTGGTGAGTGACAATATTCTTATACTGGGTTGGGAATTCTACAAGATGGGTTTCATAATACAGGCCAGGACTTTTCTCTGCTCAGATGAGATGGAAGTTAAATGTCTGGCATGATTGGATCAGATCTGTTAATCAGCATTCTGAGAGCCAGAATAAGCAATATCACCACTTCAGAATATTTGGTTTGCCAGGCAATATTTGGTTCACTTGGATGACAGGGTGCTGCTCCTGTACGCTGGTTGCTGAAGTGATTGGTGAGTTTCCTCATGTGCCCTGGCAGGTTTGGTGTCCACTCTTATTTAAAGGACTCCGAGCTTTAGAAAAGGGTCATGGTTAACGCATATGCAGTAAGTGTCAATGGCTTCGCTTCAAAGTCATTATGATGGAGGCTGAGCTTCAAACCTTGTATTGCATCAAGTATGGACAAAGATACATGGACACTTTGTATCAGGAGATGATCAGACCACTTAAGCTAGGCAGATGTCAGTCACTCGTCTGGGACAGGAGGGTGTGTTGGCAAGTCAAGCAGGGAAGGGGATCCAGCACAAGTAAGGGAAGAGCCTCAGCACCTGACATTGTCCAGCAGGTATCAGATGTGTGCTAACTGTGTGGACATGAAAGAAGAGTGTAAGATGAATGAGCAAACTGGCCATTCCATCATGCTGAAGGATGCCATTCAGATGGGGACAGTGAAGAGGAATGTGGTAGTGACAGGAAATAATAAAGTCAGGAGATAGATACTGTTCTTGCAGCCAAAGGTTATGTTGCTCACCTGGTGTAATCCTTAAGGACATCTCCTTGCGGCTAGAAAGAAACTTGGAGCAGGAGGGGGAAGATCCAGTTATTTTGGTCTACACGGGAACTAACAACATGGGTAGAATGATTAATGATCTGCAATGTGAATTTGGAGAGTTAGAGTCCAGATTAAAATGCAGAACATCAAAGGTAATAATTACTGGATTGTTACCTGAGCCACGCACTAATTAGCATAGGGTGAAGCAGGTTAGAAAAATAAATACTTGCTTTAAGAATGATGTGGGAAGAAGGGTTTCTGATTCATCTGGCACTGGCATCCAGACTCAGGTAAGAGTGAGTTGTTCCATTGAGATAGGCTCCACTTGAATCAGGCTGAGACCACTGTCCTGGTCAGTTGTACAAATAGGGTGTGAACAGGGCTTTCTTTAGGTTGGGGGGTAAGTTTGGGTGAAAGAAGACTTGGAAGTTCAGAGAGAAAGGAGAAGTGTAGCATGAGGATAAAGACAAAGCAGAATGGGATGGGAAGGGAGAAAAAGTTTAACAAAAATTGTACATCAGTGAATAAGATCATTGCAGCAGTAGAAGTAAAGATATAAATAAATTTCTTCGTCTGAATGTATGGAGTATCTGCAAAAAGGTTGGTTACAAGGAAAAGGTAAACAGAATTTGCAAATAATCTAGCAGGTAATAAAAATTCATATTGTAACAGTATTCATACACATATATAAATAGGAAGAGAATAGCTGAAGTTTATATTGGTTCATTAAAAGCAGAGACAGGAGAAATTATCATGGGGAATGAAGAAATGGCATTGATCAAATATATTGAGTAATATTTTCCATTTTGTTCTGAGAGTGTTGGGCTAAGCGAGAAAACTGGCATGCCGCTTGCTTGCTTTTCTCTCCATGTTTCCCCATCCTGCCCATGATGATAACCATAAAAGATCAGAAAATCCTGGTCTGTGAAAACCAATTTAATTCTGATATAGATTCTCATGGGCTCCTTTTGTTTCTAATCGTTGACCTCATGACTTATGAAAAAACAAGACACAATTCATTTGTAGTTGATCCAACTGCACACACGGATAATTAAAGTAGCACATATATGCTGTACTGGTGTATTTTGTGTATTTTGCAGATATATGAACAAGTTAAAACTGAAAGATAAAGATCAATCTTTTTATCTTGTGTCCATAGTTCATGTGTGGGAGCTCGAGACCCTTATTGTGGTTGGGACTTGGTTTTAAAGAAATGTACAACATTAGAAGAGAGCATGAGTATGACCCAATGGGAGCAAGAGATCAGTCTATGCCCAGTAAGTATATTCAATTCACAAAATTCCCTTATCTTTTCAAACCTGTCAAATAAGTAGTTGAATTAGTTGTTACAAAAAATTGCTTATATTGCGTGTTCTCAACTGTTCTTTAGTTCTTCATTAAGGATTTATACCAATGGCTAATGAGCTGATTATAATGTACTGGAACTGCTCATCTGAATTTTTTTCCTCTTACTCCATCTCTCCTGACTGTAATGATTTAAGGAGAACAGAGTTCATCATGTAACTTTACCAAAGTGTCCATCCTATATTGGTGAGCTAAGACAAAATGTAACTGTAACTCTTTAAGTACAAAGAACTTCACAGCCAAGTATATCCTCAGCTGAGATCGCACCTTGTACACTTTCCAGCTGATTATTTTTTTCCCTTCATGGTTGGATTCTCCTTGGTGGAAGGATAGAGTGTGAGATTTGTGCACTGTGGTGAACCCACCATGATCCTGATTTATCCTATCTGGGAAAACAAAAGGAGAATTTGTTGCCCATCCCTAACTGCCCTTGAACTAGGTGGCTTGCTGGACTATTTGACAGGGAAGTTACAAGTCATCCACATTGCTCTGGATCTGGTGTCACATATAGGTCAGATCAATAAGGACAGATTTCCTCCTCTAAAGGACATTAACTGATCCAGGTGGTTTTGATAAAAATCTGTGATAGTTTCATGGTTGCCATGATTGCAATTAGCTCTCAATTTCAGATTTTATTAATTGAATTTAAACTCCTGTAGCTCCATGATGGGGTTTGAACCCACGCTTTCAAAGTATTAACTTGGGCCATTGGATTACTAGTCCCATGACTACCACAATGCCACCATGTTTGACTGGCAGACATTTGAAGAAGAGGAAGATACAGGGCAATGTTTGAAGTCACACTGGAAGTTGCACTGGAATCGGGTTTCTTTTTATCATGCTGTGGTACTGCTCATTCCCAGCCAGTGGTAGACTTCCATTCTTTCAAAGTGTGACAAAAAAATTAATAACTGATAAAATTGCTTAGGAGATAATCCTGAGCATGAAGACTGGGCACTTTGGGATTGCAATTACTTTGTTTCTGAAAATGATTTCCCAAATGGTTGTGTGGTTTTTTTTGGAGCCCTGGATTTCTGGAATAGCACGCGGGTTGTCTGTATATCTCCACCTTGCACCATTTACTCCATGTTTGCATCCTTGCCTGGGAAGGAATTGTGATGCTTAGGAAAGGAGATCCTGATTCGAGCCTTCACACGGGCAGGAAAGTGATATTTCATAAAACTAACAAAGTTGTTTCCATTAGAAAATATTGCGCAAAAATTACTCCTTCTTGAGTTCTCTGTTCTCTAATACCGTATGAAAAATGTAATACCTCTGTTTTACTCAACCAACCAATAAGTGGCATTGTGGAAGTCTAAAATTATAGAGATGTTCACAACACTGCCTTATGCCCTCTTACCATCCCTTCTAAATTGAGCAAAATGCAAATGAATGCAATAGGACTAGAAAGGAAATGAGTACACTAAGATAAAAAGCAGATGAGCTAAGTTTCCAAACATAATTACTGTGCGATTTTTTGTTTACTCCTTTTGTTGGTCTGTCTTGTACAGCATGTGCAGATAGAATGAATAAAGAAGCAACAGTGATGCCATCCTGATTGCATCTGGTGATGCACATTTTTAAAATAAAGAATTGAGTAAGTTTTGCACTGACCAAATGTCTGTGCTGGGTAGGGTGGGGGTGGGGTGATGGAGTGCAAGTTCCCAAGTTTGTCACCTATTGCCAGCACGATTATGAACTAAGAGAGAAACTGAAGCTGAGGGAGAAACTTGTAATGGAAAACTAGGCATGAAGTGTGGAATTCTGCCAGGGAAGTGGCGTTCCCAATGGTAGAACCGTTCTCTTGCTTTCTCCTCTTCACTGTGCGATAAGTCGGTATTTAAAGTGTTAGCGCTGTGATTCCATGGTGGAGAAAGATTTTCAGTGGTGAAACCCACTGTCAGTTGACAATGCTGTAGAGCTGTGCCCAGCTAGAAAAATGTCTGCTGGAGGGAGGCTCTGCATCATGGTCACAACTTTTCTAACTTTTCATTGCTATCAATGTAAACTTGAGAGCACGGAGAAGGCACAGGAGTATTTTTCATATTTAGATTTCACTTGTAAATATTTCACATTACATTTGTTTTACTTTAGTCATGTTTGCATTGTGGCTAATTGCTGAGACTAATTTAATTATTAGATTTAAATATATTGGCTGCCTCATGGTTGGCACACGTAGTTACATGGGAATTAGGGACCTATACTTTATTGCAGAGATATTGTTCAAGATCACTCTCAATGGAGATAATTGAAATGTTGTAGGTGAACTCAAAGCACTGTAAGGACTTTGCCAGCCAACATCCTGAGGTCGACCCACATTTAAACAGTGCAGACGCTGCCCATTAGGCTTTCATTTTCTTACCTTGATTGTTCCTGCAAGACACGATGCACTGCAGGGCCGGCCATACCACGAGGCCTGCCGTACTGTGATGTCTAACACACTGCGAGGCCTGATGCAACACTGGTTTTATCTCTGCATCTCAATAACTGTCAGCAAATCAACATTTTGCATCCTGCTTAATTAAGTCACTCCATACATTACGTTTATCATCCTTGTGGCCTCAGAAAAACTTCCTCCCAAGAGGAATGCTAGTTCCATTAAGAATAGTAACTCACTGAAATTGTATTGATAGTTAAGTAATGTTCCAGATTGGTTTAATAGGCACTTTGAGGGAAGCATCCCATAGTTGATTAGGCTTCTGTTCAAAGTCCTTTTCCCTTTTCTTTCGGAATTTCCACTGAGAAATCTCTTGTTCCACATTCAACCGCCAGTGGAAATAATCTTTCATTGTTTACTCATGGAGAAATATCAAGTTATTATTCATCCTCGTACTGATTGTTCCTCCTTTGGTATCACTCCCACTTACCATGTTGCTGCTTTATCCATCTCTGCAGGAGATACAAAGCGCCACGTCCACCATTTTTACAGTGGCTCTCCCTTTCACCTGCCTTAGTTCATTTCTTAGTCTTCCTCTGTGCCTCTAACTAGAGAGTCATATCACATTCAGTAGATTGCCGAACAATCATTGGGAATTTCAAGCCTAACTGTCACCATGAAAATTTTTCAGGTCATTTAGATCGTAGGGCACAGCTTTTTTAACATAGCGCCAACAATATGTTTCAGCTCCAACCTCAGAAAAATACTTTGCTCATGCAACTTTTTCCATTGCCCACATCAGTAGCTTGCTGCCTGTCTGAAGGAGATTGGCAATTAGTGGCAAATTAGAAACAGATTTTTGTTTTGGGGTTACACCCATGAAGAACTGGATTTAGCCTTGCTAATTCATTATATTTTTAAAAACACTGGGCAGCATGATTGTGTCGCTGCAACATGAGCCTACCCAGTTGGACAAGAGTCAGCAATGTTTTTGAAGCATGTTGTTGAAGGAAATGATTCTGTTAACCATGAGAACAAAACATATTTGAGACAAGGGTGGATTTTATAGCCGCACTTGTCCCAAAACCTTAAAATCCCACCCGAGGTCAATGGACCTTCTCATGCTCTGCCCCTCATCTGCTCCAATTCCTGTAGTCTGTGGACTGGTAAAATTCTGATCTAGATGTTAATTATTGTATCACAGAATCATCTAATTGTTACAGTGCAGACGGAGGCCTTTTGACCCATTGTGTCTACGGCTCGCTGATTGAGAAATTGACCGAGAGCCACTTCCTGCCTTCTCTCCACATCCCTGCAAAATCTTCCTTCTCAGATAAAAGTCTAATTCTCTTTTGAATACCTCAATTGATCCTACCTCCAGTGCATTCTCTGGCAGCGCTTTCTGGATCTTAACCACTTGCTGTGTGAAAAAGTTTTTCCTCATGTCGCCATTGCTTCTTTTTATCAATTATCTTAAATCTGTGCCCTCTGGTTCTTGATCCTTCCATAAATGGGAATAGCTTTTACCTGTCCAGATCACTCATGATTTTGAATATCTCTATCAAATCTCCTCTCAGCCTCCTCCTCCGAGGAAAACAATCTCAACTTCTCTAATCTGTCTTCTTAACTGAAGTTCTTCAGCCTGGAATATCTCTCTCTCCAAAGCCTTCAAATATTTCCTGAAGTGCGATGTCTAGAACTGAATGCAGCACTCCAGTTGGAGCTGATTCATTATTTTACACAAGCTTCAGAATTATACCTTTTATTACATATTGGATGTAATTGTCCCAAAAAAACATTGAAGTGTCGAATTTGCAAAAAACCTGGAGTAAATCTCGCTTTTTTTTCCAGCGGGATTTTGAAAATGTATCTCCCACATTCTGTGCATCACAGTCCCTCAGCATAAATCAGTCCAAGAAGCTAGGGGCAGGGCCTATTCCTGTTGGAGAGGCCATCAGCATAGTCCTGGGTGACCACTGCTCATGCGCTGATCTGTTAGCGCCAAGATCAACCCATGCACAGTAGCCCTGCACTGCTGGCCTCCTGATCACTGTTGTAGAGATGCCGGCGTTGGACTGGGGTAAACTCAGTAAAGTTTTGCAACACCAATTTAAAATCCAACCAATTTATTTGATAGTAAATCCACGAGCTTTCGACACTATGTTGTGCCTTCATCAGGCAAAAGCAGTGTTCTGATCTGCAGAGGCACTCATATCCACACAGACAGTTACATACTGCTGATTAGAATGCGAATCCTTACATCTAACCTGCTATTCAAGTGTTAAAGTGGCTATCAATGTGTGTGAAGGAAATCCTGAGCATTGGTTAGAGAATTGTGTATTTTCTCCAGACAGCACAGTAAGTGAGGTTTTTTGCTAATCCAGGCACGTTACGGGGGTTACAGATAGTGTGACATGAAGCCAAGATCCCTGTTAAGACCGTCCTCATGTGTGCGGAACTTGGCTATCAGTCTCTGCTCAGCAACTCTGCACTGTCGTGTGTCACGAAGGCCCCCTTGAAGAACATTTACCCACAGGTCGGAGGCCGAATGCCCATGACTGCTGAAGTGTTCGCCCACAGGAAGGGAACTGTTTTGCCTGGTGATTGTTGAGCGATGCTCATTCATCCGCTGTCGTAGTGACTGCATGGTCTCCCCAATGTACCATGCTTCGGGACATTCTTTCTTGCAACGTATGAAGTAGACAACGTTGGCCGAGTTGCAAGAGTATGTACCGTGTACCTGGTGAATGGTATATTCACGTTTGATTATGTCGTCCATGTCTATGATCTGGCATGTCTTGCAGAGGTTGTTGTGGCAGTGTTGTGTGGTATTGTGGTCACCGTTCTCCTGAAGGTTGGGTAGTTTGCTGCGAACAATGATCTGTTTAAGGTTGTGTGGTTGTCTGAAAGCAAGAAGTGGGGGGGTGGGGATGGCCCTAGCGAGATGTTCATCGTCATCAATGACATGTTGAAGACTCCGGAGACGATGTCGTAGCTTCTCCGCTCCGGGGAAGTACTGGACAACAAAGGGTACTCTGTCCACCTTGTCCCGTGTTCGTCTTCTGAGGAGGTCAGTGTGGTTTATCGCTGTGGCACGTTGGAACTGTCGATTGATGAGTCGAGCGCCATATCCTGTTCTCATGAGGGCATCCTTCAGCGTCTGGAGGTGTCTGTCATGATCCTCCTCATCTGAGCAAATTCTGTATATACGGAGGGCTTGTCCCTAGGGAATGGCTTCTTTAACGTGTCTAGGGTGGAAGCTGGAGAAGTGGAGCATTGTGAGGTTGTCTGTCGGTTTTCGGTACAGTGAGGTGCTGAGGTGACCGTCCTTGATGGAGATGCGTGTGTCCAAGAATGCAACTGATTCTGGAGAATAGTCCATGGTGACTCCTGATCACTGGCCAGCCCTGTGACCCCCCCATTACTGACCATGCAATATTCCCCCTCTCCTCTCCACAGTGTGATCATTGGCTCCGCAAACATGTCAGGGTCTGGAGCCTCTATTTTCCAATTCCTCCCCTCCTGCTCTCCGTCAGCTCGAAGTCCAGCCCCGGACACCGGCATCCATGACTTTGCCTATGATCTAAAAGTGCAGAGTGGCAGCAGGACATCCCACCCCACTGATCTTCCTCCAGTGGTCCCATTTCCTTGGCATTGCTCGATGCCCGGTGAACAGTGCCAAGATGCTCTCTGGATATTGCCACTTTGCCCCTTTGGCAGTGCCAGAGGGCCCAACTTCTTTGGGGGCCTTGATTCCCTCCCCTTCACTCCAGTTGGGACCAACTGCCAACTATAGTAAACCTTGCTGGAGTGAACGGGGGCCGGCGAGGGTGGCGGAACACTAGCTAGCCCAGAGACTTCAGTCCCTGGCCCGCTAATGATATTTAAATCATATGTACATCAAGTTCCATCCCACCTTCAGACTCACCATGGACTACTCTCCAAAATTGGTTGCATTCTTGAACACACGCATCTCCATTGAGGATGGTTACCTCAGCACTTTACTGTACCGCAAGCCCACAGATAACCTCACGATGCTCCATTACTCCCGCTTCCATCCGAAGCATGTTAAAGACAAAATTGAAATTCTTAGCCCAGGCTCAATTTCTGCCCCACCACCAAAATGGACCCCATCAGTCTCACAGTGGACACAGAAGAATTATCAGGCAATTGAGACTCTGGGAGCTCTTCCACAAACCCATGAGGCCTACAGTGAACCCAGTGAGACGGACAATAAACCGGAATAGCTGGCGGAGAGATGTACGGTGCAGCAACTGAAGAGGAAAGAGTTGAATTGGACGCCTCTGGAAAGCTACTACTCTAGACTCGACGTGAATGCTCAAACTGTCAGGAGGTGTGTCAATGTCAGATTCATCAACCGCACTCACAAGACAGCCCTGAATGTCACCCAAACACAATGCAATACCATCCACACTCTCAAGACCAGCCGCAGCATTGTCATCAAACCAGCAGAACACTGTCATAATGAACAAAATGGATTACTGCAAAGAAGTGTACCAACAACTGAACAACGAGAAACACTACAGACAGTTACCTGCAGATCTGATGAAAAAACACACCCATCAACTCAATAGACTGATCAAGACCTTTGATCCGGACTTTCAGAGCACCCTCCATGCTGTCATCCCTCATACTCCCTGCGTTGGAGATCTCTACTGCACCCTGAAGATACACAGGCCAACACACCCGACTGTCCTGTCGTGTCAGGGAATGGGACCCTGTGTGAGAGCCTCTCTAGCTACATCGAGAGCATCCTGAAAGAGCATACAAAGAACCACCAGCTTCTGTGGTGATTCTAAGGACTTCTTGCAGAAACTCAGCACTCATGGAGCAGTTGAACCAGGGACACTCCTCGTCACAATGGATGTCTCAGCACTCTACACCAGCATCCCCCACAACGGCGGCATTGCTGTAACTGCCTCAGTACTCAATGCCGACAACTGCCAATTTCCAGACACAATTCTATAATTCAACTCATCCATTTCATCCTGGACCACAGTGTCTTCACCTTCAATAACCAGTTCTTCATCTAGACGGATGGAACAGTCATGGGAACTAAATTTGCACCTTAATATGCTAATATCTTCATGCACAGGTTCGAACAAGATCTCATCACTGTACAGGACCTTCAACCGATACTATGCATTAGATACATTGATGACATTTTCTTCCTTTGGACTCATGATGAACGATCACTGAAACAACTATATGATGACATCAACAAGTTCCACCCCACCATTGAACTCGCCATGGACTACTCTCCAGAATCAGTTGCATTCTTGGACACAAGCATCTCCATTAAGGATGGCACCTTAGCACCACACTGTACTGCAAGCCCACAGATTACCTCACTTCTCTAAGTTCCACCCTAAACATGTTAAAGAAGCCATCCCCTATGGACAAGCCCACTATATACACAAGATCTGCTCAGATGAGAAGAATCACAACAGACACCTTGAGACGCTGAAAGACGCCCTTGCAAGAACAGGATATGGCACTCGACTCATCGATTGACAGTTCTGACACACCACAGCAAAAAACCGCACCCACCTCCTCAGAAGACAAATATGGGATATGGTGGACAGAGCACCCTTCTTCGTCCAGTACTTCTGCAGAGCAGAGAAGCTACAACATCTTCCCTGAAGCCTTCAACATGTCATCAATGAAGACAAACATTTCGCCAAGGCCTTCTCCACACTTCCACTTTTTGTCTTAAAACAATCACACAACTTCAAACAGACCATTGTCTGCAGCAAACTACCCAGCCTTCAGGAGAACAATGACCATGACACCACATAACTCTGCCCCAGTAACCTCTGTAAGACATGCCAGATCATCTACACAGCTACCATCATCTCACCTGAGAACACCATCCACCAGGTACACTGTTGTCAATGTTGTCTACCTAAAATGCTGCAGAAAAGGATGTCCCACGGCATGGTACATTGGTGAGACCATGCACACGCAACGACAATGAACGAATGGACATCGCTGGACAATCACCGAGCAAGAATGTTCCCTTTATGTCAGGGAACACTTCAACAGTCAAGTGCATTCAGCCTCTGATCTTCTGTTTAGCGGCCTTCACGACATATGACAGCGCAGAGTCGCTGAGCAGACACTGATAGCCAAGTTCCGCACTCAAGGACAGCCTCAATGGGGATCTTGGGTTCATGTCACACTATCTGTAACCTTCATGACTTGCCTGAACTTGCAACATCTCACTTACTGTCCTGTCTGGAGACAATAATATCTTTTTAACCTATGCGTAATGCTATCTCCATTCACATTGTCTGCACCTTTAAGACTTGAATAGCAGTTTAGCTACAAAGACTCGCATTCTAATCAGTATTCTGTAAACTATATGTGCCTTTATATGCCTTTCTCTGATCAGAATTTGCCACACACTTGACGAAGGAACGGTGTTTCCAAAAGCTTGTGGGTTTACTGCTAAATAAACTAGTTGGACCTTAACCTTGTGTTGTGGGACTTCTTATTGGATTCAAACCAAACAGAAGAGCATGTCATGGAGCAGGAATCTTGCCAAGAACATCGGTTGCTAATTTCAATCAATGCCTCCTATGCACTGTAATCCTTGTAAGAAGTCTCTCAACACGAGGTTAAAGTCCAACAGGTATATTTAATAGCACGAGTTTTTAGAGCACTGCTTTCATCAAGTGAGCGCATGATTTCGTTCATAAACAGGTTATATATAGACACAGACTCAATTTACAAGGTGATGATTGGAATGCAATTCTTAAAAGGTAATCAAGCCTTTACAGGTGCAGACAATGTGAGTGGAGAGAGGGTTAAGTACAGGTTAGAGAGGTGTGAATTATCTTAAGACAGGACAGTTAGTGAGATTTTGCAAACCCAGGCAAGATTTGGGAATGCATGGTCTCCTCAGTGTACCATGCTTCAGGACATCCTTTCCTACAACGTATCAGGTAGCCAACATTGGCTGAGTTGCAAGAGTATGTGCCGTGCACCTGGTAGATAGTGTTCTCACGTGAAATGATGTCATCCATGTTGATGATCCGGCATGTCTTGCAGAGGTTGCTGTGGCAAGGTTGTGTGGTATTGTGGTCACTGTTCTCCTGAAGGCTGGGTAGTTTGCTGCAAACAGTGATCTTCGAGGCCGTGCAGTTGTTTGAAAGCAAGAAGTGGAGGTGTGGGGTAGCCTTGGCGAGATGTTCATCTTCATCAATGAAATGTTGAAGCGTCTGGAGAAGATGTCATAGCTTCTCCACTCCGGGGAAGTACTGGGATGACGAAGGGTACATGTGTCCTGTATTCGTCTTCTGAGGAGGTCGGTGTGATATTTTGCTGTGGCGCGTCGGAACTGTCGACTGATGGGTTGAGTGCCATATCCTGTTTTTATGAGGGCATCTTTCAGTGTCTGGAGGTATCTGTTGCGATCCTCCACATCTAAGCAGATCCTATACGCAGGACTTGTGTAGGGGATGGCTTCTTTAACGTGTTTAGGGTGGAAGCGGGAGTAATAGAGCATCGTGAGGTTATCTGTGGGCTTGCGGTACAGTGAGGCGCTGAGCTGACCATCCTTGATGGAGATGCGTGTGTTCAAGAATGCAACTGATCCTGAAGAATAGTCCATGGTGAGTCCACCATAGCATGCAGGCTGCACTACAGCAGAATCTCAAATATGAATACTTTCCTGCTGTAATTTCCAAAATATCCATAAAAATATTCCCAGATAATAGGAAATTATTTATTTCATGACTTTTGCTTATAACTCCAGCAGCTTGCCCTGCTGTATACCCAGAAAGACATATATATTCACTATGGATCCCCAATCTCTAAAATGATTACTGTGATCACAGACACTGTGCTGCTCTCCAGTGATCCTCTCAGTAGTTTCAATGAATTGTGCTTAAAATCAATGCTAAGTTGTTCACTGTCATTGTTCCTCTGAGACTGACAGCAACCTTTTGGAAGGTGTTTCTGTGCAGTTAAATATGGAAATCTGGAAGTTGCTATTAGTGACTCCTCATATTAGAAGGTAATGGCCGCACATTTAGAAAAACCATAATCTAAATCAAGCAGAGACAGAATGGTTTCATGAAAGGTAAATCATTTCTAACTAATTTATTGAGTTTTTCAAAAAGTCTCAACCAGAGTGGTTAGAGGGGAATCAATATATATGTTGTATTTAGACTTCCAGAAGACGCTTGACAAGATACCTCACAAAAGGTTAAGTCATAAGCTAAGTCTGACATGGTGTTAGATTTAGTATATTGTCATAGATAAAAGATAGGCTAATGGACAGGAAAGAGTTGAATGGAGATAAAAATGTTTGTTTTTCAGATTGGCGACCTTTAACCAGTAGGGTTCACAGGGATGAGTGCTGGGATCGCAACTTTTTATAATATATATTAATGATTTGCAAGAAGGAAGCAAATGTATTATAGCCAAATTAGCAGATGAACAAAAATAGATGGAAAGGAAAGTTGTGAATGGGATACAAGCAGTTTACAAAGAGATTTTGATAGATTTAAGTGGCAGAAAGTTGGCAAATGAAGAATAATATGGGAAAATATGAAGTTGTTCATTTTGGGAGGGAGAACAAAAAAACACTGAAACGTATAGAATTCTTAAGAGCTTGACAGGGTAAATGATGAGAGAATGCTTCCCCTCGTGAGGGCATCTTGGACCAGAGGGTATAGTTGCAGAATCAAGTGCCAAATTAAGACTAAGATAAGGAGGAATTTCTTCCCTGAGGGTTGGGTGTCTTTGGAATTCCTTTCCACAGAGAACCATAGGGCAGAATCCATTTGTATATTTCAGCCTGAGGTAAATAGATTTTTGATCAATAAGGAAATCAAGCACTACGACGAAAGGGCAGGAAGGTGAGAATTGACATTATTATCAGCCATGATTCTATTGAATGGTGAAGCAGGCTCAAGGAGTCCAATGATTATTCAGCAGTAGGGATACTTCAGTTGCAAGCAATAATAGAACTAACTTCAGAAAGTAAATTTAAAAAAATTGATAAAGAAACTTCATCACACGGGGCCACACCCTCGGCTATACAGCCTCTTGCAATTCCCATCTGCTTTCTACAAATACTGGGTCAGTTGATCAGCACATCATTTTGCCATTGGTTACATTGTCTTCTGGATCAACTGGTCAGCTGACCCTCACAGCATGTTACCATTGGTTACATTATAACAAATCCAATATTATTACTGGTTACATTGTAACACCAAATGGTCTATTTCTGTTCCTATTTCTTATGGTCTTATCTATAGAGTGTGGTGTTGAAACATCCTCAGACTGCAATTAATGAGAAACCATTGAACTTTCAATCAATAACCTTATTGTGGATGGTTACTTTCACATCCTGACTTAGTCTGAAACTTGGATCAAAGATGTATAGAACTTTGTACAGTTCTGGTCATCCCATGAAAGAAAGGATATTATTAAACTAGAAAGAGTGCAGAAAATGCATACTAGTTGGTACTGTTGCCTCACAGCTCCAGGGATCTGAGTTCAATTCCTGGTTTGGGTCAGTAGCTGTGTGGAATTTGCATGTTCTTCCCATATTTGCGTGGGTTTCCTCCAGGTGCTCTGGTTTTCTCCTGCAGCCCAAAGATGTGCAGGTTAGATGGATTGGCCATGTTAAATTGTTCCTTAGTGTCAGGGGGACGGGTTAGGGTAAATGCATGGGGTTATCAGGATAATGCTTGGATAGGATTGTGATCAGTGTAGACTCAGTGGGCTGAATGACTTCTTTTTGCACTGTAGGGATTCTGTGATTCTATGGAAAGATTTACTAGCTTCAGGGACTTGATGGTTTGAGTTATAAGGTGAGGCTGGATAGACATAGACTTTTTTTCCTTGTATCATGGGAGGCTTAGGGGCGATCTTATAGAGGTTTATAAAATAAGGGCGGCATGGTGGTAGTGGTTAGCATTGCAGTCTCAAAACTGCCAAGGACCCAGGTTCGATTCCTGGCTTGAGTGACTGTGTGTGAAGTGTGCATGTTCTCCCTGTGTTTGCTTGTTCTGGTTTCCTCCCACAGTCCAAAAGACATACTGGTTAGGTGCATTAGCTGTGCTAAATTCTCCCTTTGTACCCGAGCAAACACTAGAATATTGTGACTAGGAGATTTTCACAGTTACTATTTTGCAATGTTAATATAAACCTGCTTGTGACACTGATAAGCAAAATAATGAGGCACTTAGATAAGGTGGATAATCAACATCTTTTCCCGAAGGTAGGGGAATCTAAAATTAGAGGGCATAGGTTTAAGGTAAGAGGGGAAGGATACAAAAGTGTCCAGAGGAGCAATTTTTTCACACAGAGGGTGGTGAGTGTCTGGAACAAGTTGCCAGAGGTAGTAGGAGAGGTGGGTATAATTTTGTCTTTTAAAAAGAAGCTTTTTAGACAGTTACATAAATGAGATTGGTGTAGAGGGGTATGGGCCAAACACAGACAATTGGGGCTAACTTAATGGTAAAAACTGGGTGACATGAATAAGTTGGGCCAAAGGGCGTGTTTCTATAAACTTCTATAAACTTCTATGACTCTATAACTGGCAAAAAAGTCCACTCTTATGCTATTAGCCTTGCTGAAAATGCCTGTGAAAAATAGAATTGAATAAGCTGTAACTCGGTTTTTAAACAGCATGTTTGATAAGATTGGTGTTGTTGGCTGGTTGGTGATCTCTTTGATTTGGCATTGGATTCAAATATCATCAGGATCTGGGAAATCTGTACCACCGGCATTGCTGGATCTTTACGTCACTGCTGACTGCAAAATCTGGGCCTATAATCTTATTGTGAGACTTCTAATGCATTGCTTCACCAATAGATGTTTTGCCATATTCTCCATACAGCTCACTTCAACCTTACCTGCTGCAGTCCACATTTTCTTCCTTGATTCCTCTTAATGTACCTCATTTTGAGGTATTTACTTTGGAGGAAAGTGCTTGCTCCTTTAAAAGTGTACTGAAACCAAACTGCATCACTGGTGAAGGGTTAAATAACACGCCTTGCATGGTGTTTCCTGCATTATTAAAGAGATTAAAAATAAGGAATTATGATATCAAAGTATTATAAAGTAATTTTTAAAATAAACTTTGTTTAACGAGCAAACTATGATTTGAGTGGACTGCTTTTCTTACTGTAACATAGATTGTATTTCATATGTGTACAGTTTGAGTCCAGATGTTCTGCAGATTGTGCTGCTTTGGAATTATACATTCCAGTGATGATATGAAATGTTTCGCAATGACAATGATCATCATTGATCTGAACATAGTTGATGTGGAAAACAGACTTTATTGATTTCAAAATATGAAATAACTTTTGCCAGTATAAAGGGAAATTGCAACTCTTACTGGACTTTGTGACACCCTGATGCTTTACTAGATGTTTGCCTTTTAGATGAGAAACATGACTACAGATGGTAATTTTGGATCCTGGTCATCATGGAAGCCCTGCAGCCATACTGATGGTAACACCATTGGTGCATGCACCTGTAGGATCCGCCTGTGTGATAGTCCAGCTCCACGATGTGGAGGTCGACAGTGTGAGGGTTCCAGCATGGAGGTTGCAAACTGTTCCAGGTAAACAAAAAGATTGGAATCATGAATCAGGTATCAGTTACCAGTCCAGTTTTATCCCTTTCACACTTCCTAATTTTGTAATGACCATATCCAGGTAAAGTTGGCTGTCTGAAAAACCTAAACCATTACAGGGACTCAAGTGATTTTCGATCTTATTGTAATTGTTCAAACCAAAAAGTTGACATCTTATCACATTGTTTAACAGGAATGGTGGTTGGACTCCTTGGACACTATGGTCTCCTTGCAGTACAAGTTGTGGAATAGGATTTCAGGTCCGACAGCGTTCTTGCAGCAACCCAACTCCTCGGCATGGCGGTCGTGTCTGTGTAGGACAGAATCGCGAAGAGCGGTAGGTGCAATTATTCCTTGAGCAAAGAATTCAATATATTATTTGTTTTAGAGAAAAAGTTCATTTGTGTTACCATATTTGTTTTTGTGGGTTGAGCTTCACAGCATTTCAAACACCATCTGTTTTGATTAGAGCGCTGTCACAAAAAAATGTTCACATTAGACTGGATGTGAAAAATTTGTTTAGAGTCTGATATAATGATTGGACACTGACAAGTGCCCAGAGGCTTTTCCTAAGTTTTTAAGAGTTGATTTGCTCTCATCAGATTTCTGATCCAGTATAGCACTATCTATGGTGTATCTTATCCAGTATGACAGTCTATGGGGTATCTTATCCAGTGTGATTCACTCTGTATGGGGTATCTAATCCAGTGTGACTCACCCTCTACGGGCTATCTGATCCAGTATGTCACTCTCACTCTATGAGGTATTTGATCCAGTATGAAACTCTATCAGGCATTAGACACAAATGTGTGACACAATTGTTCCCTCCCCCAGTCAGTGACTGTGTGTTTCCCAACATATCAGGCCTCAACATCACAATCATAGACCCTTCCCCACCCATCCATCCCCCACTCAGATGCTGCTCAGCCGCTGATCCCTGCCATGGGACAGTGGTGTCTGGAATGGCATTCCAAGGTGAAATGGTCTGCTCACTCTGTGCTGAAGTGAACTTTAAGAATGGCACTATATGATGGAAAAGGCTGCCATTGCTTTTGATGCCATGATCGCCACTTTTTCCTCCCGATACCAGCCTTTGCCAATTTTGTGCAAGATGCTGGCTATAATTTTTTTAAACCTCTTAATTGTAACATATCGTAAACTAGCTGTGGAAGTACTCTGAACCTGAAGCATTTTTGAGACATGTCTTCTTAAAATTATTGCTACAGAACATTAAGCTTTAATTTTCACCCAGCAGGAATGGTGAAGGCAGGGGGTAGAAGAAGTTCTCCTTTTCTGCCTTCCCAGTGTGGAACTTTTTAAACCAGGAATATACATCAAAAAAATCAGCATGTATTACCCATGAGTTCCCATCCTTGTGAATGAGCTGGGAGTATTAAAATTCCTCACTAGGAACTTTAATATGAATGTTTGCTCGTGCATTGCAAAACTGTTCTCCAATTGTATTTAATAATTCTGAATAAAATATTCATTGGCACAGCAATCACAAATATTTTTCAAGCACAAGACACCTTGCTGACCATTTTAAATGGAATGAGTGTTTGTCAATTCAACACATTCGCTACTTGGGTCACGTCAAACACTTCATTTTTGGACAATTCTTTTAATTGCATTTCTGAAGGATGCAAAAATCTTTTAAATTAACGAATCAAAAAATGTTAGAACTGTAATAAGTTACAAATCCTTATCAAATCTAATACATAATAAAACTGTTTCAGTTTTTTTGAGTAGTACATTTAATCTATAATTCAAATCATGCAATTTTATATTTCAATTTCATGTTACACCATAGAAGCGAATAGCATCTGGCTTTAGATCACAGCACTGATTTCCTCCGGCATTGCCCACTTTCACAGCGAGCACAATCTGTGCTACTTAGAAGCTATAAAATTGAAATTCCAAAATAATTCGTCCTTTGCTTGTGTTTATATAATGTAAAGATCATGTGACCAATTCACCAGTGGCTGTTAGAGCTAAGTGGCAGTGCTCTGATAAAGCTCCCTTTTATATCTTAGGGGAACTCCTGAACTCAAAGCAAGCACCAACAAAGGGAAGCATTGAACTCATTTAGCAATTTAACTTCTTCATCACAGTGGCATTTGAGTTTGGTCCTCTTCATCTCTTTGTATCAACGCTGCTATTTCAAGCTGCATCCACCCACAAAATTGTTTCTTTTAAGATAATAAGTTCTTGAAAAGTCATGCAAGAAAAATTTAGAAAGTTCTTGCTTTCAAAATACTTGGCCCTGATTTTTCCTCAGTATCTGAATTAATCACCCAGGATTTGCTGAAAAAGTAATGGTGTGTGAACAGCTTGCCCAGTAGTGTGTTCTGTAGGTCATAGGATAAGTGAATGAGATTGGATTCCTTGTCCCTGGTAACTGAAACTTCGGCTGTCAAATACTTTGTTAAATCTCACAGCCTGGACTCACATTGAAGAATGACTGGATGAAGTAACAGGGGCTTGCAGAATCTATGCAGTAATATTTCAGCAGGATTCATTGACTTAAAGAGGGAAGGACAAGACAATTGGAAAGATAAAAGTGATGAGAAAGAAAAACACACTGAGGGAGGTTTGTTCAAATGGTGCAATGGTATATGATATGTTTGGAACAATAATAAGTATGACCACCCAATCAGTAATTCCTTTTAAATGTCAGCGTTAAGTATTTGCTGATTAGGGTGTCCTCAATTCTGTAAATGTTTTATTGGAGACAGGTTGATAATTAAAAGTAATCATAGTTGGGAGATCTTACTCACGTTATTTGACTCCAGTACCTTGGATATTCCCAACCTGACTTTTTTTCTGAACTGGGAAAATAGTCAATAATGAAAGCAGCAAGCAAGGGGAAAAGAAAACACAAAATAGGTGGTGAAAAACAGTACTGCAGGTGCTTTGCTTCAGAACACAGCTGTGAACGAGCAGAGCACTGGGCTTAGGCACACTGCTTGTTAATGGACTTTTGAGACTTGCTTTTGTTTTTCAGAGGTTGAATTCCTTTTGATAGAAAAATACATTGACTCGGGAGAATTCGCCAGTAAAGCTTGTATTATGTATGAGCATGATTTGCATGAGAGTATTCCTGGTGAAGTGAAAGGAAGCAGTCACCTTATATACCCAGAATCAATTACTCAATTCCCATGTTTGACCTCCATTAATTTAACAGACTGTAATAAAACAGGTTTATATCAGTGTGGTAGAAGACATTGAGGCTCAGGCCTGAGAAAAGAGCAGCACACTGAACTCTGACTTGAAGTGCTGCCAGTAGAACCAAAAAAACTTGGCCCTAATTCATTAGCACAGAACACAATTCTCCAATTTATTCAGCAATAGATCTTAGCTGAATAAACATACCTGATGTTTATTGGAGCTTTCATAGATATTTTGGAAATAAGACTAAACTTGTTTAAAAGCTCAGCAGCTTGGAAAGAAGCAACATTTATAAGACACAAGAAAACCTGATTTTTATTTTCATCTGAATGTGTTTTTTATAACAGTCATCCCTGACTAGATTTCAGTTTCAACATTGTTTGCAAAAAGGATTGCTGATTTTCTCAGAAAAGGTTCTTTAAAGGATTCTGATTCGGCATTAAAAGCCTTCTGCTGCACCACGTTTCCACATGTCCGATGAACATGATTAGCAGCCTTTGCGTGCAGCTGCTTGGCAAGTTATCAAAACTTAAGCTAGAGCAGACGGTAGAGTTTATACAGCACTGTGGCCCCATGGGCCAATTCAAATAGTGAGGTTTGCCAGGGTTCCGGCACTATTAGTTCTTGTTTTGCGCTATTTATGCTGTACAGATGGTAGAAGTTAGCTCTAAGTTTTTACGCTTGTTGCTAGTTATCCTTATTAATCTATTCTCCATACATGGACATTATTAAAGCTAGCTGTTTGCAGCCAATTGAGATGATGTAGAATTTACACTGTGGTCAGATGCTTAGAAACAACAACAACTGATCAGGGAAAAGGTGGACTGACATCTAACAGGCTGCCGAACATATCTGACTGACTTTTGTCCAATAATTCTAACATGTCTGAAGCAGGTGGATAGAGTTTTACAAATGTGTTCCTTAATTATTACATTGATTTTCACATTGAAACATTATTATGTACAGCGAGTACTTGCAATATTTTTACATACTAAGCAGCATGCGATCCCAAAATCAACTTATCGGATCAAAACTCTCCAATTCTGCCACATTAAGTAGTGAAAGGTAGTGAAAAATTGCTGGGCAATGAAGAGGCATCCATTCTCATTATGATGGAAGAGCATAACCCATCAGTGCAAAAGATAATACTGAAGCATCTGCAACCATCTTCATCTAAATGAATGATCCCTCTTGGTCTTCTCCTGAGTCCTCAGTATCACAGTTGCCAGACTTCAGCCAATTTGATTCATTACCCTTAATATCAAGAAACAGCTGAAGGTTTTGGAGACTGTAAAGGCGATAGACCCTGATAATGTTCCAATGATGGTACTAAAGACCTGTGTTCGAGAACTAATGGCACCTACCCGACAATGCAGAGAATTACTCATGTAGATCCTGTCCAGAAAAAGCAGGACAAATCCAAATTGGCCAATTATTGCCCCGTTAGTCTACTCTTCATCATCAACAAATTGACAGAAGATATTGTCACCAGTGCTATCCAGTGGCACTTGCATAGCAATAATCTACTCATCAGTACTCCGTTTGCGTTCCACATGAGCCATTTGGCATCAGATTTCATTATCGTGTTAGTCTAAACATGGACAAAAGAGCTGAAAGAAATGGGAATTTATGGGGGAGGGGGTAATTCTACACTGATTGGAACCGTACTTGGCACAAAAGAAGATGTTTTTGATTATCTCAGGCCAGGATATCACTACAAGAGTTCTTCAGCATAGTGTCCTCAACTCAACCAGCTTCAGCAGCTTCATCAATAACCTTGCATTCTTCATAAGGTCATAGATGGGGAAGTTTATTGATGTCCAGAACAATTTGCAGCTCTTTAAACATTGATGCAGTCCGTGTCCACACGTAATAAGAGTTGGACAACATTCAGGCTTGGAATGCAAAGTGGCATGTAATATTTTTGCCACAGAAGTCCCAGACAATGTCCAGCAAGAGAGAATATGACCATCTCCAATTGATGTTCCAGAATCACAGAATTGTTACAGTGCAGAAGGAGGCCATTTGGCTCATCATGCCACCTCTCTGAATGAACATTATGACTTAATGCCATTCTCTTCCGCTTTCATGATTATCCTGCACTTTGTTTCTATTCAAATAATCATGTAATGCCATCTTGAATACCTCAATGGAACCTGCCTCCACCACATTTCCAGGCAGTGCATTACAGACCCCAACCACTTGCTATGTGAAAATTTTTTTCTCTCATTGCATTTATCATGGCATTACCATCGCCAAATGCTCCACTATCAACATTGTTGGAGTTACCATTGGCCAGAAACTGAACTGGACTAACCATGTAAATATTGGGAATTTTGCAGTGTATAACTAGTTTCATGATTCCCCAAAATCTATTCACCATCTGCAGGATGCAAGATCTGCATCCACTTGCCTAGGTGACTGCAGCCCTAACAATACACAACACACTTGAGACAATCGCGGATAAAGCAGCCAGCTTAATCCTCATCCCATCCTCCATCTTAAAATTCACTCCTTCCATTGCTAATGCACAATTGCAACAGGATGCACTGCAGAATCTTGCCAAACTTCCTTCGACAGAACCTTCCAAACCTGCAATTTCCCCAATGAAAGGACAAGGGCAGTTGGCTTATAGGAACGTCACCACCTGCAAACTTCCTCCCGAGATATATGCCATTCTGACTTGCTGCTCTAATGC
The DNA here is from genome assembly GCA_024679065.1 of Sphyrna mokarran. Taxonomy (NCBI): domain Eukaryota; kingdom Metazoa; phylum Chordata; class Chondrichthyes; order Carcharhiniformes; family Carcharhinidae; genus Sphyrna; species Sphyrna mokarran. The sequence goes on from JAGIQG010000002.1 coordinate 67,709,667, forward strand.
CATTCCTTCACTATCATTGAGTCAAAAACCTAGAATGCCTTAACAACGTTGCTGGTGTACCTGGAAGGCAGCCCACTACCAGTCAGACAGAGTTATGGATGGGTAACAGATACTGGCCATGTCCACATCTCATGAATGAATTTTTTAAAAATCCAAATCCTTCATAATTTTAAACACCTTTGCTAAACCTTCTTTCAGCTAACCTTGTTCAACTGTATGATTTAGTGCCATTGGAAAGCCCAGAAAGAGAAAAGCAAAAGGGAAAAAAAAGCCTTTGAAAATGATTAACAATTTGGAATGCTTAATCTGTACTGACAGTACATTTCTAGTGGAAGCGGGGTCACGTGGTTATTTTGAGTTTGTACAATGATTTGCTAATCTAACATCTCATCACTCAGAAGCATTCACAGTTGAGCACTATAATTATATGTGAGAATGGTGCTGCCAGGTCCGGCAAGATTTCCCTTCAAAGATTTGTTTGATTATCATGCCATCTTTGTATTCAATCAGATATCATGTACTAAAGCTGTGTCACGCACAGCAGCCAGGAAAAGCCAAAATGAAGCCAATTTGTTATTCCAGTGTTCCAGGTGCTGAAATGTAGCATTAAGGGGCTCTATTCCCAGTAATAACATATGGATATGGTTCATTCATTAGAAAAGGTTAATCATCAGTAGTTAGGCACTTTTACTGTTGTGGCTGATTCCATGGTAGTGCAATTTCTTTGATGTAATGTTACCTTACTTTCATTATGAGGTTGCATTTAGATCTGTAATGTGCAATTTTCATTTTTGCCAAGCATTTGCACATCTGGCAGTATTCCTGTAAGCTCCATATGTTATCTTGAATTTTTAAAAATGTTTTATTCTCATTAAATACAATAAAAGTTAAAATGAAAACATTGCTAATGCACACACAGTATTTTGTGATAGTCACTATATAAGGGTGTGTACTAATTATTCTGCTTCTTTTCTAGGTATTGCAATGAGCATCTTCAATGCCCTCTGCACACATTCTGGACTCCTTGGGGCCCATGGGAACGCTGCACTGCACAGTGTGGGGGAGGGGTGCAGGCCCGGAGGCGAACATGTCAGAATGGCAACGACTGTCCAGGTTGCAAGATGGTAAGCATGTCATCAAAGGTCACCAAAGGATCTACGTGTGCTTTTTACTAACATAATTTGATATGGTTGGTTCACAAAGGTTTTTCCAAATACCTAAAGTGCTTTGACAGGCCTTGAATTGTTTATGATGTGAAACTATGATTTCACTTTTAATAATTTAAGCAAATATTATAGAGTGTATTGGCTGCAACATTAATTTCACCCTCAGGCAAGTCTCCAATAATGTGAAACCTTTCTGATATCACACAATATACAGAAGCTACCAGAGTGTGAAAAATTGAACTGTCAGCTGAATTAATTCCCACCACACACAAAAATTGCATGACAATTAGAAAGATTTACATTTTGATTCAACAGATAACGCTAATGACCTTTGGAAGCCTTTATTTTTGCTGGAGCAGCAGCAGCATAGTGCATGTATGGAAACTCATAAACCTGGTTTCATTCATTTTCTTTCCTCATCTCAAAGCCCAGAAGCACAGTGGTTGAATATTTGATTCAGAAATTGCCATTTGGAAACTTCAGCCCTCTTCAGAGCTGGTGATTCATCAAATGAGTTTTATTGATTCTCTGCCAACTACTGGTCAGGCATGTCATTAAGTTATGATCCTTGACCAAGTCCCATATTGATGCTAAGGTCCGGTTAGAAACCAATAACGTTTTCTTTAAAGTAAACAAAATTTGAGATTTAAGGTAAATGAAGAAAGTCACAAGAATCCATGGGTTTTGAACAAACAAACAAAAACATAAAGGTAAGACAGTTTACAATGCCTACCTTGTGCTCTAACATTCAGGATTAAGATGAATTGCATGTGAATTAACAGCAAAATTGTGGAGAAATACACCACACTGTGCACTCGCCACTGTGCAGAAGCGACCAAAACAGGTTCCCTAGATCTCTCAGTAAGCCATCCAGATGTCTGTAATGTTGAGTCCATAAATCTCACTGAAATTCTGTCTTTCTCATGAGGCACCTTAGTATTTTTATCTTAGAAGATCCCATCTTGGAATTCTCTAAATAATGTTGCTTCAACTTTGATGATGATCATCACCACCGCCACCACCACCCCCCCCTCCCTCCCCCCACAACAACCCACCAACTGATGGTTTCTGTCTCATCTGAGATTCCAATCTCCTGGATTTCTGAGTATGCAACCAAGCACCAAATTGCCAATACAATTTCAGATTTTCGGCTGTGCTGAGCAAACTTTTACTGCTCCAAAGCACTACCTTTGCTCCAACGTCTTGCAGCGCAGAGTCACAAACTTTTCCACTGGATCTTCAATGGATCTTTATTTAAAGTCTGCTCCCGACAACCCTTTCTGTAATCTATTTCTGACTCCTGTCTCTGTCCCCGACTTTAGACTTTCATTTGGAATCTTCCCCTAACCCATCTCCCCTGTTGGAACCATTCCCTCTCTCCTGCCTGGGACACTAGTCTTTCCGTAAGAATTGGGAAAAGGAATAGACAATTTAGCCCCTCATGTCTGCTCTGCCATTTAATATGATCATGGCTGATATCGCCACAGCCTCATCTCCACTTTCCTCCCTGTTCACTATAGCCACTATTCACTATAGCTCTTCAATGCCTTACTAATTACAAATGTGTCCATCTCTTCCTTAAATGGTGCTCAGCTCTCCAGCACCTGATCCTATCTTCTTGCACAGATGCACTGGGTGCAAAAAATGTAAAAATGCTGATCTGATCGCGTGCAGCTCATCCTCTGTCTGCACATGCTGAAACATTATGAAATCTGCTGGAACTTGAGGTTTCTGACCTCTGCTGTCACTGTTAAGGTAAATTTGAGTTCCTTAACAAAGCCTAAATGCCATTGGTGATGGCGACAGTGGTTGTAACAGCAGTTGGATGGGGTGTTAGTGTGTGCAATTATACTTATTTAATTATGAGTCTTGTGTTAGCAGGTAAATAGCTACTGAGAACACTAGGCACGTCTAGTGTAAAAGTGAAAGCTATCTGAGTGTATTTAAACTTATGAATGATGTGATAAAATCTGCAGGCATTTGTTTAAATGTGGATGGGAGACCTGACTTTATAGCAGTGTCTTAAGGTGAAGGGACCAGTGCTGCTGCCTTGCCAATCTCCGTGAAGTTGATTTTCCATTTCAGGCCTGCACAAAATACTGAACCATCAGGAGAGGTCCAGATCCCTAAATCATTACACAACTGTAAATGTACAAACTTATATATGTATCGCAATTGTCATTCATTTTTATGGGCTATGAAATTCAAACCACAATAAAACAAGGAAGAATTTCTTGGATGTAGGAGTCTTGGGTGTTATAGAACTTTTCCCCATACCAATTCTATAACTGCGGCGACACAGTGGCACAGTGGTTAGCACTGCTGCCTCATCGCACCAGGGACCCGGATTCAATTCCCAGCTTGGATCACTGTCTGTGTGGAGTTTGCACATTCTCCCCCTGTCTGCATGGGTTTCCTCCGGGTGCTCCAGTTTTCTCCCACAGTCTGAAAGGCATGCTAGTCAGGTGCTATAATGTGACAACTAGGGGAATTTCACAGTAACTTCATTGCAGTGTTAATGTAGGCTTACTTGTGACTAATAAATTAACTTTAACTTTAACAGAACATACTCATCTGCTAGTCCTTCATTTTAGTATGAAGATGAGTGGCAAATCAAGAAAATACAGAAACAGGAGAGTTTTGTCAAAATGACTGACAGGCTACCTTCTTCATGTTATTATTATAAACAAGCAAAGACCACTTTTGCCTTTGGGCCCTAAACCAATCTTCCAGACATGTTAAACACCCTGAAGGGCATAATATTGACCTTAGGTTTAGGTTATTTAAATGCCTGAATAATTCCCATGGTTCTTGTCAATTGCAGGCCATTGCATCTGAAATTATAGGAGAAAAGTTGGATGCAGGTGAGTAGAGGAGCATAAAGGGAAGAGTTGATAATAGTATTGTGAGGTTCAGAATAACCATGGAAAAGGACAATATTATGAGAGTTCCAGTGACTGAAGGGCTTTATTTAACCTAAGTTGGGAGATCAATCTTCTGCTGCCCTTCTGAGGACTGCTCACCCATTACATGGGTTTGCAGCACAATTTATATCTGAGTTAACAAAATCAGTTAAAGCATAAACATATTGAGGTGAATTTTCTCATTCGGCCCACCATGGGAATTGTAGCAGGTAAGGAGTGGACCATGGAAAGGCCCATTGACCTCGGGCAGGATTTTCCGGCTTTAGGGCAAGCGTGCCAGAAAATCCCACTTGTGCTATAGTCAGATCAGGTGCATTCTAGACTGAAAATACTTCACTGGAGAAGGAACAATTTCTGTGAGGTAGAAGAGATCTTACCTGGGGAAATTGGAATCAAAGCCTAACAGGCAAAACCGTAGCAGAGCAAAGCATTTAAAGTGGAGAGGTTTCAGGTATAGTCAAGATATATTTCCACAAAGGAAAAGCTTAGGGCAACCAAAGCCCAAGCTCCCTTGTTGACGAAGAGATGAAACAGAAAAGGGGTGTATATGACAGGTGTCAGGTTGATACTACATTTGCAAACTGGGCTATATTTTGAATTTTAAGAGAAGTGAAAAGGAAATGAGGGAGTATGAGAAGAGAATGGCAGTTAGCATCAAGCAGAATCTAGAAACCTGCTACAGACATATAGATAGCAAAAAGTTACAAGGAAGAGGGGTAGAGCTGATTGGGGATCAAAAGCTACAGAGGATATGACTAAGTCTTAATGAAAAAAGAGGTAGCTAAGATTACTGAGGGGCTAAAATTAATAAAAAAGGAGATACCAGAAAGGTGTGCTGTGCTTCAAGTTGATTAGACTATAAAGATGCATCCGATGATGTCGAGTAAAATAAGAGTGAAATTTGTAGGAGGTACAGGCTACAATCTTCCAATGCTTGTTAGATATGGAGCAGGGGATGGTTCCAGAGGGCTGGTCAATTACTAACGTAACACTCTTGTTCACAGAAAGGTATAAAAAGAAACCTAGTAACTATAGACCAGTTAGTTTAACCTGACTGGTGAGAATTTTTTTAAAAACAATAATCTGGGCAAAACTAATAAATAGTTGGGCAAGTATGGATTAACTAATGAAAGTGAACAAGGATTTGTTAAAGATAACTTGTGTTTAACCAACTTTATTAAGTCCTGTGATGCAAGGGTTGACAAGATGTGTAGGATTTCCAAAGGGCTTTGATAAAGTGCCATACAATAGGCTTGCCAGTTGAAGACAAAGCTGAAGACAATGAACAACAGGCACAGTGGCAGCATTGATACAAAATTAGCTGACTGACTGGAAGCAGAGAGTAGTAGTGAACCTTTGTTTTTTGGACTGAAAAATGGTATACAGTGGGGTTCCCAGGATCTGGTTGTAGAACCACTCTTTTTGATCATCTGTAACAATGACTTACAGTTGGATGTAAAGGTATAATTTCCAAACTGGCAAAATTTTGGATGTACTATCACTTTTGAAGAGGATAGGTTTAGACTTCAAGAGAACATAGACAAGCTGATTGTATGGGTAGACATGTGATGGATGAAATTTAATACTGAGAACTTGTCTTCTTCTTAGAATCCTTCTGTGTCAAGGATGATTTGCTCCCATACTAAAAATGAATTCTTGGGTGATCAAGGAGTCCAATGTGTAACCTACAGGCTCTGTCACAGGTGGGGCAGATGGTGGTTGGAGGAGCGCATCATGGAGTACTGGAGTTGCCAAGCGCTCCTTTCCATGTTGATGCTCTCAGCAATGAAACTCAAGGTGTTCAGCTCTTTACAGATGCTTTTCTTCCAGTTCATGCAATCTTGGGCTAGGGATTCCCAAGTATTGGTGAGGCACTTTCTCAAGAAAGCTTAATGTCAGGTTGAGAAAGTGATTCAAAAGGAATTAGGACCTTAGGTTTTATAAATGAAAGCATAGAATACAAAATTCAGGATGTTGTGATGAATCCTCATAAAACACTGGCCAGAATCACTGTAGTATTGTGTTCAATTTGGGACAGCACACATTAAGTAGAGTATGAAGACTTTAGAGACAGCGCAGAAAAGATTTACGAGAATGGCTCTATGGATAAGTGACTTCAGTTAAGTAGATGGATTGGAGAAGCTTGGGATGTTCTCCTTAGGAAAGAGAAGATTGAGAGGAAATTTGATAGGTGTGTTCAAGATTATGGAATGGGGAGTGGCAGGATGGGATGGTCTGGACAGAATAGATAGAGAGAAACTGTTTCGATTGGCAGAAAGTTGAAAAAGCAAACGAAAATTGATATATGGTGATTGGCAAAAGAACCAGAGGTGATATGAAGTAAAAGTATTTAGATAGCAGATGTTTACAATTCAGAATGCAATGTCTGAAAGCACAGTGTAGGGTGGCTGAATTATGGCTTTCAGAAGATTATTGAATAAGCAGCTGAAAGGGAAAGGAAATCCTGGATTATGAAGGAAATATGCACAAAAGAGTGGGACTACTTGATTTGCTCCTGCAGAGGGGTGGCAGAGCCTTTACAAGCCAAATGTCCTCTCTCTAAACTGTAAACATTTTATGATTCTGTAATTTTAATTACACCTCTGAAGTTTATGTTGTCCTATGTCAAAGCAGCATGATGGTGTAATGGTTAGCACTGCTGCCTCACAGCTCTAAGAACTCGGGTTCAATTGGTGACTGTGTGGAGTTTGTATATTTTCCCATGCCTACATGGGTTTCCTCCGTGTGCTCTGGTTTCCTCTCACAGTTCAAAGATGTGCAGGCTAGGTGGATTACCCACACTAAATTGCCCCTTACTGTCACAATTTGTGTAGGTTAGATGGATTAGCCATGGTAAATGTGTTGAGTTATGGGGCTAGGGTGGGGGAGAGCGCCTGGGTAAGATACTCTGTGAGAGAGTTGGTACAGACTCAATCGACTAATTGATTTCTTCTGCACTGTAGGGACCTATGATAGAGGTGATAAACAAATGCATGTCATCATAAACAGCAGCCAGAAGTAATCTGAATGATCCCAAGCTAAAGATTTTTATCAGGGAAAAAATAACTTTATCTCTGTTGCACTTCCTCTTGGACATTCTAATTGGAGAGGGGTCAGGTGTAGGGTCTGAGGTACAGTTCTTCTGAATATCATCAAAATGGCCATCAATGGTGAAGAAGAAGGAAGATGGTGCACAAGAGCCAGGAAGCGACTTGCACTTATTGTTTTAATTCCACTCATTGTAAGCAAATGTGGTCCACCTGCCCTTTAGGATAACCACCAGAAAAACATACACTGATATGAAGGAGGAAGATACACAACAATACCAGTCTCCATCCCTATTTCTTGTGGTATTTCTCAGAGCCAATTGCAGCAAATAAGCCCTACATTTATACTCATTGGGGTAGAGCTTACAGGTAATATTGTTATGATACAATTATGAAATATTATGATGCATTCAAATGTGTTAAATGTATTTGTAGGAAATTCTCTTTCCCCAAGCCTATTTATTTTAAATAACAATTCATACGATAACATTGCTACCAGCAACTTTCACATCATTATCGCTAAATTGACTGAAAAAGAATGGACTTGCAAGAAAATGGCAAAGTGAGCAATCCATTTCTGCTTTGTATCAATTAGCTACCACGTGTGTGAACCTTGCTAATAGCTATGGAAGCAGTTAAGGTGAAAAGCAAACTCAAAGGACTGTTGTTTCACTGTAAAGTCATCTTTCTACATGTTAGATATTTACTAGCCACAGTGCTGGAACATTAAAATGCGCACGCTTCATCAACTGGCAATCATTCAAGACAAATTTGGAGCAGAACAATTGGCTCCTGTAGTAACCTAAATGAAAAAGTTTTACAAGCTTCTTTCATCTTCTGAAAATTCCTTCATAAACTCCTATAATAATAAGCAAAATAAAAGCTTCTAGTCTTGTTCTATAATCTGAAAACATTGACTTAAGTGGTGTCACCCATGTGTGATAAAAATTCTCTGTTCAATTCTTTTTGGAAAAGCAGCTGGGGAACACATGTCTAAACCTGGCTTTTTGATGATTCAGTGACACATAAACTAGTGATTGATCTAGTATTGAAATAGAATTTGGTTTGTGCTGATTCCCTTTTTCAGGCATTGCATGGATACAGTGAATCCTAATTTAGCAGTGGGAACAGGCTGGGTCAAGTGGTGGCGTGGTGGCACAGTGGTTCATATTGCTGCTTCACAGTGTCAGGGACCTAGGTTTAGTTTCCCGGCTTGGGTTACTGTCAGTGTGAAATCTGTATGTTCTCTCCATGTCTGCGTGGATTTCCTCCCACAGTTCAAAAAACATGCTGGTTAGCTGCATTGGCCATGCTAAATTCTCGCTCAGTGTACCCAAACAGGTGCTGGACAGTAAGTTCATTGCAGTGTTAATGTCAGCCTACTTGTGACACTAATAAATAAACAAGTTTAAACTTCAAAAAAACAAAGTTTGCACAGACATTGGTCCGGTTGCTGAATTCACAAGGTACATTTTTTAGATGTCTCAATGGGATGCCAAAAACAGGTGTTAGACACTTTGGATATGCTAATGGGGGTCTAACACACATTGAGAACCACTTTTTGAAATTTGTAGCATGAATCAGGGCCTCAGGATCCTTTGGCAGACCCTATAGCCAATAAAACAGAGCCCAAGTGTGATAACAGCAGGTGGACTCCGAGCTGGTGTGGAATCTGTCAGGTTAATGCTCTGGATGGATGCAGTAACACCAATTCCAGATGGAATGGGTACCCTTTCCATCTGCAATTTTCTCCACTGCTGCCCCCAGTCCCATCCTGACTTGGCAGCTTGTCTAGAAGTATTGTCAGGCTGCCCCCAGAAACCTAACCAAATATGCTGTCATGTGATTCAGTGATAGCCACACCTGTAGGAATCAGATGCTGTCCTGACCCATGAGTGAGCATTGTCCAGTCAAAATCAAATGGCAGTCGATCTCCAATTCGATTCTGGTCACGCCAATGAGGAGGTGAAGAAGGTAGAATCATCTGTCTTTTGCCTTTTGCCTCTTTGATGGAATTGAAATATGTTGCTCAAAAATTATTGTCATTTCCAACATGGATGCCTCCCTCTAATATGGCAATGACTCCCACTCTGTGATTTGGGATACAGTTATAACAGGGACAGTGAAAGTACCACCCACTTGTGTTAATGAGATCTTCGCTGACATTGCCTTTCCCATAGATAGTGATTTCAAGCTCTTATGAGCATTAATTTATAGAATCATACAGTGCAGAAGAGGTCTTTTGGCCCATCAAGTCTGCACCAACACGTGAAACATCTGACCTTCCATCTAATCCCATTTGCTAGCACTTGGCCCATAGCCTTGAATGTTATGATGTGCCGAGTGCTCATCCAGGTACTTTTTAAAGGATATGAGGCAACTTGTCTCTTCTACCCTTCCAGGCAGCGTGTTCCAGACTGTCACCACCCTCAGGGTAAAAAGGGTTTTTCCTCACACCCTCCTAAACCTCCGCCTCTCACCTTGAAACTTTGTTCCCTCATGACTAATCCTTCAACTGAGGGGAACAGCTGCTTTTTAGCCACTCTGTCCATGTCTCTCATAATCCTGTTCACCTCGACCAGATTGCTGTTCAGTCTTTTCTGCTCCAATGAAAACAAGCAAAGCCTATACAACCTCTCTTCATAACTTAAATGTTCTATCCCAGGCAGCATTCTGGTTAATCTTCTCTGTACCCCCTCCAGTGCAATCACATCCTTCCTATAACGTGGTGACTAGAACTGCACACACTACTCTAGCTGTGGTCTCACCACAGTTCTATACAACACCAACCTGACTTCTGCCCCTCATTCGAGGAGAGATTCTATCTTAAAGAACTGCCAGCCAATCTAGTTGGCTGGCAGCTCTTTAATAGATGCAGGGCCAGAAGCATGCGACTACAAACAGTCCCCAGAGCCTACGTCCCAGAATTCTAGGAGCAGGTAAGCTTTGGCAATTATGGGGCAGGGAGGTTAGAGGATGCCTAGGGGCTCACTGGAGAGGATGGAGGCATCACTAGAAAGGAGGGAGATCTTATGGTTACCAGATCTTGCAAAAAAAGAAAGAGAAAGACGACAAAATTAATTCATTTCCCACTTAGCTACAAATTCCTGATACTCGTACTCACTCTAGCTGTGCTTCAGTCTAAAGGAGTATTCTCTCCCAAAGCTCATTGGTCTTGGTGGGGTGAGGGGGGTGTTTGTTAATTGGAGGCTGCTAATGGAGGTACTCCCAACTATTCACCAATTTCCCATCTGAAGCCTGAACCTGATTAATCTTTGGGCTCCCTCCAGATTCTGAAATTCTGCCATGAAAACTGAGTCTGGGTGGGATAAATGGTCACTTAAGAACCAAGCTGGGGCATGGGCTGGACAGCTGGCCACCCGTAAAATTGGGAGGAGGTCAGGGTGTCTGGGAATTGAGTGAGGAGCCCATCTAGGGAATTTTACACACATCTTCCCACCTACAAACCCATCAACATGTGAATATAAAATTCTGCCCATGAAATTCTTATCAATCAGTCAATTCATATATTTAAAGAGTAAGCTTGTCAAATACAACTGGCTGCAAGAGGAGGGAAAAAAAACTCCTTTTTCAAGCTGAATGCACACTATCCATTTTTCAATTTTCAATACAATTTCAAATAGTACTGTTAAAATCTTGATTTGATAAATCTGTCAAAGTGTTGCAAGTGGAGATTTTTGCACTTGTAGCAATGTCTATGATTGATGTACCAATCAGTTCTGCTTTAAACAATCACCTATTCACGGTGATTGCACTAGAGTCATGCAGAATGTATGGAGAATGATTGATAAGTGAAGTGTTTGCAGCATGTGGGACGAGATTTAATGTACAGGTAGATATATATTAATTGTAACATTTTTGATAGTCAAAGTGTACCGCTATCATCAGTTTGAGCAAAGTTATTCAAATATTTTCTGTTATCAATTTCTTTGAAATATACTGTACTTTATAAATGTTCGCCATTCACATCTCAATCCAAATAAATTTTACAGTTTTATTTTTCTCCCCTGCATTTGCATTTTCCCCTTTTCAAGGGAATTGACTTATGCGAGGGTTTCATAGACAGTAGCTAAATTGTGTTACTTATGGGTAAGGTAGAGGCTGAACTCCACAAAACCAGTGGTTTGGGGGATCATGTCAGGTTCAATCTGAAGCATGAATGCAATGCTCCTTAAATCCACTCACAGATGGTGGCTGAGTGAGAGAGGAATGATCAGTTACAGGAAGTGAGTTGGATATTTAGATATTAAAATGAAGCTTCATGTTTTCATTTCACACTGTAACTCCAGGCGCCAATCAGCTAGAGGCAGTTGTGCATTTACACTTGGCTCACGGTGCATTCTCTGGCATATGCACAACTGATTCATTGGCACATATCCATCAGTCGGTGACAGCACTTGTTTGTAATCACTCGGCTTCTCTGTATGGCATATCTTTTCTGCCAGGTCATGCTCTCTCCGGCTTTGTCCTATACCCTCACCAGCCCTGCCCTGTATCCCTTCTAATTTTGTCCCCTGCCCTTGTCTGCCCTGTCCTGTATTCTCTGCCAAACCTTCATTTGTTTCCCTCTGATTCCTTATCACATAGTCCTCCTGTCCCTGGCCATTACAAGGCACAGTCTGCCTAGCAGTGGTGATGATCAATTATTTCAAAGTGCACAAATAACCCTGCAGCTTGCTACGATCCCCGTAGGGACCATAATTGTTTCTAAAAAATGAATTCAAAAATGATTGATGGAAAGAACCAAAAGACAAAATTTCACTTTTTAAGACTTTTTACTGTAGAAAAAAAACATCAATAAAGATTAAATATTAATTAACAGTCAACTAATAAATCAAACCAAAGGAAAACTACATATGAATTCACTAATTACAACAACCAAAATATGTCTTATAAAACCCTTTATTGTGTGCCACAATTTTGACAGATTTGTGGTATTAAAAGAACAGTCCAAAAGTCACTTCCAGCTCTCCCCACCTTGCCAGGTCAAAACTCCCAGTATTCTTCGACAATTGTTCCATCCTCCAAAGTTTCACTGGATATTATTATCAGCAATAGGCCCACATTGGCACCACCCTGTCCATTAAATCTTCAGAGCCCTATCTGTTCCATTCTTTTGCCTTGAACAGAAATCAAATTATGAAAAGCATCCTGCTTGGTTGTGGCACAAAACATGTTATCACGATAGTAGCTTATTTGGTCCTATGTCTCAGCCTCAGCTGTCCTCATTGTCAGATAATGCGAAAGGTGTTAAAACGGCTACTCCACCTCAGTGGGTTTCTATTTGAGTTTCTCTCCCATATCAACATGATCATATAGGCATTTCTCTGAACTGAAGCAGTTATCAAGAATGATAATTTTACTTTCTGGAATTCTATTTTATTTTGGTACATAATTGTCCTGCAAGGTTCAACATTCATAGCAATCTCATTACATACCTGGCAACCTACTATTTTTCACATCAAAATCAGCTCTTGCAAAATTCTAATGCAGGAAATCATATAGTGGAAGCAAATGTGAACATATTTACAGCCTGGGAAATAATTTTAGAGTAAAGTGCAAGTTTGTGAACAGAATTTGCTGACTGCCATTTGCGTTGTTCCTACTGGGACTAACGTAACACACTAACTAACCAGAGAGAATGCTGTTAATCTGCTTAAGGTTGTCTACAGATTTGCTGTATCTTAATAATCAGATGGCACAGGCATTGCAAAAGATATGTTGGAAGTTCGCCCTCAATAGTTAACAACATTACAAACTCAACCTTCATTTTAACAGTCATTCTATTTTTAGCAACAAGCAGCCAGGTTTCTCATGAAATTCAGCAGCTTCAAGGAGGCGAACGAGGCTGAATCCATGAGCAAATTGCTTTTACTGAACTCCTTGTGGACCAGGAGGAACAGGAATGTTTCCTTCAGCCCAACAAGCTATCCAGCACTCTTCTTCCCATCCTGCAATCCTCACCAATCTCATCACTGTACCATCTGCCCCAGAACACCAATTGCTCTCCTGAACACTATCAGACTCTGACCAATAACTCCTCTGCTCCTGGACACACATTCGACTACCCCTCCCCCCACAATTGGGACTGCCTAGAATGTTGACAAAATGGTTAATTTATCATCATTCATTTCCAAGACTGATGGAGCTGGATTTTCTCCCATTCATCAGAAACTGGGTGGGGCAGGGCAGATTACCAATATTTGGCTATGGTAAGCTATATTTTATGTGCAGGCCGAGGGAAAAAAAAACATTTAGTTGCAGTATTTAAAAGGCCAGTTCTGTTTAAATTATCTCCTCAGTCAGAGGAAGGGAGATGGAGAGAGCATATAAATGGCAGAGAGAGGAATAGTAATAAGGATTTCTGCTGTGACAAGAGTTCCCATACTTTTGGACACTTTCGTTGATACACTTCTGGGAGAAATGAGGACATCCTAATAGGGGGCTTCAAAAAAGGCTGGCATAGATAGTGGCAACAATGGTTGTCGGTGATCCAACCTATGGCAACAAAGCTCCAGAACTATTTTGGTAATCTTGTGAGGTTAACATGATTAATGAAGTCCCATGTGTCAATGATCATTCTAAAAAATTTCTGGAACATGGTTTACTTCCATACATATTTGCCCTCACAGTGTTAATCAATAAATGGATGATTATTGTCAAGGCATCTTGCACTCACCACAACAATGCTCCTCTCCCACAGTTTTGCTGCACCTTATCCAGATATCTGAGACCAATCGTGTTAGTGTCAGTCTGAAAATAAATAAATGAAATTGCTGCATAGCTTGCACCCAAAAACCATTCTCACCCTGAAATGACTCCAGATATCGAATTAAAAGGGAAAAATGTTTTATTAATTCAAGCATCAGCTGTACTTAAGGAGAATGCAAACAGTGAGAGGCAGGGTGTATCACATGTTGATATATCAGGTATTTATGAGCAGGTGGTGGGATGAATGAGGGTATGTATATGATTCAAACCTAACTCTCTTGTAAGAAACTATTGCTCTCAGTTGAAATACCAAAAGACAAACATCTCATGGGCCTGGTTTTCATCAGATAACTGAAAGGAAGCATTAATGTCCATGCAGGTAATGAAGACTCCTATGTAAAAGAATTAGTGATGCATTGGATCAGTCTTCAACATAATGTAAGATTTTTTTTTAACATCTAACCTACTTCTATGTTTTCCAATCCATGCAACTCAGAAGCTTTGGATGAATTCCAATCCCTTCACTGTCCTAAAACCAGATCATCACAAAGTCATTTTACTGTCAGATGCTTTGAAGAACAATTTTGATGGACTATTTTTATAGCAGCCTCTCAATGGGACACCTTGTCACTCTATTTGCCATCAGTTAACTGCTGCTATACCACACAGATTGACAAGGAAAAACTAGGCTGAAGGGAGAGTATAGATTTTTCTTCCCTGTCCACCATTGCACCTGCTATGGGAAGTTGATGTAGTAAAGCTATAGTATTCCTAGTGAACTGAACCTGGAACGCTAACTATTATCAGCTTACAACTGATAGCTTTCTTGTTGAGCAAGAGCGTCTGCAGATGTACAGCAAGATAGATATTGAACATCACAACATCTAGAAAACATGCAGGCTTCATTATATCTATAAACAAATACAAGAGGTTTGTTCTCTGCAACCAAGGCAAACATCATTAGGAAGAAGAAGTATGGATCTGCAGGACCCAGATTTTCACTCAGGATGGAGAGCCCCAAAGCACATTCCATTTTTATGGGACAGGAATGAGGGCTGTTTGCATTTCACATAAACATGTTTCATGGAGATAACTAGCCATTTAAATCATCAGATGGCTCCCCTGGCATTGGATTTTGGTCACTCAAAAGTGTGAAGCCGAGAGTGTGCAGAATGGATCTGAACTTTGTGGATTCATTTGGATAGCTAAGACACCCCTTTGGAGAAGGAAGGTAGCCATTCGGATCTGCTCCTGGGACATCTTTAGGTGAGGTCAAGTGCCCATTGGGGGAGGGTCAGACGCCCCTTGCAAGTGTTATAGGTGGCAATAAATTTGCAAACAAACTGCATGAACTCATTTTCTCTCAAACTCATTGGAACTGTCAACAGACCTGTCAAAAGTTTCAGGAGGACCTTTTTAAAATGTCAAGAGGAATATCAAAATACTTGTCAAAAGCTGAGACATTTGCCCTTGAATCTATGAAAAGAAATGACCAGATTGTTGAAGATAAAGAATTATTTTCTATTTCACTCTGTCTGTTGGCAAATACCCGAGGGCTTCTGTTACTGGATTAGTGATTCATCGCTGATTTCATAACCAGTCATTATCACAGTTGGATGCCTGCCATTTCACAATTTGATTGACAGCTGCAAGTGTATTTAGACTCTTCAAGACTGGACTGTGTATTCCAATGCTTATTGTTAATAAGGGATTGTGTACTTGAATGAGATGTTTGTTGTTATAAGACTTTGTGTAGTTGAAGGAATGGAAATGTATTAAATGGATTTATATGAATGTTTTTTTTGCGGTAGACGCTTAAAATTTTGTTGTATGGAACTTTATTTTATCTAACATCTGAAAGGGCCCTGAGATCTATTCATTGTGAATCCCAGACAAGTTGGCATAATAGATGAAAGGGCAAAGGGTGTGTGGAGGGGCATGCATTGGTATGAGTTGGCATGAAGTTAAAGGACCATGAATACAGGGGCATATGTTGGCATAGTGGATTTGAAGAGTTATGGGGGTTGACACAGCATCAAAGGGTGAAGTTGGCATGAATTGTGCATGGGGAGTGTGAGGGCTGGAGCGATGTTTTATGTTTTGTTTTTAAAACATTTTTGCGGATTTCAGTGCCAGAGCTGCAAAGCTGGCCTTCTGTCCTGATGTAGATACCTTCTGTCCTGCCCACCTCCGTATCTGGTATCCCCTGCATAACTTCTGGGTTCTGACTTCTAATCTAGCCCAATCCCCTGCCCAAAACCAAAAATCAGAAATGTAGGCAGCCATTTTTAAAGGTTGAGCTCAGGAAGCACCGGGTTCTGACGACTCTGTGAACTGACTAGCTGATGAAACTCCAGTCCCAAGGAGCTGGTACTGGAAATAGATAGCTGATTAGTCAGGATCCATAAAAGTAGGGGAAATGGTCATTGTTACCCTCTGATTCTTTATCTGATGAAGTCCCTTTACTCAAAACATTAATCCACACTCTCTTTGTGAATACTGAATAATCTACTGTTCAGTAACTACATTTTAGGGGAAATTTTCCATTTTGTGCTTCTGGAATGAGGTTGACACATCCCTCGCCATGAGTTCGTGAACACTAAGAACACTTCTTAACATTTGCTTTGTTTTCTTTTTACTTGTATGGTGTGATTTAGGATCAGGTTAGCTTCCATAGAGAAAGAAACGGGACATTCTGCCTCAAATTAAGCTTATTCCTAGGCAAATTCATGCGACGTATGGAATTTTTGTCCCTTCTGCTGAAAGGAAATGATTGGTGGATGCTTTCAATGGCAGAGCCCAGTGAATGACATTATTTGCTCACCAAGCCTTACATTTATTGGAGTAGATATTCCAATTTAATACTGCTGAGGTGGAACATCATGTGAGGGGAGTATGTTGGATTTTGGAAGGCGATGATCAGGTTCCCAGTTCAGAGCCCATGTTATTTACAGTGCATCAGAAAATATTCCCCATGATGTCAAGAACTCTATTATTGAATGCCTATCTGTCTCTTGGTTTATTTATGCTCAAGGGAATGTCATTTCTTCATTGGAACAGAGATCCCATTGTGTGGATGTTCAGAGTCTTTTTTCTGTCGAGCTAAGATATTTAGGAAATATAATCACTACTCATGGCCTATAAGAACAAAAACTATGTCAGTACAAAAATTAGTGAAACAAATTCTTTACGGGGTAGAAAAACCCTCTGTTGCCGAAGTGAAATCTCATTTAACAGGATGTTGAGTTAATTTTGAAGCACAGGGATGTAATAATGGGCAGAGAACAGGGAGGGCCACATGATGAGGTGATGGCAGCACAGTGGGCTGGGATACTCAAGCTGAGGCCATTTAGCAGGCTCTCCGTTGAGCAACATAGCCTCTGCGAGTCTAAATCCGGCACTATCAGCACTGTAGTGCAGCAAATCCTCCATAGCTGGCCTTGCTCGTCCCCAGCATCCCAGAGCGGGTCACGGCCTAATGGAGCAGAGTCTCAGGGGTGAGATCAATGGGGTCCTTCTGCCGCTCTGCATTTGGCAGCGACAGAGGGAAGGAGGGCAGCAGTCATGGCTGGCCATCGGGTTGGTGTGGGGACTGAGGGAGTTACAGGCTGCTGAGGTAGTGGGACGGGGGTGGGGAGATCAGGGGACTGTTGCGGAAAGATTGAAGTGGACTGAGGGTGGGGGCACTGGGGGTCGAGGCTGGCCTGTATACTTCTGGAAGGTCAGAGATTGGAGGTAGGGGGTTTGCTGTGCTGGCCAGCGATTGGGAGACTGGCAATGAAAGGCTACTGTGCAAGTGCCAATCTCTATGCTGCCGGCCTCTCCAGCAGGAATAGGCCCCACCCACAGATTTTTCATGGGACTCGTGTAGAGTTTAGAGTGTGGGAGATGCATTTTGAAAATCCTGCCGAAAAACTAATGGGTTGTCCTCCAGTTTTTACGCAAATTCGACATGTAGAATTTTTTTGGGAGAACCCCAGAATAGGAATGCTCAAAATGTTTCCAGCTTTGGATTGTTAGTTACGGAAAGGTTAACAATCTGTACACTTTTAATGCTTTTTCTTTATATTTGAACAATATTTAATTAAATGAAAATTCATCTTCCAAGTCTTTGCAGTTGGAATTTCTGATTTACTCGCATCACTTAGACACATCAGAGAGTGTGTTAAATTTTCAGAAAAATAGGAAGACAGGAATGTACTGTGTCATATATAATAATTGTAATTTTCTTGAGGCTAACAATTATGACTTGTTCTTCAATAATTGTTGATTTTAGATTCTAATTTGCAATTGTTTTGAGATGGGTAAACTCAGCCTCGGGAACAGTTGTTGGAGCATGCAGACAGGGATGCGTGTCAGGAGCTGTAACACTATGTAATATGATTAGGATGATCTGGTTTTTTCCAGCATATCTCATTTGCTTTAAGTTGGAGTAGTCAGCATGACATACATGTTTTCCTTATTACAATTGCAACAAAGTCCACCTTCTTGTATTGCTCCTTGGAGACTCAACCAAAGGTAGCCAACGACTTGCCTGTCATTTTTTTAATTACTAAAATTAGGGAACTTTTGCTGTGTTTATGATTTCTTCTCTCTTTCTAAGATAAACGTATACTTGTAGCAACTTTCAAAGCATGGTTGGCAGCACACACAAACACAAAATCAAAGTAAAATGAATGTTGATGGCATAACCACTGTTGGTGGTAGAAGTCTTATTGTTTTTATTGTGATGAAGTTTTAATTTTTCTCATCTAGTTCTTTTTTTAATGAACTTATAGGAATACCAAACTTGTAATACCAACCTGTGCCCTGAACTAAAGAAGACCACTCCTTGGACACCTTGGACGCCTGTTAATATCTCAGATAATGGAGGTCACTATGAGCAGAGATTTAGGTACACATGTAAGGCACGCCTGCCTGACCCAAATTTCCTGGATGTCGGTCGCCAAAGGATAGAGATGCGTTACTGTTCTAGTGATGGATCAACTGGCTGCTCTGCAGGTGGTGAGTGGACACATAAAATCCTGGACTTTGGAATTATTTCATTTCTCCAAATGATAAAATAACTGCAACTACTAGGAACATTACACAGGCAAGTGTATCTGTTATCATTCAAAATTATCTCCTAAATATTTGTGCTCTTTTCCCCATGATTCTAACTAACCAAAATAGATGCTTAAAGCAGGCAGACATTGGGTTTCCCATGTACGAGAGACAAGAGAACTGATGCAGCTGATTTGATGTATTGAGAAATTGTAAATGAATGATTTTGGAATTTATCATTTCTTTGTGCTTCACCTAATTGGCTGTTCTTTATATCTCAATGCAGACATCAAATGCTCGAGCACAGGAAACATCTCCGTTATCCTCAATCTTGCTTTCATTTGATTAATGCCAATATATATGCTTTACAGCTGGAACAACTGGATAGGGCCCAGGGTGACAGAGTGGTTAGCACTGCAGCCTCATGATGCCAGGGATCTGGGTTCAATTCTGGTCTTGGCTCACTGTCTGTTTGAAGTTTGCATGTCCTTCCTGTGTCTGCAAATTAGTTGCTGCTGATGTTTTATTAGTGGTGGCAGCATGGCAACAGGCACCTCACTCCTACCACCCTAGACAATAATATGAGATATTGTGTAATTTTTGCCTGCCACTTATTAGCCCTCATAATATCAGTCTATACATAGATTGACAATCAGTATAGATCTGTTTTGGAGATTTATTAATGATTTCAGAAAACTTTTGTCATCTTTATTATGATATATTTCATAGCCTCTAAGAATCAAAATTTTGCTCACTCCTTCACTCTACTCCTAACATGCTATGTGCAGCAGTCAAATTGTGTACCTGGCAACGTGAGCAATTATATGATGGTCTATCCTTGCAGAGTTGTATTCTATTGATTCTCAGTGAAGTTTGTATCAGCACTTAAATATTTAGAAATGGATTACACTTGTACTAAAGATTTCACCGATTCCCTTCATTTTAAAGATTATCTGAAAGTTCCAATTAAAATAGAATTTTCTTTCAGTAATTCCTACCCGAACACTGCATGTAAATCCCAGGCAGTGATGTTATACAAAACTTATATACAACTCAACTAGTGATGTTTTCCTTTCATCTAACTTCCATTGTTGATTCACTCATGTTAAAATTGGTTAAAGTTTAGAAGGCATTATTGAGTATGCATATAGTAAAAAGATACTTTCTTCTTTGTTAATAGCAGAATCTAGCCTGTGCTAGTGATAAAGTGTTAATTGTTGAAACCATTTGTTTCTTTTAAGAGTGGAAATTTGAAGCTTCTTTAAAGTAACGATGTATAGTGACTCTTTTAAACTGAAAACTGCAGCCCACTGAACACTTGTAATAATATTAACTTGGTACCAATGTTTGATACTTTATTTTGGCTGAAGGAAAGTATCCAGAAAAACGCTGATTTCCTTGAACCCATTTTAGTTACCGATCCATCTTAAATAAGAAATGATTTTCCTTAAACAGTATTAAGTCCAATTTGACCTGTGGTCAAAACATTCCACATATTGGGAAATATATACTAGGCTGTAATTGGAAACTTATTATTTTGGGACATTATACCTATGAATAGAAAAAGGTTTTTGTACCACTGGCTTAACAAAATGTTAGCTCCACCATCATATTTCTTTCCCACGTAGGTAAACAGTTTTTCCTTTCTTTTCTGGATTTAGGGCTTCAGTTCCTTAACAATACTGTTTTGTTTCCCCACAGGGTTTTCTGGAAGTATCTTACGTTATGGGCGATTTTCTGCCTACACAGTCAATGGTGCATGGTCTGCCTGGCTACCATGGACACAGTGTAGCCGAGACTGCAATCGGGGAATCCGAAGTCGTAGACGGATGTGCAACAATCCTGAGCCAAGGAATGGAGGCTTGCCCTGTCTAGGACACTCGCTGGAATATCAGGAGTGCAATATCATGCCCTGTCCAGGTACAGAAAACAAGATTTTGAACTGCATAGCAATCAAACAAAGTAAAATTGCTGCTTGCAAATAAAGTAAAGATTTCAACACCCTTCTTTCTTGTCCATTGTAAATGGAGAGTGAGGAATGGAGCATTCTTACCTTAGCACCACCAGATGTTAATATGAATTACTGTTGATCTTTCATTCTATTTCCACCCTAAGACAGTACTTGAGACAGTGTGACAAGCACAGTGCATGCCTCCTATATAGCCTCCTCTATCCACCTTACAAGGATGAAGAGCTAAATTAGTTCTTTGGCCCTAATCCAATTCACAGTCAACTGGAAAATCATGTTCATGTTACACAGAATAGATTTATTATCACATGGAACACCATATTGCAGATTATTCAAATAGTTAATAAATCAAAATGGCATATGATTGTGGGGCCATTGAGAGTCCCTTTATGGAAGATGGCGAAGCTTTTAAAGCTTGTCTTTAGTTGCAGTTCATGCTTGAGTGAATAAAATATACTAGATGCCATTATTTAAATTATGCCATTATTTAAATTCTATTTGTTGCAAAGGCTGTACTTTGATGGCCCACTCTCCTTAAAAAAACAAATAAAAAAAAACCCCTCCATATCTACATTTTATTAAGCAAAGATGCATTGTATGAGAAGGAAAATAATTTGTTTTTCAACAGTGGATTGACAATTGAGATCCATGTTACTTTCTCTTATTTTAAACATAAGTCTTGTCTATAATCCAAGAAATGTGTCCCTAACTAATGAAGCCATTTTGTAAGTGAAACTTACAGTACTTTCTCACAGTTTTCAAAGACTCATTGAATCAGTATGAAACAAAGGGTAACAGGGTGAAACTTAAAGGGTGCTTTGTGCTCTGTTGAAAGATAAAAGCAATTTCCAAGCATTTTTTTGTAAAACACTGGAATATACAATTTATTTTAATCTGAGGGGGTCAAACTTGAATACAGGATTTGTATTGCTGAATTTTATCTAAGACAGTCAGAGAAGTTGGGGATTGTACATAGTTAGCATGATCTATTTCATCAGCACAAGCTATATTAAGATTTGAGTAAACTGTATCCCAGATGTCACTTAATCCTCAGTTTTTGTTTACATTACTGCGTTATTTATTCTGTTGATACAGACTGTATTCTGCATCTGCTCAGCAATCTGTGCACTTAGAAATCAAAAGTACACTTAGAAATCAGCTCCACGGCAATAATTGAAAATTTATCAGTAACTTAAGAGGAAAAAAAACAAGATAATTAATTTTGCAGCCCCAAATAGTGCTGTACTGAAGCTTTGGTGTTGGCAAAATTGGTTCATGTTTGAATAAACGCAAACTTTTCAGAATGAGTTTCTTCAGTCTGTAGTCTAACTTGCAGCAAAGCACTGGTAGAAAAAGGACTTTGAGTAGTTTAGCTAATTTACACTACTGTGTTTAATGCCAAATTTTGTGTTAAAAATGGAACATAATTTATATATGGGAAAGTTCTATAGGCAAGCTAACAAGAATTAGTCATTTTTCTAAATTTGGTAAGATAAAAACAAGACATTTTCCCTCTATTCTGGAAAAGATTCCTTTGTTGTTTCTTTCTGGAGTATTTTTGCTGCTTGGAGATTTTTGTTTCTCTATTGCAATCTTTGTCCATCCTACTGAATGCTTCCTCATATTAAAGGAGCACATTATGCTTTGTTTAGATTAAGGAGTTGTTTCTGCACTGTGTTAAGGCTGCTGGCATTTTGTGCTTTGCACTATTTACATTTTGGCATGGATTTCAGAACACTGACTTGCAGCATTTTGGATGTTGTGATTGCAAATTTAAAGTAACTTAGACTAGTGCATGTGCAGGTGTGATTTTAGTCTTTTGGGAACGAAATTTCCTTGGTGTTGGAGAAAGATCTCCCAAGCCTGCAAAGCATAGTGCTTGCATGTAAAGGTGGTACTGCACAGTGGATATCTATCTCCATTGATATCTGTGGTGGTTTGCTGCCATCATTTTTTCTATTCTGTTGCATGTGGTTACACCACACCGTACCTGAGTTATCATGCATGGAAGGTACTAGTGCTACCACATTTATATTACAATCAGAGTCAGTAGTTGCTGAGAGCAGGAATCTTGTATAACATAACAATTGTCATTTTGGGGGCACATCTCTGGCTAATGGTTACACTTCTTTAAATGGAAAAGTAATTTAAGTTGTTCAAATATGTATGTATGAGTATGCAATATTGTCATAGTGTTACTGAATTGGTAAGATAGGGTGGAGGGGAAATGTAGACAAAATTCAAATCTCCAAGATAGATAGTCCAGCTGGGCATTTAAATTGAATTAATTAAATAAAGTCTGTCAAAACCCATTTGGTTCACTAATGTCCAAGAAAGAATTAAACCTGTCATTTTTATCTGTTCTTTCTTTGTGACTCCAGACTCACAGCACAATAGTTGACTGTTAACAGCCCTCTGATACAACCTAGCAAGCTGTGCAACTGTATTCAAGAAGGTGACTCACTATCATCTTCTCAACGACAATAAGAATTGAATAACAAGTGCTGTTGAACTAATTTAAAACATATTAATTGCACCATCTAGACAGCCTTATTTTTACCTTTTGTACATTTTGTTTGAGAATTAAAGATAAGAAAAATCACTAGCAGAGTTAGGGATGTAAAATAAGTGCATGAGATCCATCTTAAAGTGTCTAGTAATTTGTTACCTGCTTTCCTCTTCAGTCGATGGCGGTTGGTCTTGTTGGGCATCCTGGTCAAAGTGCTCTGTCACCTGTGGAGGTGGACATTACATGAGGACACGTTCCTGCAATAATCCTTCACCTGCGTATGGTGGCGATATCTGTCTGGGTCTCCACACTGAAGAAGCATTGTGCAACACACAACCTTGTCCAGGTATGGAGGAGACAGAATGTAGACTTCAGTAGAAATAAATGCCAAACATTTAGCTGCTCAGTTTGGCACTGAAATTCATTTGTAATGATATAACATTATTTATTTGGTCCTAACTCATTTGCAAAAAAAAAAGTTTCTTGCAAAGTTATGATGATGGCTGTCATAAGACAGATTTCAAAAAATATGCAAAATTTCAATTTGTGTTTTGCACATGGCTTGCATATTTATATGTCTTTCCTGCAGAATGCTAAATTATATTCTTGTTTAGTTTCAATCTGCTGTTAAGTTATTTTCTGATATTTTTGAAAACCTAATGATTTTTTCAGTATTAAAAAGGTGAGAAACTAGCAAGTGCTTGAATTCATATTTTTTCACAATTCCAATGATTAAGTGATGATTAACTATTGAATATTTGAACACATTATGGTTGTCCTGACAGAATGCTTACCACTTTCTTTCCCTGCTACAGATAGTTGGTCCGAATGGTCTGGGTGGTCAGAATGTGAAGTCTCAGGTTTACAGCATCGTATTCGTCATTGTAAAATCTTATTCCCTGTTGGTTATCAGTGCTCTGAGAACAGTAGTGAGAGCAGAACTTGTATCTATGACTCCAATTTCATTCCTGGTAAGTGTTCTGGCATCATGGGATTGATGAAAGTATTGCTGCAAAGACAGCATATAAATAATTGTTGGTGTGCCTTCACTGTGCATTGAATAATAGTATCTATCTGAACTGCTTAAAACTTGAGGGATGAAATTCAACTTCCGCAAGAATGTACATCAAATTCCTCTCCTCATTATACCTCCAATTTTCAATGTACAGCTTCAGCATATGCAACTAACAAATAAAGATTGTTTAATTTTCACAATGTAATTACATTGATACAAATGGCAACATTTAGAATCTTCAATACTGACCAGAAAAATCATTTACAGTGAAGAACTGAAAAATCAACATGTTATATTTATTTGAAAGGGGAGAACTTTGGGAATTCCAGCCCAGGTTACATTAATAATCTGTAGCTTTACCTAAATATTGAAAGAAGCAACAAAATGAAAGTAATGAGTAATACTCTGGAAACACAGATGTAATTTTAAAGTCACCTCTCATTCTTCCAAACTCCAGTGAGTACAGGCCCAACCTATTTAATATTTCTTCATAAGAAAATCCCTTTATATTCAGGATCAATCTAGTGATTCTTCTCCAGACTGTCTCCAATGCCAGTATATCTTTCCTTAGATAAGGGTACAAAACTGTTCACAGTATTCTGGATGTAGTCAAACTGGTGTCTTGTATAGTTTAGGCAAGTCTTCTCTATTTTTATATTACATTCCCTTTAAAATAAAGGCCAACATTCAATTTCCCTTCCTGATGACCTGCTGAACTTGCATACTAGCTTTTTGTGATTTATGCACAAGAACCCCAAAGCCCCTCTGTACTGCAGTTTTCTGCAGTTTTTCTTTATTTAAATAATATTCAGTTCCTATATTCTTCCTACCAAAGTGAATAACTTCACATTTTCTTGCATTATATTCTGTCTGCCAAGTTTTTGTTCACGCACCTAACCTGTCTACTTTCCTCTGTAGACTTTGGCCGGAATTTTACCGGCACACCCGTCCCAATTCCGGGAGCAGATGAGGCTTGGAGAATGGCATTCTCCGTTGGCCTTGGGTGGGATCATGTGAACCTCGGGCAGATGTGGTGGTAAAATTCCGCTCTTTGTGTTATTCTCATCACTTGCCTTCCCACCTAATTTTATGTCATCTGAAAACTTGGCAATAGTACATTCACTTGCCTTATCAAGTCATTAATTTGTATTATAAATAAGTGTGGCCCTGTCACTGATCCCTGTGGCAACCCACTAGTTACAGGTTGCCATCCTGAAAATGCCCCTCATCCCAACTTTTTGTCTTCTATCTGTAATCCTTTATACATTGCTAATATACTAACCCTAGCACCATGGGCTTTTACATATTAAGTACCTTTTAGTGCGGTACCTTATTGAACGTTTTTTGGAAATCCAAGTATAATACATCTACTGGATCCCCTTTTACTATCCTGCTGTTACCACCTCAAACAATTTTAATAAATTTGTCGGGCATGATTTTCCCTTTATGAAGTCATGCAGATTCTTCTTGATTACCTTATGTATTTCTAAACGCTCTGTTATTACATCCTCTATAATGTTCTCTAACATTTTTCCAATGACAGAAGTTAAGCTAATTGTCTGTAGTTACCTTTTCTTGGTCTCCCTCCCTAAGGTTGATCAAGCTTCTGTCAGGAACATTCAGGGGACAGTGACTATAGTTTTCATGAAGTTTAGGTTAGGTATGCAAAAGATCAAGAGTAATCTGCTCAGGTCATCATCGACTTAAAACAAACTCTATTTCCCTCGATTAACACTGCCTAACCTGTTGATAGATCCAACATTTCTTTTTAAATTTCTTGTCAATCTGTGCCTGATATTTCATAAGGTGTTCAACGAAAGAGTCTAGTATCATCATCTTAAGGTACCAAGAATGGGCCTTAAATGCCAGCTTTGCCAGTGACATTCATGTCCTGAGAGTTATTTTCTTTTTAAATTCAATCAACTAGGTTTAGCAATTAATGCAACTTGACAGCATTTTTCACGAACTGAAAATATATTTTTTTAAAAATTGAAGCTTCTTTAAAAATTTGGCATTTAACTAAATCTAGGTAAAGCATGGCATTAGGATTCAGTACCACAACTCCCACCTACCACCACCACCACACACACGTGCGCGCGCGCACACGCACACGCGCGCACACGCACACACACACGCGCGCGCGCGCACACACACACACACACAAGTACCAACCCCTCTCACTCTCCTTCCCAAGTTAAGAGCAGAATTGGGAAAGTTTGCCTGTTTTGTGTACTATAAGCAGAACTATTATGCTGTATACATGAATACACATTGTGTTGTGTGAATAATTTTACTGCAGACATGCGAAACCTCTGTGTATAACTATCAGTTTATGTAGATATGAAGATGAATGTCGTGCTTCACTGGCTATTTAGTAAGCATCATGCAC
Source organism: Sphyrna mokarran (assembly GCA_024679065.1). Taxonomy (NCBI): domain Eukaryota; kingdom Metazoa; phylum Chordata; class Chondrichthyes; order Carcharhiniformes; family Carcharhinidae; genus Sphyrna; species Sphyrna mokarran. Next base: position 67,736,461 of record JAGIQG010000002.1, read on the forward strand.
GCAGTATACTTGGCTGAAATATTCCACAAATGCAAAATAGCCCACCAACACTCATGCTCACAATGAATGTATGACTGACAGTGATTGAAAAGGGGAAACATTAGAGTTTATACTTAGAAAAACAGAGGCAGAAACTTGGGAATAGATAATCTGTTTGTTTTCCATCAAAGCTAGTGGATGACATTTAGTTTGAAATTCCAAGGAGAAAAATGCCGGAAGAATGAGGGAGGAAAAGCAATAAAGATTGTTAGAAAATAGAAGCTAGCAGTGAATTGGTTATTCTCCATTGCCTACATATGATAACATCATCGCCAGTTAAATCTGGCAAGCTATCCTTTGTTTCAAACAAGACCACTAACGTGGCAGGGATATCTCTGTAATCGCTGGAATTAACTGCATGAAGTGCTGCTGATCATGAAAATCAAAACTCTCACGTGACTGCAGTGAAACCCACATCTGTTCAAAGCTAATACAAGCACATTCCTTGTGGAAGCATGCCTATTCTTGGCTCGGATTGATCGTAGTTTGACAAATGCCAATTCAAACAGCCTGTTTATGAGCAATAATTTTCTACTCCATTTGTTGTATATCAATTTATATTTCCACTGTAGTTGACTATCTTTATGTAATATTAAAAGTAATTTAACCACATCAACAAATCAATGGACAGTGACAAAATAAATTCCTTCTCCTGTAGTCACATAAAACTCATATATGTTATTAGTTATGTTAGTCTTTTTGATGCAAGATGACAATTTATCAGTAAATGTGCATTAAAGAAATGAAAACTAAAGGAGATTAGATTTAAAGTTAACTTAATTTTGGGTTCCTTGGCAAGTTTTGTTTTCCTAGCAGCCATTACCCATTGATTTTCCCCTTTCCACCATTGTCAGTGTTAAAAATGAGGTTCCTGTAAGAGTAAACCATAGAATCCTTACGATGCAGAAGAAGGCCATTCTGCCCATTTAGTCTCTACCAACTCTCCAAAACAGCATCTCACCCAGGCCCAACCTCTGCAACTCTGCACATCTACACAGTCAATCCCCTTAACCTACCCAACTTGGGATGCTAAGGAGAAATTTGGCACGGTCAAACCACCTAATCGGCACATCCTAGAGGATTTTCATAGTACCTTTATTGCAGTGTTAATATAAAATTACTTGTGACGCTAATAAATAAATAAAATAAATCTTTGGATTGTGCAAGGAAACTGGAGCACTTGGAGGAAACCCATACAGACATAGGGAGAACGTGCAAACTCCACTCAGTCACCTAAGGTCAGAGTCAAACCCAAGTCCTTGGCATTGTGAGGCAGCAGTGCTAACCACTGCTGTCCAAGACTAGCTTCAGCATATGTTGAGAGCAGGTAATGTTCGCTGAAACCTGTATTTAAGAGTTAGGTTTTCAAAAGTACCTCACTGGCTGTAAAATATTTTGTTACATTGTCAAGTTGTGAAAGATGCTATATAAATCAAATTCTTTATTTCTAAGAGATGCTATGGGATAGCAAGTATGAGTGGGGATCCTGACAAATGAAGTGGGGGGGTGGGCACAGTAGTTCACATTGTTACCTCAGCTCTGGAGACCCAGGTTTGATTCTGGCGTTGGGTGATTTGGGTGGAATTTGCATGTTTTCCTTATATCTCTGTGGATTTCCTATGGGTGCTCCCGTTTCCTCTCTCAGTCCAAAGATGTGCAGGTTAGGTTGATTGGCCGTGCTAAATTGCTCCTTACTGTCAGGGGAGTTGGCAAAGTAAATACTTGGGGTTACAGGGTTGGGGCCTGGGTGGAATTGTTGTTGGTGCAGGCTCGATGGGCCAAATGGATTCCTTCTGCATTGTAAGAATTCTAAGAAATAACCCACTCCTTAATTCAACATATTGAGGTCAGTTTTCCATCCCTCAACTGCCCAGTCAGAATCAGAAAGCTGAACACAGGTTGGGATCGAATCTGGGTAATAGTGGCTCAAAATGATAAACATATCAAGAGAGTTTCTTGAGAAAGCTTTGAAGTATTCTCTTTATTTGAATTTTCAAATGAGCGTTTTAGATAATCAAAGCAATTGAATTTTAATTTCTTCCCTTAGAAGTGCAGATTGCCAAGTCCAGCTCAGGAGAGAGAAGATGTGGTGGTAGGTGCTGATTTCTACATTTCAAGGAACTTCTTAAACAAGTTCAAATTTAATTAATGAGCATTTATCCTACTGTTTCCAAAATGTTTTGCAGAATTCAACATGTTCCACATGATTGCAGTGGGATTGAGCTGCTCCATCTTGGGCTGCCTTTTAACATTGCTTGTGTATACCTACTGCCAGCGATACCAACGGCAGTCCCATGATGCTACTGTCATTCATCCAATTTCTGCAGTTCCCCTCAATACTAGCATCACAAACCATGTCAATAAACTCGAAAAATATGATTCGGTGGAAGCCATTAAGGTGAGATGCTCCAACTTGGAATCATAATGCTCATTTATTACTGTCTTCCAATGTTTAATATTCAGTCACCAAACACGCAGCTAAGCAATGAATGGTACAATTCAGTGTGTGCAAGTTACCAACTTGCCAATATTTTACTGTTAAGACCTGGGAATAATAATTAAAGATAATTGAAAAATGTTGAATAGAACAGCTGGAATACATAAATTTGTCAGAAATGAAAAACATTGTGAACAAAAATAGGAAAATACTTGTTTTTCTCCAAAATTAATAAGGCACAAACTAATTGTAACCTGAGAAATTGCCTGAATGGAGCTATGTTCTTTTAACTTTGTTAGTGGATAAGTTAAAATGAAGGAGAAGAAGAAATTGTCCCTAAAAGATGAATTTCACCTTGATTATGAAAATTGTTTGATTGGGAATTGGCCTATCCGTTTTGCAGAAGTTGACGTCTGCACCAAAAGCTTACATCATTTCCCCTTCAAGAAGCCTGTTTCAGCTTATGTCTAAATATGTCTTTATTTATGCTGGTAACTTTTAATTTCACCACTTGAATGGTAATGTGATGGAACCAATTGCCTACCTGTTATAGAACTCATCCAGTTTACATCCCGTTGAAATGAATTTGATGAAAAACAGATGATCTCAATATTGGCAGGAGATCCACATATTCCCTCATATTATCTCTCAAATGGTGAAAGATAAATCCTCCCTCCTGTGAATATGAGGAAAAATGAAGTGAGTAGCTAAGCTCGTACCTTTCGAGGTATTTGCAGAAGTATTTATGCAAGACCTGAAGGAGATCTTGATCTTTCTTATGAGATAACTGTTCAAGATTTTGATGAGGGGCATATATAAAATCAGTTGGTAGTGATGATGTGGGACAGGCGTTGTGCAGAAGTCAAGGTTGATCAAAAATGATGGAATTTTGAAGGACATCTACAGCCTGGCATATGTTGTTTCAGCTCTGCTTTTAGCAATAATTTTGCCACATCACCATAGCCATGAACAGATAATCAGGGGGTCATAGAATTGTAGAATTGTTGAAGCACACAGAAAAAGACCATTCAGCTTTTTGTGTCTGCATTCGGATCCCTGGCACTGAGAGGCTTTACAGGTAATCAAGTCTTAAGGTACAGACAATGTGAATGGTGTCTCCACATCACTGTGAGGCAGCAGTGCTAACCATTGTGTCACCATGTCACCCACAGTGCACTCAGGCAGTGCATTCCAGATTTTAATCCTCTCACAATTCGATGAACTTATAACTTGTGTCACATTTGCTTCTTTTGCTAATTACTTTAAATCCGTGTCCTTTCGTTGACAATCCTTTCACAAGGGGAAACAGTTTTTCACCATCTACTCTGTCCAGATCGCTCAAGATTGTTTGAGTACCTCTATCGCATCTTATCTCAACTTTCTCTTTTCCAAGGAAAACTGTCCCAATTTTTCTGATCTGAATTTCCTCAATCCTGGAAGCTTTGTTATGAATCTTTTCTGGTAGCCACGATGTGGAGATGCTGGCGTTGTACTGGGGTAAACACAGTATTACGTCTCACAACACCAGGTTAAAGCCCAACAGATGTATTTGATAGCAAAAGCCACAAGCTTTCAAAGCGCTCCATAATGAGGTGAGTGGGATTTCAGTTCACAAACAAGCATATAAAGACACAAACTCAATTTACAAAATAATGCTTGGAATGCAAGTTTTATCAAGTAAAAGTACAGACAGAGAGTGGGTTAAGTAGGGTTAAAGAGATATGTATTGTCTCCAGCCGGGACAGTTAATGAGGTTTTGCAAGCCCAGACAAGTTGTGGAAGTTACAAATAGTGTGACATGAACCCAGGATCCTGGTTAAGGCCTTCCTCATGTGTGTGGAACTTGGCTATCAGTCTCTGCTCAGCGACTCGACACGACAGCGCAAAGTCGCTGAGCAGAGACTGATAGCCAAGTTCTGAATATATGAGGATGGCCTCAACTGGGATCTTGGGTTCATGTCACACTATCTGTAACCCCCACGACTTGCCTAGGCTTGGAAAATTTCACTAACTGTCCTGGCTGGAGACAATAGACATCTCTTTAACCTGTGCTTAACCCTGTCTCCACTCACATTGTCTAAGACTTGATAAGACTCGCATTCCAACCACTTGTTTGTGAATTGAGTTTGTGTCTTTATATGCCCTGTTTGTGAACTGAAATAAGTTCATAATAAAAAATAGAAGCAGGAGTAGGCCATCCAGCCCCTCGACACTGCCCTGCCATTCAACTAGATGATGGCTGATGTGATAGTGGTTCGATTCCATTTACTCACCTGCTCCCCATAACCCTTAATTCCCTTATTGGTCAAAAATCTACCTTGACTTAAAGACATTTAACGAGGTAGCCTCCACCGCTTCAACGGACAGAAAATTCCAAAGATTCACTACCCTCTGGGAGAAGAAGTTTCTTCTAACTCTGTTCTAAATTGACTCCCTCTTATTTTGAGGCTGTGCCCTCTAGTTATTGTTTCCTTTCTAAGTGGAAATAATCTCTCTGCTTCTACCCTATCTAGCCCCTTCATTATCTTACATGTCTCTATAAGATCTCCCCTCAGCCTTCTAAACTCCAACGAATACAGGCCCAGTCTACTCAATCTCTCCTCATAAGCTAACCCCCTTATCTCCGGAACTTTCTCAGCACTCCCTCCGAAGCCAATATAGCCTTTCACAAATAAGGGGACAAAATTGCACACATACTCAAGTTGTAGCCTCATCAGTACCTTGTACAATTGCAACAAGACCTCCCTGCTTTTATATTCTATCCCTCTCGTGATAAATCCAACATTCCATTTGCCTTCTTGATCACCTGCTGCACCTGTCATCTGAGTTTTTGTGATTCATGCACAAGGACCCCCAGGTCCCTTTGCACAGTAGCATGTTGTAATTTTTCACCTTTTAATTAATAGTCCATTTTACAATTATTCCTTCAAAAGTGGATAACCTCACACTTGCTAATGTTATACTCCATTTGCCAGATCCTCACCCACTCACTTAGCCTATCCAAATCTTTCTGCAAGACTTTCTGCGTCCTCCACACAATTTGTTTTCCCACTCATCTTTGTGTCATCTGCAAACTTTGTTACCTTACACTCAGTCCCCTCCTCCAGATTATCTATGTATCTGGTAAACAGTTGAGGCCCCAGCACTGATCCCTGCGGCATGCCACTAGTCACCAACTGCCAACCAGAAAAGCACTCATTTATTCTAACTGTCTGCTTTTTGTTAGATAACCAATCCTCAATCTACACTAACACTTTACCCCCAACTCCGTGTACCTTAATCTTATGCAGCAACCTTTTGTGAGGCCTGAGTGGGGACAGGTGCAGCAGGTGATCAAGATGGCAAATGGAATGTTGGATTTATCACGAGAGGGATAGAATATAAAAGCAGGGAGGTCTTGCTGCAATTGTACGCCTTCTGAAAATTTAAAAACACCACATCTATCGGTTCCCCTCTGTCAACCGCACTTGTTACATCTTCATAAAAATCCAGTAAATTCGTCAAACACGACTTTCTCTTCATAAATCCATGCTGCGTCTGCTTGATTGAACCATTCTTTTCCAGGTGTCCTGCTATTTCTTTCTAAATGATAGATTTCAGCATTTTCCCAACTATGGATGTTAAGCTAACTGACCTGTAGTTACCTGCTTTTTGTCTACTTCCTTTTTTAAACAGTGGTATTACATGAGCTGTTTTCCAATCAGCTGGCACCTCCCCAGAGTCCAGTGAATTTTGATAAATTACAACTAATGCATCTACTATTACTTCTGCTGTTTCTTTTAGTACCTTGGGATGCGTTCCTTCTGGACTCGGGGACATGTCTATCTTTCGTACCATTAGCCTACCAAGCACTATCTCTTTTGTAATAGTAATCGTTTTAAGGTCCTTACCCCCTACATCAATGATTCCATGACCATCAATTATTGATAAACTATTTGTGTCCTCCCCTGTGAAGACTGACACAAAAAACTTGTTTAAGGCCTTGGCCATTTCCTTGTTTCCCACTATTAAATCCCCCTTCTCATCTTCTAAGGGTCCACAGTTACTTTAGCCATTCTTTTCCATTTTATATATTTGTAAAAACATTTACTATCAGTTTTTATATTTTGTGCTAGTTTAGTTTCATAATCTGTCTTTCCTTTCTTCATTGCTTTCTTAGTAGTTCTTTGCTGTTTTTAAAGTTCTCCCAATCTTCTAATTTCCTACTAATTTTGGCCACTTTGTATGCATTTGTTTTTAATTTGATACTCTCCTTTGTTTCCTTTGTTATCCGTGGCTGGTTATCCTTTTTCTTACATTCCTTCTTTTTCACTGGAATATATTTTTGCTGAGTACTGAGAAAAATCTGTTCAAAATCCTCCACTGTTCCTCAGTTGTCCTACCAACCAGTCTGTGCTCCCAGTCTACATTAGCCAACTCCACCCTTATCCTATTGTACTCTCCTTTGTTCAAGCAGAGGACACTGGTTAGGGATCCTATTTTCTCACCCTCCATCTGTATTAGAAATTCAACCATATTGAGATCATTCATTCCAAGAGGATCCCTCACAAGAAAATTAATTTTACCTGTCTCATTACACAGGACCAGATCCAAGATAGCTCATTGTCTCGTAAGTTCTATAACATCCTGTTGAGGAAACTATCCTGACAGCATTCTAAGAACTTTTCTTCAAGTCCACCACGTCTGACTTGAATTGACCAATCAATATGTAGGTTAAAATCCCCCATGATTATTGTTGTTCTGTTTTTACACGCATCTGTTATTTGCTTGTTTATAGCCCGCCCTACCTCAAAGTTATTATTTGGGGGCCTATAGACTACACCCACCACTGACTTTTTCCCCTTACTATTCCTTATCTCCACCCACACTGATTTCACATTTTGCTCGTTAGAGCCTACATCATCTCTCACTATTGTTATCTTTTATTAACAGAGCTACCTCACTTCCTTTTCCTTCCAAACCTTCCAAAATGTCTGATACCTCTGGATATTCAGTTCCCATTCCCGGTCACCCTGCAACCACGTTTCTGTAATGGTCACTAGATCATACTCGTTTGTACTGATTTGTGCTGTCAACTCAATGTCTTTGTTTCAAATGCTACACGCATTCAGGTAAAGTGTGTTTATGTTAGCCTTTATCTGGACCCGATTTGTTAGTGCATTCTTTTTGTTTGCACGCTCTGTCCCTTCCTGTTGCAGACTGGTTATTATTCTCCAGACCAATTCCCTGCACAGGGAATTGACCATCTCCCTTCTGACAAAGGAGCATCGAGCGCTCTGAAAGCTAGCATTTGCTACCAAATAAACCTGTTGGACTTTAACTCGGTGTTGTAAGACTTCCAACTGAATTTTTTCTGTGCAGGGTTGGCCACAGAATGTCTCATGTTTACAGTGAGAGCAGAAGGTGCTGTCTTCCAGATTTACTTCAACACCAAGACTGAAAACAAATTTCTGGTCATAAACACTGCAATAATTCATGAGTTAAAGCTGAAGCCATCAGAAGTTGCAGGGATAATAGACTAAAAATGGTAATATTTCTCAGAGCATTAATAAATAATGTCTTTATTTTCCAGGCCTTCAACAAAAACAATTTGATCCTTGAGGAAAGAAACAAATACTTCAATCCGCATCTTCATGCAAAGTCATTTTCCAACACCTATTTCACAGACCTAAATATGTATGATGACTATTAGAGCGGCCAATTGCTAAACAGACTGGTCTACTAAGCATCCCTCTTGAGTCTGGATTGGAAATGAGGCCTGCACTAATTCCTACCAATTTTCGTTTCTGTCTTTTACCCATCTGAAATATAAACATTAATGACTACACATGAAATGATTCAACACAGAAACGAAATTCCAGCGAAGTTGGAATTCAGTCGTTCTGTTCTGCTGTGGTAGAACTGAGAACTATTACCTTCTATTAAAGAAGTGTATTTCACAGCGAGTAAGAAACACGAAACAGTGCCTGTAGACAGGAGATCGTCATTTAATGAATGTCGTGTGTTTGTGTTTTCGCCAGTCCTATTCAGTGATTTGATTGAACATCTGCAAAGTGAAACCGAGCTCAGAAGTAATTGGTGCAGGATTGGGAAGCAAGCCGTAATGAATGGATCAAATAGTTGAGCGTATTTCTGTGGTGCCTCCACAAGATTGTTGCACCTTCTGTTTGTATGAAGTCAGGAATGTTCAGCTATATTGACTGTTGCCCACTTCATTTCATTCCAAAGACACTGCCAGCTGTAACTTGTAGATCAGCATATCTGTTTTATAATTTTTCAAACTAGTTAGAAAGTGGACCTGTGTTGCTGTTTAGTTTTACATAATCTCTGTTGTCTGTTTGTGTTATAATTGGCCAGTTCAAGTTCCGTGTTTGAGAACACAGACAATCATTAAATATTTTTGGTCGGAACTTAGAAGACTGTAAATAACTGACTGAACATATGTACAATGCAGATGGTTAACTAGATATATTTAGCTCAGTCAGGAAGTCATGCCCCTCCACCCACCCACTCATCCCATGCCTCTCCCCTCCCACGCACTGCCCCCCCCTCCCCAAACACACACACACACACACACACACACATCTATCCCACCCCTGTCAACAGCATTTTGTACAGAGCCCATCTGCTGTGAATACTTGCAGTTTTTGCTGTGAATATGTGCAGCTTCTGCTCTATTTAGGCTAATAATTTATCATATTCTTGCTTTGTATGCAGAGTTCCTTTGTTAATTGTAATTTCAAATGGTTTTTCAAAACCAGTGTCTTCAGCATGTGATATATTATAACACTAGCTGCAAAGTCATTTTCTGCTTGATTGTTGAGTTTTGTAAGGTTTCTGTCAGCATTGTGGGTTTTATGTTGTTAGATTATATTTAGTACTATGCCAAATTACTAACATCAGCAAGCATTTGATTCAGTTCACTTAACAAATGAAATGTTTGTTTTTGAAAACCTTGTAAGATATCAAAATATCAGTACTCACTACATCAGATACTTGACCATTTGTGAATGTCATCATAGCAAAACAGGAAGTTTAATTTCTTCTATTAACAGTCTGCTTAAAGAATTCACATCAGATCCTCTGTGCACTATTTTAGTGCAGTATGTAATCTGTTTGTTGTAACTGAGCTAATAAGTGTTTTTAAATATTTCGTACAGGAATTTTATATGAAAGCATTAGGCAGCATGCTACCAGGTATCAAACTGCAAGATATTTGTACAAATTTGAATGGACAAATGTCAGCTTAGAATTGTACAGATTTGTACAATATTGGAACAGTATGATATTTAATTTTCCCATTGTAACGTAAAGAAATATAACATTTGCAGGAAGGAAAATACAAATGGAAAAGGGGATAAAATGAATTATTTTAATATAAGTTCAAACCATGCCTTTTCCCCTCCTCCATAAATGAAATCACATTCTAAGATTTTAAAAAGTCATATCATAGAATATTAATCTATCTTTCTCTTCTATATACTGATTGAACAGCATCTGCTTTCCAGCGTTTATAGTTTTTCTTTTTATCTGTACTTGAAGGAGTAGCTGATAGAAGTATAATTGAAAGAAAGTGTTCTGTATCAGCAGTAGCTTTCTGCTGCATTGAGTGCAGCTTCAATTATTTATTTTTACCTCTTATATTGATGTGGTTCCTGTAGTGTCATTAAACCGCACAGTGTAAAGCTTTAAATTACTTTTAAATTGGAGTAAATTTTACTAAGTAACCTCTCAGCAGATGTTGTGCAATGAGAGGCATGTTAGAAGTGGACATCGAGATTAGTTTGACCTGCACAAATTTCTATCTAAGAACACAAAACTGTGCAGGCGCATAATCACCTCCATGTGTTATTTCCTAGTATGCACCTCCTTCCTCATGAAACTGTATCATTAGCATCAATTAGTAAAAGTTCCTATGAGCTGAAAGAAGATAAATAGGCCATTCTGCCTCTTCAGGCATTGCAGAGGAATACAAATTACTTTCAGAAATAAGAAGGCTTTGTACAGGACAGGACAGGACAGATGCCAGAAAACATCCCTGGTTGAGTATGGTTTTAGGAATGGTGATTGAGGCCAGGAAAATAGGCTGAAAGGCCTTCCTCATCTGAATCTATCTGTGATATTTGCATGCTCCAAAGATTTACATTCTTGCTTTCATTGGAATATCATTCATTGTAAAGAGAAATCAGCATTTGTAAGTATCTTTTATAAGTGAACAGAGGAAATTCAGCTCTTTATAAATATAAAAGAGATGGAATAAGATAAAGTAGTTATTTTACTGTGCTATGTTTTGATGCAAAAGGAAACTTCCTACCTTTAATGGTTTCGTGAAATATCATGAATTTCAGAACACTTGGGGAATATTTGTAACAGTGGGGGTAAAATTCTTCTTTAACGGAAGATGAGACAAAGTCTGCTTCAATCTTATTTAAATAATGGTATCACATTTCCAGAAATGATATGTTTCAGAGCCATCTATTCCTGCATTAGTGTTGTTAGTTAAGGAGTGAAAATGGAGATTCTCTTTTTTTGTACCTTAAAATGAACAGGACTTTCATTCATATTAATATATCTCACTAAGGAACTTTATTTCTTCACCATTTTTGTGTGTATCAAATCACTTCAGGTTGATTTCACGTGAAGAGCTGTAGAAAAGGCTGATATTTGTCTGTAAGGAATAATGCAATAAAAAGGTAACATTATTTTGGATGGAATTTAGGAGAATAGGATTAATTGACTGACCAAGTATTATTTTTAAATTAATTTTTAATTTAATAGTTTGAAATCGAGTGATTTCCTCTCTTCAGTCAATTTGGATTTTTTTTAAAGACTGATAAAATTTCTCACTAAGTAAATGCTGGGGTTCCAGATGTGCTTATATTCTGTATGCATAAGGAGATAAATTCTATAAATTGTGCTTTTTGCTGGTGTTAATGGAGAAACTTAGTAGATGCAAGCAGCCATCCAAACAGCTGAAGTTTATGGAACCCAATGGCAGGGGTCAGATAGAGGCCACTTCTACTTGCAAGAATGCACCTGTGTAGGCAACATGCATACATGTGTGTCTGCAGTGATTTAAACCTTTTGTATATTGAATGATGTCCTATCAAATCAAAAGGTGATGCCTGTTATTACAGGTGGCTGTATGTACTGACTAATTTTCAAGCAATTCTTTAGTCTGTCTGGCTTTACATTAATTAAGTTACACTTGGATTAAACTAAACAATGGCTTATTCTATCAAATTTTATAACTTCATTGTTTAAGAATGTTGGGAAGTAGCTTTTTTCATGTTCTCACTGAACAACAGATGTACAATTGTTTTCTAACGTAGCATTTCTTTCACAGTTGGAGTACTTTTTTGCTATGGATAATTAGTTATCCACTAATATCCTGCTGTCTGTGCTCTGGTTATATTTTAATGGAAAGCAGCACATTACTTAGGAGGTAAATTTTAGTTCTCAGCATTGGGTAGTTAATTGGCAGAAGCAGATTGCCACCTCGTACATATCCTACATTGACATCAGTGGGAATGGAAATCAGGTGGGTTACATATTGAGTGGCCAACCTGCAAGTGCCAGTTCACTGTCCAAAGTCAACATCTTGCTCAATATTTCCATATTTTTGCTTATTTTAGCAATAAAATTGGTTTTAACATTCACTGGAGTATAGTTTGCACATGGACATGAAGGGCATACCAAAAGATCATACTTTGGTGATAGCTTTGTTCAGAATGGCCTACATGAAATCACAGCAATCACTCGTAGTTCCACCAGAGTTATAAAGAGTTTCTAAACCATCGTAAGAATGCTTATGTTGTGTTGAAACCACATTTTCAAAAGAAAAACTATGAGAATCTAAAGCAGTTATCTCCCTATTTCATATACTGGGTTTTTCAATTTCAAGTTGGTCTGTTTCTCAAATGCCGAATGAACTGTCATTTTCCCAGAGAGTACAGAGGCTGAGCCATCAGTGAACAGACACTGCAATGAAATTAAAATGGTTCTTCAAGGAAAAATGATTTGAGGAGAAACAATGAAAAGTTCACACAAAAGGGTGCTGTACTGTTTTTCAGATGCAATAATCCTGTATAAAAGCTCCCTTGGAAAGGTCCTGTAGATTGTTTTCTGTAGGCAGCCTGTCAATTGAGGCAGTAGAGCATCAGGTGACAGTATTCATGGAGAGCCACCTTTGAATCACATACACTGTTTTTAACTTGATTCCTCCTATCCGAGTGACATTTACTAACTCTGAGAGACACTGCTGGATTATGCAATTTGCGGTGGTCAGTTTTCAGGACTTGCATGATGATTTTGAACACATTCCTGCAATGCAGATGTCCTCTTCCAGTTGTTTGACATAAAGTAGAACAAAGAGCCCCATCCAGCTGAGTGAGGGAACCTTCTAGGTGGCTAAAATAGTGAGGACCTAAGGGGCAGGAAAGAGATTGGATAAGGAAATAGCTTTCCATTTTTCCTAAACAACACCCACTTGAATATGTGAAGAACTGTGCTCCTTTGGCTGACTTGGGGCAGTTTGCTGGAAAATGCTCTGTCCATCAAGTGTGAATTGTTGTGTATGATGTAATATGTATGTGTACTTCAGCACAACCTCAATGTAAAATAATTGTACTATATTTTTGTATTTTAGCTTAGTGTAAATAATCTGTTTCTTCAGCAAAAACCATATGTGACCATCAGAAATAAAAGTGTTTGTAAATACATATCTGTGTCTCATGAACAAGAAGCAGAGAGATTGATGTGGGAGAGAACTACGTTGATAGCAAAGGCAACACTGCAAAAAAATTAGTTTTTTTACATTTCACTGGCTAAGAATATTTTGCATTTTGATTAATGTTCTCTGCTTATTCAAATTAAAGTATTTGCAGACGGCAAAAATGGTAACACAAGGGGTTACCGGTAATCTTGTGACATGAATTAGTAATTCTTTTAGGATGTAGGTGGTAGGAAGAGGAATTAGAGTTTCTTCTGGTTGGTGGTATGTGACACATGGGCTGGAACCATCTGCACTGATAAAACATTTGAGTGCTTGGATTCATTTCTGGACCTTGCTTGGGTCAGTGGTGCACAAGCAGAGAAGAACTTATGAGCCAATTAAAGATGGTGGGTAGAATCAGGATGTGGCGGAGAGGTGAGCTCTGTTGAAAAATGGCAAGACTTAGGAGGTGCCTCAAAATGGAGTTGTTCATCAAGGCCAAGAATAATGAGAAGCCTCTGATGGTGTTCTGATCTCTCACTACTAGGCTCCTTCCAAAGTGTGACCAGGCTTTTGACACTGGTGATAAGGAGAGGTGAAATTTAATTCAATGACAGATATATTCAATAAATATCTGAAAATTGCCTTTGCCTTCTTGCCTCTGTCATTCAGGTTGCTGACTCCAGTGGAAGCTCACCCTTCAGAAACTTGTCTAGCAGTCTGGTCACACCAAGAAGAAAAATAATTTTCCAATGCTTTCCATCACTTCCAAATCCACTTCCACAGACTCATGGAAAAAATTGCATGTGATGCTCTCTAAGGACCTGTTCTGGGCTTCATATATATAGGACTTGGATGAAAGAATATGTTACATGGCAAAGTTTTCAAATGACGCAAAGTTGTGTGAATAACAGCTGATGATACAAGGAACATCGACAGATGGAGATCAATATGGGGAGGTTTGCAGTTAACTACTTTGGATTTGAGAATGACAAATCAGACTTCTGAATCATGAGAGCAGAATCACTTTGGAAGAGCAAAGCAATGTAGATGTCCATAAATTGCTAAAAGCTACTGTACAGGAACAAAAGTAAACGAAAACACAAGGGAATTGGAATGCAAAAATTATGTTTCAGTTATGTAAGTCCTAGGTCTCATTCAGAGCCTGGCATTCAGTTTTAGACATTGACTTTGGCTTGAATTTAGTAGGTTGAGAGATGATCAAAATTGTAGGGTTTAAAAGATAAAGAAAGTTTAAAGTTTATTTATTCATGTCGCAAGTAGACTTACATTAACTCTGCAATGAAGGTACTGTGAAAATTCAGTATGGTCAGTACAGGGAAACTGTTTCTTTGGTGCAGGAATCCAGAACAATGGAAATCAATCTTAAGTTTTGATCTAGTCTGTTCAAGAGATGAAACCAGGAAGCATTTTGTCTTACATGGGATGGTTAAAATCTGGAATTCTGTCCTCTGCAGGGTAGATATAGATAGGAAACAAATCTATATAAATTTAATGTATAGATCAGCTATTATCTGACTGAATGGCAAGTGCACAAGGGTGAAATGTCTACTTCTATGCCTGTGCTGCTAGAGGATTCTAATGAGCTTTCCAGATTTGAATCAATTTGAGTCGGATCAATTTTGGAATGAACATTTCCCCTCAATTTTTGGGCTCTATCAGGATTGCAGTTGAGACAGCTTCAATATTTTTGCAACACTTCAAAAAGAGAGTGAAGAAATCTTGAATCCAGAGATTTGAAAAATGGGGTTTCTAGTTGAGATTTTAAATTTATTCATTCCAAGGGCCCTCTGTTATGCTTCCATCAAACTTCAAAATGGAGAGCAAGAAAATAAAGGACAGGATTTACTGCTGTTTTTGCAGATCTGGACAACCAAGCTTCTATTAAAAAACTGGAGTTTTACAGGCACTAAAATCATAAAACATTACAGGATAGAATAATACAAGACAAAAACAACCAATTGTACCAGATTGCTAATTCTAGTTGAATGTATCATTGGAGGTTACAGTATACAGTCTTCTACCTTTTAATCACCTCATCCTGTTAAACCAAATTAATCCCCAATGTCCAATATTTCAGAACTAATAAACATCCAAAGAAAATGAAAAACACCCACTACTTTCTCAATATTATTTCTCCTTGATTACTTGCAGCAATGTCTTTGAGATCGATCTATAGTTCTTGGAGACACTAGAACAGTGCAGCAGGATTGGCATCCTGTTCACAGCAGAAAGCTGCCAATCTGTAAAATTAAATATAAATTTAATAGCTCCTCTCTAATTATCCTCTGTATTTATTGTTAAATAGTCTGACCATTTGGAGCCTCTTTCCTTTCAGCAGAAGGCCTTAAATAACTTTTGTAATTCCCAAAATATAAATTTTGTGCAATGCTTGACCTTGTTTTAACAATATCTAGATAACTTCCCCAACTCCCCATCTCTCAACTTTCCTTACTACTTTAATCCTCACTCTTCTTTGCTGAAATATCTGGGACAATGACTAGGGTTATAATCTTATCAGCTTGACTCGCCAGTCGATCAGCGTGACAAGCTGGGAAGATAGCACGAAAGGCCAGAAATCCAATTTGCGCCCAGCCCCTTTTTATTGGCAATTAACTTAAAAATGATGACATTTTAAAAATATGGGGTTTGGAACGGCTGCTTTTACACTCCTAGATGCTTCCCTCTTTGTTGGTGAGATGCCAAGTCGGCGAGAATCTGGTCGGAGACCAGATGCCATAGCCATGTTGAGGGTATTGGAGATCATTGAAGCATCCAGGCAGTAAAAAGGAATGGATAGGCAGTATCCATCAGGCAGTGCCAGCCTGACACTGCCCACCTGGACTCTGGCAATGCCTGGTTGGCCACCATATTGTGCCAGGAGCAGTGCCAAAGGAGTTGGCCCTGAGTGAATGTGCAGCTATGATGGCAGCATGCACAACGACAGAGGGATTATGCAGGGGGAGCTCTACAAGGGAGCTGGTCAGCAGGGGGAAGCGCTATAAGAGGAAGCTCTGCAAGAGGGATGGTTGTGTGAAGGGGAGGGTCTGCAGGGGTAGGCCACAAAAGGTGGTGATGTAAAATGGCAGTAGTCTGCCAAAGGAGTCAACAGGAGGGTCCTGACACCCCAATGCCATGACCTATGTTGGTGTGGGGGAGGGTGACGATGCTGCCAATGATTGCTGTCCAATGCCCATGTGAGTGGAGGGGAGGAAGTCTCTCGTTCCAGTTGGAAATCAGAATGCCTGCGCAATGGCACTCAAGCACTCTGCAGCTGGGTGTACGTGGGTTACATCCCAGCTCCCCCCATCCTCCACCCTGCCAATGCAAAGCTCCCAGCCATCAGAAAATCTGTTAGAGTGCCGGAAGATTGCCGTGCCAAAAGACAGTGTGGAAAGTTCCTGTTTTCACCAGAATTTTCCGGGGAAATTCTGCCTTAGATCTTTGCAAAAACTCACTTGGTTCACTAATGTCTTTCAAGGTGGGCGTGCCAAGCCAGGAAACTTTCCAATTCCTGCTCCTGTCACAAGGATAAAAATGCAGCCCATAGTTTCAAATCGTATAATAAAATGTTGAAGAAAAGAATGTCTCTATATATCAACATAACTATACCAATTATTAACTTTTTAAATACATTATACCTAAACTAAAGACTAACAATTGATTTTTATAATGAAATTGATGTTTTAACTTTGTTTTCTCAAAAGCATTATTATTCATAGTATCGCCGTGGGTGGTAAAATATCCGGCTGCTCTTGAGCTACAGCAGACGTTGCTGTTTGTCTTTGTCCTGGCAATATTTCTCCTCAAGCTCCTCATTCTGATTCTGCAGCTTATGTTTCTCTTCTAACCACTGATGCACCTGTCTTCCACCAGATTTCCAGCTTCCTGCTGTGTCCGCTCAGCTTGGCTTCTTGCATTTTGGATTTCCTCTTTTAAACACTCCATCATTTCTAACAGTTTGTTATTGATCTCCAGTAAATCAGTCTCAGAGAGTGATATTGCATTAAGCTGCATCTATAGTTCACTAATGTCTGAATTCTGCACTGTCATTCTTTTTTTCAACTTCTTTGATTTAAAACACACGTGCTACTGAAGTTTTGACCCGAGTTTCAGGATTTCCCTTGTAGATGTCTCCTCAGCTAAGTAGTTTGTCTTCAATGTCCTCTTTCCCAATATATCACATTATATTCTGCTCAGCCTTCAATCTTTCTAGATCAACAGCTTTATTCTCTAGTTTTAATTTTTCACTTCAGAATGCTGTAAACGTCTGGAAATCCATCTGAACATTCCAAACTAGCCCTCTTTCCTTTTCTGCAAGAGCTTTCTATATCATAAAATCTTAGAAACCTACAGTGCAGAAAGAGGCCATTCGGCCCATCAAGTCTGCACCAACCACAATCCCAACCAGGTTCACCACCCCGCCCCATTATCTCTACACATTTACCTGCTAATCCATCTAATTTATGCATCTCAGGACACTAAGGGACAATTTTAGCATAACCAATCAACCTAACATGGACATCTTTGGATTGTGAGGGGAAACTGAAGCACCCGGAGGAAACCCATGCAGACACAAGGAGAATGTGCAAACTCCACACAAACAGTGACCCAAGATGGGAATCGGACCCAGGTCCCTGGAACTGTGAAGTAGCAGTGCTAATCACTGTGCCACCCATCTTTTGATATTAGCATTGAGAATTGCAATAACTGACTGCAAAGTATTCATATAAATGATGAAATTTCCTCAATCTGTTGACTCTGTGACTCGGGCAATCGTTTCATTCTTCTGGTTGGAGGATGCTTTTCAATGGATCAAACCATTGATCTTCAGTGATATCTTCTCATGATTTATTGAGATCTGCTGCAGTCCTTTGCAACTACTCAACCCCAGGATATCAGAACCAAGAGTTTCCATGTCATAGAACATGCAGTGTCTATTTCTTTGTATGTCTCTTTGATTTTGGTTATTCCTGGCAACTAGAGAATAAAGTTGTTGATCTAGAAAGATTGAATCTCAATTCAACCCTGTGCCATTACCCTGAGTTCACTTGATTTCAGAGCATCTTTTCTTGGGTAACCATTTCCTTATAGGTTTTTAGGGAGGATCTAGTATGGTTGGAATGGTATGATGTTATTTGTGCTCTGGTATCAAGCTTCAGTTTCAGATTTACAGAGTGAGTTAATTTCTTACCTTCTTCCTGATCTGAGAGGTTGCATGGATTTCTTTATCTCTGGGAATTGTCATATCCAAATATTTCGTGCAGTTGTATTGTTCCTCTGTGTATTGTCAAGCTCATTCTTATCTTCCAAAGTATTGATGTTTAGCTTTCTTTTTTCTCCTCATTTACCCTGTTGCTCTGTTTCTGATAACTTCTTCATCATTTTCTTTCTTTGTTCTACTTGTCTTTCCCGGTGACTGGCTCCCCATGATCTCTGCATTTTGCTCTGTTTGTGGGATATTTCCTTCTGTCTGTGAACTCAGGTGGTTGTCCACAGCTCTTGCACATCTTTGTCTGGACGGTGAACATTCTTTTGTTACTGTCTTACTGCACCAACCTGATGTCTTTTCCTTGACTTAATGCAGACTAATAATCTGGGTTGTCAGCATTTTCATTTGTCTATTTAAAGTTTATTTACTAGTAACAAGTAAAGCTTATATTAACAATGCAAAATACTTGTTGCTTCATGAGCTCTGACGTGTCACAAACCTGCAATACTGTGTATACTTTACAGTGTGCACAGACTCAAGTGAGCTGATCAACCAGCCTTCCATCTGGTTCTTTGAATGGCTTCATTTCTCAACCTCATTAAGAAATTGTTACCAGGCTCACCTAATTCCTGCCTTGGACTTTGAAGTTCGTATCAGTGGAACAAGTGGCTTGATTTTGGCTGGCGATATATGTTGAATTTCACAAAATATTTGTCTGTGGTCTTATTATCATCCTGTTTGTTTCCCAGCTATTAAAGAAGTTTAAACCTTACTCTGCTGTCTGCAAAAGGATGTAGCTGACTCTTTCATCTTCCCTGGTGACTTTTAGAAAGCTTTTGAATGATGATTTGTATTTTTGTTTTAACTTCTCATATTTCTCTATCATATCATTGGCTTCCTAATTTATCTGTGCTGGGGCTGCGGCTACATTGCATGCATTTCATTTTTGTGAAATTTATCTGTTTTCCCTCTCCCATCAGTGCTTATGGTTGTTTCTTCCTCAATCTAATACAGCATTAAATTCATTAAAGTTTTGGGCTTTGGCCATTTGCTGCCACGAGGCGGCAATTCTATTGTGTTTCCAATAGTTTGAAACAAGCTGACTTTTGGATTCCGATGTTGGTATTTTATTGGGTTACACTTAAATGTTAGACCACACTGTGTGTAGACTGATACGTTGTTGCTTGATGCCATGACTGTACTGCAGGGATTCATGTGGCACTCTAGATCCTTACATATATAAACAATGAACATGTAATTCCTAAATCTTATTAAACTAAATAAAATAATCATCAGGAATCAATTCTCTTGGGTCTACTTCAATTAGGAGCAGAGTTTGTGTTGCTTTTCATTCATTCAGAAGATGGTCATTGAACTCTACCGTACATTCACAATAAGGCCAGTTTCCATGAAAATCAATATGGCTCAATTTTTTCTAAAATGGGAACCAGCAACATTGCTGACATGTCACAGCTTGCTGGGCATTCCTGAATTAGGGAAGAAATGGGCTTTATATTTCAGCAAAGGGGATTTCATAATCTCCTGCCTCAGCAGAAGGGGGATTTATGTCACTTTTCTAGGGTACTGGGATTTGCAAAGGTGCAGGGAACCATCAATTTCATACGCACATCGCTGTGGGATCTACACTTTCATGAAGTAATGTCGCACAATTGCAAGAGCTATCATTTTCTTAATATGCAGTTTGTGTATAGCCATCGCATCAATGAATATCTGTTATCCTGGCAGAACCACAGTGCTTTTGTCCTGTCCTAGTCAACCATTCTTGCAATACTTGAGTGACCACAATGGGTCAACAACCAGGAACAGCCTGAAATTGACTATCGGAGTTTTGCTGTTGGACGACTCAGAGAGGAGCCCTCCGGATACAGCAGAGTATCTGCAAATTCATAGTGCTCTGCAGTTTTCTCCAAAAGCATGAGGGCACAGTCATAACCCCATTTGGTCTTTGGTGAGGACATTTGCAAGATGATGATGAGGAGAAGACCTCTGAGACCCTTTTTCTTCAGTTCGGTTATGTGTGAGCAGCTGACCAGGCTTTGAATTCTTATCCACATGTCACCACTGCTCCACAAATCCTCATCTTTCCATCCTTCTATTGAAGTCCTTCTGGCTACTGAGATATCCTTAAGAGCTTTATGTCCAAAATGAAAGTGTGCATTTCCATTGTGCCTGTCATATTGTTGCCTTTGTTTATTTGTCCCAGTGACTTGATGCAGTGCTACCCAAGTGACTGCAGCATGGTTAATAAAAAGCAATGGATTCTCAGTGGAGGAGATGACAGATTGCATTATTTGCCCTCAAGTAGCTCTGGACCTTGAAAGCCACAGCTTGTCATGGCTGGCAGTAATTTGGTTTGGCTGGCTGATGGACAACAACAAATAGGACTGAAGGAGTGGCAGTGGTGTGAGCATGAATTTGTCATCCTGAGAGAGGACAGCCATTCATGCAAAAGGAGTCACACTCACAGGGGAAGGTGCCTCAATGATCCCAGTAATCTGCTGGAGCACAGATTGCTGAACTGATATTAGTACCCACATGCCCTGCCAAATCCTGGAATATGGAACCCCAATGACAACAGTCTGAACTTCATGCCAACTAACTTTGATCTCATGATTTTAGCCTGAGTTTTGAGCACAGCATTGAGATTTTAGCTTGTGCTGTAGAGGAAGCTGAGGCATTGACCATCAGATGCTGCAGCATTGCTGGGTCCATAAGTGCTGTTATAGAGTTGGCTTTCATTTCAACAGTGCAAATGTTGGATTCCAGGTTGTGTGTGAAGACCTGTACTGAGTTGGAACTGGATGCCTCTATAGTCTAAACAATGAAAGCAGAATCTCTGGCAAGCCTTCCAATGCACCAAGCATTTGTTTGTCTATATCCATCAGTGTTCTTCTATAAGCCATCAATGTCCTTAGTCCCCTATGTTTTGATACATTATCCTTTCTCTTTGGCTTAGTTGCAGCCCATTCATGCATCATCAGGACAGGGTGAGAGATTCTCATCTGTATACTATCATTTCTATCAATATCTGAATCAGTAACTGAGAGTCACCTTGAGTGATGGAGCTTTTCATCAGTCATATGTCCCACAGGGGACAGGTCTTGAGCGTCTGTCCTAACTGAATCAGGAACAGCTTCTTCCCTGCTGCCATCAGACTTTTGAATGGGCCTATCTCGCATTACGTTGAACTTTCTCTACACCCTAGCTATGACTGTAACACTACATTCTGCACTCTCTCCTTTCCTTCTCTATGAATGGAATGCTTTGTCTGTATGGCATGCAAGAAACAATACTTTTCACTGTATGCTAATACGTGTCACAATAATAAATCAAATCAAAATCAAATATTGTGTTTTTCTTCAAAGTAAAAACATACCAATCAAACAAAAAATTGGTGAAATAATAATATGCTCTTTATTTGGGAATAAAACTAGGCAGATACGGTTCACTGGAAAATCTCTACCCTGTTGCTTGCTGACTGAATAAAGTCACAGGATTAACACATCATATCCTGTCAAGAGAATAATGATTAATCGCAGTTTAAGATACGCACTTGAAATGCATATATTATATCACAACAGGGTGAATGTGAAGTGAGATTTCAGATGGGGCATAAGGCAGGACGACACTGAATATTATCAGTGACACAGATGCAACGCCCTCAGTCACTGTTGGCCCGATACTTAAAGAGGCCCTGTCTCTTCCAAGAGGCTCAGGGTGTCCTCGACCAATTCTCTACAGCTCTCTGTGGTTCTGAGTATCTTTGTCCTGCCAAACAGAGGGAAGAATGACATTATCTGTGTTTAACTGTGTTGCATTGTGGTTGGGCAATTTGCCTGCTGTAGTTGAATGGTGGAAGTATGTAGTAGCAGAGAAGTGTGGGTGCAAAGCTGATAGAAATGTGTGTGAAGGTGAGGTGAGCATCTGAATAATACTGAAAATTCTGGTTGCTGAATGCGAGTGGTGTGGTGCATTGAGCAGCACGAGAGTTTGCTGGTGAGTAAAGTGATGTTACTGAGAGACGCATTCACTGACTTCACTTCTGCGGGGTCATTGAACTCTTTTGTGGCACTGTGGCCAGATTCTTGCACCAGAAACCTGGAAGTCAGCTCTCCGCATGCCTCTCCCCTCCCCCCAGTTCCCTTCCCAACTTGTGCCTTGAGGGCCTCCCGGACCCCTGTGGAAACTTGATGGCTCCCTTCCTTTTGATCTCCTGGACCACAGCCATCAGCAGCACATCAGAGAACATGGGAACCTTTTCTTTCTCTGACCTCTAGTTCAACTGGTGGTCATCTCCTTACCACAGTCTTCCATAAATAGGCGTCTTTAAGAAGTGCAGGCCAGCTGCACAGCGTGTTAGTCATACATGTTCCTGGTCCCTTATCAGGCACACAGCTGGTCAATGGGGCATTCGATCCCAGGGTGCACATCACAATCATATTGATAGGCAAGCAGCATTCATCACAATTCCTGTGCCCATTTCCTGGCTGATTTCAAACTTTATCCCAGAAGTTTTGACTTGAGAGTTGCACGCTGGCTGAATATAGTCCTAGCACATTCCTAGATGTGTTATTTTTACACAGGCTTGTGCAAAAATAGATGCACATGAATGAAGCTGACACTTGCTGGGTCGGTGCTGCCTGAACACTCAATCACTCTTTCAGTCCTTTTCCACACATACACTGCATGGGTTTGCTGCTTTGAAGAAAAATATTTAAAACAATTATCAAACGGAGACTGGAGAAAAAGAAAGGGTTTCGATACTGTGTTTGTTTATTTTTTAAAGCTGCCAGTGTTGACACATTTCTTTCACCAAAGCTCCTAATACATTTGTGCAAAGACATTCTCAGTGGCTTTTAATTGCCATTATTCAACAACAGAGTTTCAAAATAGCTCAGCCTTGGGACATGCAAGCTGCTGCCACCTCATATTGACACTGCTCCAAGTTCATTTATATTAACGTTCCTTCAAATTTGTTCACTGGGAGTGGGAAGAAAATGGTTTGTTCTTTTAATTTTAAAAACACGAGATAAGAATTCCTCTGGTCACTGGCGTTGTGGTGAGATTGTAAGTGTGCTCGTTAAGTTCCCCTCTGGTATTACTAATAAATTGTAAACACATTCCAAAATACTGCTGAAAAGAGGGACTGTTCATGAATATAGTCCCGATGGCAACCAGAACAATTCTCTAATCATTGTTTTTTTTAAGTGAAAAGGTGGGGTTTAATAAATTGAAAATAATAATAAAAAATAAATTGAAATGACAGATTTAGTGATATTAGAGAAGGAAAACCCTTCTTTTAAAGCATTGCATTTTTAATCATTGAAAGATTTAAACATATTTTTGAACTTTCGCTCTGCCAGCTGACAGGATACAAATCAGAATAAAGCTAACCAAAATTGAAGACAAACCAAACTTCATGAGATTTCCTTTGATTGGATTATCACACTGAAACCACAACATTTCCTGTACATAGTGCTGGTAAATTTCCACCAGCACCATAATCATTTGTATTCCACGCTCTGTAGAGAACTTGTATGTTAGCATTCCTGTGGACATTTTTGTGTTAAAATGCCCAACTTATCTAACAATTCTTTGTGATGCCAGTATATGACATTCTGGTCTGATTTGAGATGTTAACCTCAGAACTGACCTGTAACGCTCCTTACAACACCACATGGACTGCAGCGGTTCAAGAAGGTGGCCCACTGCAACACCTTCTCAAAGCAATAACAGATGAGCAACAATCGCTGTCCGATAGCCAATGACACTTACATCCTATGAAAGAATAATAAAAAAAAGTCATTGAAATTATATTGAATTGACTTGTTAGGCCTGCTACCACTTGTGGTGCTGCATAGAATCTCTCACCTGTTCAACCTTAAAAGTTCCATGTGTATATCGTTTGTTCGGTAAATGCCAACACTACTTAAATGTGCTTATTTTAAGATTTTGCATAAGCCTGCATTCCTCTTCCACCCATTTGCCCCTAGGTTTCAGCTGTTCCAGCCCTCTTGTGGCCTCCAATGCTTTGGCACAGTTCCCGCTGCTTCCTGTATGTAACAGTGTGGACTGCTTCATGTTGGCTAACAGGAACCACAGGTGATGCAGGATCTGAGTTAGAAAATAATCTTTCATTGCAAATGCCACTTTAATTGAATAAATCTACAAAAAATCATTTCAAGTGCAGCAGAAATGTCTGTAGGCTATAATGACAGGATTGAGAGCGCTAAACACTACCTCTGTGGATAATGTGAGGGTGTTTTCAGATGAGCCTGCCACCCCGGTCATTAAAAATTGTCAAATTCCCACTCCCATTTCTGGCTGTAGCCTCATTTAACTTGGTAAGTTGCAGCTTCTTGCTCCAGACACACCATGCCTTTTGGTTGAGTGTTTTTTAAAAGCCTTGAAGAGTTTAAATTTTACAATTAACAATCCAATTGTGTTTTGATTTTTATTCAGCACTTGTCACTGAATTGCTCCCTTTCCACCATCTCAAAATACCTAAGCCCAATGCTTCCCTTTCAATTCCTTTCCTCATTAATGTTCAGCCTATTCAATTTATGGGTGTGTGTGTCTGTGCCTGGGTGTATGTGTCTATGTCTATCTGTGTGCATACATGTGTGTGTGTGTGTGTGTGTGTGTGTGTGTGTGTGTGTGTGTGTGTGTGTGTGTGTGTGTGTGTGTGTGTGTGTGTGTGTGTGTGTGTGTGTGTGTGTGTGTATATACATGTATCTGTGTGTGTTTTGATGTCCATCCCCTTGTCTTTGCCACAGCATCTGCGCAATGAGTAAAAAAGGGGTTGATCAAAACAGGGTGAATTCTGGTGTAATTCCTTTTGTCCTGAGCTGCTTTGGTTATTGGGAAGATCTGTTAGCAACCTGAGAAATACTGAGCAGCTGGAGTTCTGGGAAGCATGTCTTCAGAGTCCTCTGGAATATTGTATTGGTTGCGTCTTTTTTTATGAATACATCTGCCAAATCCTCGTGATTAGAAAATGGTGATGGGAATGGGATTTTGTCTTCTGGAAGCTTTTGGTCATGATTTATCATGGACCTGTCAGTTACAAGATGGTTGTTTTAGAAGCCATAACTATGACTGAACAGTCATAGTATCATAAAACTATAGAATCTTTACTGTACAGAAGGAGCTCATTCAACCCATTGAGTCTGGACTTACTTTCTGAAAGAGGATCATACCAAGACCCACCAACTCCCGCCATCTCATTCCTACAGCCTGCACATTCACCATGAATAATCCACCAAACCTACACATCTTTGGTCTCTAAGGGACAATTTATTACAGACAATCCACCAAACTTGCACATCTTTGAACTGTGGGAGGAAACTGGAGCACTTGGAGGAAATCCGGGCAGACGTGCAAATGAATGTGCAAATTCCGCATAGTCACCCGAGGATGGAATCAAATCCGGGTCCCTGGCACTATGAGGCAGCAGTGCTAACCATTGTGTCACAGTGCCGCCCTTGATTGGATTCACTCTTCTCACCCCTTATTGAGGGAGGGGGTGGGTGCAGAAAAGTTGTTCTGGACAAAGTTCCCATTCTGACTGTATAGCCATGTCTAGAGGGACCTCCTTCTGTAATAAAAATATACAAAAGACGCAAATCATAAAGTTTGGTACATGCAGTATCAGGATCCAAATGGGGGCATTTCAAAACTGTTAGACTTGCAGAAGCTGAGGCTCTTGCACTCCTGCCCTCTGGATCCTCTCATCTGCCTCAATTGTAGTCACACTCTCCGGTCTCTGACCATTGACCAAATCAGTCCAATTCCAAAGGATGTGACTACCTCCAGGTACAAAGTGTCCAGGTAGCTTTCCCCCTCAATAATGTGTCAGTGATGCAGATCAGCATCCAGCACAGTGACTTTGAGTTCAAGCTTTACCCTGCTTTACCATATTTACCCTGATCACAATGTTATCCAAGGGCTCCCACATGCTGCAGCCTTGACACATCAGCTGTCCTGCCATCCTTAGTGCATTTTTATTATGTTATTCAATTAATTATTTTTCTTTTTGATGTATTTACCAGATCTCATACTATTTTAAACTTAGGGAGTACAATAGACCTTAACCATTTACCAGATATTCACCAGGCATTCACTAAGTAGCCAGCTTCTTCTTCAGTAATAGAGCAAGAATCAAATCCCACAAGATGGAAAAATTAGAAAAAGCAAAGGAACGCCTCCTTCCCCCTTTCTCTAACTCCCTCACTCGCCCAACCCCCTCACTCGTTCAATTCTAACCCCCTCACTCGCCCAACTCCGACCCCCTCACTCGCCCGACTCCGACCCCCTCACTCGCCCGACTCCAACCCCCTCACTCGCCTGACTCCGACCCCCTCACTCGCCCGACTCCGACCCCCTCATTTGTCAAACTCACTTTTGTTCAAAGTTGCACGGAGAGACTTACATTTATTTCCCTGAAAGAAGAGTTAGCTGAGCTCAGGACAGGAAGTTTCCTTAATTAACTAAGTAATGACAGGGGCAAATGACTGCTGGGCCACTGTTGTCCAATTATGTCTATCAAACTGGTGCTTAGACAACAGGAGAGAGGTCAGCATCGAAACACTAAAGGATCCAATTAAAAAAATCTGATTCCCACAATGCCTTTGGAAAACTTTCAAACTTGAACTAAGGACAGAAGAAAAGTCCACAGTGCTCAGGGTGTCCTTAGATCAATGGCAGCAGAGAGACTCATGAATTTTCTGTCAGGAAACATCAGGATTGGTTTGACGAAAATAATCAGTGTATCAACAAATTTACTGTCCTTGGTGGGACGAGCCAAACTCAAAAAGAAGAAACTGGCATCCAAACATGTAAAGGTTGAGGACAAAGGTGCATCTGTGACATGAAGAACATATCTGTATATGTACCTGTATGGTTGTGTCTCTGAGCATGTCTGTGTTTGTGTATGTGTTTGTCAGTGTGCACATGTGTTTGTGTATGTGAATGTGTGTTGCATGCCTATGTGAGTGTCTGTGTCTGTATCTCTCTGTGTGTTTGTATACTTTGCATGCCTTGGCATCGCATGTGGATATCTAAATGCTTCTTAAATGCTATGAGGATCTCTGTCTCCATCACTCTCTTAGATAGTGAATTCCAGACTTTCACCACCCTTTGTGTGAAAAAGATTTTCCTCACATCCCTTCTAAACCTCCTGATCCTTACCATAAATTTCTGCCCCTGGTCATTGATATCTCCATCAGGGGGAAATGTTTCTTTTTGTTTCCTCTTATTTATGCATCTCAATCATGTCCCACTCATCTCCTCTGCTCCAAAGAAAACAACCCCAGTCTATTCAATCTCTTTCCATAGCTAAAACTTTCCAGCCCAGGCAACATCGAGGTAAATTTCCTCTGTGCACTTTCCAGTGCTATCACACCCCTCCCATAATGTGGATTCCAGAACTACACACAATACTCTAGCTGTTGCCTAACTAACATATTAGCAAGACCTTCCTGTTCTCAAACTTTAATATTCAGCTAATAAAGGCAAGTATTTCATATGCCTTCATAACCAATTTATCCATCAGTCCCAAAAGCTTAAGAGACCAGTATTCATGCACAACAAGGCCCTTCTGATCCTTGTTGCTTCTCAGAGTCCTGCTGATCATTATGTTTGTCCTGCCCAAGTGCTTGATCTCACACTTACCTGGACTGAACTCCATTTGCCACTGATCAGTCCCGCTGATCTACTTATCTATAATTGTCCTGTAATCCAAGGCTATCCACCTCATTATTTACCACCTTACCAATTTTTATATCATCTGTAAACTTACTAATCAACATTCAAGTAAGTCATTTATCTAAACCACAAAAGGCAAGGGTCCTTGCACTGTTGCCTGCCGGACTGCACGGGACACAGTCTTCTAATCTGAAAAACATTCTTCAATCACTATGCTCTGCTTCCTGCCACTCAGCCAATTCTGGATCTAATTTGACAAATTTCCTTAGATCCCGTGCACTCTTACCTTTGTTATCAGTCTTCCATGTGGGGCGTTGTCAAAATCTTTGCTGAAGTCCAAGAAGACTATGTCAAACGCATTACCCTCATCCACACACCTGGTTGGCTTTTTGAAAATTTTAATCGAATTGGTCAGACATGACATTCCCTTAACAAAACCATGCTGTTCTTGATTAATGCCTGCCTCTCCAAATGCAGATTCATTCTATCCTCAGAATTGCTTCTACTAGTTTCTGCACTACTGAGGTTACACTGATTGGCCCGTACTTTCATGGTTTATCCCTTCCTATCTTCTTGAACATAAGGGTACCTCACTGGCAGTCCTCCATCACCTCTCCTTTGGCCAGAGGGAAACTGAAAATTATTGCCAGTGACCCTGCTTTTTCCTCCATTGCCTCACTCAATAGCCTGGGATATATTTCATCTGGCTCTGGAGATTTATCTACTTTTAAGACTGCCAGATCACTCAGAACTTCCTCTCTGTCTATGTCAATCTCTTTAATAGTATCACAATACTTCTCCCTGAATTTGATATCCGTATTGTCTGTCTCCTTAGTGAACATGGACACAAAGCATTCATTTGGAGCCCTACCTATGCCCTCTGGCTCCACACATAAATTACCAGTATGACCCTTAATGGGCCATTTTCTTTTTTTTTGGTTAGCCTTTTGCCCATAATATACTTGTAAAGCAACTTAATATTTACTTTCCCTTATCTGTCAGTAATTTTCATGCCAGGGTGGGATGTATGGTAGAGGTAAAGGTGAGAAAGCTCTTGGGATGGGTGGTGCCAAATAGCACCGGAAATGTTCTCCCTGTAATATCCAGGGTATAACTAAACCTGCTATCTGTCGGCTCACTTGGCATGGTGGCATTAAGCACATTTCAGGTCTCATCTACGAAGAAACCTACGGAATCTTGGAAGTTTTTTTGGAGAACATCATTCAAGACTTGGCTACCTACACCTAACACACCAAACGCAAGACTATTACTGTCATAGAGGACAAACTCTCTATGGTTTTGGTGGTTAAAAACTTAAGGGAAAACCTTTTTGCTTTCCTAATTTCCTTTCTAAGTTTCCCTGTTGCACATTCTATACTCCTGTGGGGATTCTGCTGCTTTGAACCTTCGGTGTCTGCCGTAAGCCCTCTTTCTTATCTTTATCCGATGCTGTGTATTTCTTGATTTTCAGAGTCCACTGGATTGGTTGGTGCCACCCTCTTTCTTTATTGGAACATGCTGGTCCTGTATTCCTCATAGTTCCTTCTTGAATATATCCCACTATTCTCTCACAGATTTACCTAAAATTATCTGCTCCATTCTACTCTGGCCAAGTCATATCTGAACTTATTAAAATCTATCTTGCCCCAGTTTAGAACTTTGAACCTCAATTCTCCCTTCACGACCCGCAACTTTTCTGGTGGATTGCTGTAGGAGATGCACTTTGCCGGCCTTGTACTGGGAATTGCGCATGTGCCAGGAATGCACGTGCATCTCCCAAAGCTGGCGAGCAGTCGCTGGTCAGACCACACTGGAAACCGATGAGAAGGTAGATGAGTAATTTGAATTTTTTTGAAATGTATTTTAAGTATGTTTTAAATGAGAATGTCAGGAACTTTTGAATCCCGATTGAATCTCCCACCCCGCCAGGAGTACTTAATTCTGACAGTGTTTAGACTAACTGCCCATGATTGGCAGGAGAGTGGGGTGGAGGGGCAGCACTGTGGGAGTCTCGGGCTGACTAGTGATCAGGCAGGCCAGCAAACAGGGAGTCTGACAGGTCAGGACCACTGAGCTTGCACAAGAGTTCCAGAGCTGTCAGACTCTGGCACGAATAGGCGCTGTCCCCCCGGGTTTTTAATGAGATTCATTAAAAATGGGACCTCTGCAATGTACAAAGTTTGGAGATTTAGGTGAGAAGCTGAACTGACAAAATGGTTGGGATCTAAAACAGTTTTCCTGCTAATTCAGCACTTTTGGGAGAATCGCAGCCTTGATTTTTGCCCCATCCTTTTTCTTTTCCATGACAATCTTCAATCTACCACTGCTCCTGTTTTCTGTTTCTAATGTTTATCAGTCAAACCACAGAAGTGGCCATAGTTTGGAGATGGTTTAGCCCAGCCATGTTGACACATATTTTGTGAAGAAATGTAGGAAAGTGTTTTCTTTCTGTGTGTTTCTGCATGTAATGTGCTGTTTCTTTGGTGAACATTCAAATTTCAAGCAACAATGGGCTACATTTGCATGTCTAGCTTTTCATTCCATGAACTGTTGAAGTCACACCATACTGCTGTATAACAAGGTCCACATGGGTCAATGGCTGCTAACAATCAGACAGCATTTAGTTTTTCTCTGCTGTCAGTATAAACTATCCTGGCAATGATTAATACAGACACATTTAATGATAGCAAGCACATTGCAGTGCAGTGATCCAAAATAGAATCTCTTAAAATTTGCAAATCGACCATTTTAAAGATTGCTTATGCTTTGTATTATTATACTTAGATGCAAATTTGCCATATCCAGGGTAAAATAATGTACCTACCTGTGCCTCTGTCAACTGCAGGTACCTGACTGAATAGAGGTTCTTAAATTCAATGCAATGTCCAAGCATATCTCAACATCATGCTTGTTGAGATAAGGCACAGTTGTTGTAATTTGCTTTTGGATTTTGGAAGCTAATTGGGGTATAATTTTGCACCACCTGCTGGCGTGCATTTTGCCAGCATCACCCTGCACCCAATTTTTGAGATGTCAGGGTCAGTGGTAGAACATTACCCCCTTGCAGGGAATAGGGAATTAAAGGGTCAATTCTCTCCCTTGGCAACTGGAATTTTCCAGTCAACAAGTGGGCTCCACACAAAGCCTAGGCCATTAAATAAACTGACTTGCTGGCAGGATTTCTGCATTCAATCTTGCTAATGTCCCTCCCCCATTTATCCATCACGCTGGCCAGTTAATACACTGCCATGATGCTGTGCTGTTCTTGAAACTCTGTTCACCACTCTGACTGGGCAGACCATTTCCTGCCTCCATCTCCATGCTGAGCTAACCTTCATAGACAGCATTGTGCTGTTGCCTCCATGGACCATCATGAGCTCTGAAATAGAGATCAGCTAGAGATGGGCAATAAATACTGGCCCAGCCAGTGATATATAGCTCCCATAAATTAACAATTAAAAGGTGTTTATCTGGCCTGAAGAATGTGGAAGAAGAACTGTGCCTCGTGGAGAATTCCACAGGCTCACCACTCTCTGGGTGAAGACATTTCTCCTCATTTCAGTCCTATAATGTTTACCCCGCATTCTTAGACTATGATCCCTGGTTTTGGACTCCATGGCCACTGGGAACATCCTTTCAGCATCTACCCTGCTTAGTCCTGTTAGAATCTTACTGTTTTCTATGATAGGTTGGAATGGGATATCTATTTTGGTTATTCCTTCAATGTCTTCCTGAGAAGCCAAATGATGCAGTGTGTTGCCTTCCACAACACATCTTAGTGGTCTGATGATGGTCTGCAATTCAACAATTGCACATCTTCTACTTGTGCAGTTCTGTGTGGATTGGGTTAAATGCTTTCATTGAGGCAGATTGAAAGCAGGAACATGCTGGGTCACTGATGTGCTATTGCTTCTTTGTGTTGCAAGAATTCTACGACTTCGTCCATCTGGATAGGGAGTTGATTCCAGCTGTCTGAATATTACCTGCTGTTTCACAGAGGCCTGATTTTAAGCACTTTTGTGGTGGGGTTTTCGAGTTCTGTGACTGAGGAGATTAACTGTTCATAGCTTTTACAGTCTCCTGCGATAGATTGGCACCATGGTGAATCGAAGGCAGGGAATTGTGAGACAGCACCAGGAGCTACTCTGCTGGAATGATCTTAAACATATTAACACTGTCCTAATGGCAGTGCATAGCTGCATGTCCATGGGGGATGTAGAACCTTAAGGCAGAATTCAGCGGCAGAGTGGCCTAGGGTCACTGTTATGATGCAAAGCGTTCATGCTACATTCTCGCATGAGGTTCCAGTTGGTTTCCAGGCCAGACTCACCCTGTTTTTTTCAATTTTTTGGCCAGTGTTGATGAGGTGAGGCTGAGTGGTGTAAGCTTCATTCACAATGATGCTCAGGTATTTTCAATGCCACAGGTTGGGTATTGGAGGGCTCATGTATACATTGCCATTTACAGAAGGAAAGGTTGGATTCTTTCCTGGCCACATGGTTTCAGATGGAACATTGAAACAACTGTCTTCTTTGGGTTTGGATAAAGGCCCTAGAAGTAAGTCCTGTAGTCATTTGTGAGGGTTCTGCTTTCTTATCTAATGGTGAGGGCAGCATTGTCATCAGCATGGATAAACTTCCAGGATTTGGTGAAGTGTGTTGATTGTAACATACATTTAATGTTCCCATGCCTGTTAGTTCACCTGAACCTCACCATGCCTGAGAGCCTGAAAATTAATGTCTTCAACAAGATGATTGAAAACCCAAATGTTTCCTCCCAGTCTGCAAAATATCAAAGTTTTAAACATGTCAACCAAAGTTCTCTTTCAGGGTACCAACCCAGCTAGTTAGTTCAGCAATCCACATTTAAGGCCTATCAAAAGTGAAGAGTGAGGCTTTGCCAAGAAAATGGAAATGATAGAAATTCTTGCTCCCGAAGAAACCTAAAGCCATTCATTCTGGACATAGATCCATGGGTTCCACATGATAGCATGTTGATGCTACATGAATTACAATGAATCTCTAAAATAATATGCATATTTCAAAGATGGTAAGATGGTAAGAATTGTTCATGCTTAGCTGGGGTGATGAAGCTCCATATCCATAACTTTACCATACCCTGAACTCTCCTCGTTTGGTCAAATCATCCTGTGACTGCCACCAAAAGCTCTTCTTTTAGTCACAAATAATTCTGAGCAGCTGCATCCGTAGAGATTAAAACATAAGCATTACATGTCCTGCAATCCATATTGTTATGATTAGGAATGTCTCAAAGAGCAGTGGAAGCAAAATCATTAAAACTTTCAAATGGAATTGGGTAAATAGATGAAGAGAATGATGAAAGAGGACTAACTTGGATACCTCTACCAAGCAGTCACTACCCGTACAATGAGCTAAATGGCCTCTTTCTGTGCTGCCTGATTCTATCGATCTACGTGATGTCACAATTTTGCTCCATTTAATAATGTTTACCTTTCCAGAGTGAATGTGTCTGACTCAGAATTATAGAGCGGTCACAGCACAGGAGGAAATCATTTGGCCAGCCTTGCTTGTGCCGGCTTTCTGCAAAAGCATCTCAGCTAGCCCTACTCTCCTGATTGTCTTACTTTATTGCTGCAGATAGCATTTCACATTTGATGTCATGGTGATTTAGAAGGATAAATTAGTATCTAAACAACCAAGCAAATCCTATATATATTATTTTCTCTTTAATAACAGTGCAGCTAGATCTGGGATTACAGCAAGCATTGCCCCCATATGAATAAAACATTGGCAGTCATCTCTCTCTATTCCTCAGAGACTGGAGAGATAAAGGGATCAATATTCACTGCTGCAGCCTGGTGTTAATAGGACAGTAATGGTTTCAAAATGGGGTTGGCAACTTTACTGCCTGCTAACACTGACTTCAATTTGAAAAGGATTTGCCACACATCTGCTTTCAATATCTGTCCTCTCAAGCGGAAGTGGGGGATCCTATGGCTATTTTGGGGAAAAACATGCATTTTTCTCTGGTGTCCTAGTCAATACTTGCCCCTCAGCCAACATCACTAAAACAACAGATTATTTGTTTAGTGTGAAATTACTGTTTGTGAGATTTTTCTTTTATTCGTTCATTGGACATGGGCATCGCTGGCTGGCCAGCTTTTATTGCCCATCCCTTGTTGGTCTTGGAGGGCAGTTGAAAGTCTTTGCTGTGGCTCTGGAATCACATGTAGGCCAGACCAGGAAAGGACGGCCATGACTGGATCCCCAAAACATTAGCTGAGTTTCTGGATTAATAGTCTAGCGATAATACTACGAGGCCATTGCCTCCCCTCAAGTTACTGTGTGCAAATTGGTTGCTGCATTTCCTATATTGTAAGAGTGGCTTCACATTGAAAGTACTTCATTAAACTGTCAATTATTTTTGGGCATTCTGAGATCACGAAAGATGCCATATAAATCCAGCCAACCTTTCTCGTTAGAACAGTCTTCTATGATAGAAATAGGACATTGATTGATATTAGCTTTGACGGTGTATATACCGACAGCTTCCCCAAATAAATGACATCAAAGACACTCATCAAGGTACGTGTTGGGGTATTTCTGCTGGCATATTTCCACAGACCACATCTGGATCACTGCTGCCCTTTCATTCCCATTCTCTGGGATTTTAAATACCCCCAGCAATGGACTTTGCTGGTGACTGCAGCATCTTGAAATTCTGAGCTAATCTTCCCAAAAAATGGCTGAGTGAGAAAAGATGAGCTTCTCTCCAGAAAAACTGGTTGGTTTTCTCTTCAGATCTAACAGCACTCTTGTTTATGAAAGTCAAGGGGGCATGTTTCATATTGTCATACAAGTGGTGGGGCCTCAACATGTCAGCAAAACCCGGCTGCTCAGAAATCAGGGTGCCATCTTTAAAGGATGCATTGATCAGAACCTGAATCAACATCCCCCCTAGCCCACCACAGAGGTCTCAGGAGATTCCCTCCTGTCCCAATCAGAGTTGGCACTTCTCTAATTTCCTCCCCCTACCATCATTAGCACTTCAACCTCCTCTTGCCTCCCCCAACAACCTGAGCTGGCACTCACCTCTGCCCAACTCCCCTAATGGCCATTGCTATTGCCTGGCCATATCCCTCTCTCCCAGGGGCTATACTTATCTTTACAACCCTGGAGAGATGTCCACAACTGGCTCATGTCTCGGGGAACCTGTTGTAAATCACGCTGGTGCTGCTGAATATTTGGTAAGGGGGGGAGTCTCAATGAGAGGGCTTGCTAATCACCTGCCAATGTATTAAAATGAGCTTTCAGGGGGAAGTCCTAATGAGAGTGATTGCGAACTACCTGCTAATGTATTAAAATGAGCTTTCTGTATCATATTTCTTACCATTCCATTGGTGAGGAGCCAATAGGATCGGGACTTGGAAATCGCTGGCTCAAATTGCACTCTCTGAACTTTAAGAAGGCATCATCATTCCTGCAGATGGAGAGTACAGGCTCAAAGTCACCCCCAAGAGGCACTTTGGAATTCATGTGCCACTGGAATGGACAACCCACCAGCACTGAGCCACCCAAAATCAACACTTACTCCATTGTCTCTTCATCTCAAGCACTGAGCTGCAGAGATAATGTAATGGGCCATAATTTTTCATAAAGTTTTCAAATAATTTAGTATATTAAATATCTCATAAATTTGCCCATCTGCTAGCTTCTGTCAGTGCATAAACATCATCCACTATTTCATCCCTAGTCGATGTCTTCCTGCCCTTTTGGATGTTGGATGATCCATGATTTTATTGTCAATTCAAGCAGAAAAGTGCTCGGTGATTCATCATGTCTCCAGTGACAAAAAGGAAATGATTTTCCAATATTAGCTTAGCTATTCCCCACCACCCCCGCAACCCTGACTGCCAGTTGATCTATGACTGGAAATAAATCTTTCACTTTAATTAAAACAGAGTTTTCAGCTACTTGATTACCTAATATGGCCTAGAGGTACTCATTTCAAGCAATGGATCAGTCTAACATTTGAGCAGACTGCACTTATTCAGTATCTACCTCCTGGTCATTAATAGTTGGGGTCTATGCAGTTTGTTATTGTAAACCTTACTGACATCAAGGAATGACTTTTTACAATTTCATGGTGAATTGGTTTATACTTTATCTTTGTAATTCTATTAATATTTTATTATAGAACATAGAACATAGAACATTACAGCGCAGAACAGGCCCTTCGGCCCTCGATGTTGCGCCGACCAATTAGGAAAAAGCAATGACCCTCCAATCTAAACCATTCCCTTTTCGTCCATAAACTTATCTACTAACCTCTTAAATGCCACCAAACTTGGCGCATCTACAACTGCCGCAGGCAGGGCATTCCATACCCTAACCACCCTCCGGTTATCTTAGACCTTCACATCAAATATTTGAATGCTACAAAAGTGAGATGTGTTCAATTTGAATTTTCCCCATTAATAATCTAGAATTTTGTACTTATTGAAGTTAATATATAGGGAGAGATTTTTATGCTGGGTGGATTGGCAACATTGATGATAATGGAAATGGAAGTGAGCAGCGCACTCCCTCCTGCCCATTCTGTGGTCCTACTGTCACTGTGCGCTGGGCAGTGAATTAACAGCTGAACCTTTGGACCACTGGCAAATTAGAAGCTCATGGTAGATGCAGATGGTGAAAGTGCAGGTGGTGGGTGCAGCTGCTGTCTAGCGGGTTAAAGGGAAGTCTGCAATGGTGGGATTGCATCAAGAATACACAATGAATGGTAGGACACTAGGAAGTACAGACAGCCAGAGGGACCTTGGGATGTATTTCCAAAGATCCTTGGTGGCAGCAGGACAGGTAGATAAAGAAGACATTTATTAGCCAAGGCTGAGAATATAAGAGCAGGGAAGTCATGCTGCACCAGTATAACATGCTTGTTGGGCCAGAGCTAGTACTGTGTTCAGTTTTGGTCACCACACTATGGGAAGATTGCAGTAGAAAGGATGCAGAGGATGTTGGCTGGGCTGGAGCATTTCAACTATGAAGTGAGGCTGGTTATGCTGGTGTTGGTTTCCTTAGAGCAAAGAAGGTTGAAGGGAAGATTATGAGGGACACAAGGTGGCTAGGAAGGAACATTTCTGCTTAGTAGAATGGCCAATAATCAAAGGGCATAGCCCCTTGGATGTGGGATTGACAGTAGGACTTGGCTGTAGTGCCAGGAAAGGTTGAAGGATCTTCCCTGTCTGTCAAGCATAAGTGGGCATCCAAAACTCAAAGTGGGTGCATACCAATGGAAGGGCACGCAACCATAGTGTTTGGAGTTGTTAACCAAAAGAGTGAATAACCAATCACTGTGCATCTGACTACTCAAAGGCAGCACACTGGCACAGTGGTTAGCACTGCTGCATCACAGCACCAGGAACTAGAGTTCAATTCCCTGTTTGGATCACTATCTGTATGGAGTTTGCACGTTTTCCCCATGTCTATGTGAGTTTTCTCTGGGTGCTCCAGTTTCCTCCCACAGTCTGAAAGACATGCTGGTTAGGTATATTGACCTAAATAGGTCCCCAAGTGTGGCGACCAAGGGAATTTCACTGTAACTTCATTGCAGTGTTAATGTAAGCCTTACTTGTGACTAATAAATAAACTTTTTTTTAAAAAAGGGCATTGGCACCCTGCAACACAGGATTCGGAAAGTTTACATGGAGCAAGGGAAAAACAACCCCATATGGGAAGGAAAAACACCTGAGCTTAAGAAATGGAACGAATGATTGCTCCATTGTTTTTGCAGAATAGGACAAAAAACATGTGTGGAAGATGAAGGCCAAACCTCAATGCGGACCAAGGTGGAGGAGGATATTTTGGATCAGACCAGTAAACAAGGTGGCAGATCAATTGGATGAGAATAGCATAGAGTTAGGGGGTGATGGGGTGGCAAGGAAATCTGAGATGAAGGAGTGTGTTTGGAATGGGAAAAAGGAAAGATGTGTGTATGGCAATGGCTGGAGATGAGCACTTCTGTTCCAAACATCAGTGGTGGAGCTTTTCTGTCTGAGATTCAGTGAGTCGTACTCATCCTTATTCTCTCTTCAACAGACTGATCATTGGCCCAACAACTGCTATTCCCAAGAGAGTGGCGTTGAGCTCTAAGGAAGAATGGATCTCAGAGGGTGTACTGTTCCATGCCAGCTCCATACTTGCACCTTGGTGGGTAGGCATGCTGTGGCAATACAGTAGTATCAACTGGTTCGAACATCACACAAGAGCTGGACCAGTTGTTAAAAGCTGTGACAATCCAGGCCTTTGATACTCAGAGGACTGTGGGAAACTACGTCTGTGCTGAACAGCAGAACGAGCCTCTGAACAAGCCCATGAGTGGTAGATATCTGATGGGAGAAAGATCTGGCAACATTTTTTTGAAGGTATTCACACACTGGCAAGAACAATAGAATAATTCCATCCAGGCTATGAATGGTGCAATTAGCCTCTTGCATGTTTCTTTATGGACATGTCTCTTACTCTGCTGAGGTTGATGATTTCCACAGAGACCAGGCAGGGGATATTGGGGATAGATACAGAACTACAAGCCCCTGAACTTTATCAGAAAGTGCCAATGCAAATGGGCTGAAGTACCTAGGCTCTCTCCAAGGTATCTGTTTCCCTCAGGTAACCAGAGAGGGCCAGTTGGACCTCACAACTGTGAATAAGCAGAAGTTGTCTGCATCTGGGGGTTCCTTTCAGGATGCCCTTGCTGGTGACCATGTCTCCTTTGCCCCTCTGTCAATG
The DNA here is from genome assembly GCA_024679065.1 of Sphyrna mokarran. Classification (NCBI taxonomy): domain Eukaryota; kingdom Metazoa; phylum Chordata; class Chondrichthyes; order Carcharhiniformes; family Carcharhinidae; genus Sphyrna; species Sphyrna mokarran. Next base: position 67,775,379 of record JAGIQG010000002.1, read on the forward strand.
TCAGCAGTATCTCTAGGATCTCAACAAAGGAAGCTTCTGCCATCAGGTAGGAAGGAGTGTCTCACAATGCTGCTGGAGTCCTCACGCCCTCAGGCGATCAGAGGATGACCATCAAGGTAATCCAGGCTAATGGAGCCTCCCGGTCAGGAGCCAGCGATTGTTGAGCACCATGGGGAAACACCCAGAAGCCACTGAAGCCACTGCAAATACACATGGATCATTACAACTGCTTGGTTGATGTGTTAGACCGAGTGGCCTCCCATTCTAATCCACGTTATGAAATGGTTATCTGCTGTTATGATTGTATTAACTTTGTGAGGGGGTTTCACACTTAAGGACAGCAAGACCATGTGGTGGAGAGTGCAGGTCTGCATCCTGATCTTTCTCATCTGAATCATCATTTGATCCCTCATCTGAGGAAGTCTGACAGTGAAAGATTCTCACTTGCCAGTTTAACTCCTTCCATCTGCAATATCAAATTGTATAATGTGCAGCAAATGCTAAAGACCTGACTGAGTCATGACAAACTGTGGAGAGCCAGCAGATCCATCCAGACAGTGGAATCTCCTCTTTAGAAGAGTAAGGGTCCTGTCAAACATTGTACTGGTGGAAGCAGGACTTGTGTTGTACTGTTTCTCTGCATCAGAGCACAAATGTCTGACCAGCTTTATGAAATGCCCCTTTAATGGATAGCCCTTGTCTCCAAACAGGCAACCGTCCAGTTGCACAGATGGCACAAGCCCTGTGGGAGTGTGTGAGAATATAAACACCATGGCCACTCCTGGGATACATGCATGCAGCTGCTGCATCCATCCACAGTGGTCTACACATTCAGAGATCAAATTCCTTGTGTTTGACAAACTCCGCTAGCTGTCCCTTGGTGCATTGATGAATTTATACCTGCAATCAATTGCTCTTTTCCCTCTCAACTTGGCTGTTCATAAAAGAGGATCAACTTGATGAGGTTGCTCACCCTCTTGAACAATGTATTAGGAATGTATTATGGGCACCACTGTGGCACAGTGGTTATCACTGCTGCCTCACTGTGCACGGGACCAGGTTTCGATTCCATTTTCGAATGATTGTCTGTGTGGAGTTTGCATGTCCTCCCTGTGTCTGAGTTTCCTCCTGGTGCTCCAGTTTTCTCCCACAGTCCAAAGATGTGCAGGTTAGGTCGATTAGCCGTAGGAAATGATACGAGGATAAGGCGAAAGGGAAGGCCTGGGGTGGGATGCTCTTTCAGAGAGCCAGTGCAGACTCAATGGACCAAATGGCCTCTTTCTGCATGTAGGGATTCTATGGTTCTAATGTATTATCAATTATAAAGAAATGAGGTAATGAGTAATCAGAAGAATCAGTCCAGGTCAATATTGAACTATTGTTTCTGAATTGCTTGACTTAATATCTATAGTAATGTCGATTCAGAATGGTTCGCTTCATCTTTTCACTACCTTCCTCATGGAAGGATCAGAATTTTGAACAAATTAAGAGCTAAGACTACACAGATGGCCTGTTGATCAAAGGATTTTCCATTTCATGCAATTTTAAATCAGACACAGATTTTAAAAAATTAAGATCAGATTGTCTCTTGGATTATTATTCTTATATTATCGAAAGAATTGACAAGGATTTTGGCGAATGGATGAGAACTCAAACATTTTCTTAGCATCCTATAACATTCAGTTAGTTTAGCTTGTACCATCACCTCCATTTATTTAGTGTAAGAAAATATTTCAGCATTTTGTAACAGATCTACAGTCATAAAATATATGTAATAATCGCAGTCCGAGAGATTGAATCTGCCTTCAATAAACAACAGTTATAAAATGAATCTGTGCCTGATTTGAAGCATATACAGTGTAAATATAATGGAAAGCTGTGGTCTTGAAGTGCTTGTGAACTTTGTTCCAAATAGTAATTAAGAGCAGAGGTGGGTGATGTAGTGGGATGCTTTTACTCCACGGGACATTCTTCCATCCATTATGCGTAGTAGCTTTGTGACCAACTTGATGAAATATGACTCTGTTCTAAAATTGTAACAGAATTGTTAACACATTCGAAAGTAAATACTGAGGAGAAGTATGTTTGAAAGTATTTTAAAGCAGAATTAGTTTCCAGCAATTCCTATTTGTTGTCAACATGTGTATGTAAACATTCCCAAAGCTGTTTGTAATGCAAGTTTTAGAGTTGAATTACATACCTGGTGGGGATCTTCAGCAGTCGCCAGTTTATATCAAGACATTGTGGTAAACAGCTTCCATGACTTTCCATTCATTAACTTTAATGTTCATTTTAATGGATGGAATATTGCAGAAAGCATGTCTGCCATTTTCCAATATCTGTTCCAATTTCTGGAGGTATACATTCATGAAGTTGGCACATTAATACCAGCTTGTGCTGGCAGTTGGTGCCGAGCTTTGCACGTGAGGAATGATTACCTACCAGTCACATTGTAAGAAAGCTGCAAACTTCAAAGTGAAAAGTCTTCCACATGGCTGTGTGGTGAATGAACACTCACCTCTTCTTTCCAGATGCTATTTTGGTGTTTTTATTCAATTTGCAAGCATAAGAATTCTGTTGGAGATGTCAAATGTGGAAACCCCAAATCCCATCGTATGCAACCACAGAAAGTAAAACAGAAGGAACAAACAGGCTCCAACAGTGGTCAATGAATGAGAAAATGTTTGTGGTGTAGAAAAGATGTTGTCTGCAATCAATACCATTAAATCCATCTGGTCTTATAACACTTTTCTCCACATACATTCTGATGACTATCACAAATGGATGCTGCATGTGCAGTTAAGACAGTGATGCATGCCCAGGGAATCAAGAGTAGATGTATGTGGCACACAAACTGTTCTCTCTCACACAGGAGAAAAGAGAGTTCCTCCCATTCCTGGGCTTAGAAATGTACTAGGTTCTGATGTTCCATCTGCAGACCATTGAACTCAGAAGTGACTTGCTGTGAAGAAAATAAATGTTTAATGAAAATGATTATTTTTCCAAAGGCTAATTTTTTTCACATTCATGTGCCATTAATAAAATTGCGCAGCTCACATTATATATTCTACTTAAAAATCTGAAGTTGCCCTTGCCATTGACAGCATTGCTCAAGGGCAGAGGCATTGTATATTCCAAATTATAATTTTTGTAGCAACGTGCAGATAAGATTAGTCAAGTGGTAGTGGGAGGTCAGGCATCTCTGCTGTGTGCAGTGAGTTAGCGCTGGTTCAGTACAAAGGCTCTTCCCCAATCCTTAGCTGTGAATTTTATTTACTTTAATTTTTAACCCTTTGGGATCTGAAATATTTTACTTGGAATTTGTGGGAACAGAGCGTACAATTTTTCCATTGCCTGTTTGGGAGTCAGGGCAGGCAATGGTGGATAATTTAAGTTGGATTTTTGCTGACAGGAATACAAGTAGAAATTTTCTCCTGAGATCTTTCTAATGCCAGATTGACTGTCCCACTGGCCAATGTCCAGTGCCCTATTTGCATACGCCAGTATGTCTGAATGATCTCTTAAAGCTTAACTTGCCAGAATCACTCTTTCCCTCCCATTTGCACGCCACAGCAGCAGGAAATCTGACCAGTCTAATTCACAACAGTGGTCCATCTTCATTTCACTTGTGACTTTGAGAAGCATGCAAAACTGAGAGCCAGCCTGCAAACAGCACTGCTACCAGTTATCACCACTGCCAAAGCTGCTCTCTCAGGCATTTAAATATGGTACCAGTACCTTTGACCCCACAAAGTGATGGCAGGGCAGATGAATCAATGCTCAGCCTGCCAACGAATTCAGTGGGGGTCTTGCTAACACACAATTAATCCAAATGTACAATCAGGCATGAGAAACTAACCTGACACTTACAGGCAATGCTACACATGTCCTCACCCAGCACCCCACTTAGATTCCTGACTGGAAAATTCCACCCGTTATTTTCAGAAAATACCACAATGATTGTTAATGTACAGGCGACAGTGATATGAATTGGAGACTTGACTTGTGATGTGGAGAAACTGCTATACGTCCATAATACCACACACAGTAAGAAATGACAATTCAGAAAAGCACTTGCCTTGGCTGTGTGGGTTCCTTAGCCACAACATAATGTACAGTCTGTTCTCCAAGGAACTCAGGTGCTAATGAAAATACCACAAGAAGTGCAATGTAATGTCAAACTGTTGGATAATGGTTTTGACTCAGTATGATGAAATGAAATGAGAGATAATGATAATTGGTAGCCTATTTACATTCCCCAATTTTTATTTCCATTGATTCCCTTCATTATTTCTCATTTTACACTGTGTGCAACATCAAAATTATTCCTGGGTAGCTATACAACTGACCCCCAATCACTCACACTCACCATCTCGCAACTACTCTTTTGACCACACTAACTATCGCTCTGACCCCTCAAGTCCCTCTGACGCTCCTACTACTGTCCTTGGCCCCTCTCCTTCTGGCTTCCCTTTGACTCTCCCAGCTCTTCCCTCACATCGGACTTGATCACCTGACTCCCTTCAGACCCAACCTCACCAACTTACCCTACTCACCACCCTTCCCCATTGTCTACTTGCCCTTACCCACCTTAACCCCTTACTCACCCTACCCCTTCATCTATCTTCATCTACCAAAGAAACTTTGGGAATGGTTGAACCTTACTTCCCTGAACATAACAGATGGAGCTGTAATAAGGTAATGTGCCGATTCTATCTGCCGCACCCTCTGAGGTTTGCCATACTGAATGAGAGTTGCAGGATTCTCCATCAGAAGATTGCCAGAAAAATAAGAGGAAGGTAAACATGTATTTAATTATGTGATTAGAGTTAGAAATAGATATTCTGACGATGAACAGATGAATTGGGCCATGATATAATTATTTAGCTCTTAAACAGTGGAGGGTTGTCTGTAAAGAAGCTGAATTTGAACTAGAGAAATGAATTAGCAACAAATGGCTCAATGTTACTCCTATTTAGAATACATTATAATGGAATTTTAATTAAGTAAAATATGCTAGGCACATCTGATTAATTGATCTAATTGTTCTTATTTGTCTAATTCAACAAAATTCTTATCTTTTTTTGCTTTGTTTGTTGTCTATATTTTTAAACATTTTTGGTTTCAAAAAAGCAAGAAACTTAATCCTAGAAGGACCACGGTTTGGTTTTGCTACTGGAGTTGAGGCCATTGTAATTAAGACTTGTGTATTTGTAGTTTCCACTTCAGGTACTCTGTTAGCCTTAGAAATTATGATAGAAAGAATAACTATAGTGAGGAAGAACATGATGATGTTGTCATTGTCATGTTGCTATATGTGTTACTGTGATAAGCATAATGTGGTGTCCAGTTGTGACAGAACACTTTCAAATGGCATAAATCAGGGAAGTCAGAAATGTTGGATGTAATAAGAGAAGTGTTATTGATTCTCGAGGCACCAAAATATGATTCACCTAACAGTTTATATACATGAAAACAATGGTGAGAGTTTGACTGCTAAAAGTTTTACTACCATTGGCTTGTACACAGAGTTACTGGAATAAGTTTAGTGGAATCTGTGCCATGACTATATAGTGGGCTTGTGAGTCATCTGGAAAACTACTGAGGAGGTCCTTGAATGCAGTCCACAATGCAGTGTGACTTTTATCCTGTCCTTAAAAGGCTAATATATTAGAATGCATTCTGCGGTCCACATTGAAGTAACATCACTCATTGCTGAGTTCAAAGCAAGTTATCACAAAAATCTAGTGATTTGTGTGTCATGGATTACATCTTTCCAATTGCTGTTAAAATCTGGTGCTAATTCAAGGTGCCTCTGGATGTCCAGCAACAGTGATATCAACAAACAGGGTAAGCAGCCAATCATATTGAAGTTTTCTCACAGATAGCAAAGCAGAAGTTAATAAAACACTAATCATCTTATACTTTTTTAATTTAATTTTCCATGTAGAGAAGTAAATGATTAGATTCAAATGGAAACCAAAATATCATAAACAACCTTTAAAAATAAAAAACAATGTTGATTTTTAATATAATGGCGATTTCCACCCCCCCCCCCAACAAACATCTAATTATCTTTGCAGGACCAGTGAGAGTGTTTAGCAACAATGATGAACTTAGGATGCAATTAAGAACATTGTACATTCATTCAATATGACTTAATATCTGAAAGCTTTTACAGAGCATCTGATAGTGTAAATAGGGTAGTTTTTGACATTTGCTGGTTGCTTAGGGACTGCACTCTGAGAAGACCTGAACTGTGCACCCTTTGAAGAAATGTCGAATCACTGGCTGCAGTTTTTGGATTATTATTCTATATGAAGATCCCTGAAGTTGTCGTCAGTTTTAGTGGAGTAATGATGGTGAATACAGACAATGTTACCATTGCTACTGCTGCAAAATCATGAGTTATTGTGTTTTTAAATGGGAGCTGATTTTACTATTATAAGTTTCATGCATAGTATTGCCTGTAGTGATTTATGTAGCCCTGTCTGCAACATGTAGCAATGTTGAAAACCAAGGATAATAGACACAAAAGACTAGGTTCTCTTCCTAAATTATTTTGATGCACTTTTGAATCAAATAATTTGATTCAATTATTTGAATGCACTTAATTGATTCATTCTCAAGCTACCAATTCTATCCCTTTTCTTGGTAACACTGAAATTAAACCAATCTGTTTGTAACCTTGGGGTCAAATTTGATTCTGAGATGAAATTCTGACCTCATATTTGTACTATAGTTAAGATCAACTGTTTGCACTCTGTAACATTGATTGACTTCATCCCCGTCAAAGTTCGGCTGATGCTGAAGTCATCATACATGCTTTTGTTACATCTGGACTTAACTGTTGCAATGCTGTTCATTGTAATTTCTTAAACTTGAAGCCATCCAAAATTCTACTGTCTGTAGTAATGATCTTGATTGAGCCCAGGAATATTTTAAAATTTAATCCCAATTATTTACTGAAAGAATGGAGCTAAAAACTTCCATGGTTTAAAACAAAATAATTTTATTATACAAGAATCAAACAGAACAGTCATTAGATACTATCTTGAGTAAGCACCAAGATTTTAACTCTAATGCCTAGAATCAGCAAATGTTATATATGAACTAACAAGCAAATTGAAGCTGATTACAAACAATAAATTACATACTAAATGGCAGATACATCGAATACAAGTTTTGAAACCACAAATTCCATCTCTGTCTTAACTCAAAGCAAGTCCCATTTTTGTGCCACAGTGCCTTCCCAAGGACAGCATGGTGACACAGTGATTAGCACTGCTACCTCACAGCATCAGGGACCCGATTTCAATTGCCAGCTTAGGTTACTGTTTGTGTGGAGTCTGCATGTTCCCCCCATGCGTTCCCTCCAGGTGCTCTGGTTTCCTCATGCAGTCCAAAAGATGTGCTCATTAAGCACATTGGTCATGCTAAATTCTCTGTCAGTGTACCCATAGAACATAGAACAAAGAACATCACAGCGCAGTACAGGCCCTTCGACCCTCGATATTGTGCCAATCTGTGAAAATCAATCTAAAGCCCATCTAAACTACAGTATTCCAATATCATCCACATGTTTATCCAATAACCATTTAAATGATCTTAATGTTGGCGAGTCCACTACCGTTGCAGGCAGGGCATTCCATGCCCTTATCACTCTCTGAATAAAGAACTTATCACTGATATCTGACTTATATCTATCACCCTTCAACTTAAAGCTATGTCCCCTTGTGCTAGCTTCTCCACCTGAGGAAAAAGGCTCTCATTGTCCACCCTATCTAATCCTCTCATCATCTTATATGCCTCAATTAAGTCACCTCTTAAACTTCTTACCTGAACAGGTGCTGGAGTGTGGCGACTAAGGGATTTTCACAGTAATTTCATTGCAGCATTAATGTAAGTCTACTCGCAACTCTAATAAACTTTAAAAATTTTCCCTTCAGTCCTTTTGTTCAGTGACCTACATTGGATCCCAGGCAAGTAGTGCCTTGATTTTAAAATTCTCATCTGTGTTTCCAAATCCCTCCACGGCCTCGCTCCTCCCTATCTCTGTAATCTCCCCAAACCCCACAACAATCCTGAGATTGCTGTGTCCTCTAATTCTGCCACTTGTGGTTCACCAATTATAATTGCTCCACCAATGGTGGCTGTGCCTGTAATTGCTTAGACACCAGTGGAGACAAGAGTAGACCTGGAACCATAGCAATAACTACAGGGCAGCATTCCATTTCAGCAAAAAAAAGAATGCGAATGTACAGAGTGTACAAACTGAGATTGGTGAATTATAGGCACACGTTGCCAAGTAGAAATATGATGGGCAGAATCACAGCTCCCTCCAGCAGGTGGGAGTCATGCTGGGCTTGATTTGGCATGAATGAAAAAATCTGTTTCCCGCTGGCAGAGAAATAGCATTTTGTTCTCCCAATTTCTAAGGCAGGTTAAAGGTGGGTCAAATGTATGCTGAACAATGGTAGGCACCCCATTTGCATTCATTAGCATCTCATGAATTCTCATTAAATGGTCAACTCATTAGAATTACATTTCCCCTCCAAATTAAATGGCTTGATAACTAGAACAGTCTGTTTTATGATTGTGTATATAAGTAGTATGCACCTAATCAGCTTCATTTCATTCAGTTTATTTATTTACAAACATTAACACTGCAATGAAGTATTGTGAAAATCCCTTAGTCCCTACACTCAGGCACCTGTTTGGGTACACAGAGGGAAAATTTAGCATGGGCAACGCACCTAAACAGCACATCTTTCCCACTGTCAGAGGAAACTGGAGCACCTGGAGGAAACCTACACAGTTGTGGGGAGAATGTGTAGACTCTGCATAGACAGTGACCCAAGCTGGGAATCAAAGTGGATCCTTGGCACTGTGAGGCAACAGTGCTAAGCACTGTGCCATCGTGCTGCCCCCTTGACTTGGAGAACAGTCGACATTTCTTTGCTTTCCCTTCGCACTGTCACTGAGATCAGGTATCTATAACATAAGCTGTGCCAAGGCTGGGCATAGGAGGCATGACCAGGGTTGTGGGGTGGGGGGTGAGTGAGGGTAAGAAGGAGGCAGGATCAATGGGGAAGCATGGGGTTAGGGTTTGGGGAGGAGAAGGTGCAAGGGCCACAGAGTAGAGTGATAGACTATCCAGGACTAAAATTTAGAAGACTGCAGACAGGCATTTAATCCTGGGGATTGGAAACAGAGGGCATAGTTAGTCAGTAACATTCAGGGGTGCACCTGGACTCTGTAGGTTGGCAATTGAAAAGTCATGGGACTCATTGGTTGATCTCATGGAGTCTCAGGAAGTAATGGTGCTTGTGGCCTTGGGGAGCAGAGGAGTGAGATTCGCCAAAGAGGATGGGCACAACAACATTGAAGGGATTGTGGTGGAGGGAGAACAGGAATATCAACATGGACAATGATGGGGTCAATAGTAATGGGGGAGGCTAGATATTTACAGGATGTGATGAGAATTAGGAAGCAGCAACTATGAAGGAGGATGGGAGGAACTTGGTGGGTAGTGGGGGAAATTGGAAAGTGATCACACTCATGTTGGTCAGGAGCACCATGTTTACCTTCAGTGATCAATGATACTGTTGGAAAAAGGCGTTTGGAAAAAATGATATGGGTAGAGTCTCAAGGTGTTGGGGAGGAGTTCAGGTTACTATTTGGCTTAACTGAGGGGGTCTGCTCAGTTTGTGAGACTCAGCTGAGTACTGGTTTCCAGGGTCAATATCCAATGAATAATCTTAGCTCCTTTATTAATAGTGCATATTCTAACAAGAATCATCATGTTTAGGCACCACAACGCAATTGGTTTGTATATACTCTATTCCTGACAGAAGAATGCTAAAAGGGAAGGAAAAGCAAATAATCAAGGGCCATAGAACCTATACATAATTATAAAATGCATTTTTCCATTGTAATGGCCACGGCTAACAAGGCAGCATGCTTACAAGCTTGACATAATTACAGGGTTTGGTAATCAATAGTGTCGAGGCTCCAGGAAGTGAACTGACAATAATGTGACTGATGATTATATCACCCTAATCCAGACCCTTCTTGTGAAAGGTCACTCATGACTGAAGGGTTGCCCTGGATGTTATTTACCTGCAACTGGAAATGCAATGACTAGACTAAAAGCAGGCCAAGGTCTTGAGAAAGGATTCCTACTTGGAGATGGAGGGAAAGAATTCAAGAGAATTTGCAATGATATCTCAATTCTATATGTTCATAGATACTAGAAGGGGTGGAGAATGTGGCCTGCAGACAATGCTGCCTTCTTGGTTGTTGTGATTTTGAATGAGCAGGAGAGGGACCGATTGGTGCAGGTCCGAGAGGAGCATTGCCCAAATCAAGAAGTGCAGGGGACCCAGGGAAGTCCTAGATGTTCCTGAAGTGGGGGAAAGTTCACAAAGACATCTGGCTCAACCAAGCTTTTAAGAAAGATGCAATTCACACATGAAAATGAGCAAAAGGCAGCGCTACAGTTGTTTTGGCTTGTCTAGGGATGTGGTGTCTCACATTTGCCACTTTCTCCATAAAGACCTTACATCACAATGATGTGCTTCATTCTGCTTCTCATGGCACTACTTATTCAAATCTCTTCTTTGATTATCACTGCAGCAGTGTATGGTACAGATGTGGAATTCTTCACTGAAGTTGCAAATACTTTATCTTTTCAGTCCTTTCCCCAGTGTGCAAAGCAGACACAGAAGATTACAGAGAGAATAACAATTTGTTCTCTTCATGTCCAGATGATTTCTATCTTGAATCAGCTTTTCATTGAATGGGTTTCACATCCTTTACTGTCAAGTTGTTGTAAAGGTCACAGCCCAGGTGTTAAAGATTTGGGTGACAGTGATTTGGGGGGAGTGTTGGGGAGTGTAGGAGTTGTATAGAGACTGCAAACAATACAGGAGGTTTGCAGCCATTGGACTTTTAAGGATAACAAAAGAATGTAACAGTTTGAGATTATATTTGGAGGGAAATGTACACTAATGGATTAAATGTTACGTTAATGAGACCGTAATGATGTTATTGATAGAAGTGTGACATCAGGAGTCAGCCGACCAAGAGATGCAGAATAGTCATAGAAAGCACCTGCTAATCCTGAGATCATTGTAAACAATTCTTAATAAATTGTTTTAAGAAAAACAATCTGCCGACTATCTCAGGTCTGTTGTAGTATAAGCAAAATTTCATCAAGCTACAGTGCAGCAATAAAGTACGGACATAGTAAAATCTCACCAAAACACAATGATAACGCAAAACACTTGGCACAGAGAAACTTTCTCCGTGAGCTAGCCTGGTATGGCTACTCAATATTTTATCAATCCCCCCCCCCACTGGTTTCTGCCCTCAACCGCTCCTCCTCCTCCAACCGACCCCAACTCCGGTGCCAGTAGAACAGGCATCAAGAGTGTATAATCAAAAGTGGATGAATGGATATATATGATCGATTAGGAGTAGAGTATAGTAGTCTTTTTTTTTAAACAAAGCTAGAATGTTGTATTCAAAGAGAGAAATGGTAGTGCAGTGGTAATGTCACCAGAAAGCCCAGGCCCATGCTTTGAAGGTATGTGTTCAAAACCCAACAAGACAGCCTGTGGAGTTTAAATTCAATTTTTTAAAAGCCTCTGTAATCGTGACCATAAAACTATTATTGATTGTCATAAAAACCCATCTGGGTCCACTAATGTCCTTTAAGGAAGGAAACCTACCAGCCTTACCTAGTTAGTCTACATGTGACTCCAGACCCTTAACAATGTGGTTGACAATTAATTGCTCTCTGAAATGGTGTAGCAAGTCATTCAGTTTAAGGGCAAGTAGAGATGGGCAGCAAATCTGGCCTGACCAGGGACACCTACATCCCAAGAAAGAATAATAAAGATATAAATTTACAAAGTTCTTACATTTACCAATCAATGGAATTCTTATCCTGATCTGCTTTAGCATCAACCTCTGACTCAGAGGTGCTTCTCTGTGGACACTTAAGTGGAGCTGTTTAGCTGGCTTCCTGATGGGCACCATGGACATTGCATGTTGGATTTCTAGCGTTGTCAGCTTTGCACCAGAAATTGGCATGGTGCTAATTTAAATATTACAATAGGTATTTTAAAATATTGTTAGCGGGCCCATGACTGAAGTCTCCAGGTCTGCTGGTGTCTCCCTTCAACATGGCAGCCTCCCCAGAAGGTCGGGGGTAAGGTGGGCCTCCATGGTCCAGGCATTGCCAACTGCCAAAGGGGCAGAGCCCAAGGGCACTTTGGCACTGCCCACTGGGCATTGGGCAGTGCCCAGGGAGTGGGGCCAGAGTGGGCAGGGCCTCTGGGGGTGATAGGTGGGGGATTCCTGCTGCCACTCTGCATTTGGGATCATAGGCATAGGGAGAGAGGCCAGCAATTGGGCCTGGCCATCAGGTTCGAAGGTGGGTTCAGGGCTGCAGGGAGGCAGGGGGTTGGTGCTGCTAATGAGGTGGGAGTGGGGGGGAGTGGAATTGGGAGATTGGGACCCTGGACGAAAATGAGATGGGCCAGGGTGGTGGGGTAGTTGGGGCTGGCCTAGACATGTCTGGGAGGCCAATGTTTGGGGCATGTGGGAACCACAGAGCCAGTGTTGTGGGATTACAGGCTGGCTAATGATCGGGATGCTGGCATTGTGGGCATGCACCAACCATGGTGCTGACAGATCGGCGCACGCACAGTGGCCCACTCAGTGCTATGCCACTGACCTCTCCAGCGGAAATAGGCTCTGTGCAGTTTTCTGTGTGATTCATACTAGGGCTCTCTTTGGTACACAGAGTGTGGGAGATTCATTTTGAAAATCCCACTGGGGATTTATTCCAGTTTTTACGCAAATTTGGCACTTAGAATTTTATTTGAGAGAATTCCACACGACATCATTGTTACTGCCAACCACATTCAGAGCCTTTGAAGGAGGACTACTAATTGATTTTGAATTCTGGGCCCTTTTAAATTGTAGACACACACCCACTGGGAAGTTGAGATTGCCAACACTTATTTCATTTACAACCCTCACAATTCAGAAAGAGAAAGCCTCCTCCTGATGAGGCTGGGCTGCATTCAAATGAGAGATGAAAGGTTACTGCACTAAACCTTATGCTCGATTATTGATATTTAATTGCAGGCCTGGACTCAAAGAACATCAAATCTTCGAGTTGGAATTAATGGACACACATCAGGCATTTTAATTTACTTCTGTCCTGAGGTGCTCTTGGTCGACTTCATTAAGCTTTGCAGTTAAAACAATAAAAGCTAAATTCCCCACATTTGCTCTATCAGTAGGGTACTGGGAGACATATTAATAGCAAGGCAAAGCATTGCACAGAATGTTGGCAAATATAATTAACTGTGACATTGTGCATTCTGTGGAAAATGATCCATTAACAGATTGGTATTCCTATAAAAAAGTCACTTTATGGATGTGAATCACTTTATATCACATTTAGCTTCTTTAATCTGTGAATCCTATAATCGTGTATTTTTCACTTGAGACGTTCTCTGTATGAATGAGTCCTTTAAATACAGTTTGCATGAAAAATTCATTAATTAATCTTATCAAGATTGTTAGCTTAGCTTTTCAAAGGTACAGGAAAAAATAGATTCTGCATAAAATTCAGAAACAAAGAACATACTTTTCCCTAGAAATTTTCACAAAGGCCTCCTTGGGTTGTTTCTCTGTAACCTTCACTCAGTTGCTGAGGTTCTCTGATCTGTCCTTTACATAATGCTGCCTAAACCTTTATCTGCATAATAAGAGAATGATTCATTTATTAACTACATTACACACGTACTGGTGAGCATTCATTCACTGCAAACATTGCAAATATTTATTCACTTATAAATGTGCATATTGCCAGAAACAAATCAAGAAAATGAAAGACAAACAATTGAAGGAAATGTAATCCTGACATTACTGGTGGATGGCTATTAACTAGCACAAGTCTGCACATTATTGAAACTTTCTGATAGGGTAGAGAGACTGCAGAATACTTGAATGTCATTGCAGACAATGAATTCATACTCATAACTACATATAATATCACTCTTCAAACAAACGTTTAACCTTAAAGTCTTCTGCGTTATCCATGGTATTGAACTGCAGTCAGGTTTGAATGATTTTTAAATATTTTAGTTACATGCAGTTATGAGACGGGTTAAGACATTTTTATATAACTGCCACATAGAAGTATACATGTCTTAAAACATAAACAATAGTACACATTGATGATACATATGTACACATTCACAAATGTACATACACCAGTCTTATAAACAGATGGTCTGCTAATTATTTTACTTTCATTATTTTCCCCTATTTTAATTTACCCTTCCTAGGAAGTGCAGGGGTGGAGGTGTGGAAAAGTGAGATAAGCTGTGAGTTTGATGCTGGTAATGTGGGAAACAGAATAAAGAACAAAGTTTTACTGTTGCTTTGGGACCCCAAAGCTCAGACCAAATTGGCCGTCTCCTCTCTCATTGTCCGAATAAAGATGGTAGGCGCACTGCTGATGCTGCTGGTCTCATCAGAGAGCTGGCAGCCATAAGCTTTGGCATCCCACTGGTATTGCTGAGGCAGATCAGCAATTGGGAAGGCTCCTCAAAATTTGTGCCTATTTGTAGGTATAAGATTAAGTTAATAAATCTCAGGAACCCAGCAGATGGGCCACTTGGACAGGCGGGAAAATCTCTCCATATTGACGGGACCACTGAAGCTGCCTTTCATGTTGACCATTCCTCCTTTAGGAACAGAGCTTCCATGCCTGATGATTGTTTGGACTACTAGACAGCACACATCAGATGAATAACCTCTGCACACCTGGATGGAATGATCAGCAATGGGCAAAATGCCAATGAGCCCAAAAGATTGGGGCTTGTATTGGTGGCCGGTTTCTGTTAATTCATCTGATGAAGGAGCAACTCTCCCAAAGCTTGTGCTACTAAATAAATTTTTTGTGAGACTTCTTGCTGTTTCTGTTAAGAGTTCAGCCAATCCATATTCCAGCTTGTCACTGGAAAACTTCCCTGGTGGTGGGAATGTTCCCGCTGCAGAATTGTGTGATCCTTCTGGCTCCCAGCCTGCCACTCCAGAGCAGAGGAGATACAGCCACGTGGAATGAGCACTTTTCTGACAGGCTGCGTGCTTTCCATTGGGTAGAGGCTACCCTGTTGCTGCAATCATATCATCACCCTCCCAACCTCCATGACCTTGTGCTCCTGATGCTGACTTATCACTTTAGTTCTGAAGAATTAAAATCCATCAAACACGTTCTGGAAACTGCAAGCATCGTTGTCACTTTGTAAAATAACCACTTCAACATCTCAAAATATGAACAAAACCACTCATTTTATATTGCATGCATGATATGGAATGTACATGTTCAGGCGGAACATCATTGAAGATTCAGTGCGTCTCAGGCAGCGGTGAGCACGAGGCCTGTGAGGGACACACTTCACCAGGACAATGCTATAAGACAGCGTGTGGTTCAAGGCCTTCACTCACTCTCATGCAGTGGAGAGCACTGTGCCTGTGAGGGACACACTTTACTGGGACAGTAATAAAAGAGAGTGTGGAGTCAAGGCTTTCACTCACCTGAGGCAGGGGAGAGCACCGGGCCTGTGAGGGACACACTTTACCAGGCCAATCACTTTCTGACAATGTGCTGAGTTTGAAAATAATCCAACAGTGACATTACTGTTTGGTGAGAAACTCACATTGGGCACTGTGTTTAAATAAATGAAGCTAAAAGAAATGTATTATCCAGAATGTTATCATTTATTTTCTGTATCTAGATTTGTTCTAGTCTAAGGCACAGATTTTACATTTAAGACATGTCAGGTGAGGCTAGCTGAGTGCAATATGTGGTTTGTCATATCTGGGGAGTTGTGGGAGCTCCCATTATCCTATGTGACCACATGTGCAGGCAATGCTCCCAGCAGCAGAAACTGGAGCTCTGGGTTTTGGAGCTTGAGCAGTGCTGGAGATACTGAGGCACATCTAGGAGGCCAAGAGTAATGTGGATAGCACGTTTAGAGAGGTGGTCACACCACAACTCAAGCAGCTAGAGGAAAGAATGGAATGGGTGACCACCAGGCAGTCTAGGAAGAACAGACAAGTAATGCACTGAGGTCCCATTCACAAATCAATAATCCATTTTGGAAGTGATAAAGGTGCTTATATCTTAGGGGAGTGCAGTCAGAACCAAGATTTTGGCACCACAAGTAGCTTGACTGAAAAAGGGAGAAAGAAGAAAGGAAGAACAATAATGATAGGGAATTCATTTGTCAGGAGAGCAGACTAGTGTTCCTGTGGCTGCAGAAGTGAGTCCAATATCATGTTTTGCCTCCCTGATGTGAGGCTCAGGGATGTCACTGAAAGGTTGCAGGACATTCTGAAAGGGGAAGGTGATGAATTAGAGGTGGTGGTACATGTTGGTACTATTGATATAGGTAAACTGAAGAATGAGGTCTTGCATCAAAAGTTCAGGGAGCTAGGCAGCAGATTGAAAAGCAGGACATCCAAGATTATAATCTCTGGATTACTCCCTGTGCTAAATGCTAATGAGTATAGAAACAGGAAAATAGAACAGAAGAATGTGTGGCCAAGAGTTGGTGCAGGAGACTCCTGGGACTATGTTTTGAGGAATGAATATATTACAGAGAAGGAAGTACTGGAAGCCTTAAAGCACATCAAGATAGATAATTCCTCAGGACCTGATGAAGTGCCTCCCAGGACGTTGTGGGAGGTTAGGGAGGAAATGGTGGCGGCGTGGGCTCGTTGGGCCGAAGGGCCTGTTTCCCGTGCTGTTTTGTTCTTTGTTCTTTGTTGAAATTGCGGGTCTCCTGGCTGAGATATTTAAATCATCAACAGCCACAGGAGAGGTGCCTGAAGATTGGAGAGTGGCAAATGTTGTGCCTTTGCTTAAAAAGGGCTGCAGGGAAAAGCCTGGGAAATACAGGCTAGTGAGCCTCACATCTTGGTGGATAAATTGTTGGAAGGTATTTTGAGAGACAAGATATACAGCATTTAGAGATGCAAGGACTGATTAGTGACAGTCAGCATGGCTTTATGAGTGGAAAATCATGTCTCACAAATTTAATTGAGTTTTTTTGAAGGGGTAACCAAGAAGGTAGATGAGGGCAATGCAGTTGATGTTGTCTACATAGACTTTAGCAAGGACTTTGACAAGGTGTTGCATGTTAGGTTGTTGCATACGTTAAAAATCACGGGATCCAGGGTGAGGTTGTCAAATGGATACAAAATTGGCTTCTTGTCAGAAGCCAAAGAGTGGTTGTAGAGGGTTGTTTTTCAAACTGGAAGCCTGTGACCAGCGGTGTGCCTCAGGAATCAGTGCTAGGTCCACTGTTTTTTGTCATTTATATTAATGATTTGGATGAGAATATAGGAGGCATGGTTAGTAAGTTTGCAGATGACATCAAGATTGGTGACACAGTGGACAATGAAGAAAGTTATCTCAGATTGTAATTGGATGCTGATCGATTGGCCAATGAGCTGACTAATGGCAGATGGAGTCTAATTAAATGCGAGGTGATGCATTTTGGTAGATTGAACCAGGGCAGGACTTACTCAGTTAATGGTAGGGCGTTGGATAGAGTTACAGAACAAAGAGATCTTGGGGTACAGGTGGAGTCACAAGTGGACAGAGTGGTGAAGAAGGCATTCAGCATGCTTGGTTTCATTGGTCAGAACATTGAATATAGGAGTTGGGATGTCTTGTTGAAGTTGTACAAGATATTGGTGTGGCCACACTTGGAGTACTGTGTCCAGTTCTGATCATTATAAAAAAGGATATTATTAAACTAGAAAGAGTGCAGAAAAGATTTACTAGGATGCTTGCTGGTTTTGCTTTATAAGGAGAGCTGGACAAATTGAGACTTTTTTCTTTGAAGCCCAGAAGGCTGAGGAGTGATCTTATAGAGCTCTATAAAATAATGAGAGGCATAGATCAGCTAGATAGTCAATATCTTTTCCCAAAGGTAAGGGAGTTATGGAGTAAAGGACTTGGGTGGGGGGAGGAGTGTGTGGGTTGCTTGAAATGTATTCAGGGGAGTTTTTGTATCAATATGCAGAAAGTCCAACAAGGAATGGAGCAAAGCTTGTTCTGGAGAACAAAGACAGACAAATATTCAATGTGGCGTAGGGGAAGCATTTTAGTGATAGCGACCACAATACAGTACATTCCAGGTTTGTTATGGACAAGGAAAAAGATTGTAACAAAATAAGGCAGAATCTGGACAAAGTTGACTGGGAACAGCTCCTTGTGGGAAAATCGATAGTAGAGCAGTGAGGGGCATTCAAAAAGGAAATGGGGAGAGCACAGATCCAACATGTAAATGTAGGAGAAATAAATTCAGGGAATCTTGGATATCTAGGGCAATTTAGGGCTGGATAAAGAAGAAGAGAAAGGCTTTTATCAAGTCCAAAAGAATATAAGTAAGTGAGAGAACTTAAAAAAGCAATTGGAAGAGCAAAAAGGGGTCTGAAAAAGAGCTTGTGAACAAGATTAGACAGAATCCTAATATATTCTATAAATACATTTAGAGAAAGAGGTTAACCAGGGAAAGAGTAGGGTGCATTAGAACTAAGGAGAGAATCTGTATTTGAAGACAGAGGACATTGGAAAGGTGTTAAATGAATACCTCCCATCATCTTCACTCAGGAAAAGAAGAACATAGGCACAGAATTCACGAAAAAGGGGCAGTGCAGACCTTGAACAATTTGATACAGGAAGTGAGGAGTATTGGAGACTTTGATGGGGGTCTTAAAAATAAGTAACTCCTAGATCCCTATGAATTGCATCCCAGGCTGCTGTGGGAGATGAGGTAAGGGAGAAAATTGCAAGGGCTTAATTTGGGAGTGAGAATTGAGAATTAAGATCAGGAATATTTGTGAGTTTGTAAGAAAACTGAATTGTCCACATACATTCAACTGATATGCTTCCTATTTTGCCTACATTCAGAGCTTCTCTTACACCCTTCTTAATTACTGCCAGCACTACCTCCTCAGGATAGTGGGATTAAATAGGATCATAGAATCTCCACAGTGCAGAAGGAGGCTATTGGCCCATCAATTCTGCACCAACTCTTCGACAGAGAGACACTAAGGGACAATTTGGCATGACTAATCCACCTAACCTGGACATTTTTGGGCTGTAGGAAGAAACCAGTGCATTGGGAAGAAACCCACGCAGACACAGGAAGAACGTGAAAACTCCACACGGTGGAATCAGACTCGGGTCCCTGGTGCTATGGGGATAGCAGTGCCACATGAAACAATGTTTCCTCTCCCCTTGGTCAGGTGCTGCTGGTGTCCATTATGCGCTGCCTTGTCCTGGCACAAAAAGGATGATAATTGTAAATGAGTGAATTACTAAGTATGCTTAGCCATGCCTGATTCTTCACATGGTTGATGAGCTGCGAGTTGTACCTGAAGTATGAGTCATGATTGTGAAACATGCAATTGTGTGAGGTATTTGAACAGCAGTGTGCATTTAGATGATGGATGCAATAGCTTGAGGTCGTAATGCTTGTGGTGGTGCAATTACTGAGAAATGTGTTTTGGGATCTTACCTTGCATATTCATGGAAGTCCATTGAATCTTTTGCAGTACTAAAGCTATGTTTTAGGACAAAGGTTCCTGGCTGTGAACTCCTCACTGATCTCCTCTCATATCCACTGTGGATATGGGACATGCTTTCTCTATTGTAACCTGCTCTGATGTGAAGATGCTGGTGTTGGACTGGAGTAAACACAGTAAGAAGTCTGACAACACCAGATTTAAGTCCGATAGATTTATTTGATAGAGCTTGCTGTGGCAGGGTTGTGTGGTATTGTCACACAATCCTGCTACAGTAACCTCTATCTGGTAAATCGGTTGGACCTAAATCTGGTATTGTCAGACTTCTCACTGTGTAACCCACTCTGTCAGGACCTCCAATGCTAATGCTGAGAACCTGAGTCCTCTTCCTCATCCCCATTATCTGATTATGTGTGTGGATGCTAAATGCACTGTTCCAAAACAATTGCTCTTAACCAGAATGGAGTATAAAATATGAGGCATCTAGTTTAGCATTTCTAGGCATATTAAAATCATGATTATCAGTAAATAGCTCCAGACTTTTAGATAGGTGTAGCTTATTACCATAGCACCCATTTAGCACTGTTTTCACACTTTCTTCAAATTAGCCTTTCAGGAATACAGTCACTGTCTCAGGAACTACATAGCACTTCTGACAGTCCCTCATGCAACAATTAAGTCAAATATTATTCTTGTACTGTTGCAGATCATTTTCTGTCACCTCCTTCTTTGCAAATCAATACAGCAATATACCACTGAGGGTAAACAGTCCTTGGTTAGTTTAAAGACTGGGATGTTTTGGCCTCATGTATAGTCATATTTATGAAGCCACAAAGCATTAAATTTCCTTCACAAATCTTTAAGTATTAGATATCACAGGGTTGATTTTCAACTTTAAATCAATGGAAAGGTAAATTGAACAATTCCTAAAATGGGTATTCAATCATTGATATCAATTTTACATCCAAGTGATGAATTCCTCTGTGCAGGTCAGTGAATCTGACTGAATATGTATAGGGAGTCCATTCCAATTATGTAAACAATCTTGAGTGCAGAAACTTTAAGCTAGGTCAGGCACTGAACATGTGAGCACAATACATCAAATATGTAGTATTTCTCCCACCATGTTAGAATAGAATAGGCTCATTACAGGGCAAAAGGGGGAGATTCAGGCCATCAAGTCCGCACCGACCACAATCCCACCCAAGCTCTAACCCCATAACCCTATGCATTCACCCTAGCTTGCCGCTTGACAGTAAGGGGCAATTTAGCATGGCTAATCCACCTAATCCGCACATCTTTGAGTTGTGGGAGGAAACCAGAGCACCTGGAGGAAACCCACACAACATGGGGAGAACGTACAAACTCCATACAGACAGTGACCCAAACTGGGAATCAAACCTGGATCCCTGGCAGTGTGAAGCAGCACGCTGATCAAATGTTAGGATCATAAAATCAGCTCATCTGTTTAAACTGCAATCAGCCTTTGTATTCTGATTAAATTAATGACAAACATTATAGCAGAGGATGTTTAAACGGCACGACAGGGGAGAACTTGTTTCCCATTTGTTTGTTCACACATGTGATAATGTAACCTGTATTGAAGAATATTGCTTTGCCATTTCATTGTATCCAAATTGCAGTGGAAATAGGGTATAAAATTTTGGCTCTCTTTCTTCGCAGGTAAATCAAAAGATGTTTTCAAATCATTGAGCACCACTATCAAAGTTGAGCAGACTTTTTAAAATCAGACCCTTTCAGCTTTTAATGTGTTTTTATTCTTCAGCATTAACAATGCTCCAGGGAGTGTGTTGGAAAGATCAACAGGCTGATTGGTCATGTTGAACATGAACACTCCTTCCAATGGCCAACAAGCCCTGGATTTGGAATTGACCCCAGACTTTCTGGCTCAGAGGCAGGGTACTAACCTATTGAGTCACAAATCCTCATGTTGATGATTTGCAAACTCGTGTGAGTACTCTAACTTTCAATATACTTTTGCTCATTCAGAACCTGAAAGTCAAGTTATTTGGATCAGAAGAAGAGGCTTTCATATTTATGATTTGGATAGTATTTGATAGTAAATCCATAGGTTTATTCTTTGGGTTAGTCAACATTTCTTTGTTGCTTTTGAATCTCAAAGAACACTAATATCTTAGCAGATTTACAATTTTGATTTGATTTGATTTATTCTGGTATGCAGGAAAAAGTATTATTTCTTGCATGCTATACAGTCAAAGCGTACCATCCATAGAGAAGAAAAGGAGAGGGTGCAGAATGTAGTGTTACAGTCATAGCTAGGTGGTAGAGAAAGATTAACTTAATATAAAGTAGGTCCATTCAAAAAGGTCCAAAGATATGTAGGTTAGGTGGATTGGCCATACTAAATTGCCCCTTAGTGTCAGGGGGACCAGCTAGGGTAAATGTATGGAATTATGGGGATAGGGCCTGGGTGGGATTGTGGTCAGTGCAGACTCGATGGCCCTTTCGCACTATAGAATTCTATGATTCTATGAAAAGTCTGATGGCAGCAGGAAAAAATCTGTTCTTGAGTCAGTTGGTTTGCAACCATAGGTTTTTGTATCTTTTCTCCAATGGAAGAAAATGAATAAGAGTATGTCCAGGCTTTAAATCCTAATCTGAAGCTTGCCCTATAACTTTGTTAATCACATGAAACTTTTTGGATTGGGTAAATCAAGAATAAAATGAAAGTGCTATGGACTCAGACAGCATTACTTTCATTTGTGCGATTGACCTTTACAGGCAATATAGGAATCGTGGGCGAATTAGGTCTCACAAATTTAAAGTTAAAATTGTTTGAGGAGGAGCACAATCCATCCACTACAACACTTCTTTATGAGGTAGTGATCTCAAAGTTCAGAAATGAGTGATTCTGCTGTGGGCATTGATATGGATCATCCACTTTCCTAGCATTACATACTAGGAAAGCTTTTAAACTTCCAACAGGTTCGATGTTGCTCAGATGAAATCCATTGCATTAATATTTGCTTTATTATACTGAACTATAGTGCTTGGAAGCTCATAGCTTCTAGTCAGTGTCAAGCAGCAACACAGAGGTTTCTGTAGTCACGAAAGAATGATGAATAAATAATAGGATTTCCACTTCAGAACCACATTATTCATCAGCCGCTAGCATTGTACATCTCCTTCATTCATATTCCAGATCATTCTCCTATCCCATTTTTTGATGTGGAAGAATAATCAGATATTAATTCTGTATTAATTTGCAATTGTAGGCCTTTATCATGCATTTTAATGCAATTTTGTCACAGCAAACCCATTTGCTGGATGAATAAGTAACCATGATGGATTAGCAGAGAGGATTTGTTCTGTTGCAGTTTTGGTATCAGAGCTGCAAGAATGTCACAGATGCCAAATGTGAAAAATTGATAGGAATAATTTTATAAGCACTTTAAATGCTACCAAAAACATATGCGAGAGAAAGAAATAGGATAGGACTTCAAGAATATTGTCAGAAGTGATTGATAATGAAACCTCTCTTGGGTCACCTTGATTGTGCACCGCCACCTGGTATATTTATATTTTAAAGGATCTGGCAGGATCTCGAATCTGCCTGTCTCAGCAAGCTGAATTTTATTGATGTACTGGAGTGCAGTATGAAAAGCAACATATGTTTCTTCTGCGATGAGGCAAGACAGATACTGTCTGCTTTATCTGCTCTTTGTATTGCATCTCCTGCTATTGCTTAGCATTTGTGGCACAGAAACAGACCACTTGGCCTAACAGATCTAGCCATTGTTCACTCTCCACACAAGCCTCCTTCCATCTTGCTTTCTTGCATTCTATCAACATTTCCTATTCCTTTCTCCCTCATGAGCTTATTTAGATTCTCCTCAACCATATTTATACTACTCATTTCAATGACTTCTAATGAAACACAGAAAATTTTACAGCACAAAAGGAGGCTATTCGGCGTATCAAGCCTGAGCTGTTCCAAGGAAGCTTTGTAACTTAGTCCCACTTCCAGTAATGTGTAGCCCTACAGGTAATGAGTTGGTGGAGTGAGTTCCACATTCTAATCACTAATCTCTTGATAAAGGAGTTTCTCTTAGTCCCTTTGTTGGATTTATGGGTGACTATTTTATATTTGTAATTCTTAGTTTTGGATGCCCTCTTAAGTGAAAGCATCTTCTCTCCCTCTACTCTATTGATCTCCTTTATAATTTTAAAGACTTGTATTTGATCACATTTTGGCCTTCACTTTTCTCAAGAAAAATGTCACAGTTTGATCAGACTTCCTAGAACGTATAACCTTTCAGTTTTGGTATCATCCTTGTGAATTTTTTTTGCATCGTCTCCAGTGCCTCTGAATGCACAGACACACAGTAT